>OY744477.1:75102977-76302977 GCA_963556175.1 Tipula confusa
ACCAACGTAATTATGTTGGGCGTGCTTAAGTCCGAAATGAATTACACTAGCCGCAAAACTTGAAAGTTTGAGATAACTTAATATTACGTACAATTCATTTTATTAAAGCCATATTTAAAATTTAAGTTGAATGAAATTTTACATTTATTAAAAATTAAGTAAATTTAATATTTGACTATGAGCTAAATACTGATCAAATGCAATACCTGATAATCCCCAATAAGGATTTCGGTCAAACTTTGAGTGGAATTTTGATTCAAACTTTAGAAATTGCGTTTTAGTAATTCGCATTCAAAGTTGAGCTTTAAAATTGAATATAAATTTACAAAATATTTAAAGCATTTTTTGAGTGAGATTTTAACAGGATTTACCTAAAAACATCATTTTGAGTGTAATTTATATAAGAATATTTTAGTATAATTAAAAGCAGTTTTGATTTTAACAAATTGACCTAAATTTAGATTTATAATTCAATTGATACTAGTTATACGTGAACCTATAATGTTGAGTGAAATTAACAAAAGAAATTTAGTCCATATTAACTGAGATTTATTGAAACCAGGTTGAATTTAATGGTTAAATATCTGTGAAAATTATAACGATTATATTATGTAACTGGCAAAACACCTGACTAACTGCGAGTCGATGTATCGCGTTAGAAATATGTAGCACACAAAACTTAATATTTTTATCAGGTGTTTGACCCAATAATGACGCACATTTATGAAATTGTTAGGTTTTATTTGTATTATGAAATTCCGTTATATTGCAAGGCAGTATATAAATATAAAAGTTTCTTTTTTGTGTGGTTAGGTTGATTGACTTATATAAATGAAAACTTTTCCGAACCAAACTTTTTTGTGTTGATTGAATTCTATTCTGTAGCTGCTATATACATCAAAATATTACCACAAATCTTTAAGTTTATTAACTTCATGAAACTAGGAAACGTATATAAGAACGAAGCAAAACAATTATAGCGCAGGAAATGAAATATTGGGATGGATATTTTTTATTTTGTTTTTGTAAATTTGGTTGTTGATCCGTGCGTTTAAGGGATAAATATAACGAAATATGTTTGGCTTTTATTTCGTTGTTGAGTGTAATTGAACCAAATCAAATAAAACTTTTTTGTTTTGTGTGTGTGTATGTGTACCTAACTGGAAAGAGAAAAATAGGAAGGATCATTTTATTCAATTCGCTAGAATCATTTTTTGAGTTTTTTTTTGTTTATTAGGTGAGCGGAAATTGTAATACAAATATGCCTTTTATTCATGACTTACATTACTTTGTTACGCACATCTACTTTAATAATTTAAATCGATGACAAATAACTCTTTGCAACAATTTTCGATATAGGTCAACTGATTACTGGTTAAGTTTTATACCTCTTGCAAAAATTATCTTTGAAAATCCAGTAGTTACTGAAAGCTGGTATCAAGGTAGGCGTGTGGTTCTTTTTATCTAATCCTAATTCGGCTTGTATAAATTTACTATTCGCCTCAATATATTTGGCTTTAAGGCTGTCTTGGAGCTCGATAATTTATGCGCTTATAAAGGTTTTAGGTCGCACTCTAATCAACTCCTGCTCCAGAAAATGCACCTTAATGTTTCCAATATAGGATGGCAAAATGTCGAGAAACTACTAATAATTGTGTATACCAATTGTTTATTGTGAAGATTAGAGTCTCTGAAGAATCGATATCTTCAAAACGGCTGATTTTTCAGTTGCCAAATTTGGTGCGCAAAAGATCGATTTTCTGTCGGCTTGTAAGTCATGTGGCGCCATCTTGTTGAAACCAAAAATCAACTGATTTAAGGCCTTAAGAAGTTGGTTTGCATTTCTCTGTAACTGTAGCTATTGACGGTAACGTAGTTTCCAAATCCGACAGTCTGGCTGTTCCGAATCCCAAATTCGACAGTTTTGCTTGTTTACATAGCTTCGATATGGAATTGAACTACGTCTAAAAAGATGGGTTTTCAATCAAAATCGATTCATTATTAAGCTGGCCTATGACCCACGCAGAAAACTAATATCGAAGCGGAATTGTGAAATTTTTTACAAAATCCATAATCCTCAAAAAACTCGGAAAACACATGAAAATTGAGAAATTTTAAAAACAGCCAAAAGTCTCCAAGTTTGGTAATTTCAAACATACATGATGATTAAATGAAGAAAATTGTGAAAATTTTCCAAAATCCTCAAAATTCCGATAAATATTTGCCGGTTAGCCTGTGAAAATTGTGAAATTTTTTAAAAATCTAAAACCTTCAAACATTTTGGAAAACACATGATGATTTCTAAAATCTAAAAACCACAAAAATCGGGAAAATTTATGATGGTTCGCCCATGAAAATTGTCAATTTTTTCGAAAATCCAAAACCCTCAAAAAATTTGGATAATGCATGATAGTTAGCCCATGAAAGTTATAAAAAGTTTCCAAAATCCAAAACCCACATAATTCTGGAAAATGTATGATGGTTAGTTAGCTTATGAAAATTTTGATATTTTTTCTAAAATCCAAAACTCTCAAAAAATCGGGCAAAAAAGCCCATTAAAATTGTCAAATATTTTTTTCAAAATCTAGTATCAACAAAATTCCGGAAAATTTTTGATAGATAGCCCATGAAGAAATTTTTCCAAAATCTAAAATAGTCGAATTTTTTTAAAATCCAAAACCCAGATAAATCTTCAAAATTTAATTGTTCCATTAAAATTGTGACTTGTTTCCAAAACCCAAACCTTTCAAAATTTGAGAAAATATTTGATGGTTAGCCTTGAAAATTGTGAAAATATTCAAAAATGCTAAACCTTCAAAAAATTCGGAAAACAAAAATTTGTGGGATTTTTCCAAAGTCTACACAAATCCGGAAAATTTATGATTGTTCGTCCATGAAAATTGTAAAATTTTTCTAAAATCCGAAACTCACAAAAATCCAGTAAAACTAATGATCGATGGTTAGGTGAAAATTTTGGTATTTTTTTCCAAAATCTCAAAACATCCCCAAAACTCTCAAAACATCCGAAAAACACATGATGGTTCGCTCATAAAAATTGTGAAATTTGTACCAAAATCCAAAACCCTTAATATATCTGGAAAATACATAACTGTTAGCTCATGAAAATTGTGAACATTTTCCAAAAAGCTAAAACCGCCAAATTCCTCAAAATATTTGATGGTTGTTAGCCCATGAAAAATGTGAAATTTCTCAAAAAACCCAAAACACGCAAAATTCGGAAAATATATGATGGTTAAAAGCCCATTAAAGTTCTGAATTTTTTTTCAAAATCAAAAGCTCTCAAAAAATCCGGGAAACTTATGATGGTTAGTCCATGAAAATTGTCAATTTTTTTTTAAATCTAAAACCAACAAAATTCCGGAAAATTTTTAATATTTTGCCCATGAAAATTCAGTAATTTTTCCAAAATCCAAAATTTTTTTAAAATTCAAAACCCAGAAAAATCTGCAAAATTTTAATGTCACCTTAAAATTGTAAAATGTTTTCGAAATCGAAACCCTTCAAAATTCGAAAAATATTGGATGGTGAGCCTTGAAAATTGTGAAATTTTTCAAAATTCTTAAACCTTCTGAAAATTCGGAAAAACACGATGTTCATGAAAGTTGTGAATTTTTACTAAAATCTAAAAATTTTACAAATCTGGAAAATTTATGATGCTTCGCCTCTGAAATTTGTGAAATTTTTCCAAAATCCAAAACTCACAAAAATTCGGAAAAATGTGGAAAATTGTGAAATTTTTCTAAAATCTAAAATTCGCACAAAATCCGGGAAACTCATGATCGATGGTTGGGCGGTGAAATTTTTCCAAAATCTCCAAACATCCTCAAAACTCTCAAAAATCTGAAAACTAAATGATGCTCGCTCATGAAAATTGTGAAATTTTTCAAAATCCAAAACCGTCAAAATTCCTGAAAATATTTGATGGTTAGCCCATGAAAAATGTGATGTTTTTCAAAAACCCAAAACCCGCAAAATTCGGAAAATTTTTGGTGGTAGTCAATGAAAGTTCTGAAATTTTTTTCAAAATCTAAAACCCTCAAAATTCCGGACAATTTTTGATTGTTAGCCGATGAAAATTCATCAATTTTTCCAAAATCCAAAACCCAGAAAAATCTGCAAAATTTTAATGTCAAATTGTGAAATGTTTTCAAAATCGAAACACCTTAAAATTTCGAAAAATATTGGATGGTTAGCCTTGAAAATTGTGGAATTTTAAAAATGTTAAACCTTCAAAAAATTCGGATTCACATGGTGGTTAGTTAGTCCATGAAAATTGTGAATTTTTTCCAAAATCTAAAAACCACACAAATCCGGAAAATTTATGATAGTTATGACTATACGATTTCGCATAAATCTGGAAAAAGTGGAAAATTGTGAAAAATGTGAAATTTTCCCAGATCCCAAAACTGTCCAAATATCCGGAAAATTCATGATGTCAACCCATAAAATATTGTAAAATTTTTTCAAAATACAAAACCCTCAAAATTTCCGAGAAGTTTTGATAGTTTACCCATGAAATTTCAAAAATTTTTCCAAAATCCAAAATTTTTCTAAAATGCAAAATCAGGAAAAACTTTAGAAATATATGATGGTTAGACCATGAAAGTTGTAAAACGGTTAGTCCATGAAAATTGTGAAATTTTTCCAAAATCCAAAATCCTCAAAATTCGGAAAATACATAATGGAGCCGGTAATGATAAATCCTGAAAACTTTTGATAGGTAGCCCTTGAAAATTCGGAAATTTTTCCCAAATCCAAAATTGTGAAATCTTTTAAAATTCAAAACCCACAAAAATCTGCAAAATATATCATGGTTGTTAGTCCATGAAAAATGTGAAATGTTTTCCAAAACCCAAAACCTACACTTTTATCTAGATGGCAACAAGTACAGAGCATCGAGCACAAAGCTTCTGAAAAAGATTTTACAAAGATAAATAAAAATGGATTTACCAGGGTTGTCACAATTAATTTACCAGGGTTGTCCGCAACGGGACTATATTCAAAAATATAAATTAAGTCTCAAAGTATCAAATAAAGTTTTCAATCAAATGAAAACAGTCCAAATTACACTTACTCAAAAAGGTCCACTAAATAAAGTTAAAATCTGTTCAAAAATCGAAGTTTTATTAAAAAAAATTATCGCAATCAAAATGACATTGCACATTTATATTTCCCCTATTTGATGCATCGCCATCACGCTTTATACTGGAAATGCACTAAAAAGCTTTACAACAACCGTTTTTATACATATTCTCTATCATGTTCTCTTCTCAACACAATACAAGTTCGCATCTTAAATTGGTATACGTCAAAAGAGTGTTTAAATGAGCAAATGTTTTATGTGAAAATCGGAAAATCTATGTCTGTACCACTCGGTTCGTGGGGAAGTAGTATAGTACCAAGATATAGAGATACATTCGAACATGATAAGGGGAAAGTAAAAATTTGTTATCTCACTTGGCACGACGAAGACAACTAACGTCGACCAAACCAAAACAAAGAAAAACGTAAACAAAACAAAGCAGAAAGTCGTAACTGTTGTTGCGACATGATGGTGTGTTACTCTATACAGTACATGTAGTACTTGCTACTCAGTGTGTATGGAATATTAAATTTTTCGTTTCAGTATAATTTTTCGAGTCGTTAGGGTAGCACCATTTTCGAGCGATTTATACAGTGGAATTTTATTTAAAAAAAAAAACGAGTTTTAGAAGAAGTACGGCCAAGTTTACAATTTTTGAGTTTTGTTTTTTGTATAGTGTCATTTAAAAAGTGTAGAAGCTTTATTGTGCCAAATATTGTGGTTGATAGTTTGTTTTTTTGTTAATGATAATATAAGTAGTGTAATGTGATAAATAGTACGAAAAGGTGTTAATTTTTTTTTATAAGTGTTAAGTGTACGAGTTATTTACACATAATAATTCGATATAATATACAAGAGTACATAGTCGTATTACAATTGAATATTAAATTGATTTCGATGTACAGTGCATTCTAGGTAACTGCATGCCTGCACATTATATTCCAGTGAAATAGCTAAAAAATTTGGTTTGACAACGCGCCGAACATATTGTAATTAATAAGTAAATTAGTTTTTTTTTTTAAATAATAACAGTAATAGTAATTATACACGACATATGTACAGCTATTATTCTCTTCTGTTTTGCGATGATAAGAAAATGTCTATGATAATTTGTTTTGTTTTTTTCGATGTTATCATCAGTAATGGAAATTTAAATGTGTGATGTATTAAAAGATTATACATATGAATTGTTTGTAGCATATGTAAATATGAGACGTATATTCCCATATTTAAACCAGATTATACCAGATATGTTGTACAAGTTCAACAGGTACTAAATAATTTTTTTTGGGGTATTTTAATGTTTAGCAATAGAAGTAATGGACAGGTTGAACTGACCATTGTTGTTTTTTTATATTGTGTTGGATGACAAATTAAGAAACATTCAAGAATAAAGCCATTGGGGAGAGTTTCTAGTTTTGAGCAATATTTGGAATTGAATTCTTTAATTGTTTCTTTATCGAACACCAAGGTCGTCATGTATGTTATTATTTTGGATATACCACGGAGAGTTGGTAATAACGTGTAGAATTTTTGATTGTGTACGTTGCAGGAGTTCTCTATTTGAAGCACTGGTGGATCCCCATAACTGATTACTATAATATGTCCGTTTGAGTTTGATTAAAGTTGTTTAATAGTGAAGTTACATCATTCTGCTTAATCATGTATTGCCTCTGTAAAAGGTAGCTCCGCAGAACTGATAGAAAATGCTTCGGAAGGAGCTTTTTAATTTTTGTAGATCAGTCCATCAAGCTAAACTTTCTCAAAAGCTGTTGTGCAATATTTAAAAAGACAGCAGAGCAATATTTTTTTTCTTCGAAGGTATTGACTGTAGCCACTCTAACTTTACCATCTATCTATTTTAAATTTGATAGTGACATATTTTTTGGTCCAGCGAACCCAAAAATGTTAAACGAGTGCATCGTCTAGTGATCATCGTTCCAACAGGGATAACTTTTAGTTTGTGTAGTTTGGTTGTGATAATGACATTAACGGCCGGCCATGAGTTCGAAAATCATCTGAATTAGATGACAAACCAAAGGCCTTGAGTTGATTACGGCTTCGATTTGCTTTAACGTGGTCAATAGCTCTTCATAAGTCGTATGTGCTTCGCTCAAAATGCGCCTTCATTGAAATGTAGTGAATTTAACTGCAGTTTCATAAATGCCACCGAAATGTATGGAGTTGGTCGGAGCAAAACGCTATGTCACCATGATTTCGGAACACCAACTTAGATGTACTCCTTGCATATGATCATCAACCTGGAACAATTATGAAGCTCATTCAGTGTGGAGTTGGCTCCAACAAAATTTGTACCTTTGTCGGAGTTGAATCAACGCAAACCTCTCTCTTGTCGACACAAAACGCTTCAAGGTACCCAAAAATGCAGCTGTAGTTGGGTCATCAACTGGTTAGACGCCTTCTATTGATTGGCCAAAACTGTTCACGTATTACCGAAAGAAGCGCCTGCGGACCAGAACGGAGGTATACCCGAAATTGTAAAAAATAAAATTATAGTGAAGCAATGATTCTTTGGGAGTAAAATGGAATGCTTCGCCGTATATACATAGAAGTTTTGATTTCTACAACCGGCCACCTACTCGCAATATTCCATTTTGATCCAAAAATATGGACAGCGATTTCAATAGATTTTTCACAATCGGTCTTTCCTTTCGTATAGTAGTTAAAGTTCAACATGAAATTGTTTATTTTGTGCTCGACATTCCTAATTTACGTATATAGACATCGGTGCCACGCAGTTTAGCATTTGCGATTTGTGAAATTTTATTGATTTGATGAGGTCAAATTTGTCAATCGCCATGTAGATATTCCTTTTTCTTTCCAGGAAATCAGTCCGCGATATAATATTCACCGGGTTATTTTTTGAATCAAAGTGCCTCCATGAGGAAACTTCGGTCAGTTCTTGAATAACTGACACTTTTTTGCTACGAATGTTTAAAATTCAATGACTTTCCACTTATCGACCTTGCGCCCATCGGACACTTCATCTAGTTTTGTGGTTGAACTATCAGGCTTCAAGACGCACAATGCGGAAAAATATAGTTATGCAGTTTTCGATACTCACTGATGAAGTCAGAGTATTGTTGTCTCATCATTGGTTTATGTTCAAGTCATTTATCCAAATGAAAGAATCGACGTTGAGCCGTTGAACATGAGTTGCCCAAGACTGAAGGACGTCTATAACTGTAAGTTCACCATTGACTGTTCCAATTTTCCAAAATGGTTCGATTTTCTTCTCTAAGTCGAACGATGCAGACATGCATGACAGGAAAGACGAAGATTCTGATATTCCCATTTCTGAATATCAACCGGAATTACTGGTTGAGGCTGTAAGATTGTTGGCAATACATGGACTTCGATTGTAGCGCAGTAGGATTGTAGCGCAGTATATGGATGTGTTCAACAAACATCTGAAATAAATGTAGCGCATCCAAAATCTTGAAAATAATGCTGCGGTTATAAAGCTGATTTACGACCCGAAATCTAAAAGTGCTTGTGGGCTAACACAGGGTCTCTGTTTCTTCTTAAAATCGTGGTAATTGCAGTGGGCAAAAATATGTAATTTTTAGATGTGGAAATTAATGAAGTGTTTCCAATTGTGTCTGCAGGGTCTTAAAGTTATAGTAGATGAAGCGATGGATGAAGTCATTTGATTGGTATGATGCCGTTTTGAACCACTACGACATAAAGTTGGATCAGGACATTCTACAGTCATATGCTTCATTCTTAAACAATTTGCAGTAAAATGTATGTTCCGTGACCTGATGGCATCGATCAGAAATATGCTTAGACAAAATTTATCTGCAGCGAAAAATCGACGTCCCGATTTATTACACAGTATGCAAAAATATTTTTCTGCAGGCGCTGATGCGAATGAAATACTTGAAGTGATTAACTAACATTTCCTCTGGCAGCTTTGGATTGTCAATAACTTGATGTCTAATCAATGTCTGTCTTTAAAAAAGGTTTTGTAATTTGCACATGATAATCGGGTAAATAAGCCATCAGTTGCTGCTTAGTAGTTGGTTTAGCTTTCTTACATAGAATGCAGCGCTTAAATATTGGCTAAATCAGTATCCTACCACCAATGATCCAAAAACTTTGTTTCAGAATGCTATTGCTAGGTCCCGCGTGCCAGTATTTATTATGATACTTTTCAACCAATTTTAGAACCACTTCCGATTTCCTAGACAATATTATGGGACGTTGTAATCTTTCGATGTGAGAGTTCGATGTGCATTGAGAATTGGATTCAAATTTTTGTTTCTACTGAGTTTAGCCACCCTTCGAGAAAACACTATTTCTGGATATATTTAAATAAAATATGGACCCAGAAATTTCTACTGTAGCTATCTAGAATCATTTTTTTTTGTGTCTGAACCCTGCAATCTTTTCTGGGGCCGAAGCTCTCTCAACTCTTTCGCGGTTAATTTTTAACGTCCTACCTTACGCCATCACCAGCCAAACCGAGGACGCACGAATAAAGGTTAGATTTTAAAATCATCTTCACATTGCATTGCTCCAGCCAGCCTGTACTGACATGGACGATGGTTCGGTCCATGGATTCTGCACTCCAACAGGGGTCTTAGTTGTGTTCATCCTCATCACCGATCGTAATCAGATGATAAAAAATCCCTTTTGCAACCCTCCTCCGTTGGGATTCGAACCCGGTACCTCCCGTCCCAAACACCGCAGCTTTAACCACTGCGTTCGATTTTTTACAGATATATCTTTTCTACTAGGGTAGGTGGACAGCCAATCAAGAATGATCGTCGATTCTTACTAAGCCGTTATCGCAGTTATCTCGAGGGAAAGATTCCCAGCTAATATCCATCCAAATTTTGTGTGTTTGGGCTACGACTTGATTCCGATAATTTTTTTTGTCCGCTTTCCAACACATTAAAGCACTTATCCACACCTAACATCAAATAAATCTCTCCTGGAACGTAAAATGATTAAAAGCATTTATGATCGATCAAGTTAAGATTAAACTGCGGAATCTTTGACGTAACTTTTGACAATTTAAACGCTTCTAGAGTTATTATCGGTTCTAAAGTTTCATCCAGTAAACTTAATTTTACTGAGCTCGATTTTCCATACATCAATTTGCCCAAGTCCAGTCACCGAAAAACATATTTTGTCACTGGTAATTGCGATCCAAAGACGAACTATTGCGATCCAAAGACGAACCAGGTGTTTGCATTTACTCCTTGGTAAACATCGAAATACTGAATGATTGATATTTAAGAAATTAAAACATATTTTCGATTTTAAATCATCAGTGCATCGATTTTTCCTTGAAGAAACTCAAAAATGTCTTTTACGGAAGGAGGCGCAAAACAAATCATGAAAGGTTTGCCACTCTATTTAGTTACCGCTAAATATTGGCTCTTTTGGTGGGGAAGCTCCTAACCATAAGCGCATTGTGCTATATTTAACGTTTCCTGCATGCTAATAGATGCCCAAGCTTCACCATGAAGTCTTATCCTAGATCCAAGTTTTGTCTCAACATCGTAATACACCGTTTCAATATCTATTAAATTTAGCTCCAGTTCCGGCTTTGTATTCATGATGTCCGTACCAAGTAATTTAATTTGATTTGCGGCATCTTGGGCTTCCAAAAATCGAATATTTACAGCTTCGGGAATTTCATAATGTGAATATATCATTGCGCCAATAAGTCACGAATACGTTTTTCGATAATAGTCTACATTATCCATTGGTTGTTTGAACTACGGGCACATTGTGGTTCTATCTGACAAATTTTACATAACTTAATTCAAAACTGGAATGCTGCTGGCATACAACAGAACTTATAAGTCTTTTATGTAAGAATTCATGTAGCTGAGCAAAAGGGGCGCTGTCAACCAAAATTACCCCACCAAAATATGGATGTATTCTGTTTTATTTTCTACTGAAATGTTTTGAGTGCATCTTAACCGTCAAGGGTGGCAAGTAAATGTACATCCATTAAAGGTTTAGAGTAACGATTGGTAAATTAAAAATAACTATGAAATTTTGGGATGTCTTGGTTTTATTTTAAAGGTGGTACAAAGGAGGAAACAGATTGGTTGTTGATGCTGCAAAAGATTATATTGCCAAAGTCCACGTTTTGGATTCATATATCGCAACAACATGGCGCAATCATCTTTAAAACTCAATTTGTGAGGTGTTATTGCTAAAAAATTGAACTATAGAAATTGAATCGAAGCTATAGTACGATGCCTTTTACCCATAATATTTTGCCAAGATACACTCGCTTATCTTAATTGTATCTTCATTTAAGACAAAGGACATCTCAGAATGCAAGGTCATCATTGGAGATGCTGTTAATATTATTATCAAATACCGAACCAATATATCTTCGAGTAGTTTGAATAATTCTGACTTTTGACCCAATTCTTAAGAGAGGTCCTCTTGAATCAATTTCTTGAAAATATTGCCATAACGTTATTTCCATGCAAAACAACTTGAGCATGTTGTCTAAAATCACTTCAAACACGCAAATCTCATCTCAAATGATCAATTGAAAATATCCAGTAACATTTTCCATTCATCAGGTCCCTATCGAATATATTTGATACAGTTGTTTCATCAATCTTCAGTAGAATCTGAAAGCCGTTTGATCACTCTTATATTAAAAAGGAGCTAGTCCAGTAAGAGTTACTGATTTTACTCTATCCCCTCGCGAAAGAATGTCTGCAGTCAGGATTTCCTTTAAAAACGCTTTTACTGATCAACTTCCTTTAGCCAAAAAGAAGCCTGATTTCTGTAACTATTAACTGTATCTAATTCTAAAGTAATGTCGAGCATTCTTTTGCTTTTCGTTTGGTGTAAGTAAGTTGATTCAATACAAATCTCAGTGAGGGCAAGCCAATATCTGCGCATGTTTTCCCCAATTTTTTAAGATTATGTTCTGGAGCCAATTTCTGCGTTTAGTCTGCGCTCTGGTATCCTTATTTATAATGATTGTTATTGTCATGAAGTTATACACCTGAATCTTTCATATTTGCTCTGACGTTCCCCTTCCAACTACTTCAGTGTCATTATAACTTGCAGAAACTGCACCAAGTTATACTCAATAGAAATTCGAGCTTTGAGTAATCCTTTGAGTATTTTTTGTAATCTTTAAGTAGTGACAAGGCTGATTTTCACCAAAATGAATATGTCAATTATCAAAACTGTCAGATCTGAGGCTGTAGCAGGTCTTGATAAGATTTATGAAAAAATAATACTTAATATGTTCAGTTTGTTATAACTTTTGATTTTTAGAAAAACGTTATGAAGGATTTCGTTAAAAAATATTTAGACCTTGTTGCCATAACATAAATGCCCTCGGTGACTTCTTCCATTCTTTATCGCAAAATGTTCAATTTATTAAATATTCCAAAAAGTACAATCGGTGGATCAGTACTTCATGCATATGTCAGTTTTTCATCCAAAATTTACCAACAAAAACCAAAAAAATGGTCCCTTTTGTTTTTTGTAGTTCATATTGTTAATTATGTATATACACGACTAAGTACATTTTTAAATTCTGAGAGTTCTGTATCCAATGTTTACATTACTTTAGGGTTTCATATTAAGGTTTACTGTGCCACGGATACTAAAATTGCCATAATAAAACATCTCTGCATTTTCCGAAATTCTCCCACACATAAATCGATGCACGTTAAAGGTTAATCCACATGGTTAAATGTACATTTTACAACCCAAAATAAATCTGATATTCCCAAAACAACACTTCGGAAATATTTTCGTACGTAAGTCGCACGTGTATAGCTCTTTATAAAAAGGATTTGACTATAATACTAATCCAGAGAGATCTAAATGTAAGCAGGAAAGATCACAACAAAAACACATCACCATTCTCATCTCTGTCGATATATTTTTTTTGGATGAAATTTAGGTCGGCTAGATTTGAGGTAAACAAATCGCTAGGGAAATGATTCTATGAATTGTGTACCACCCACCTCCAGCACCATCTCGAAATTTTGATTAATTTTTTTTTTTTTTATCGTTTACACATATACGAAACATTTAATTGGATATTCGTTTATATTATGTTTATCGGGTTTCTACATACATATCCGATTTAAAGATTTTCGAATTTAGGTAAAAAACATAGATAAATTATTGTTGTTGCCAAGATTACAAGATTAACAGATAATATTATGATATTTGGTGACAATTAACAATTTGTTTATGCGTACACACAAACACAATAAACACACAGTAGAATAATAAATATTATATGACGTCAGAATAATTAAAAATTTAAATGATACAGTGGCCTCCTATTTAAACGTCAAAAATAATTGTTTAGACAAAATAAAATATTTTCAGATAGTTTATCGTTAGACGTCGCATATGTTAAATGGGACACGCGAGTGTTATTTTTTTGAGTGGTGTTATACCCAAAATGTTATCGTTACGTTAAATTATTTATGCAGTGGCATGTTTTAGGGTAATTTTATATATTCATTAAAAATATTTTTTTTTATATTTTACTGCAGTACTTAGCAACAACAAACCGAAATGTATAAATAAGGTTGGGTAATAGGTTTATTGTTCCGAAACAATAAGGGACAACTTTTTTGTTTTTATTGAGTTGTATGCAACAATTAATTTTGTTTAAGGGTTGGTTGGTTGCTTGCTCGTAAAAAAATATGGTCAAATATGGTTCAGGTATAAAAGATTTTTTTTGTTTTACGGTTCAAATTATTTTAATGGTGATTTGCTAATTAGATGAGAATTTTAATTGAATCTGGTGTCTTCCTCACGGTTTTGATTATTGTAATTAAGTGTTATAATGGTAAATAGGGTTGGAAGGTCATTATTAAGCTTTACCGTATTGACAATGGGGTTTCATCGGTTGGTATTCTCAGGTATTAACCATCGTATACTGTAAAGTGTCCTGATTAGTTAGGTGCAACGTTTGTTATATAATGTTCATTATAATTTTATTACTAAGCATTGCAAAGAAAATTAGGTTCCACAATTATTAATTCTAGTTAAAAATGTTTCTCAAGCATTCAAAAATATTTTTTGATTAAGTACAAGCTAAATATATATAAATAAACCTTTTTGTGGGTTTTAAACTTAAATTTATAAGTCACTAAAACATGGAACTTAGATTCCACAACCTGGTTGTACAAATTATAATTAACACTGTAATTGTCTATTTGTAATTAAGTTGTTATTGTCGTTCAGAACCTTCGTTTGTTGATCATTTGCCATTTATAAATATTTTACTTCCTCCTGTTAGCAATACCGTGCCAACATTTTAAAGTTTTTACAATTTAACATGCATATTTGATTATAAGTTTTATACATTGTATCATTATGTTCCACTTATTATATATTCTAGCATCGCAATTAATTTTTATTTAATTACTTATATTGCCATAAAGCTTATCGGGTGAAATTAATCTCAAAGCTTATCGGGTGAAATTAATCTCTTTATTTTGTTAAATATTTTTACAAAATGCTAAACATATGTCCCACATATTTTACAATTTACCAATTTATTTAATGAAAATTAAGGTTTAGTTGCCATAAGTCAATCAGTTTGACAAAACCGATTTAAAATTATAAATATATTATGTTCCACAACTATGAATCAATATAAAGGGGTTTCCAAATAATCCAAAAATATTTCTGCATGTCTAACTCACTGTTTAACGGTAAGGTAGAAATTTGAAAATAAATATATTATGTTCCACAAAATAATTAACACCAAATATATTATTAATGAAAACAAAATGAGCCCCTGTTTGAATGCAGGATCCATGGGCCGAACCAGCGTCTATGTCAGTACAGGCTGGCTGGATAAGGCAATATGCAGATGAATATATAAAGCGAACTTGTATTCGTGCGTCCTCAGTTTGGCTACGGTGTAAAGTAGGACGTTATAAATTTACCGCAAAAGAGTTGGATGAGCTTCGACCCTAGAAAAAATGCAAGAGAAAACCTAAATACTTTAATGTTATATTATAATTGTGTGAGGTTAAACATAAGTTCCACACTACATGTTTGTAAATTCTAGTTTCTGCTTAGAATTGGTTTTATTAATAATTAGTAAAATTATCACTGGTGGAGTTTTACTAAGCCGAAGTTAGTTTCCGATGTATTTCGTAACTAGGCAGGTATTAGTTTTTGGTCGTAGCTACTATCTTTGCTTCTAATGCAATGTCACCTAGTGTTGCCCTGATTTCGGAATTTATTTTGGTTTGATATCTGCTTTTGATAAACATTTCGTATTGCTATCTGCAAGTAGGTGGGCAGATTTGTGGAATAATATTCTGATAATGTTGGTTGCAGTGCCAAAATATAGTGAACATCTTTCAATATGTGATTTGCACTTATAGTGATTACTTCAAATTCTTAAAAATTATGGGAGTTTACAAAGCACATCGACTGTTGTTTCGTTAGGGGCCACGGAGATCCATTGGTTTAGGAGAGAGAGTTTAAGCCAGCGGTTTATTGAATTATCAAGTCCCATGTTTCGCTGCAACCCTTTCTGCTGAAGCTATTTAGTATTTATCTTTTCCGGTAACTATTCATCCCATCCAAACTCCGATGTCCATGTTTCCTGCATTAGAATTTGTGTTGCAAACAGGAGATAACTATCCTACTAAGTCGAGCAGCTTGAACAATTCCCTATTTGTATAGTTTATCTAAGTCAAATTCGATTCGTTTCTTCATTTGGATTATATAGAACTATATTGAGCCCTATTTGTTGGTGATCTTTAGCTCTCGTAATGTAAAAAGAGTTTTTTCTAAGGGGTCACCTGTGGTCAGCAGGTCGTCTACTGATTTCAGCAGTTCTTAAGATTGACGTTCCTCTGCGGACAGTTATAGCATAGTTTACACATGCGTTGATAATTTCTGTCATCCAGGTTAAGCCAAACATGCCCACAAATTTTTTCTATATCAGCAGTCATGACGTATTTATGTTTGCTCCATCGAATGATCGGTATGATGTCAACTTAACTCTCCAAAAATATTGGGTCGGTTATTGCGATGTCGTTTAATGACATTCCTGTTAATGCCTTAAATGAGGTTTCAAACACTACCCAAAACTTTGTTGTAGTACCATCTTACTTGATTATGCCATGATGCGGGATGTAATAGCTGTTCTCAAATGTCATATTTTCGCTATTTTCCTAAAATATGAATTCATGGTAAGTTGTTTGAATGAGGCATCCGTGATAAACTTTCTTTCGAAATGCAGCTACCTGTTGGTAGCCCTTATAGATTCCGTTCTTAAGATTTGTTTCCGGCTTCCCTGCCACTAAATTTTTAATTTTGTTATTATAAAGTTAAACTAGTCGGAGGGCTTTACCGAAATGACTGCCACTTGCAAACCTGGAACAATTAATGCTCTTAATGTTAAAAGCTGAACAGTGCTTGTTGCTGTTCTAACTACGGCCACTGCTACGAAGGTTGTGGTTGTAATTTACTATTTATCAATCTTACATTCCCAACGTATTTTTTTGAGCAAGTGGCAATCCTCTAATTTGTGATGGCTTTTATAATTATGTACTCAGCAATTTATGAAGCTGCGTTTTAGTTTCCCATAGCATTGAACGAGTAGTAACTACTTTCCTGAACATTCTTTTAAAAAAGAATAAAAAAATTCTTCTAATTTCTGGACTTTCGGATCTTCCAGCGTTGTTTTATATAACCATATAAAAAATGGCCAGATTCTCTTTGCAATGTTGGCTAGGACAGCAATTAATTGATTGATTTATTAGAATGTACGGCCAAGGGCAAACCACGAACTCCTGGAATGCAGAGCACCACCGTACACCCGTGTTACATATAAAAAAACTGTATGAGTGGAAGGAATGTTAGTTATGACAGACTCGACCCGGTTACTGACACCTAAGCGATCAATAAAAAGTAGAATTTTTTTGGTGTAGGGAAAGAAAAGATAAGTCAGTAATGACAGAACTGGTCCGATTTTCCGGTGGCCAATGCATAACTACTATTAAGCACAAGACAATCATAATTTTACTGAAACTGCTCTGCATTCTGTCGTCTCTTATCAGCAACTTAAATGCCCACCATTCAACTGTAATCTATAAAGATCCCCTAAGAACAAAATATATTGATAAACTAATTTCGCTAAGCTGTAGGCTTTAACAGATGACATTAGTGCCATCACGTGTAAATTACAAATTAATTATTTCACCTCATCACTGACAAAATTTATTAAGTGTACTATTGACACAAAACTTTAAAATTAATAAAAATTAGATTTTAAAAAAATTGATTAAACGTTACAAATCAATTTAATTAACCGTTTTATGACAAATATCGCTGATCTAAAAGATTGTATCACCAGGTCTATGTGTGTGGGTGTTGTTCTTTTTAAACTTTCCTTTTCAATTTTGGTTTCCTGGCTTTTTTGATTTTTTCAAATTTTTTCACCCAACTTTTGGTTGTGTCCTCCCAAAAAAATATTAAAGATTTCAATTCCTGTAGAAAGGCAAATTTTGAACCCTAAAGTTATCAGATAATCAATAATAATGGGGCTTACGAAGTTTTTTTCATTGCCCATTACGAGCATTTAGGGTACGGTAAAATAGTGCAAATGCTTTAATTATTTTACTTCCTACATGTGGGATGGATTTAGATTTGATGCGACCAAATTTCGACAAAATTTTGATTTCCGTGATGTCAGTGTAGAGTATTGCGGGGGATACGTCGAAATGGGTGTTTTCTGGAGTTGTAGTTGATTTGGATGTCTATCAAACTTATTGAATCGACATCATCGTGTAGTTTCTCGTTGTCCCATCTAGCGAAGTGAAAACGGAGCGGATGGTCATGCGGCTTCAACTCTTCAACCAATTGAACTTTGTAAGGCGTCATACCGAGATCTTTTCGCAAAATTCGACGTAAACTGGTGCGTGAAATGTTCAATTCTTGAGAACGATGACGAGTTGATGTTGATGGATTCTCACGCATACTCTCAGCCACAGCTTCGATATTTTCGAGTGAACGCAATGTACGAGCACGCTTACGTATTGGCGCATCAGCAATGAAACCAGTTTCACGAACTTTAACAATAAACTTGCGAAAATACCGTGCACTGTTGGTCCTTCTCTGCGACCAAATTGTGCACGACATTTTCGTGCAGTTTCCGACCAATTGTTTTTGTTTTGGAAATAAATTTACAATAAATCCCAACGTTGCTCAAGCGTAAATCGATTCATTCCGTTCAGTGGACATAATATACTGAATTTTGTGACAGAATAGAATGACATAAGTATTGCCAGATTCGAAATAACCGGTAGTTCAAATTTAAACCGATAGATGGTCCACCTTTTATTTACCTGCAAAGTTTATTTTTCATGAAGTGGTAATTACATCATATCCAGGAGCGTTTTTTTGCACTTAATAGTTGAAAAGTGTTTTCTATACGTAAGATGCAAATAAAGTAAATTTTTGCTTGTCACTTTTGATCACATGTTTCTCCGTCGTTTCTAATAAGAGGCACATGCATTTTGGTTCTTTTTAATCTCTTTGTTGCTTTCCACAGAGAGTAATCAGTGTCCTTATTTTCAGTGAGACAAGATTACCAAATTTTACATACCTTTCGCGAGAGAGAGAGACTCTCTCTCTCTCTCTCTAACTAACTCTGAGACTTCAAGACCAATTTATAAAAACATCCATAACAATAAACTTATATAGTCAAATAGTCAATATAAAGTCATTAAAGATAAGCATGCGACAATAAAATAAAGTTATATAATTTAAATATTATCTAATATTAAATAATAAATTATTAATAAAATTATATTACTAAACCCGTCATAAATAATTCAAATAAACTTTTTGGAATATAAAAGTTAGCTAGGCATCCTCATCATAACTCATCTATAATAATTTTATTTGATGTCCTGCGTATTTCGCATCCCATTCCGCAACTTTTTTGAAACAATTTTGTTTTATTGATAAAATGTAAACTTGATAAAAATAAATTGGCTGTTGAAAGTTAAATTGGCTGTTGAAAGTACATACATATGAGAATACGTAGAAGACGATGACGATTCAGAATTCTTTTTTGTTGTTGTGGTCATACAGTTTGGGAAAAAAAGAAAATCGTTTTTTTTTTGTTTTATTTATATAAGTCAATGAATTTTGAACTTTTGGAGTTTTCCAATTTTTTTTATTTTATTTTATGGTTATGGCGCCATATGTCATTCGTTATCATTAACACATCGTATATGCTATTGCTAAGGTATATATATATATATATATATATATATATATATATATATATATATATATATATATATATATATATATATATATATATATATATATATATATATCCAATACAAAAATAGGTTATCTTTTTACGACACAGGGAGTTCTTTATTTCATACGATTTCATATGTCCAATTAAATTATTTGTGTTACATACAAAAAAATTTGATGCATATACTCGTATCAACACAGAAACTAAATTTCCATTTTCCTATTTTTCTACCAAATCGTTTTGTGAACGGCTGAATGAGTATCATTTTCCTTAGTTTGCTTGTGCATTACTGTAAATATTTTTACATAAAATCGACAAAAGAAAAAATTTCTAAGTGATCCTAATCTATGGTTAGAATACTGTATAGGTGAGGCTTTGTTACGATGCGGTTGGAATTTTAATGGTCACAAAGGTTTATGACCTGAATTTTATGTGTATATATATTGTTAGATGTTTTGTTTTATATAAGTTCATTTGTTTATTTTTTTTAATTTTTTTTTTGTTGTTTAGAAGAATATTTACAAATACATATAGTATATAGTAATCTATAGTCTCATATGAGGACTAATGAGGAATTTTATTCTAGCTTCGTTTAAGCCATCTGACAATGTTCGAATTGTTTAGAAGCTATAATGCCCCTACATTATAATGCATTTGTAGTTTCTTTTGGTGTCTTTTTGTCCAATTTTGTATTTTCGCTGCAACTGACTCAATCTGCAAGTCCTTTTAGAAATCGCTATTTCTAATATACCATGGTGCGTTCACAATAGTTACAAAACTTTATTTTGGAACCTTTGCATTATATCGATATTGCTATGTTTGTAACAGCCCCAGATCTGTATTCCGTAGGTTCAAATGGCTATACATAACTATACATGGCTATATATCGAGAATAGCTATCGACTAAAATAAAATAAGTGGATTCAAACAAATGGAAAAAAACTAAATGTATCCTTTCGAATGCGAACGTTGTTTCAGGCCAGGCAATTGTCTGAAATGGTTTTGAATTTGCAGTTAAAGCACAAATTTCACACTTTGACGTTACTTTTTCAATATCCAAATCAAGATAAGGCCACCAAAAATATGATCTTGACAACATTTTCATTCTTAAAATTCCAGACTGACTCTAATGTAGAAGAGAGAGTAGTTTATGTTGCATTTCTCGCGGCACGACAATCCTACAGCCTCACATTAAACAACCACCTTCTATCACGATTTCATTTCGTAACAAGAAATATAGTTTCAATTGAATATCCTTTACCAAATTTGGCCAATCTTCCGAACAATAATTGTATACTTGATCCTTCAAAGTAGCAATCGCGACATCGTTAAAATTGACAAACATGACGAATTGTTTGTTGAAAAGGAAAACGCGCAAGCGCAACGGCATTACCCATATCCGCACCTTTTCGATATCTAATTTTATAATCTGAAAGAAAAATCGCCCATCTTGAAGTCGATGACTTGCAAGAATTGGAAGACTTCTCTCAGGATCAAACAAAATTTTCGACGGCTGATGATCTGTGACTAAGATAATTTCATTCCCATATAAATACTTGTGGAAACTTTTAATAGCAAAGACAATTGCCAATGCTTCACGTTGAATTTGTGAATATGCTTTTTTTCTAATGGTGATAATGTCATTATCTATCATGTGTGATAATACTGCTCCCACGCCATAAGCACTTGCAACGCAAGCCACAATAATGTTTTTTTTTCGATCAAAGTATGTTATATTATTTGAAGTTAACAGTGTCTTACATTTTTGAAACGTTTCCTCACACTGTTTGGATCAACTAAATTTTTAATCTGTCTAAAAATATCATATTAAACATAAAGCCCAGACGATTTGTTCGGTATGCATTTTGAATAAAAACTAACTAGTTCTAGAAATGACTTGAGCTCTTGATATTCTTCGGCTGTGGGGCCTTTATGACTGTAGATAATTTAATTAGATCTGGGCTGATTCCATTTTTGGATAAAATATACCCTAAATATTTGACGGGCTTTTGAAAAAAATAACATTTTACTCGACCGTCAATTTCATTTTTTCCCCCTATTAAGACGTCATCTAAATAACAACACCCCAATGGCACCCCAGAAATATTTTTCAGTATTTCGCCAATAATAGATTGAAAAATTGCCGGTACCGATGCAAATCTATAAAGAATCCTATTCATTTCGAATAATCCTAAGTGAGTATTAATGGTGAGAAATTTTCTGAATTTAGATGAAACCTCTACCTGCTGATATGCGCCAGTGAGATCTAACACACAAAATATTTCACACACAGCGAGTTTTGCAAAAATGTTTTCCATTTTTGGCAAGGGATATTGATCTGTATCCAATACCTTGTTGACCTTTGTCATCACTTTTAATTGCTTTGCTATTATCTCGTTTACAATGTCTCGCCATTATGTTTCCAAGTCGATAAATTTTAACAGTTCATTTAGCTGCATTTGACCCCACCATTTGCTATATAACGATTTTGTACAATAGTTGTTCGGCAACCGAAAGTTACACTTTCATCGCCGTTCTGTTCACTCTTCAAAACCACATGGTGTCATTTTGCTTAAATCTCTATTAGTTAATATTTTAATTTTGAAATTTTGGTCTACGCGGTATTTTCGAAAAATAATTACTCTTCGATTTAATTATTCATCTCAATAACTCGTATCGACTTATTTTTAACTAGATTAATCACCTGGTAATACATATAAGACAATAATATTTGATAATATGCCACTTCTGAATAAATTGTCCCATAATTTTGCCGGAATGGCACCAAAATATATATGAAGAAAAACAATAGCGATTACTACAACAAAACTCCATAATATAAATACACATAGTATTGTACTACCATGGTATGTTAGCCCATTGACGTGCTAGATGTCGCTACTGGTATCGTTTTAAAATAATCGAAATATTTTTATATGTATAATCGCCTAAATCATATATTCATTCTAAACGTTGACGATAATCTATCGTCCCGACATCTGGAACATCAATGGATAAACTGTTTTTTTTCTTATGATGGTAGTACTATATGTATTATATTCTATACTATATTCTTTACTTCTTTCTTGCTTTCTCTTTTATTTCTTTTTTCGGTTCTTTTTTCTTCCGTTGCTAAGCTACGACTAATTATATTATGACATGAATGCATACTCGATAATTCATGTTTATTTATCTTTTTTTGCGTCAATCATGACATCTTCTTTTTTTTTTTTTTTTTTTTTTTTTTTTTTTGTTTCTGAACTCTGCAATCTGTTCTGGGGCCGAAGCTCTCCCAACTCTTTCACAGTTAATTTTTAACGTCCTACCTTACGCTGTCACCAGCCAAATTGAGGACGCACGAATACAGGTTCGATTTTAAATCCATCTGCACATTGCATTGCTCCAGCCAGCCTGTACTGACATGGACGATGGTTCGGCCCATGGATTCTGCACTCCAACAGGGGGTCATAGTTGAGTTCATCGTCATCACCGATCGAAATCAGGTGATGAAAAATCCCTTTTGCAACCCTCCCCCGTTGGGATTCGAACCCGGTACCTCCCGTCCCAAACACCGCAGCTTTAACCACTGCGCCAATTGCTCGGTCATGACATCTTCATTTAAACATTACCCTTATTCAGTCGGATTTTCTTTCTACTATTCGAACTATAATTTGATTTCGACATATTAAATCATGCACCAAATACTAATTCATAAACCATGCAAACTGAGCATATTTTTATTGGCACTTGATCTGTAATTGTAGAGCTGACCAATTTAATCGCACGGCATTATAAGTCGTATAAATAAAAGATATTTTGTATGTCAAATAAAAAGGCAACTGCCAAAATTATGATTCACCAGTATCAAATCATATATATCAATATAAAGGATTTGGTTTGCTGGGTTTTATTCTCTGGCCAGTTGGTCGATGCATCATGACCAAATAGTACAAATTGTTCATCCGACCTGAAAAGTTAATGTGAGTGTGCATTTAGTTGAAATTGTTGAGTTTGTTGCACATTCGTGAAATTGGCGTACAGTATCCTCAATTACTTCCAACGCTACATGGCCAGCAAAACTTGCTTTGAGCCGGATGGCCGTCAAATAGTTCGTTCATCAACCGAAACGATGATTTCGGTCTCCAAAGCATAGACATCATGAGCCTAATCGACAACTCCGACTTGATGTGGTTTAAGAATTGTGCTGCTGCTGTGCCGGAAACTTAGTTCTACTGATGTGACCAGCCATAGGTGGCATAGTGTGTGACTTTCCGAAGAACGTCGCTTTCTTTGGTGGCATTTAAAATATCGACTAAATTGACAAGCAGTGACCTGGCAGTGTCAACTTCAAAACAGTCGCGATCCTCTGCATTGACCAATGACTGTGTTTTCAGATTCGAGTGAATGTTGTGCCTCGATTAATCTGGAAATAAAGTATATAGTCATAAGTTAGTGAATAGCCATAGTTAGTGAAGGCCGAATCAGATGCGAGTAATTGTTTTAGTCGACAGAATGCGGTGGCTCGAGCTTCAGTCCATTTGTACTAGACGCCTTTTTGTACCAGGTTGTCGAGTAGACTGCGCATTTTTCACGCATCAGACATGTCAATGACATTGAAATATGTATGGCCGGCGAACATATTCGTCTTTTTTTATGACTAGGATTAGTGCTGCATAATCTGCATAGCTGATTGGCGTGATGACGCTCTGGCAGTAATGGCGGGATTTAATATCAGCATCGATGCCTTCATCTGGTTGCAACGGCTTAATGTTTTGAAAAAGAGTAGAGGGAGGGAATTTTGCTTCTATCTTGTGTTCAAATTACCGAGAATTTGAATAGGTTTTTCGGAAGCATTACCTTGTGACGACTCTGTTTTGCTGATTGCATTGCTTCGACGACATGGGTTATTACGCCGTTTTTATCAGGGTTCTCTTCAGATGCCAGTACCACTGCAGAAACCTGCCTTGCTTTTATTATATGACTTACTCCATTGCACAGCATATACGTCTTGCCACTGAAAAGACAGTCTCAATGGAAGTACCTGTCCCC
This sequence comes from Tipula confusa, assembly GCA_963556175.1. Taxonomy (NCBI): domain Eukaryota; kingdom Metazoa; phylum Arthropoda; class Insecta; order Diptera; family Tipulidae; genus Tipula; species Tipula confusa. The sequence continues at coordinate 75,127,424 of OY744477.1, forward strand.
ACAGTGAGCGATAAATATAGCGCGCTTTTCCCACTTGATGAGTGGCTTATATTCTGCTGTGGTGGTTGTCTAAAGGACATAAAGTCTCGTTCTGGTTTCATTTCCTTGGCAACCATAAAGACTTTCTGCTTGATATTCTACCATTGCCTTCTCTTTGTCGATAATTCACGTTCGTTCGGAAGTGCTGTCGAGTAGTTTTTTCAGAATTGAAGCGTCTTTCGAATCAACTAAATCTTGTACGAGTTTCAGCATTTTTACATCTTCTTAGCTGCAATTTGTGGTCAGAAGGTATCATTTGCTCAGCGCAAAAATGATACCTTCTGACCAAAAAATCATTTAAGTCCAACGGCAACTTGGACAAGATGGTGTTTGCGGACTTCTGGGAGTCCGACCTTTGTCGTGTGTGTCAAATATACTCTAGTATATCTGGTACTCTGATACATCTCTGACTTTAATTATATGGCTGACTTTAATTAAATGTCGCTTAGGAAAATAATTCGAGTTAGGAAAATTAATAATTTTCTGCCAATTGATTATAGGTGGTAAGCCTGTTATTAAGACTACAAATAAGTCTCCATCGATTTTTGTCAAAACTTGGACATTTATTGCGAAAGAACGGTAGCTTGTGTTTTAATCAAAGAATTATCCAACGCTCGCCGCTATTTTTCCATTATTTTTTTAGGTAGAATGCACCTTATAATACACAACACCAAGCTAGTCTTACCAAATACACAACATGAGTTTTTACCATTAATATTCGGCTTAACTGTAGATGTTGAAGAAATACCAGGTTGTCAAGGTCATGATTTCTTTACCGGGTTATCGTAGTGGATTCATTTTTCTTTACCAGTAAATATACGAAGCAAAAAAATTCTTTCGTTTATGTCTGGCAATCAGAATTTCTCGGCTTCAGTTTAAATGGAACACAAATCTCCGTGATTTTGCATCATTCCCAATGGTTGCATGTTGAGTCACTTCGTATGTAAGTTCAACTTCTTCTTGCATTTGTCACGAATCTTTATCCAATAATGCTTCCAATCCCGAGTCTTCGTCCTTTTTCGGTCGTTTCCTACGTTCTTTGCCAACGATATTAAATTCACCCAATCAAAGCTATAAATTCCCCAGCTGCGAATTGCTTCAAATTAAAATAACGAATCAAAAGTTCCTTTGAGCTTATTAGGCTGAAAACTTGTCATTTTCGACTCAAAATATATGATGTTGATACAAAATCGCTAGAGTTTTAAGGGTATATGTTGGATATGGTGACTGGTACATTTCAAAAGTTCCAAAATAAAACTTGCAAACGGAGCTTTTCAAAATAAGTGAAAATAGGCATTCTAGTCTACTATCGCCATTTACCGTTTACAGTTGCAATCCGTAGCCGAAAAATCACAAAATAGTTTAATATCCCTCGGCCCCAGAACAGATACACCGGTGGTTCTTTTATAATTCATAATATTACAATTTTTAAAAGCTTTTAATTCTATAGTTATAAAATCTTTGATATAAACTAAAAATTAAAACTACAAATATTACATTACATTCTATGATTAACCCAGTTCAAACTCAACCGTACATATAGATAGTAAAAATCACGAAGACAAAGAATCAAAAAAGTTTTATGAATGCAAAACTTTACTCGCATCGACCAGAAATAACTACAAGGTATAGAGTGGCTATAAAAAGTGTAAACTTGTTTTACTAGGTTAATATAGTCTCTTCGAGACGAAAACTAATCCAACTCGAATCAATAATCTAATAAAAAAACAAAATCATCGTATGATAACGACTAGTCGATAATAATAAATTACGTGTTGTTGTGTTATTCGCGTCCGAGACCGCGACATAAAGCTTTAGATAAAATAACAAAAAAAAAATTGATTTTAGTCCGCCACTTTGCCGATGGTAAAATGAGTTTTGGTATTATATGACAGTGTATATGACAGTACAATCGATTTTGAAAAAAAATATTTTTTATTCAAATGATCAAAAATAGTGTGGGAGCATTGATTACCATCCCAACCGGATAATATATTTAAACGAATTTCTGAGTTTTATTTTTACTGTAAGCTCTTTAACATACATTTACGATTATTTTGCCATTTTTCTGGTTCCTGAAAATATCTAAATAATAGATCACACTGTACGTCTACGTATTGTATACGTAGTGTTTACCCCATCCACTATATAAGCCACCTCTATCACTGCAATGTATCTATATCTTCCTAGAAAACTGATAACATTTTGTACCGCGCAATAAATTTATAATATGTGTGTGTGTGTGTGGAAGGATGGGAAATGATGTTGGATTTATCCTACAATATACGAGTCGAGTATATGTCATATACATTTAGCTATGTGTCGTTAAAATATAATGATACGCCAGTTTCCTGGTTGTGACGAAAATACTACAAAGTTTTGTGATTTGTGAAGTTTTAGAACATAGCGTTGTTATGGCAACTGCATTTAATGAGCGTATATATTGTTTGCTTATTTATGGACCGAAACGAATTGAAGGTTAGGGTTAAAAAATAATGAAACATATTTTTACCCTTATTGCCACTAAACGTTGTTTATCACGTTTCTTAAAAATCCAAAAATATTGCTTTCAAATGGTTTCCACAGATGTTCCACAATGCGAGATTATTTGCACGCGCTCTTCTTAAACCAACTGCTCATCAGTTGTTAAATTATCGGCATTGTTATCATGTATACAATTTTTATTTTTTTTTGTCCAAAAAGCTCTAATCGGTTCAAATTTATCCATCAAACAGTGGATCCCAAAATTCCTCGAAGTCGGCTGTGCCTGTGTAGTCCAGCGTCTATTAATAACCCTATAAATACACAGTTTTCTACAGGATCCGTTGATTGTGATAATCACTAATAAAAAAAATTGCATCACAAATCATAATATACTCGCGTAACAATGACAATTGACGTTGCCCTATCAAGAGCTAAAACAATTATAATATAATCAAACATGTTTCATCATGATCGAACATAAAAAATACTAATCTCAGTCGCCATAGCACATATTCAAAAATGTTTACTTTTCGTTTGTTTTCGAACGGTACATAACCGGTATATTGTATAGTTTCAATTATTTCAGTGTCAGAAAATTAATGTGTAGCGCGGTTCATGTTTTTTGTCTAACTTCAAAACGTAGCGGTACATGAAATTATTTATTTATATCTTTAGAGCATAGTGTCTGAGGATCATTCTGTAGCGGTTTATGTAATTTTTTATTTGTTTTGAGCTTAATGTCTGATATTCGTTTTGCAGTTGTTGATGCAATTTTTTATATCTTCAGGGCTAATAAACATAAAAAAAATAAAAACAGCTTTCAAGACACATTTGATCCTTTCAGACCATATATTCACAATAGGTGATCGTTGTAGGTGATCATGACATGGTGAGCAACGTTTCATCCTTTGGTCAAAAAAGGAAGCTGTATTGCCAGAACTTTAAATATATGATCGTGATTGATCCACATCCCTTCGAACAATAGTTTGATTACAAATAGTGACATTATGTCATTTATGTGGGGGAAGCTTACGTAAAGTGTTTACTCTTTTTCAGTTATTTTAATAGTTCCAATGAATAAACCAAAAGTAGTATTAGTATGCAAATCTTACCCTATAATGACACCGTTTCCTTAGATCCAAGAAAATCGTGAAACTAACTTAAGGTGTGTCTACAATGCCAGCGTTAGTAAAAAGTAGTTTTTCATGTTAAAATATATTATTGTGATATCGTTGATTGAAGATACATGCAGTGTTTGGGTTTGGGATGTTATCTGTTCGGGGTGATTCTTTGGTCTTTCTGAGAAGAAAAATGTATAGTTATCTTGCATCTACAGTCGTTTGAGAAGTAAAGCGTCATTGCTTTAAAATAAAAACAAGTATTTTTTTGAAACTCAGTTTGTCTCAAAAAATCGATTAAATTCTTTACTTAGTTTTAATACGCCTTCATATTTTCTACAATTTCCCTATACATTATTTGCACCCACGTGCCTTAGTTTTTTACGTATACCATTTATTCTTAAACCTAATTAAGATATGTAGTGTTAATATTGTAACTTTTATTTTTATCAGTAAAAGAGTAGGCGATGATTATCAACTTCTTAGTTTAAATCTTGAAAAAACAAAAAAAAATGTTTTATTAATTTTGAGAAATTGTCTAGTGTTGTTAATCAAAAATTCTAAATAATTTATATGATTGCACAGTTCTCAGATGAGAAGTACATTGCTATCCATTTTGTCTAAGAATTTTGCGATTGTATTTTGGAAGTAACGGTTTAATATTAGTATGTATTTTTTTCTGAACCAATTTTTTTTAGATACCCTGTATCTTAAATGATATGCAATATTGACCCCTCCCCAAACAATTTTTTTCTCAGAATGAACCTCTTAATGGATTAGGATCCCAACCCCGAACACAATATGTAAATGAGTTAAGATTCAAAATAAATATTATAACGTTATAACAACATAACGTAACAAAATAACGGTATTTTTATATTTGTGTACTAAAATTCATAAAGTGCCATAAAAAATGTGTATTTTCGGTCGTTTTTTGCGTAATATTCCCAACAGATAAAGCTCACAAACAATACGAATTTTTTTCGAATAGCATTAGCCATAACCATAGATTAAGATACAATAAAGATGACCCATACACAAGCAACAAAAATGTATATCTAAAAATAATAATAGAGAAAGTAAAAATATAAAGAAGAAACCATTTGTCTCGGTTACTGTAATGAAGGTTTGTAAAATATGCATTCGACAATGAAAGAATAAAAAATAGAATCAAGTCGCCTTTCTCTACAATGAAATCTTTCTTTGTAGTTGAAAAATATATTTTTGTTCTTTGTACAGTAAATCAAAGTTTTTATTCAAACAAGAGGTGCCAGTATATTAAAGGTACCTGTCACTTACTTTTATTTTTTGTTCTAATTAAAACATCTTTTTATATCTTAATCTATGCCATAACTTAATTGGTGTTCGTCCTAAGTAAGATAGATGTATATGACCCGCCTTCCATTTAATAAATAATTATATTCTTGGCATTGAGTAGAATATCATAACTAATCCAAATAGTTTCTACTCAGTGTCTAAAGTTGAACTTTCAGAATTACAAAATAATGTGCTTTATCAGATCGATTGTTATAAAGGAATTTCTTTTTCATTTGAACGGCGTCATAGTTTCGATTCAGTAAAAGATTTTGGTATTACATTTATCTCAAACCTATTATTTCATAAGCATATCGTTGGTTGCATCTCAAAGACAAACTTAAAGTTGGAATTTGTAAAAAGATTTTCCAAAGTGTTTTATGAACCTTATCCCATCAAATTGATTTGCATTTATAGACTTCCCAGCTATGATAAAATTCCCGATTTAGTTCCACCTTATCCCAGTAGGTGCCTCTTTTTATCCGTATAGATTCTATGTTGGTGTTTTTGTTCGTGATGTTCTAATGCCAAAAATTGGCTGTGCGGATATTTTGCAGCTTTTTAATATTTGTTCTGCTTCTCGTATGATGCGCGATATAGAGTTCCCAATTAAACTACCGATTTGTAATTAACTATCGCCTTTCATCTCCATTCAAGATAGTCAAGATAGTCATGATAGTCATGATAGTCAAGATAGTCAAGATAGTCAAGATAGTCAAGATAGTCAAGATAGTCAAGATAGTCAAGATAGTCAAGATAGTCAAGATAGTCAAGATAGTCAAGATAGTCAAGATAGTCAAGATAGTCAAGATAGTCAAGATAGTCAAGATAGTCAAGATAGTCAAGATAGTCAAGATAGTCAAGATAGTCAAGATAGTCAAGATAGTCAAGATAGTCAAGATAGTCGAGATAGTCGAGATAGTCAAGATAGTCAAGATAGTCAAAATAGTCAAGTTCGTCAAGATAGTCAAGATAGTCAAGATAGTCAAGATAGTCAAGATAGTCAAGATAGTCAAGATAGTCAAGATAGTCAAGATAGTCAAGATAGTCAAGATAGTCAAGATAGTCAAGATAGTCAAGATAGTCAAGATAGTCAAGATAGTCAAGATAGTCAAGATAGTCAAGATAGTCAAGATAGTCAAGATAGTCAAGATAGTCAAGATAGTCAAGATAGTCAAGATAGTCAAGGTAGTCAAGATAGTCAAGATAGTCAAGATAGTCAAGATAGTCAAGATAGTCAAGATAGTCAAGATAGTCAAGATAGTCAAGATAGTCAAGATAGTCAAGATAGTCAAGATAGTCAAGATAGTCAAGATAGTCAAGATAGTCAAGATAGTCAAGATAGTCAAGATAGTCAAGATAGTCAAGATAGTCAAGATAGTCAAGATAGTCAAGATAGTCAAGATAGTCAAGATAGTCAAGATAGTCAAGATAGTCAAGATAGTCAAGATAGTCAAGGTAGTCAAGATAGTCAAGATAGTCAAGATAGTCAAGATAGTCAAGATAGTCAAGATAGTCAAGATAGTCAAGATAGTCAAGATAGTCAAGATAGTCAAGATAGTCAAGATAGTCAAGATAGTCAAGATAGTCAAGATAGTCAAGATAGTCAAGATAGTCAAGATAGTCAAGATAGTCAAGATAGTCAAGATAGTCAAGATAGTCAAGATAGTCAAGATAGTCAAGATAGTCAAGATAGTCAAGATAGTCAAGATAGTCAAGATAGTCAAGATAGTCAAGATAGTCAAGATAGTCAAGATAGTCAAGATAGTCAAGATAGTCAAGATAGTCAAGATAGTCAAGATAGTCAAGATAGTCAAGAAAGTCAAGATAGTCAAGATAGTCAAGATAGTCAAGATAGTCAAGATAGTCAAGATAGTCAAGATAGTCAAGATAGTCAAGATAGTCAAGATAGTCAAGATAGTCAAGATAGTCAAGACAGTCAAGATAGTCAAGATAGTCAAGATAGTCAAGATAGTCAAGATAATCAAGATAGTCAAGATAGTCAAGATAGTCAAGATAGTCAAGATAGTCAAGATAGTCAAGATAGTCAAGATAGTCAAGATAGTCAAGATAGTCAAGATAGTCAAGATAGTCAAGATAGTCAAGATAGTCAAGATAGTCAAGATAGTCAAGATAGTCAAGATAGTCAAGATAGTCAAGATAGTCAAGATAGTCAAGATAGTCAAGATAGTCAAGATAGTCAAGATAGTCAAGATAGTCAAGATAGTCAAGATAGTCAAGATAGTCAAGATAGTCAAGATAGTCAAGATAGTCAAGATAGTTAAGATAGTCAAGATAGTCAAGATAGTATAACGACGGCGGTGACGTGTCGTTATTTTTAATTATTCAGAATTTGGATGTTGTGCAAAGCAAAGCTCAGTTTCGATCTGATGAGGAATCGTAAATAATTTTGTTAAAAATTATTTGTCATCTCCTCAGGCCATGGCGACCGAGTGCTATGTGTAATAGCTACTTTACGCTCTATATATATTTATGTACAGTGTACATGTAGCGTTAGCGAATTCTATGGAATTGCACGAAATATCTGAATAATTTTAATTGTGTGTATAGCGATGGTCGCTACAATAGTCAAGATAGTCAAGATAGTCAAGATATTCAAGATAGTCAAGATAGTCAAGATAGTCAAGATAGTCAAGATAGTCAAGATAGTCAAGATAGTCAAGATAGTCAAGATAGTCAAGATAGTCAAGATAGTCAAGATAGTCAAGATAGTCAAGATAGTCAAGATAGTCAAGATAGTCAAGATAGTCAAGATAGTCAAGATAGTCAAGATAGTCAAGATAGTCAAGATAGTCAAGATAGTCAAGATAGTCAAGATAGTCAAGATAGTCAAGATAGTCAAGATAGTCAAGATAGTCAAGATAGTCAAGATAGTCAAGATAGTCAAGAAAGTCAAGATAGTCCAGATAGTCAAGATAATCAAGATAGTCAAGATAGTCAAGATAGTCAAGATAGCCAAGATAGTCAAGATAGCCAAGATAGTCAAGATAGTCAAGATAGTCAAGATAGCCAAGATAGTCAAGATAGCCAAGATAGTCAAGATAGTCAAGATAGTTAAGGCAGTCAAGATATTCAAGATAGTCAAGATAGTCAAGATAGCCAAGATAGTCAAGAAAGTCAAGATAGTCAAGATAGTCAAGATAGTCAAGATAGTCAAGATAGTCAAGATAGTCAAGATAGTCAAGATAGTCAAGATAGTCAAGATAGTCAAGATAGTCAAGATAGTCAAGATAGTCAAGATAGTCAAGATAGTCAAGATAGTCAAGATAGTCAAGATAGTCAAGATAGTCAAGATAGTCAAGATAGTCAAGATAGTCAAGATAGTCAAGATAGTCAAGATAGTCAAGATAGTCAAGATAGTCAAGATAGTCAAGATAGTCAAGATAGTCAAGATAGTCAAGATAGTCAAGATAGTCAAGATAGTCAAGATAGTCAAGATAGTCAAGATAGTCAAGATAGTCAAGATAGTCAAGATAGTCAAGATAGTCAAGATAGTCAAGATAGTCAAGATAGTCAAGATAGTCAAGATAGTCAAGATAGTCAAGATAGTCAAAATAGTCAAGATAGTCAAGATAGTCAAGATAGTCAGGATAGTCAAGATAGTCAATAGAGTCAAGATAGTCAAGATAGCCAAGATAGTCAAGATAGTCAAGATAGTCAAGATAGTTAAGGCAGTCAAGATAGTCAAGATAGTCAAGATAGTCAAGATAGTCAAGATAGTCAAGATAGTCAAGATAGTCAAGATAGTCAAGATAGTCAAGATAGTCAAGATAGTCAAGATAGTCAAGATAGTCAAGATAGTCAAGATAGTCAAGATAGTCAAGATAGTCAAGATAGTCAAGATAGTCAAGATAGTCAAGATAGTCAAGATAGTCAAGATAGTCAAGATAGTCAAGATAGTCAAGATAGTCAAGATAGTCAAGATAGTCAAGATAGTCAAGATAGTCAAGATAGTCAAGATAGTCAAGATAGTCAAGATTGTCAAGATTGTCAAGACAGTCAGGATAGTCAAGGTAGTCAAGATAGTCAAGATAGTCAAGATAGTCAAGATAGTCAAGATAGTCAAGATAGGCAAGATAATCAAGATAGTCAAGATAGTCAAGATAGTCAAGATAGTCAAGATAGTCAAGATAGTCAAGATAGTCAAGATAGTCAAGATAGTCAAGATAGTCAAGATAGTCAAGATAGTCAAGATAGTCAAGATAGTCAAGATAGTCAAGATAGTCAAGATAGTCAAGATAGTCAAGATAGTCAAGATAGTCAAGATAGTCAAGATAGTCAAGATAGTCAAGATAGTCAAGATAGTCAAGATAGTCAAGATAGTCAAGATAGTCAAGATAGTCAAGATAGTCAAGATAGTCAAGATAGTCAAGATAGTCAAGATAGTCAAGATAGTCAAGATAGTCAAGATAGTCAAGATAGTCAAGATAGTCAAGATAGTCAAGATAGTCAAGATAGTCAAGATAGTCAAGATAGTCCAGATAGTCAAGATAGTCAAGATAGTCAAGATAGTCAAGATAGTCAAGATAGTCAAGATAGTCAAGATAGTCAAGATAGTCAAGATAGTCAAGATAGTCAAGATAGTCAAGATAGTCAAGATAGTCAAGATAGTCAAGATAGTCAAGATAGTCAAGATAGTCGAGATAGTCGAGATAGTCGAGATAGTCAAGATAGTCAAGATAGTCAAGATAGTCAAGATAGTCAAGATAGTCAAGATAGTCAAGATAGTCAAGATAGTCAAGATAGTCAAGATAGTCAAGATAGTCAAGATAGGCAAGATAGGCAAGATAATCAAGATAGTCAAGATAGTCAAGATAGTCAAGATAGTCAAGATAGTCAAGATAGTCAAGATAGTCAAGATAGTCAAGATAGTCAAGATAGTCAAGATAGTCAGGATAGTCAAGGTAGTCAAGATAGTCAAGATAGTCAAGATAGTCAAGATAGTCAAGATAGTCAAGATAGTCAAGATAGTCAAGATAGTCAAGATAGTCAAGATAGTCAAGATAGTCAAGATAGTCAAGATAGCCAAGATAGTCAAGATAGCCAAGATAGTCAAGATAGTCAAGATAGTCAAGATAGTTAAGATAGTTAAGGCAGTCAAGATAGTCAAGATAGTCAAGATAGTCAAGATAGCCAAGATAGTCAAGATAGTCAAGATAGTCAAGATAGTCAAGATAGTCAAGATAGTCAAGATAGTCAAGATAGTCAAGATAGTCAAGATAGTCAAGATAGTCAAGATAGTCAAGATAGTCAAGATAGTCAAGATAGTCAAGATAGTCAAGATAGTCAAGATAGTCAAGATAGTCAAGATAGTCAAGATAGTCAAGATAGTCAAGATAGTCAAGATAGTCAAGATAGTCAAGATAGTCAAGATAGTCAAGATAGTCAAGATAGTCAAGATAGTCAAGATAGTCAAGATAGTCAAGATAGTCAAGATAGTCAAGATAGTCAAGATAGTCAAGATAGTCAAGATAGTCAAGATAGTCAAGATAGTCAAGATAGTCAAGATAGTCAAGATAGTCAAGATAGTCAAGATAGTCAAGATAGTCAAGATAGTCAAGATAGTCAAGATAGTCAAGATAGTCAAGATAGTCAAGATAGTCAAGATAGTCAAGATAGTCAAGATAGTCAAGATAGTCAAGATAGTCAAGATAGTCAAGATAGTCAAGATAGTCAAGATAGTCAAGATAGTCAAGATAGTCAAGATAGTCAAGATAGCCAAGATAGTCAAGATAGTCAAGATAGTTAAGGCAGTCAAGATAGTCAAGATAGTCAAGATAGTCAAGATTGTCAAGATTGTCAAGATAGTCAGGATAGTCAAGGTAGTCAAGATAGTCAAGATAGTCAAGATAGTCAAGATAGGCAAGATAATCAAGATAGTCAAGATAGTCAAGATAGTCAAGATAGTCAAGATAGTCAGGATAGTCAAGATAGTCAAGATAGTCAAGATAGTCATGATAGTTATGATAGTCATGATAGTCAAGATAGTCATGATACTCAAGATAGTCAAGATAGTCAAGATAGTCAAGATAGTCAAGATAGTCAAGATAGTCAAGATAGTCAGGATAGTCAGGATAGTCAAGATAGTCAAGATAGTCAAGATAGTCAAGATAGTCAAGATAGTCATGATAGTCATGATAGTCATGATACTCAAGATAGTCATGATACTCAAGATAGTCAAGATAGTCAAGATAGTCAAGAAACAAGTTGTTAACCATCGTCGCTAACAGCGTATTGTAAAAGACATTTTGTGTTTGTTTATTTTAAAACATGACAAATATGCTACTAATCTGTCATAATTTAGTATTTTAATTTTTATATTAGTGACATTTCGAAGAATTAATTCATTTAGGCAAAATTATTCAATCCATTGGTGTTGTAATTTTATTAAATATATTTTGGGTATGAAATCTGATAAAATCTAGAGAATATAATCATGGTTGTCCAAAAAATATAATTCTTTAATTGATACAGATACGATCAACCTTTTATGTAGAGTAAACTTCAAAGCAACTCATCACCAGTTTAGTTGATAGTTTTTATGTCAACCGTAAAATAATTACCATTCGTTTTTAATTTTTACCAGTACTCCTTCCAGAACATGGTAGCTGTCAGTAATGATATGTTACATAAGTAAATTCCCTGGGTTACATATTTAATAGGTACTGAGAAATTCTTTTAGGAATTTTACTCATTATTCAAATACCCTAACCTCTCTACCCACCTCCTATAGAAATGTTAATAGTTTTTTCTTTTTTCATTATTAATGCACATGGTGTTTTTGTCGCGGTAGAATGATAGTGGTTTGAACAAACTAAAACTTTATTTTATAAAGAAAATTAAATTTTCCGTGTAGTACAAGATAAATTATTATTATATAAACGTAATTCAGCTATAAGAATATAGAGATATATAGAGAGATAAACGTCTTAAAGTTAAATTAAATTTAAACACATATTTTTTATTCTAACATTGCTCTTGAAAAAAGTTGAAATGAGAGAAGCGATTTAGAGGGGATAGCGGTGCAATCAAATCAATATATGCAATTGGAGAGTCATTGAAATCATAATTGTTTGTGACAGAATTTGGAAAAGAATCTCAGTTTCTCGTAGCTGGGTTGAAAAAAATTCTAGTATTTGGTTCGAAAAAACTTTAGTTGGTTTGCGGGAAAATCCTATTATAATAACCCTATATTAGTAACCTTAATCCAGCAACGAAATCCCATGTGGGCTTCAATTTTTATTATTTTAAACATACTGACTATCGATTTTACTTCTGTCTATTTCGTCAGTGTTTTTATTTAATATTACATTTGGAGGCGCCAATCACATACTTTCCGATCCAAACTATCGATAACAACCTCAATACCAATAAAAGCAATTTCTACTATTATACTTTAAAACTATTTAAGTTATTCCCTTCAGCATACCATAAATGCAAAATATAATTTTATATAGAATATTAAAGTAAAGTCGTTAACATATACAGTATGATCGAAAAAACCATTTACATGTGATATTTCGGATTGTGTTTGATTTTACTAACAATTTTCTTAAAACTCGTACACATCGAAAACATATTAAAGAAGGCACATATTAGAGAAAGTAACTTTTCAAAGATGTTTTCACCTGAACCACAGATAACTATAACAGATGTACAACTAATATGGCTAAAATTTGTACAAGTAAATTTATACAACGCTAATTATTGCAACACGAAATCCAAACAAATGAAAGGTCCTTTTCATTTTCTTTTTTCATTTGAAGGTTAAAAAAACTTTGAATTTAAATAAAACACAAAGATGTAATTTTAATGGCCCCGAATGTGACTCTATTTGAAAAATAATTTTAAGTGGCAGTCGCGACTGGCACATACATGTCATAATGAGCAAGTTCAATTTTCGATAACTGTTCGCAGAATTTGTGATTGTATTTCGGCAATAACGCATCAAATGTTGGCTTCCAAGTGTTCATTAGTCTCTCGCTTATCAGCGTTGACAAGTGACATCACATACTCTCAAGTTGACGTCATTAAATGACAGGTCCTTTTCTTGATATTAATCGTTTATCAAATGTTTTTTTCAGTAATTTAATTGTATCACGCGTTGTATGGAATGTAGCACACTTGGTGTCCAAAATTTAACTGCTATGATGAACGATTATATCGACAATAAAATGAATACTAACCAAAAATCAACAGCAAGCTGTCAAATCGAGTGTATAGAGTGTTGCCAATTTAAAATTCTTTACCTCGACCGTTCTAAAACAGAAACTGTAGATTTTTATAAATAATGGAAAGAAGCACATTGGACGAAGGGAAAAAAACCGAATGGAAAATAAACACAAATTTACATTTTTAAGGATGACATAACCTCAATTTAGTTGGACGGTTAATAACCATCTCAATTTCTCATATTTTTTCCCACATTATTTTGACAAAGGGGACGAATACTTTGTGTTTTACAAAACGGATGGAACGGAAGTGATATATTTTTGTTAAGCCTTAAATCTTTACGATTTGGAATTAGTCGGCATAGTCTATGTCTTACCCTTCGATAGTATCGCAATCTCCTAGAAGTTCTCTAGTTTCGAAATTTATCCTTATCTGATACAAGTTATCAGCGACTTTTACAAAGGAAAAGCCATAATGAAAGGTTTTATATCTGCTTCTAAATTGCCTTCCACACATCAACCCGAGTCGTCTGGCATGTTAATCCAGTGGTTTGAAGTTATTAATCATATCATTCGGTCATTGACTGTGCTATACCAACTGCATAGCGAAAGATTTGACTAGATTTATGTAAAACATATGTAAAGCCTATTTCGCGTACATTATGATGGCACTTACAATAGCAAGAGTGGGCGCTAGAATTTTATGTATTCTCCAACTTTATAAATGCTTCATTGTATATATCAGACCCATCTTAAACTCAACTCTGAAGTACAACTTTGATGTCTGATGTAAAAAACGGCATTTTTCAATATGCTCGCCACCATAAATTCCGTACCAATGAAGTCCAATTTGATTTTTGATTCTTCTACTAATCCACGGATGTATGGTATCTAATTCAGATCTGGTTTGTTAGGGCATAATATAATACTCTAGAAGCCAAGCATGAATCACTGTGAAGCTATGATAGCGACATGTACTGCGCCTCTACTCTCAACAAATCTCTGGTATAAGCCCCTTCTTCCTATCAGAAGTTATGTGAACACTAAGAGAAAAAATGGCCTTTCCTAAATCGAACATCTTGAACCGCAATAAATGATTCCTTTTTTAATGCAGGCTTTTATGGCTCCATCATAACTAAATATAATGAAATTGTTAACGTAAGTTAGTATCCTGAGTGTTTTGCCGCCTACCAATTCGAAATTGACACAAAGATGGTTCCTTTTCTTTTAAACCATTGTCCAATTTTAGTTCTAAATTCTCTTTGTTTGCTTTAGTTCCAGTGGCAATACCTTTAAATGATCCTGCAAAAACGCGATAACAGTGTCCATCTGATCGAAGTTAAGGTAGAATTTTGCTGCCAAAATAATTAGGTAGCGAATGGAACTAAAACGTAAGAGTGGCGCAAATATCTCACTATAATCTATGCCTTTTCTTTGCGAGTATCCCTTAACGATACTGCTAGTTTTTTACGAGAAATCTTTCCTGTTGCATCTCGTTTTATAAAAATATATAACGCATTCCACTATTCTACCGGATAGCTGGACATATATTTTCAACTTCTTGGATATCTTAGTCCAATTTGGCAAAATGATTTGTCCTTTCTGGTCAGCTCATGCAAATTCTTGGTAACATCAGCAAATTTTGTGTTCTGAAGTTTGGGCCAGTGCTATACCGCAGAAAACTTAATATCTCTTATTCACACTTCTAATGCACACTTTTTCAGAATTAGCATTAACCGTGCTGATTGAATCCTCTTGAATACTTCCACAAAAAGCCTTAAGTGCACGTCCCATTAACCGTTCGAAAGCCACAAATTCTTACGCGGTTAATTTTTAACGTCCTACCTTACGCCGTCACCAGTTCTAATTCTTTCGCTGCCTGTTTCTGTTTTAATGGTAGGTATTCTATCAATTTTTGCGAAAGATATCTCGTCAAATTTTCCAATGACAGTCCCTTTTTTGATATTTTTTGTCATATCCGTTAAATTTATAGCTCGTATTGGAACTTTTAAGTTGCTATCAGGTTGAACTAGAGCTTTTCCAATGATAATTTCTCTAACTTTATTCTCCTCTTCGCTTGCTTTTCTAACCCATAACTTTTATGTTCCAAAACAAATCCATTCGTCTTTATGAAACCCATGTTCAAGATTACGTCATCTACAATATTGGCTATCAATACTTTGTGACGAAACTTACAGTTCGACGGTTCTTTCGACCAATGTCTCCTTTGGTTATTATAAGCAATCACCACCTCTTGGCAATCGTGAAGTAGAGATGAAGGTTATGGAAGTCAGAGTCCGCTTCTCGAATCTGATGACTCCGTACCTACCCCTCTTGCTATGCCAATCTCGTAACTTCTTTCCTTGAGCTGTGTTCACTGGGTGTGAAAAATTGTGAAAAGATTCAAAAACAAATTTCCGAAAGGATGTTGGAATAAAGTTTCCTAGTATACCTTGTTGATACGTCAAAACATATTGGTTTGGTTGAGACGAACGTCATGGAAATTTGCACAAATTATAAATTGGTATTTAGGTTGTTACCTTGAAGTTCTAGAAGTTCTCCAACATTTTTGGAGCATCTGTTATCTTTGCACAGACTGTTGAGTCTTAATTGGCGCGGATTTTTGATTTTTCCGGGTTTTGTTGAAATCAAGGGTTTATTCGGTGAACAAGGTAAATTTATGACCCCTAATAAATATTTAAAGTGTTTAATGCCAGAAATAGCGGCCAGCAACTCTCTGTTAAAAGCACTATACCGTTGTTGTGCGGATGAATATGTTTTTTCTTAAATGTTTCAAAAGCAAGTATGAATTCCGCTGAAGATTGAATTTTTGTCTTACACTTTTTCTTGTAGACTTTTAGAAAGTCGTTGAGGACCATCCGATGTGCTGTCGCGTGAATAACAAATTGCTTGTTAAAAGGGCCGAGAAATCTTTTGGTAACCGTCTCTAGGCATTTCAAAATTTTTTTAATTTGGATTGGAGCTGAGACTATTATGTGGCATTTCGGGAAAATCTATAGGTAAAGTTTTAATTTAAGAATGTAGTGACTATTTATCGATAAATGATACGGCATTTAACGAAATTAACGGATCTTTAATCTTCTGAATTTCTTTCTTGAATGTCAACCAGCCATTTACTGCAAACAATTCCCTGCAAAGTCACTGCTGATGACGAACCTGGCCAGAATTTTAGTGGAATGACTGACACGTCTGCGCCCATGTCAATTAACAATTTTGTAGTTATTTATCAAAAATTAGTATACGAATGCAAATAGTGGGTTCTTGGACTTTGTGAATAATGTTGAGTGTTGACGATGAGGCTACACTAGCTACCGGGTAAATATTTGATTGAGTCATTGAAAAAAACGAAAGTTTTTTCAATGACTCAATCCACAATACATCCGTTCAGTGAATTAGTCTGTAATTCACGAAAAATGTAAGTGATATTATAACCACCCACGTCTCTTTACTACGGATATTTGACAAATCTCATCGCTTTAAATCCTTTTTTAGTTCTATAACATTCAATTCGTAGAGATTGATCATTCTTTTATTATTCATAATCCCACCGCTGTCACCAAATGTTACATTTTTGTTTATTTTGAGTTCGAATCACTGGACGAATAAATTCTACATAGTACTACTACATAGATGTGTAACGGATGTTTACACGATGATATTGAATGTTAAGTGTTTTTTAGATCACACTGTATTTTGTAGGGTTAAAACGATTCAAAATATGTAAATGTATAATAAAACTATTACTAGTATTATTGCAATATTAATATTATAGTTACGAACAAAAACTATTGTTATTTAAACATTAACGACCCACTTAAGTGCTTACACTATATACGAAATTATACAATTTTTCGTGTACATACAAACTTCACTGGAATACAAAATGTTTACGTAATTGCTGTACTTTGTTGTGACGTCGATTTGAAAAATATTTAAAATTTTTTTTTTATTATGTACTCCTAAGACTATTGCATAGATAAATAAATAAACAAAATATAGTATCATAAGAATATGAACACGATTAAATTTAAAATATATAAAGTGTGGTGCAGATAGTGGCCAATGGAATTGTGGAATAGTATATTCGAAAGATTATTTGGCGTATCAAAATCATCGACCAAAAGAATGCGACGTAAGTATTTAAATTTTTTATTTTTGTATTTTATTTTTTTATTTTTATATCGCACCGATGGAGGTGTGCACCGTATCCGTTGTTATTGTAAAATTCTAAATTTATATTTTTCTATAATATGTTGATTGAATACATAATGTGATTTTCTACATTTCGATGTAGGTACGAAACAATTTTCCGAATCGCGAACACATTTATGAAATTTCTAAGATAATTTTTGTGAAATGAATAGAATCAGCCAGAAATAGGCAAAAAAATAAAAAAGGTAGCATTTATTTTTAAATAAATGATCCAATTAGGGCCACCAAATTAAATAAAGAAATAATATTATATTTTCCTTATTATATTTGACATCGTCGTCATCATCTTGCCTGCCATCCTCATAGATACACACAACACCCAAAATCATATTATTATGTCGAGTGTATAAATTTGATGAAATTTTTATTTTATTTTATTAGCGTGTGCGCTTAAAACTCGCTAAATATAAAGAAAAATCGAATCAATTTTGTGTTTGTGGGAGATACGGTGTAGGTATAAGCATACGACGAGATTCCATTAATTATGATGTAAAGGTGTAAAAAAAAGATCAACTTTGGATTATTTTTCATTTTTTTCATTTTATGTTAAACAAGGGTGGTGTTATTTTAGCAGGTGGCGTCTGATAATATATTTTTAGGGACTATTAAAATGTATATAGCATAATTTTGAATTATTCGTCTAATTACAAATCTAAAAAATATTTTGGTAAGGTAACTGAATTAATAAAACATATTCTGTCTATCAGTCGTTGCAGGTCTATACCATCCCAAGTTTCTTAGTCAATTGTTGCTTTCTTACTTCTGATTCTTTCTACACTTTCAGATGATGGTAAGCTTACATAAACCTTAAAATTTAAGTCACAAATCGAGATTTTTCAAAATCATCCATAAAATGCATGATGGTTAAGCCTACTTAAACTCTAAAATTTAAGCTTTAAATCGAAATTTTCTAAAATCCGGAAAATTAGTTCATAAAAAAAATTGAATCTTATCCACAATTCGAAATTTCCAAAATCTAGAAAATGCATGATGACCTTCTTAAACTCTAAAATTTAAGTCACAGATCGAAATTTTCGAATATCAAAAATGCATGATGGCATGTAAACCTACCCCTTGAAACCCTAAAATTTAAACCAAAAATCAAAATTTTCCATAATCTAGAAAATACATGATGGTAAGCCTACTTATACCCTAAAATTTAAGCCACAAATCAAAAGTTTCCAAAATCCAGAAAACGCATAATGGTAAGCCTACATAAACTCTAAAATTTAAACATTAAATCGAATTTTTCTAAAATCCAAAAAATTAGTTCATAAAAAAAATTGAATCTTATCCACAATTCGAAATTTCCAAAATCTAGAAAATACATGATGATAAGCCTACTTAAACCCTAAAATTTAAGCCTCAAATCAAAATTTGCCAAAATCCAGAAAACGCATGATGGTAAGCTTACAAAAACCTTAAAATTTAAGTCAAAAATCGACATTTTGAAAATCCAGGAAACGCATGATGGTTAAGCGTACTTAAACTCTCAAATTTAAGGCTTAAATCGAAATTTTCCAAAATCCAGAAAATTTATGATGGTAAGCCACTTAAAACTTTTCTAAGCTATACTGATGTAGCGTAAACTGTCTCGCACCTGACATGTGCCAATTTTGAAAGGTTGTCAGTTACATATTAATTCAAGAGTCTATGTCTTTTTTGTGCCATAAAGCTAAACATGAGCATTGAAAGTAAAACAGTTTCTTCTCCTTCTCCTCGTCAATACGGCTTCAGCAGAAGGCATTTTTTCCTACCATTTTAACGCATGTTCACCGGAAAAAACAGTGTCCTCTGAGCACCTCTAGGACTCATTATAAATCGCTTTTGTGCAGAGGTATTAGTCTTGTTCTCTCACATGTGAGGATGCTGGTCCACCTTTTTAGTTTCAAGGTTTCCGTCCTTTTTCTTAACGTCAGTATAAGCGACGTAATATGACTACATACGACTGTTCTATAGGAGAGTCGTACCTTGTCTGGCAATGTCTTCTGATATGCTGTTCTTCTTGATGTCTGAGTGACCTGCGACCCAGATGATCTTGATGTTGAAATACTCACACATATCAATCGCTAACATTTCAGCTTAAAATGCTCCGCTATCTATAAATATAGTTTAAATACCGTTTTCGAGTCATAATAGTGGCGTACTATAATCGATGTTTCTCTACGACGATATATAGAGCCAGAATATACCACCTCCGGTTTAAGGCTCCATCTATTACCAATGGTAATAGATGCATGAGTATACATAGCTATAGTAGGTTTAGGGTCTAATTCTATTAGGTTAGGCTTTCATTTAAGGTTACTGTCTAAGATTATACCCAAAAATCTCAGTCTATATATCAATAAAAGCCGGTCTATTCCATTTTCAGTATGTAAGGCAAATACCAGGATTTTATATTTCTTAATAAAGGATACCAGCTCTATCTTAGATGGCTAGATTCCCATTTTTCATTTGCTGGCCTACTTTATAATGATTAGACTCGCAATTTGCATTATCTCCTTAATTGTGAATAGATGCTTACAAGAAACCGTCCTAGCCTAGTTATCGATGTATGTGATAACTTTTATACCTACCCCTTCCAGTTCGCAAAGTAATTTCTTGTTCACCCTGTTCCACATAAGGGAGAATGGTCGCCTGTTTGCCAGGACCTCTAACTCACCTTTTTTAGAAGATTCCCTCAGTTCAGAAGTCACAGTTCTGCTTACCAGCATCTGACTAATCCTTCTATCGTTGCATCCGTTTTTACATTATGGCACTCTTGATATCGAGAAATGCTATCATATAGTTCTCTTGTTAGTAAATTGATTTCTCGATTGTATGTACCAGAGTATGTACTCAGATTCGAAATGGATCAAGGCCATTCGCCTACATAATAACAATAATCGTGATTTAAAGCCATTGCTGGCCCGTCCCGTAACAATCTGACTTCACCGGGTTTGATTTCGAGCTTGCTCATTCACTCCTTAAGTCATTCTTTCCCCGAGGAGCAATCGTTGCCAAAAATTTAGTCATGTATTCTGTGTATTTTTCGAATATGATCAGCCATCTCTCATACCCCTACGTGAGTAGTTAACTCACTTCACCCATGCATGATAATAGCTCTGATCAAAATCAACTTTAGTATAACTTTAAAATATTTATTAGATTTTGTTGAAGCTGTGAGACGAATAATAGGATTTCGAACCGTCGAAAATAAATTTCCTCAAAAATTCCTGAATTTCTCCAGAGTATGATGAACACCAGAATAATAGCAAAGTAACTGTCCTACCCTCTTTGTAGTTCCAAACTTTGCGGTGTCTATATATAGTTCATTGACTGTATTGAAGACGTTGTACACATATGAAGCATTTGTGTATTAGTAGTTTGAGGCTATTTAAACATTGTTTGTGGAAGCAAAGCTTCAAGAAATTTACAACTTTACGAAAGAAACTTAAAAAAGTTTCCAAAGGTCGGGTAATCATCTCCATCATCTGACTGTTCCGCTCAATGCTTGCGAGATTTTTTTCAAATTTTTTCTAACAGTAAATAAATCAGCCACACATCTATACTCTCTGCGTTTTCCTCAATAGCCGTTAAAAATCGGATTACTTCATCAGCCTTTCCACTGAACTCTCTAAACTTGTTTCCACTCTTACTCACAGAACCTTAAATCTTGCAATTTTCATTGGTAATCAAAATATTCATTGGCAGGCAGCTTATTTGCTGATTTTCAAAAAATCCAAAAATCCATCGAATAATAATCGTTGCTGCTGGACTAACTGATCTATATGCTGGAGTTAAAAGTTACTGACTGATCATTTACAGCTCCGCATCTAGTAAACCGATTGTGAATTCTAATTAATAGGGTCAACAAGGCCTTCGTTTCAAAAAATGTCAGAGGGACTTCTCAGTATCAATATTTCGTCGTTTTAAAAATTGGCGGATCGTATAGACAGTTAGCAGACGGAAGTGCTTCATCTAGATAGTGGGGTTTCCACACCATAGAATGCGCTAGTAAACCCAGTTTTGGGCATCGACTCCAATTTGACGATACATTCGCTCTATGTCTGCCGTGAATGCTACTGGATGAAAATGAAATCGCATGAGAATAACAATCAAATGAGGTTGCACCATTGGTCCTACTATTAACTTGCTGCCAGAAGACTTGCCGTGACTTGCTCCCAGAAGAATATCAACATTTAGCCACTGACGTTCCAGAGGACCGACGATGTGTAATGAGGTTAGCTCATACCAGGTATCTAATACTGAAGCCTTTAGTTTAGGTATCCGCGAAGTGAGCCCATCTAAAATGAAAATGTCTACCTCCATGGCAAAATTTGCATCCACTCGTAAAATGTAACTGCCGTTCGACCTTTGGTAGTGGTAATTCGAAGATACACCACTAACGGGAATCCTACAGCTGTGGCGGGTTAGGTAAAGTTTATTCACGCAAGCTTCGGTAATTAATGTAGCCTCTGATCCTGATTTAAGCAATGCTCTGCAATAATAAAATTTCCCAATTGCGTCTTTCACCTTTACCAGGGAAGTTGGCAATAATGAGTACTTTTCCATTACTGCAGTATTTGTGGGTAGTGTCGATGGTTGTTGATAGGTTTGTGCAGAGTGGGTTCATCTCTAACGCAAGCCATCTTTTAGCAATAAATGATAAGTCGATTGTTGGATATTCTACTTCAAAGTCATCTTCATCCACCTTTTGTAGAATTTTGCAAATGAGCCATGATTCTCCTTTTTCTGCTTCTTCACCCAATGCTTTCAACTCTTTGATGGCGTCATCAGAGGTATCGCATATTCTATGTATTAACTTGGCACATTCTGCGGTAACTGTATATGGACTCACGAGCTGCTTAATTAGCGATATAACCACGAGACTTTGGTTGTCGTACCGCTCACTTAATTTCTCCCAATCGATTAGCCGATGTGACATTTCAATTCTTGGCAGTTTTATTTCATCCTTTGGAGTAGCAAAAAATTTCATCGTGTCAAGCATTTCATTTTCTTGTATTATGAAAGATCGCATAGTTGTCTCTAGCTGCGTTTTAACTGAAGTGGTCATTGGATTGCGCCCGTGAATTCAATCCACTATACTTAAAGTTACCCAAGCCACGCTAATGTTCACTTCGAACAGAATTTTTTTTTTCAACTTTTTCAACACATAACACATAACGGGAGAACAACACAATGCGTAACAAAAATTGGTTAAGTACCCAAAAACCAGCTCAAAACACAGAAAAAAGAAAAAACAAAAACAAAATTCAGCTAAAGGCAAGGTTAATTAGAAGTTAGTAATGTAAATAATAAAAACAAACCCAACATCTTTACGTCTCCGAGATGTGAATTTTCCATTAATTTCAATTATCCGCGAGGAACACAAGAGATGGTGAATAACGGGGTGCACGAGAGCAAACAAATTCAATCGCAAAAATCATTAAATGTTATATCTATCATCTTTATAAAATCTTAAAGCATATAAAATCACCAATAGCAACAAAATGTATATATGTATATGTTCTAAATCTAAATAAATTTTCAAAACAACAATAATAAAATTACCTGCATCCACCACCACCACCCCCATAATCATCATCAACATCATCATATCGTCTTAAAGATGTGATTGATTTGTTTTGTTTTGTTTTTAATCTTTTAAGTTCTCCTAAAATTCAAAAACACCGCATATACCGGTTGAGTCGAGTCGAGAGCGGATAAGAGAGAGATCGAGACCTATATAGGAGCGGGTGTAGCTTTAATAATGGGATTAAAATATTTAGTTTTGATACACAATACAAATACGATGTAGCTTGGAAAATTTCATTACGTCCTTCTTAAAGAAAACGAAACAATATCGAACCTAACAACAGACGTATACCCTGCATCGTTCTCCCTTTATTATACTTTAACTCGTTCGCTAAATCGATTTTTAAGATAAAATTTCAATAATGCAGATTGAATTTTTCTATGTATATACTTACCTACCTCTTCGTAAATTACACTCGTATATACTGTACGAACTGTAATTTGTTTCAGTGGCACACCAAAGTTGTTTACAAAGTTGGCGCACGTTCATTAAAATGTGAATCAAGCGCCAACTTTGAAACGAGAAGCATTATTTCCGCGAGATTTAGATAACAAAAAATAAATAAAAAATTCTAATCTAGATAAAAGTTTTCTTTTGTAAAATTAGTAAGCTAATACACCGTCAACCTTGAAAATAAGTAAGATGTTTATTATTAAAATTTTACAACAACAACAACAATAGAAAAATTGTAAATAAATTCATGCGACTTTCTTATACTTAGTAAGACAACAGTCGCGCACATTAGAACAACAAAATTTTGTGTAAATATTTAGAAAATTTTTAGATTACAAGGTAAACATTTTGTGTGTGCTGTCTCTAATAAAAAACGATTATCTAACGAGATAGGTAGTAGTAAATGATTCATTCTGATGTTATGCACCTTAAGTTAACTTATAAAGGCTGAACTATTATTTTTTCTAAGCAGGGATGTACAAGCAACAAGATCAGCAGTTCCTCTTAATCTAGCAGTGCTTCTTAATGCAGCCATCGTGATTGGTCTTTTTTCCTTTTCTCAGTAAATTTACACAGGTTGATTAACATGTTGCCGTACCTGCCACGTAGATGACCATAGTAATATATCTCTTTTGTCGGTTAATCTTTTGTCAGATTTGTCTTTTGTCGAAGACATATGTATGGTAAATACATAGTCCGAGTGGTGGGATGGCCATTATACGCTCAGCTCCATCATTAGTTGTTTCACAATTTTCATGGGTTTTAGATTTTCGAAAAATTTCGCAATTTTCATGGACATCACGTGTTTTACGGGTTTTTTTGTGAGTTTAGGATTTTAATAAAATTCTCAATTTTCATGGGCTAACCATCATGACTTTTCAGAATTTTTGCTGGATTTTGGATTTTCGAAAAATTTCACAATTATCATGGGTTTTCCGTATTTTTGTGGGTTTTGGAATTTCGAAAAATTTCGTAATTTTCATGGACATCACGTGTTTTCCATTTTTTTTGTGAATTTTGGATTATAGTAAAATCCCCAATTTACATGGGCTAACAACCATCATGAGTTTTCCGAATTTTCTAGATTTTGGATTTTCGAAAAATTTCACAATTTTCATAGGCTTAAAACCATCATGAGTTTTCCGAATTTTTTGTGGGTTTTAGATTTTCGAAAAATTTCGCAATTTTCATGGGCTAACCATCATGGCTTTTCCGTATTTTATTGGGGCTTAGATAATCATACTATTGGATATCTTTTCTTGTGCCTTCGTAATCAGCTCCCGTCGTGAGGTCGCCCGTAAATATCGTTGTTTATTGCAAGATAAACATTTTTGACTGAATTTTTACTGCCATCTGCTACTAGTTTCAGCGGTCTTGTAGGTAAAAATGACGGAAGGGCCAGACCATAGATAACCTCCGTTAGCTGAAAGTGTCGTATGGGTTGCGAAGGATCTGGCCGGCAGATAATTCTTTGATATTGACTATCTTCCGAAACAAAACATTTTTTACTCATCCGTTTTTTGAAAGATCCATCAAATACAATTCTCATTATAGCGAGATGGTTGGATATTTTGAGTAACCCATGGTAACTTTTTCTATCATGGGGTTCAATTTCTGATACTCTGCTATAAAACCGCGATATAATTTTGCGAATGTTGTATCGTGTACGAATCCTTATAGACTTTGAATTGTAGAAGATGTCTAATCCTCTAAGAGGTTTGGTGACTTTTTAAACTGGGGTCTCACCACAAAACAACCTTCTCGCAATTCCTATTTATGTTTTATATAAAATGATTTTCACAAAAATTCTTCCGGTGATAACAGATTTTGCTGCTCATTCAGTGATTCAAGTTACCAAAACCAGTGATTCAAATTCACCTCATAGCTTTTTTGAATCGATAGAGCCATCATTAAAACTAGAGCACTATTATTGGAAAGCTGGAGTTGTCCTCAATTTTTTGTAATACGGTTCTGCTAATTTGATCCCCGCATATGGTTTTATGTTTCCATCTACGCTTTGCAGAGATAATTTGCAGAGGTGACATCACAATTAACATTTGCGAATGCTACTTCTTGGACATTACCATCCATGCTACTTTTATAGACGATGTTCCCGAGATGTAGGCCTAATATGAAAAGCTGGTCTCAACTGTGTCAAACGGGTTCTTGGTTCAAATTGTAGTATATAGCTCGGCGGCGTTTCAGTACTTGTAGAACTCGGTGTATTGCGATAGCTGAACAGGATGTTGGACAATGCTCGCTACAGTTCGTTTATTGGTCTCTCAATTATTTTCGAAGACTTTTCTTTACCGTCTGCATTGCCATTATATTAGTAAAACTTTATGAACTGCGATAAACTAAATGGTGGGCCATTAACATAAAAAATATATGCTGGAGCTTAATGATCACATCAGCAACAGTTGTTCCATACATTATTTGATCTTCAATTCACTTTGAATTGGACTCAATCACTAGTAATACAATTCTTTCTCCAAAAGAATAAAAGTTTGCGTGAAGTCGATACCACACAGTGGTATAACCACACGACTACCTCATACCAGGCATCCATCGATAGATGATAGCTCGTTCTTGCGAATGAAATATGTGTTTCTTTCCCGGATCAATAACAGGACTAAGCGACCCTTATTATATTTGACATTATATCTTCATTAGCACGATATCCTGCTATGTAATATAGCCAATCGCTAAAATATGTTAGCTGCAGTACTTGGAACGCTTTTTTCTGTACCAAACAGTAACAGTAAAGGCTGATGATCAACGCTAGAACAAAAGGGCGACTCTTTACCCCTAAATTTATAGTTTTTAGCTTCCTTATAGTTTTTTCCGGCTGTCGATATTCTCGCAGAAGCTTCCCGCAATTTGGTTTTTACTTTTTTGCTATTAGTGAAACTTTTCAACAATGGGTTGTACTCTGACAACTTGACTTGGATTCCACTGAGTTGGTTTGCTTTTATTCATCTTGCTAGGAATGCTCGGCTCAATGTTTCTTTGTTTCAACTAATTCCACTTGTTTTTACAATCTTTTAGACCAACTTTAGACTAAATTTCTGATGGCACTGCGAGGCCCTTGTAAAACCTACTGCGTTTAATAATACTAATTTTGCAACACTATAGCTGTTGCACTAACACGACGATGCTTTCTGTATCTTACATAGGGGATTATATGGTGGCAATCTTTTTTTGACCTGTACAGCGCCATAATCCACAAAATAGAGAATTTTATTGCAGCCCAAAAATTCCAATATCTGAAAAGGTTGTTAACGGGAGAAGCAGCGCCACTTGTTCGTCACCTTTCCAGTACACATTCTAGCTTTTATGATGCGTTTCAAAAGCTAATACTGCAATACGACCGAAAACGCTATTCAGTCAATGCCTTTCAAAAGTGGAGCATAAAATGCTGTATGACTTGCAGCTGACAGATCCAAATTATAATAGATGTGGCCAAATTGATGTACTATTGGTATAGAGCATAATATAAATACATATAGTACTTCCATCATAAGAAAAAAAAACAGTTTACCCATTGATGGTCCAGATGTCGGGTCGATAGAATATCGTCAACATTTAGAATAAATATATGACATTTAGGCGATTATACATATAAACATATTTTGATTATTTTAAAACGATACCAGTAGCGACATCTATCACGTGAATGAGCTAACATACCATGGTAGTACTGTGTGTATTTATATTATGTATAGAGTCAATAGTAAAAAAGTCGCAAGTTAAAAAATGGGCTGACAGAAGTTCGCATAATATTTGGTTAGATAGTGGCTGCAAGTAAAATCTGGGAAATAGACGAGCTTCTCCCAAAGGTTATCAAAGGACTGGAGGATGATGAGAAATGTGAAGAGAGTTATTTCAAACAACAATTGTACAAGAAGTGCTTAGAACAACATATAACGGGAAAGGAAATTTGAAAGCGAATATGAATTCGAAAAATTACACAGATCATTTATGTCGGAGGAGCTTGGAAACACGACGTTATAGATACATGAGAATAATTAGGCACACACGAATTTCTTTCCACACCGCGGTGTAATATTCAGGGCGGCTTTCGATGCATTAACCAAATCGACAACGACGGGTCTATCATTTAATGACAGCTAAAACCCGTTACCTATGGTACAGCTTCAGCAGCGTTTTTGGTTACTAGAAGTTTAGAGATGTTGGTATAAAGTTACGGTCTAGTCAACCAGAGGTAGCTAAAGTCGTATTAGAAGATATGTATGTCGACGGTATAATGACTGGAACCAGGGAGAAACAAACCCAAGACATCGGAAAACGTACAAATATGCACAAGGTCTTAGCCCTTCAATGGAACCCATGCGAGACACATTTAAATTCAAGGTTCAACTATCAGATCTCACCAAACACACCAAGCAAACGCTATTATCAGATGCCAGCCGACCCACTTAGTTAGCTATACCCGATTATAGTTCAGGTGAAACAGATGGACGATGGATGATGGCATGTTAAGTGGGTGCATTACTCAATATTCGATCTGCGCATCATATATTTTCTAATAATAAATTCATTGCCATCAACAATATATTCAGATATCTAGCAATTTTTTTTTATTTGAAGCAATACATAACAAAAGATGCAATATTTAACAAGACCCAAATGCCTAAAGGTAAATTTTCATTTCGTCATAAATAATAAATAACATCTCAGATCACAGTATAACAAAAAGAAAAGTTGTATACGAATTTTCCGGTATTCCCATTACATGATTTATGACAGGAAGCATAATATAAAATTATATAGACGATTCGAATACCGATTTTTTTTTTTTTTATAGCTATCGATTTATGCAAATTATGTTTGATAGTGAAAAAAAAATAAAATAAATAACAATAAAGGGGTTCACCATCCTCTGCCAATAAACAACAAACCCGATCGTGTGTGTACGATATTTTTGGAACCGATACCATGTACAATTTTAATAACGTAATTAAATATTATAAATTCGTCGTGGGTTAGTTTATTTATGTTTAGTTTTTGTTAATAACATAATTTGTCTAAATTATGTATTTTCATAATTAGGTTAGACATTTTTGTTGTAACACAATACATGTTATAATGTTGTCAATTATATTTCGGGTTGCAAATTTTTAATTAGATGTGGATTAATTGACGGCATTGAGATACGACATCTTAATAAAATTAATTAACACAATGAAATATGGCCAGACTTCGTCTTGTGAGGCACATTAATTACGAGGCTTGGTTAGAATTTGTTTGCAAATTTGTTAACATTTTTTAAATCTATTTTGGTACACTAGAAATTCGCATTTGTTGAAATTATTTGAAGGTGTGAAGTGACATCTATTACAAAAAATATGTTTTACTTTTTACATATTTTTTTGACATATATTTCTATGTAATTCGCCGCAATGTATGCATTATTATAATATCGCAACATTCTTTTGAAAACAGATAACTTAAAACGAATAAAAGACATTTAGGCGAATTGTTCCTGTATAAATTATATATTTTTCTTAATTATAATGATTGACCCCCTACAATCCGTCCAGAAATGGATACAATTTTTTGATTAACTTCATTCTTATTTTTAGCTTTAAAAATCCCAGACTCTGTCTGTCTGGCATTAAATCCTTTTAAAAATTAAATAAAAACAGTGATTTTAAGTCAGCCTATTTTAGTTCAGGAAGCTGTAAAATCATATATTTTTTACCGGTTACTTATCAAAAATTTCATAAAAATTATATATTATACGTCAAGAGAGAGAAGTGTATGAATTTTTCCCGCGGAAAAAATATGTAGCACGGGCCGTAGACGAAGGCTACATTACGACGAGGGAAACAGCAACCATAGAACCATACGAATATTGACAGTACAAATGGAGGAAACTTATAAAATCAACGCGCTCTTTTTAATCAATTTCAGCAGAGCAAAACTAACTCTTCTAGAAGCTGAAGGTGCCCAAGATAGACTCCAACATAGCCTGCAGCAACTAGATGCCAAGATCGCCCAATTCGAGCAACTGCATGAAGAAATATGAATAGATGTAATTCCAGAGTTACGTTTACGGCAGTAAAGGGATGCCGACAAGGCGGTATTCTGTCACCTTTGCTGTGGTCACTCGTAATCGACGAGTTATTTGATGAGCTACATCTACTCGGTTATGACGCCATTCGTTATGCGGACGATTTGGTTATCAAAGCCTCTGGTAGGCATGAATGTACGATGTTTGCCAGCATGCAACAGGTTTTGCTTGTTATTTTGAATTGGTGTACTAAATAGGGCCTTTCGCTAAACCATAGCAAAACAGTCCTGGTACCGTTCACCAAAAGACGTAGATTGAACTTTGGTTCAGTTAGTCTAAATGATATTACTATCAGATACTTTAATGAAGTCAAATATCTGGGTGTTATCCTAGATAAGAAACTGAATTGGAACTCGCATATCAAATCAGCTACCAAACGCGCGGTCAGAGCCAAGTGGGTATGTTCGTATGTTCGGCAGGCGTATGTTCGGCAGGACTTGAGGCCTCAGCTCAAAAACTATTTACTGGATGTATCTCATGATAGTGAGACCAATTGTAACCTATGGGTCCATAGTTTGGTGGCCTAAAGTATACAGCAAAAAGTTATAATGAACAATAAGCTTAACTCATTAAAGAGGCTAGCATGTTTCGGAATCACTGGCGCTAAATCAGCTGCTACTTGTGCAGCTAGATTACAGCTGGTGAATCAATAAAGTCATGATGATCATATGGGTCATCTGGACATTTTGAATGAACTTTCAGACTTGGATATGTTCTTTAGAGTCCCGGACGTGATGCCCAAAGAACTCTGCTTTGGCAGGAATTTCGAGGTATCAGTCTGGGATACTGGTGGACCTCTCATGAAACCTAGCAGCCTAGTCTGGTTCACGGATGGATCAAAAATGGATAGTGGAGTAGGCATTGGTGTCTGGACCCAACTACAAAATATCGAAATCCCTGGGAACTTATCCCAGTGTTTTTCTAGCCGAAATTCACGCCATCGAAACCTGTGTCTCAACTATTATGACTAAAGGTTTCAAAGGCGCCTCCATCCACATTTTCTCCAACAGCCAAGCAGCATTGAAAGCACTGGCTTCTAACTGTCTGGATTCTAAGTCGGTTAAAAGCTGTTATACACTGCTACAATATCACTCTTGTCATAACAAAGTTAGGTTGTGGTGGGTACCTGGTCACAGGGATATCACTAGAAATGAGATAACCGACGCGCTTGCGTGGGCAGGCTCGTCAGCTACACTGTTCTGTGGCATCCCGTGGGCCTCAGTAGCCTACACAATTAGTAAATGGGAGAAAATGCAGAGCTTGACCTATTGGAACTGTATTCCCGGCCTTAGACAGGCCAAATCTTTGATCAGACCATTTCATCATAAAGACTTGGCGGTCAATTTAAGTAAAAGAAATATTAGGAAGCTAATGAGTTTCCTTTCAGGTCACTGCAACCTGAGATATCATTTGAACAAAATGAACCTGTCCACAAAGAAGGAGTGCCGACACTGTTTGGAAGAGATGGAAACTGCAGAACACATACTATATGTGAGTGTGTTGCTCTATGCACACTGA
Source organism: Tipula confusa (assembly GCA_963556175.1). Taxonomy (NCBI): domain Eukaryota; kingdom Metazoa; phylum Arthropoda; class Insecta; order Diptera; family Tipulidae; genus Tipula; species Tipula confusa. Next base: position 75,158,450 of record OY744477.1, read on the forward strand.
GGTGGCTCCATTTTGAAAAGAGGTATTTGACCCCGGAGAAAGGTACATTTGTTACTACAGGCAGCATTCTCGCCCTTATTAGGAAGGTGAAAAGGCTCCTGGACTAGCAAATCCCAATAGCACTACGGATTTTTCAGGTCGCAGTGCTAGCCATTTTGGGCAGGGAAAAAAAACTCCAGAGGACGAAACAACGATGTCCTACTTCTGCGAGGACTACTACTCAATGTTAATCAACAACTTTGAGATACGGAGATTCGGAATGAATCACCGCCGTGCTGAAAAAAAGGGAATCAGAAAAACAGGATGGTCAACTAAAACGGATTGGCGGTCACAGTTCCATGGCGATCCCCTGAAATGATCCCCTAAATGAATTACATCGTAATTCCAATTATGATGAAAAAACGAGATAATGACACATCCAGGCTATACGAAATGTCAATTGGGAATCCTAAAGAAATACCAAAATTAGAAGACTCTCGGGTTTCTAGAATGATGATTCTAAGCCCTAGAATCGACAAAATTAAAATCCATTAGTCGCAATCCTGAGACGCTGGCTCCACAGAGAGCACGAATTAACATGTGTCGCACACAATCATTAAGAGCATGTGCATGGTGTAAACAGGGACACTGTTTAAAAGACTGTGTACAATTCCAACAGTCTACGTTAGAGCGATCCAAATTCATTGCTCAAAATCAACTGTGCAATATGTATTTCAATCATTTGATCCTTATCCCTTTTCCATACAATGTCTAGTATGCAAGTACAAGCAGTTAATCGGGACATTATTGGTCATAGCAACGGTTCAAGTTCAAATTGGAAACCAATAATCGATTGTAACTACTACGGATGTTAATTGTCTCTAAGGTTCATAAATTTCGTTTATTACCGAGAAGGTAACGAAACAAATCAGACAACCAACGAAGAAAACTTATGTTGAAGTTGTGAGAATAAATGGAAGCGAAATCACAACTGCGACAAAATTAGCTACCTTCCAAGTGCAAGCACGATTTTCGCTGAATTTTTCCATGAAAATAGAATCCAAATAATGTCGAATGTTGCCAAGTATCACACGGCCTTTGTCCGATCAGGATTTTGATAGTAGAAAATGGGATCACTTACATAACCTAATGTGAGCGGATCCAAATTATAATTAAACAAACAAACAAAATCGACATTCTACTGAGTGTCGATTATTATCCGAATATTTTAATGAACCAGGTGGTCAGGATACCAAGAAGAACCAATCGCTAAGCAGACTGAGGTATGGTGGATTATTTTTGGTAATATCACGTAATCTGATCACGTAACCACGAGTATTGGAAGTCAACTACGGTAACTATGGCTTGGTGACCCCTTCAGTATCATGACTTAAAGAGATACTTCTCTCATTGAAAACCAACTTGAGCAGAGCATAACGAGCAATATTTATTGGCACTGTTACAAAATCAGACATCATATTCATCATTTCGTTCTAACATACAACATTATGGCAGTTGCCATAATCATAATTTTGGTGTATCTCTATCGACAAAGAAAACAACGACAACAGGCAACCAGGAACTACTGGAAGGGTGTAAAGAAAATCGCCATCAACTGGATCCATTTTATGGATCATTTTTGAAGTAGTCAAGCGTGAAATCAGCAACGTGATTTTCCCATAACGTGAGAGGTCGAGGAGGATGACAAAAGAAAAGTGAACGATTCCAAACTTGTTGCACCACGTACATGTATAGAAGCAAAATATTCAAATAAAAACGAAAGATGACCCTTTGTTGATTCGGTAGGTGAACAGGAAGTCTTATGATATTATGCGTCGGAGATTCTCGCAAACGCCAAATTAATTCTGGCGCAGTCACATAACGACATTTAATAAATTGAGTGATCTGATTGTATCTTGATTGTAGCTCTCCATTCGATGTTATTTCAATATTGGCACGAAATAATATACAGACTTCAACGTTAGTATGTACATTGTACCTTAGCGTTAAATATGGCTGTAGGGAACAAAATTACGACAGTCCATTTATACAACTCTGTTTTGTTGCGGGTTTTTCGGATAAATGTGTATGCCTCGTTCAAATGGCAAATCCATGTCTTTCTTTACAATGACTTTATTGAATGTTGGTGCATTAAAACGACCTTGATCCGATTGTCTATCACGATGCAATGCCTTGCTGACGATGTGAGTTTGTAGGCCACATAGAGATAGTTAGTTAGTTAGTTTTAGATGGCCGCCCAACAAAAAGACGAGGCTTAGACACATATGGTCTGTAGCCTTACCACAGAAATTGCTTCTCCGCACTACTCTACTGTAACCAATTTGAGCTTCTCACGCAGCAGTAGATATCTCTAACGCTCAATTTACTGAGATCCGTTAGATCGCACAGGAGGTGAGCTCCCAAAAACTTGAGTCTGTCTTGAGGCAGACTGAGACAGGTACATAACAAATGAAGTAATGTTTCCTCCTCTTCTTCGTCGTTACAGCTTCGACAGTAATTTCATGAAAGAAACCACCAAGTCTGCTGGCATGCTTTCCAATAAGACAGTGTCCAGTCATGACACCCACAACCGTGCTAATATTATGTCGTTGCATAGATATTAGTTGATTAGACCTTTTTAAGTCCAGATTAGGCCAAATCTGCCTAGTATTTACACATGAGGTGCAATGTGCCCATCTATTGTTTGTAATTTTACGAGCTTATTCTTTAAGGAGTAATTTGCATGGAGCAAGTAGTACTTCAATATCCACCTTGCACCGTAAGATGAGGCAAGTAATACTATGTCGCGCGAGTTCATCGGCTTTCATATTCCCCGTAATATTGAAATGCCCTGACACCCATATAAATTCGATATTGAACTGTTCAGCCATCTCGTTAAGAGATAAAAGACATATCCGGGCTACTTTCGACGTAATAAAGCCTGATTGTAAAAATTTAATAGCAGCCTGACTGCTATTAAATTACATGATACTTCATTCAGTCTATGGCTTCCTTAATTGCTATAAGCGTGAAAAATACTGCAAAGATCAGGGAGGCGGAAAGAAAGATTTACATTCAGTTCTTCGCAGAAAACCCCCCGCCGATCTTTCCATCAATTTTTGAGCCATCTGTAAAAAAGTTTATAAAGTCTGACTTTAATACTGTTCCATTCACCCAGTCCTCTCTGGAAGGAATATCAGTTATAAATTTAACTTCGAGGTATGATGTCGAGATGGTGTAGTCGATAGATTTAGGGATTTCTTTGTTCGTTAGAATAGATGAGTGTCCCATAATGTTACAGGACCACATAGAAATTGATTTAAGCCTTGCCTTATGGCTGTACTAGCATCCACTTGCTTAGCCAGGATATCAAGAGGGATGAGATGAAAGAGAATCTCTAGTGCTTGAGTAGGAGTGCTTCTTAGTGCACCACTAATACACAAGGTAGCAGTTCTTTGCATTTTCATCAGCAACTTTTGGTTCGCCACTGTATTTAAGATGGGCCACCAAACTGTAACTCCATACATTAGAACTGGTCAAACTACAGAGGTATTAAGCCCCATATTTTTCCAATAACATTTTTACAGGATTAGAGTGATATCGTAGCCTTTTTTACTCTTTCCAGAATATTAGGCTTCCAGCTTAGTTTACTATCCAAAATGAGACCCAAGAATTTCACTTTGTCTGCGATGTTCAAAACATCTCCATTGAGAGTTGGAGGGTCACAGCGAGGAAGTTTGTACTTCCTGGAAAAAAGAACCAACTCAGTCTTCAGTGGGTTAACACTTAAACCAACTATTAGTTCATTGAGTTAGAATGCCAATAGCATTCTGCATAATATCTCTGAGAATACAAGGATATTTACCGAAAGTGCCAATAGCAACATCAACTGCATAAGCTACTACATTAAAGCTAGTCCCTTCCAGGTCTAGTAACAAGTCATTTATGACCAAATTCCAAGGAAGGAACCTCTGGTTTGACATTATTAAAGGCACCCTCAATATCACAAAAGGTCACCAAAGAGAATTCCTTATATTCGAGGGACTTCTCTGTAGGACATAAGAAGGAATGGAGAGCAGTTTCCATCGATTTTCCCTTACTATAAGCATGCTGAGAAGTTGACAGCTTTGCAGACTCGATTGAGTCTTTGAGGTAAACTTCTATCAGTATTTCTAGAATTTTCAAGAAATAAAAAGATAAGCTAATAGGCCTTAAAGTCTTTGTGATTGCAATGAGAGTGTTTTCCCGCCTTTGGTATAAAAATTACATTTACTTTAGTCCATTTCTTTGGAATGTGACATAGTTCGAAGCTACTTTTGAAAATCACTTCAAGTCAGGGAACAGTTAAGTCAGTAGTTTTCTGAATATCGGCAGAAATATTGCCATCCAGGCCTACAGACTTGAAATGCTTGAAACTGTTTTCTGCCATCAAGAAAGTTCTACTATTGACCATTTCCACGAGGCCAGTAGCCTTATTAGCCTTTAGCAAAATAGGAGTAGAATTGGAACAACTTGAAAAATGAGTTTCCAGAAGAAGCTTCAAGGATTCCTTACTTGTTGTAGTCCATTAGTCATCCGGTCATTAGAGATAACTTGGGATGGCAGGACAAGTGCGATAATATCTTACGTAACATAGCTGCCTCAGAGGACTCCTGTATTTTATCACAAAAGAAAATTACTTTTGGCACTTCTTAGTTCATATTTATACGCTTTGAGGACCTCCTTATAGGAGTCCCAGTCCTTGTCAGTTTTTGTTCTCTTCAAGATTTTAAAGGGCCGCTTGCATTTTAAGTGCGTTACTTGTAGCTCCTTCGACCACCATAGTGGAAGAGGTTTACCCTTTGGTCTACTAATGGGACATGAACTTGAAATAGCTTCATTAAAAGCATCAGGCACCCGGTCTACCATTACATCTACCTCCTGTGGAGATTTAGGAACTAGTGATGGTAGAGAGTTACTTAAAACCATTAAAGTATCCCAATTGGCCTTCCTACGATTTCTAAAGGATTCTAAAATATTTTATATTCAATCCGTATAGAAGATAACGATGCGTGTTCCTCAGACTCCAAATTATTAATCTATTCAACAAGAAATTCGAGACAAGGGTAATGTCTAGAACTTCCTGTCTATTGCTTGTTATAAAAATTACACATCAATAGGTTAGTACTTAGAATATAATCCAAAAGTGGCTCACCTCTTTCATTTGTATCACTGCTTCCCCAGATTGTATGATGTGACTTCGCATCACAACCAAGGATGACTCCAACTTTCCGTTTTTGAGCATCTATAACAAGACTGCGCACGTTTGCAGGTGGCAGGTTTACCCCGTCGTGCGTCAAGTTCACTGATATAAGCCAGAGACTTTCCTTACCGACCTCGATGCTGGCTGCTACTATATCTACATCGCTGTAATTTGCAAGCATAAAGATATTTAGTTTGCAAGACTGCATGATCGAATGCTACCTTCTTGCTGTACAAACAGTAATTTGTAATTGGGAGCTCCGAGTCTAAGAACTCGATCCTCATTGACCCATGGTTCTTGAACCAAGACGACATCAACGTCATCTTTTAATATTTGGAGCAACGAAGCAGCTGACGCTACCTTACAGTGATGAAGGTTGATTTGAATAAACTTAAGCATTTAAGATTAGTTACAACCTCCACCACAGTGGAACCAGATTCTGTAGAATCAGATTCCAAACCGAGTCCGCATAGTGACTCCATTGATAAAGACAACTCAGGGTCGAAAGTCGTCCCTTCTGTTTTATCAGGATGCGACTGCGTATCAATTAGAGATGCTTCATTAGCTTTTCTTTCCTCAATTGCATCCTAATTTCATGCATAAATATTATAGCATGTAGCAATTCTATTATTTTCGCGGTAAAAACGATCTAAAATATCTCGACGACACTGACCATTTGATGCATGCTTTTGACAAATGTCTGTTGCTTGTGTAGAATCAAGAACATAAAGTTGGTTATATTGAAGAGTCTCATTATTTATTGACTTTATGTGTAATATTTTGTAATGAATTTGACCACTGATCTTTAAAATATGTCATGTGACCCATGACCCGGTAAATCGACGATTTCAGGGCACGATGACGTAAATGATAATGCATTGTTTTTTTTTATATATAAACAAATCCATTTTATTAAACATTTTTTTTTTTTTTACATAATATAATATTAGTAACAAAATATGACTTAGATGGTGGATCCATTAAAAAGGCCATCTATAAAATTATATAAAATAAAAATAAAACCACTGTCCCAAAAATGGGCTCTCAGGTTTTTCTATTCGTGTAAACAATAAAGTTTTGTAAAAAATTTCAAAAAATATTCAAAAATTTAAAATTGTTAGAAATTGTATATGAATAAAAAAAGAATTTTTATATAAACTTAATGTTGAATTAATTGACAAAAATAAAATGTTAAAAAAATTTTTGGTCAATATCTTTTTGATTAAATGAACTTATGAGCTAATAATAAATAAATAAATAAACATTCATATGCATGATACACTCCCGAACACATTCACATACACACAGACACACTATAAAAGTAACAAAAAGATAAAACAAAAATTGGCTATATAAAAATTGTTATAACATAAAATTTTGAGGTGGTCAAAAGGACCCAAATTAACAAATGTAAGTACCTACATATATAAATTAATGATAATGCATTGTTGTATGAACGATGTGGTCATGGAAATGAGTATATTGTGGATGTTGTGAATCTGACTTTGTTTAAATAAAGGATACTCCAATACTTCTCCTGCAACGCTCATTGCTTTTGGCAGTTTAATTTATCGTTTTTGGCAACACTTTGTGAAATTACCGTCAGGTGGACGCTCTTCTTTGAAATGTATTGCATCACAAAATTTGAGATATGATTCAGGGATCCGCAACTATATGTCCAACCACGCTACATTTGCTACACGATGTGCTTCTATTTGCTCGGCATTGAGACCATCAACATTACGTCGCTGTGATGTTGCATGAGCAATGTAATAAGACGTTAATGGTTTGGATGCCATTCGATTGACGCATTGTCTTTGAGAGGTAGCGCGTTGTCAGTGTTTAATTGTAACGTAAAAGTGTATCATCGTTGCTGGGATGCCGCTTAAGCAACATGATGAGCCGCTAGTTGTTCGGGTCTGATTCGTTCAACTAATATATGTTGTGATGCATTAAGAGCATCATTTGTGTTTGGCTAATTTCTTTACCTATAGAATACTCTCGTACAAATTTGGCACTTGAATTGGATTCAGCCCATTCAACAAAGTTGGCTAACTATAGCACATTATACCGTTTCAACACCCCAAATTTGTTATTTGGACACACTATCCACAATTCCTATAACACTATCCCTTTCGATAATTATAGCTGTTTACATAAATTGACTTGTCCACAACGCATGGTGTGATATCGATTGAATTCGTATAAATAAAAATTGGACAGCAAACTGTGTGTAATGTTGTTGATATTAAATTGGAAACATAAAGAACTCAATAAAGACATAAAAATGATAATTTACGGTTTTAATTGTGTCTTATTAAAGTTATTGGCGTTATCAAAATCAATTGTGGCGATATTAAAATCCTATATTTATTCTATTTGTGAAATATGATGGTTGAAGTATACATAGTAGAAATGTGGTAAATTGAAGGCTAGCTAGCTTTCATCAGGTATTGATTTTCCGTACTATTATGGAGGTGCAGCTAGCTGTTTTTTAATCTTCTTTCTTGTCACGCTAATTATTCAAATCGAAATATTTTCGGTACTTGTAGCTGTCATTATATAAAATCAAAAGATTTAATTTTCCTATATTCTTCCGGATCTAACCTATCTTTCTCCATAGCTTCACAAAGTTGGTAAATCTCGTTCCTCCAATTTATTTTTTTTTTAATTCTAGAACTACGAATTGAAACGCAAAGAACATTCCACCGCTGTCACCATTTGTTATGTATAAATTTATGAATAAATTCCACCAATATTGTCCACTATTAAAAGCACAACTTAATAATTATCACTTGCCACTGGTAAGGACACTAACCTTTTTTATTTTTTCGTGTTTAAAATACAACTGATCTCAATGAATGTATCTAGAAAGTTCTATTTTTTTAAATCGCTGTTCTTTTGTTTTTCTCTACTCAACAAATTTGTTTAATTTTTGCTTATGCTAGTATTACATAGATGTCTCTAGGTAGTGCTGCTAGCAGCAGTATTTACGGTAGTGAATTTATTATGTCTAAACCTATTATGTCAGAATTATCTCGGTACATCGTTATCTGCGGTACTGTTGTTACTGAATTTTCTCAACTATTGTCACAGTTATGATCGTACCGGCTTTCCGTAATGTGATGATTGTCTTAAATTACGTGATGATTTTGGTTCACTGGATGGACGTGCTACAGACTAACCCATTCCCCGATTTTTATGCTCGAAAAAGATTTATGGAAATGTATGAATTTTTACAGCAGAATTTATGTTTTTATCAAGAGCTTTTGATTACGGTATGACTCATCAAAATCGGACCGTTATTACGTGTTTTATTGCAAAATTTATGCATATTGATAATTTTGTGGGCTAACCTCTTGCCTGATTTTAATGCTCGAAGATGATTCATGAAAATGTATGAATATTTTGCAGCCGTATTTATGCTTGTATCGATAGCTTTTGGGTAAGGTATGACTCATCAAAATCGGACCACTATTACGTATTTTATTGCAAAATGCATATCGATAATTTTGTGGGCTAACCGATTTTATGGGCTAACCCCTTGCCCGATATTTGCAGCAGTAATTATGCTTATATCGAGAGCTTTTGTTGAAAGAACACAGGCTACCAAAAATTCGTATGCAACATCGTTCCAACAAGCATTGTTACTCTGAGCAGAGAGAGACTGTTCAATCATATTGAAATCATTATGGTATTGATAAACAATGATGATAAGTCGCCATTCAAACGTGATATTCGTGGTTACCCAAAACAATCCTTACAAAAATTGTTCATTTATCTAATAAACTTGATTTAAGGGTCAAAGTTTTTAGATAAGAACTGAAATCATTGATTTCACCCTGTATAAAGGATGGAATAGGGGGCCTTTTGATGGAAGAGGACTTTTCCAACGCAGTTTCGTGCAACAAAGGCTTTTACACTGAGAATTACATCAGCTTTAGACAGACAAAATTAGAATATTTTCGTCATCATATTTTGATTTGCCAACTTTTCACGATTACATATCCATATGAACGTCAAAAAGTTGGAATAAAAATAAATTTCCAACTCAAGTTTTGTCACTGTCACGACAGTTTATCATTGAGAAATGTTTACTCCTTGTATTAATGACTAAAAAAAATATAAAGGCGCAGCCAGCGTTTCACCATCATCACATATTAAAACCAATGCCACCCCGGCAATACAAAAAAATGATAAATTGAAATATGACGTAAAAGTGGATGATGGTCCAAATATTTTTTTTTTGTGTATTAGTTGGATATAAATGTTGAATGATAATAGGGATTACAGAACTCTATTTGTGACTCAAATAGTCACAACAACAACCACAATAGTTTCTAATCGATCATATGTATGTAGCAAAAAAATATATTTTCGTACTGTTTGATCCATGTTGATAAATTAGTTTTGTAAGATGTCTCATCGTATTTTCTATATATGCTATGAGTATATGCTTTAATCTCATGTCAAACATAGAATTTTTTGTTATTGCTGCGGCTTAAGATAAATTTGTATAGAATTATCAGAAGTGGTACATTTATAAGTTTTCTTTTACCGAAAAAAATGGTTTTGGCAACAGCAAAATGTTTATCAAATGGTTTCGATTTGTTTCGCATGTTAGCTATCGGTCGCCTATCTTCACTCTGTCGGTGAAATAATTTAGAGCACTTCTCTATAGATGTACCATTTTCGATTCACTGACATATAGGCAACGTTGTATTCCGAATCTGCTAATACAACTGGTAATATGGGCATTAACTATTTTTTTTGTCGTCTAGTTTGGTGTGAGAAACACTTAAAGCCATATTTCCTCAAATGTTCATGACTATAATAGTACCTATCCGATCGCATCTATTACAGTTATTAAATGGAAGTTCAACCTTATAATGTCGCATAGTTCTTTAACTTTCGTTGTGACCGATTCATTTACCTATTTACCTTTTCCGACTGACTACTTTAATCAGTAAAACAATTGTTATATTATTGCTCATCTTATACCTTTATCAAAATTAAGACACCTGACTTTTTAGATCTGTTAACTACCAGCAAAACAGTGTTTATAAAAAGTCATGTCCGACTAAGGGTTAATAATTATATTTTTAATTTATATGTATTTTGTCGTACTTGTGGTATGTTGTCCGATGCACATATTTTCTTGTTATTGTTTTAATTTTACGTTGTGGTATGAGCCGGGCACCACCGTACACCCGTGTTACATATAACAAAACCGAAGGAGTGGATGGAATGTTAGTTTTGACAGACTCGACCCGGTGGCAGACATCTAAGCGATCGATAGTTAGTATTTTTTTGTGGCGAAGGGCGCAAGGAAGGGTAAGTCAGTAATGACAGAATTGGTCCGGTTTCCCGGTAGGCAATATTTAAACTACTGTTAGTTAGCACAAGGCAATCACAATTATAATGAACTGTTCTGCATTTTGTCATATCTTATCAGGAACTCCATATCTTATCAATTAATACCAGACGATTTAGACACCGGTTTAAAGTTCACGCTGAGATATGTACAGAAAATATCATTCCCGGAAATTTACGATGGAATGACTAAACGAAAACACAATATACAGGAGCCGGCACTCAAATCATTACCGCTGTTTTTGGATGAAGATAAAATACTTCATGTTGGTGGACGGCTGAGATTTTGATCTTTATCATACGCATGCAAGCATGCCGTATTGTTACCAAAGGATCATTTTATGACTTCCTAATTAAACATTTACATATTAAATATTTGCATATTGCACCACTAGATCTATTGGCAGCGGTCCGACAATCATATTGGCCTATCAACAGCAAACAGCTGGCGAAGAATGTGTGCAAGGAATGTGTCCTATATGCATACGATAAGCCAAGATTATTACATCAGAGAATGGCTGACTTACCGGCAGAGCGCGTAAATATAGCTCCATCATTTTATAATGTGGGGTTGACTTTGCTGGGCCGTTATACATTAAATCCACTACCATTAACGAATTTTTGGCATCCTTTTTTCCAAACTCGTTTTAATTACCTAGTTTCTCTTATCTTTGGCTTGATTGGACCAACTTTCGGTTTTGCTGCCAACAAACGGGTTGTAATTTTTTCGAATACATTTGTGGTTTTTAGATATCGACTACCGTTGCTTCAATGTGTAACAGCGCTGGAAATAGTTATTGGTTTGAATAGGATTGAATATTTTAAAAGAATCGGACAACAGTATACGTTTTGGTAGGCTCTCATTTGAAAGGTTTAGCCTTGTCATGTCGAATTCAAAAGTCCAACCTTCAGGGTTCTAGAGAATTCCTAGTGCATTGATTACCTCGTTAATTTTTAAATTTATGATTCTTTTTGTTCGTAAATTGCCGGGGATGTTATATTAAATTTTACTGATTAACTGGTCTCCATAATATACGCTGCAAGTTCTGTAGGTCTTTGTCGACCTAAATTTGGTGAAACTTTTTTTCGACATCTGCGCAGTTAGTATAAATTTATGCTTTTGCCATCTTAAAAATTTTTCGGTTAGGTCTTATTGGACCTTTGTCCCATTCATCTTTAAATACTCATGATGAGGTAAATAATAAGCTTGATTATCAGCCACTTTAGTATTTACTAAACGACTTTCGTAAAGTCGTAGTAAAATTTGGCAAAAAGTTGATCTTTGAGAAACCTTTTCGCAACCTATAGTAATCGTGCCACCGACCTCGTAATGGATTATCTATAGTTATCAAGTGGGAGTATTCCTTGTGTCTTCTGTCTGGTAGGCGTTTTGTTATTCCCTTTTGGTCGCTTTCTCGTCTTCGGTGTGTTTTCTTTTCTGGGTGATTGCGTAATTTTGATGAGCAAATTGAGTTTAAGAGATTACCTTTGATATGCTTGACATATTAGTGGTGTACCGGTACTTCCCCGTATAATTCAACCGAGTTCAGTTTCAGCGATTGTGTCTTGCTGGTTCATGATAAAATTGTTTTTTATAATCAACAAATAAAGTGGCACATTTTCTGTCAATTTATTAAAGATCATGGGCACAAAATCTATCTTGAAGAAACTTTGAAACCTTGACATTGATGTTAGGTCTACTTTATGCTTACATATCCCAGCTTCCCTTCATCCCAACTCAGATTTTTTAATGTATACCTGTGTTTGCCTAGCCTTAAGGCGATTTCCTGCAATTCATGAAATAAATTGAGCTAGTGGGTGTGGATCAATTAAATCTATTTAAAGCATATGTTTTCCTTCGCTAGTATAGTTAATGCGATGAAAGCTGTGAATATTATCACTGAACCCGATTGCAACTTCAGAAATTTTTTAGGTTCCTGCTGGTTGTCTGCGGCTTGTAACAGATTTGAATTTCATTGTTGTATCTTTCATTGCATTTGGTACATTGTGCCTTTTGCTTGCTCCATCGTTAATCTGTCCAGTTTTTTGGTGAAAGTAAATATTATTATAGGGTTTTATGACTCAATTTTTACTACTGCATTACAGATTCCTTACAATTATTCGTGTTATCGTGACGATTTCTCATTGGCGTGGCAAATTCCACGTTATATTTACCATTCAAAATTTTCCAAGCAGCCTCGTAATCCCCTTCTGTTGGTAGATGACTAATTAACTTAGCCGCAGTGCCTTCCAACTGACCTTTCGATAGCTGATTTTATGAATGACACAAATCTGTTTGTTTTCATGTATCAGCTTTCTAAATGTGTCACAAAACTGATCTACTTCTCGTAATCTCAGAAAACATAGGAATTTAAATTCGTGAAACGTCAAAGATGACAGTTTGCTACTGTCTATCAATGGTTTCATATTATTCTGTAAAATACTTCATGTGTTGTTCTTCTTCATCACTATAACTAACATGCAAATTTCCTCGTGGAGTTCCGCTGTGATCCATAAGTTTTGACAATGTTCAAAGTATTATTTTCATTGCTAGTTTTCTGCTAGTCTCGGTATGGTCTCCGGCGAATCGTTTGACGCTGTACTTGTTTAAGGTTCAGGTTTGCTGAATCCTAAAATGTTTGCTATTTGATTTCCTTTGGATCTCTAGAATGACATATTTTTATCGTTTAAAGCAATCTGGTGTTGGTGTACTTGGTGTGTCTTCAGTTTGAGTGAGGATGTACGTTTTTACTCCTTCCATTATACGCTCACCTATCTGTTGATAATTTAAAATTAAAGATCATTAATTAAAGAGATGAATATGCCGTTATAATTAATTGTCAAAGCAGGCCTACTCAATAGGAATATCAAAGTTACACAGTATTATGTGCGCATGATATTTGTAAATTATGAAATCGAAAATTTCTGAAATGTTGCAGGTTACTCTAAATTCAAACAAGGACCTACCATTTTTAAATTAAAATGTACATTTAGAAATAATCAGATCAGTTCCAATTTAGCATTCATGGAAATTTATCGTTGCTAACGCTGAAACATTAGATATTGTGCGAAAGTTGCTCGTGTTCGTTCAATGTCGACCAAAGTTGGAAATAGTTTAGATTCAGTCGAAACAGGTAAGATCATCTAGCTACGATTTGGGCTTATTTACTGTAGTCAACGCTTTGATTCTTAGTAAATTAACAAATTTTCTACCATCTCAGCAAATACTACTAGATGAAGAGGACGTAAAAAGAGTAAACAAGTTTGGTCTTGCTGATCCAAAGAGCCATAATCCAAATGCAATTGATATGGCTTTTGGCATAGATATGTTCTTTGAAATAGTAAAAGAAAGACGCATAACGTTTAAGCTTAATCTCACTAACGCAGCAGGTCAAAATCACACAGTCCAAACAAATTCCGGAAATGTTTGTCAACTCTTTCATCGGTTTTGGGAAGAATAATACATTTGTTCCGTCCGTCGAAACATGGTAGAATTACCATTTAAAGAAAATGTCAAACAATTAGGGAGCTGTCTTCAATATGTAAAATTCCGTATAATTGCAATGGAGAGAAAGTTTACGAGGGATGCAAAACTGACGGTAGAATATATATCGGCTATCTCTGGGTCAGCACAACGATAACGACAAAAACATGACCCACAATTCAAGATGATGTTTTTACCATAACTAGGTTTCTTAAGTGTGCCTTGGTAAGTTTCTTAGGGCCTTGTTCATTGAGAGCTATATTAGCACTATGTTTCACAACTACCATTGTCCAAACAATAAACGCCAAGAACATATTCTCAAGAATAATTATTGCTATCAAATCCGTTTTTTATACGTTGACAATTACTGACAGGTTGCGATTCGAATAGTTAATAGTTTTAGAGAGGGTTTCTAGCAAACAAAGCCATATTACTAGGATTTCAAGAAAACATCTTAACACCTTCAGCCTAACCGACAGACCCTGGTGTAAGTACATGATATTTTCGTTACTATAACTGGACTCGGAAGGGAGGCATTCATTTGACTAATTTAAGTTTTGGCATTGGGAAAATAACATTGTTTTTTACGTTTTATCCTGCTGTATATACGAAGGTTCGTCCGATTGAAAAAATCAACCGGTATTTGTAATCTATATCTTCAGCTTGTTTTATAACATTGGCCATAGCCCTTAAATTCATTTTTTTTTATTTATTATTATTACAACTGACTTATTATATAAATCATCTAGCCATTTTTCTATCATAATTTAATTCACATTTGTTGGGATAAAGCCCAATGACTAAATATAATTATTTATTTAAATAAATATTTGCTAAAATATAGAATTATGTTAGTTTGCAATCACTAGATCCATTGGTTTGGTTCTTTGTAGGCGTCGTATTGCTATCGGATAGTCCAGCTTACGACGTATTTCGATATTCTCATGTTGTTGAAGGCGTGAATCATGTTTGGCAGCATAAACTGTAATTACTTCATTGATGTCTTCCATCTTTAAGTGACGGTACAGGTCTTCATTTCGAATATACCACGGGGGGAAATGAAATTCTCCATTTCTTCATCCAGTTACTAACTGTATTAATCGATGTTTGTAATTTTTCTGTAGCTTGCGTTACATTACTCCCAACTACCAAAATTGCTGTGTTGCCAGCAAATGTAGCTATGGTTGTTTCTTTCATTAGTGGTATGTCTCGTGTGTCAGGAAGTATAAGATGGAGCCCAAAACGCTTCCTTGCGGCACTCCTGCTTAAAATTTCTTTAGATCCGAATATTCATCTTCATATTTTACACGGAAATGCCTGTTGGTTATGTAAGATTTTAGTATTATTTCATAATACTGTTTGGAAAAATCTCGATGTAACTTGTACTCTAATCCTTTGTGCCATACACGATCAAATGTTTGCGCTACATCCAAGAAGAGGCTTGAACATATCTTTTTCGTTTCTAGAATACGTTCTATAATATCTGTGATTCTGTGAACTTGCTCTAGGGTCGA
The DNA here is from genome assembly GCA_963556175.1 of Tipula confusa. Classification (NCBI taxonomy): domain Eukaryota; kingdom Metazoa; phylum Arthropoda; class Insecta; order Diptera; family Tipulidae; genus Tipula; species Tipula confusa. The sequence goes on from OY744477.1 coordinate 75,174,042, forward strand.
ATGTTTTTCTCTGAATCCAAACTGATAAGAAGGTATAAGATCACTATCCTCTATTATAGGCTTTAGTCGCTTCAGAAGGAGTTTTTCAAATATCTTCGATATAGTAGGAAGTAGAGATATTGATCTAAATGACTTTTTATCGTTACTGTTTTTGTTTGGCTTTAAAATCATGATCACTACTGCTACCTTCCATTGCCTTGGAACGTATCTTAATCTAAACACAGCGTTATGTGCAGAAGTTTGTTGTGTTGCTTTGTCTGGTAGTTCTTTTATAATTTGTTCAGTTATTAAATCATATCCAGAATCTTTTTTCGGATTAAAATTTTTACAGTTTGTATTTCAAGCTCATTTAATCTGTGTACAAAATTAACATTTTCATTCGCAGATTGTCTGGGTAGTGATTGAAACGTTTAGGTGTTTTGCAAACAGATCCGCTTTTTACTTACTACTACGAGCCCACCTACCGTTATCATTTCTAATAGGTTCTGTTGAATTTTTTGGTCTCTTGATCGATTTTGTTGCTTTCCGTAGGGAGTATTCAGTGTCTTTTTGACCAGTAAGTGAAGATTTTCAGGAGTTTTGTTTAGATCTGTTGGCCAGTAAGTAGGTACTGTAAGTAGATTGAAAGTCGCATTTTAATTTTTTCCCTGCTTTAAACAGTTCTCTTCCTTTTGGTGTTGTAAGCCCCAAAAAGTGCTTTTTGCATTGAAGTCACACCCAATAATGAACCATCGTCCCAAAGAGTGAACAAGCTCTTCGTATTCTTCTTTTTTTAAGTTATAGCGTGGCGGATAGTATATATAGCTGAGATACTTACATCTTTGTTCTTAGTTTGAATTGTGATTGTTGTCACTTGCATGGACTCAGTTTCAACCTTCATTTCTTCATGGTGTTTTATATTATTTTTAATGAAAATGGCAAATCCCCCTCTTGCCCTTTCTGCTGGATGAATAGCGCATGGTAGAAACTGTACCCACATATTTTGCAGAGATTAAACATATGTCCATTTTTTTCGCGTTTAGGAATATTTCTAGCTCAGGAATACGATGGATTAGCTCATTTGCATTCCATATTACTATTCTCAGCATTTGTAAATTAGTTTTTATTTTTATTCACGTTGGAATACTGTGATGATAGAGTTTTCAATTGGTCAAATATAAGTTTATTTATTTCAGCTTGCTCGTCAAGTTTTTTATTTAAAGCTTCTACGGTTTTGATGAAATCTATTTGAACTTGGCCAGTATTATTTACTTTTGTGGTTGATTCTTGATTTTTAGCAACTTCTGCATATGATGCGTTACCTCGCAGATTGTATAATCCCTTATTATTCGGTTGGTTTGTTGTACCAGGGTTTCTTTGATTTTGCTCAGAATTTCTTGCACGATTTCTATAGTCTAGACAACTCTTCAGTCAGTAGTTTCGACTCTCTAACTACTTGGTATAGCTATATCTGCAAGTGTTTTACTAGTGCTTGTATTTTGGCAGAGATGCAGCTATATCGCAGTACATCTATGTAGTTTACATCTTCTCTTTCTATGCTGAAAAGGAATCATTAGTGGTTATGAAGGATATTTACACTACTTACTCAAGCATCCTTATATAGGATAAAGCCTATAAGTCGAAGTTTTCATAATATATCTTTATCGCTAAGCTTTAGACCATTGCAAACCTTTGACGTGTTAAATAAAATAAAATTACAATAAATTCCTATTATATAAACTCTAAATTAGGTTAGAAACTAACCTAAAAATAATTTTAGTATATACCCACGGTCGCGGAATGAAGTTTGCCAAACACTTTTTTTTCTAAAATAAGATACATATTTAAATTGATCAATATGGCAAAGATTAACATCGTAATCGAAACATATCAAACTTCAATTTGCACAAGGGAGGGGGGGGGGGGTATTGCGATGTACGAAGAGCTATCATCATTATGGCAAACAAAAGATGTGAAAAGGGTTGTGCGTATATCATCTAAGTACGATAATATCGAAGCAAAATATAAATTAATTTTTCGGTAATAGAGATTTTCTTCATTTTCTTCTTTTTATTATTATTATTATTATTATTATTATTATTATTGTCTTAGATTTTCCCAAATTTATTTGTATACAAACATCTCAGCATGTTCGACATTCGTAAAATAACTGTTCTCCTACTTTCGTACAAATTTTGGACGATGATTTAATTTCGTTGAAAATAGAACTTTTCTTCAGAAAATGGAAAAACAAAATTTTTTTTTTCTTTATTTCTAAAGATTTTATGTTATGTATGTAGCGTATGTGTGTGTGTGTGTATTAGAATTTTATTGAATACCCAAGTCAATGACTTGTAATTTTATTTTTATTTTTTTAATATTTAGATGGTGATTACGTAACGTATTTTTCTCGAAAATAATTTCGAATAATTAAACTCTTTCCTCGAACATCTCGACATTAATATTTTGTTCGAGACAATAATGGGTTGTATATACAACCATGCGACGATGATATGCTTTAGTCCGAACATATTGTTCTAAATAAATACTTAATTATGAGATTATTTTATTGTACAACAATTGAATTGTTTAAGAGTATATGGCATTAAAACGAAAAGTTAATGTCCCACTCCATATGTTGCGTAACCACCCCATATATACCCCATTTGTGTATGAATTTTTGTGGCTAATGAGTTTGTATAGATGAGCGAAAGGCATCACATTTGATACTTTTTTTTTTTTAATATTTTAGGTAATAAAAACGCACGTCGCGTTGAAATGTGTAATGCAATTGGAGAGTTTTAGTGAATGTACCAAAATGTTGATGCCTCAAGCTGGATATTGTTTTTTGGATATTGTTGTAATTGTATGTCAACTCACTCGTTGCAAAAACCGTGGAGATATTTTTGTAAGTTCGCACAAAATTAATTCAATTTTCGTTAAATATATGCGTGAAGGAAACCTACGTTTGCTTATATGAATCACTTAAATGTTGCGATGAGTGCATCAGAACTGATGCCACCTGTAAGTGAATAGACTTCACAGTCAAGCAAACAAAAACACATATGCACTTACAAGATTTACTTTTCGTTAAAAAACTGATACCAACATATCCAATAATGATTTCTGATAAGAGAGGAAAGTATGGAAGTACCAGCATCCGATATAAAATATGATATCATTTTGCTAAAAATATGGTTGCATTGTAAAATAATATTACGCATTCTACTTTCTGCAAGCTGGAGCTTCCAAAACTGGTCAAACTTTGCTAAAAACTTAAAAACCATCTAAAACTCATCAAGAGGATTTCAGGGATTTAAGCCAGGAAAAAATTGAAAAATTGTAAATAAGAATGATGGAGAGCATGATAATTTTGATTTTTCGATGAAAATTACGAATTCTTTTTGGAAATTCGAGCTTCCAAAACTGTCCTAACTATGCTAAAAACTTAAATTAATCATCCAAACCTCATTAACAGTGGTTCAGGCATTTAAGGTCAGGAAAAAATATTGGAAAATTTATTGGAAAATGTGTAAATATGGGTGATGGAAAGCCTTTGATAATTTTGATTTTCCGATAAAAATTACAAATTCAAGTTTTGAAAAGGTTGAGCTTCAAAAACTGTCCTAACTATGCTAAAAACCTAAAACAATCATCCAAACCTCATCAAGAGTGGAGTTCAGGCATTTCTACCGACGACTCTATATAGCCTCTTCTAGATTCGGCTTCTGTCGAACGAAATATTTGTCTGCTTGGATTTAAAATCAAATGAAATTTTTTTGTCGGAACGACTGATTACACAGAACGAACCTTCATAAGGACTTTTTATAAAGACTTACGAAGTGAATCCGTTTGTACGAATACGTGAGAGCAATCGTTCAGCGCTTTCGAAATTGTAAAAATTGGGTTATTGCAGTGTCTTGTGGATTGTGTAGGTTTAATTTGTTCTAAATGCCCTTTTATATCCGTGACGTAATCCGACTGATTAATTCAATCAGTATGAGCCTTTTTGGGAATGCGAATAGTAGCTCTGTATACACGAGTTCTGCGAAAGAAGTGTGAAAATCTTCACGAAGATGTGTCGCAATAAATTACCCAAGTTGAATCCATTTCCGCAGGAAATTTTTGAAATTTGAGAGTGTTGCTATTCTTCAACAACTCCTTGAGCTCAGTGTCGTTTAGTTGCGTGTCGGCAATTTTAAAGTAATTGATAGTTTCTGGAATTGAAAGTTGTTAAATTTAAATTGACTTATAGACTTAATTCAAGTATCGAAACTGTCTGGGACTACCTTTATCAGTTTTCTGAGTGAAAGCAAAGATGATAGCTCTGTTATCCGTATATACATCGTAAAAGTTTGGCTCTCCAAAAAATGTATAAAATATTTGATACCTAAGTAGGCCGCCAGTAACCCCCTGCCATACGCACTATAACGTTGTTGCATCTTATCAAGGCGAACCGAGAAACAACTCAGGTTCCCATATTTTGTTCACTATTTGTTGTAGTACTGCCTCTACGGCAGTATTTGAACCATTTACCATAACGGCGAGTTCAGCAGTGAGAGACGGATAAGCAAAAATTCGCTGAGTTAGACTTTACAAAAGATTCATCCGACCTGACTATAATCCGTTTATCGTCTTTCTTGGATCCCTTTAAATAATTCTACAAGATGGCTCACCCGCATCAGAAATAAAGCGTCGATAGAAATTAATCATCCCCATTAACCGTCGTAGATCTTTAATCATATCCGGATATGAAGAGATGTTGATAACGTTGACACGCTCCAATTTCAGAACTATCGATAGGATGACCTAACAAATCAACCCGGTATTTGGCAAAATTTTTCTATACGTTAATTATTAGCACAACATCCATTAATCGCTTGAAAATATTTGGAAGGTGCTTTAAGTGTTCTTCAAGTGATCGTGAGGCGATGCGAATGTCGTTTAAATAGACGAAGCAAAAGTTCAAACCTCGTAGTATGGAATGCATGAAACGCTAGAAAGTTTGAGCCGCATTTCTAAGGTCAAAAGTCGTGAAGTCATTTAAAGCAGGCCAAAAGTGTGACATGTCATTATTATTCTCTCACGATACACTGGAAATCTTCACCTAACCATATATCATATTTTTTGTTTTTTATACATAATTTATGATTTTACGCCCACAGGTACAAAAAATTTTCCGATGAAAATTCTTTTTTTTTTTTCTAAAATTATAATTATAATTAAAACTTTTCCTATTAAAACAAATTAAAAATAATTAAAAATGTTAAATCATAAAAAACCGAATTTTTTTTTCTATCATGGTTTCAGGTGATGTACAGTCTCAAACAAATGGTACGGCTGTCCCAGACACAATGTGTTGCGGCGAAATTACAACCGAATTTATAACCAATTTTTTACGTGAACATCCCGAATTTCTCGAACGCCATATTATGGAAGAAGTTGAACTTGAACAACTCGAACGCTGGATGATACGACGAACTCAACGCGCAAAAAAAACACAAACCCAAACATTGGGTAAAAATGGCCGTAAAACTAGTCTATCGCGATGGAAATTTTGTGTGCATGCCGATAAACGACAAATGTTACAAGATTTAACACATTCGTTGCAATTGCGACCGACTAAGGCACATGTTTTATGGGAGTTAGCGTCTTGTATATCGTCAGCAGTTGGAGCCGATGGTTTTCGATTGTATTTGGCCGAAACAGGGGATCCAGATTTGTTGAGCTTATATTTGGGACAGGATTGTGTAAATGAAAATGGTGAACCGAAATTGCAACGAATTAAAACGGGCCTAACGGTACCGACGTATGTGGCACGTACACGAGAACCGGTTCGTTTATCACGAGACGATGTTGATTCACGATTCCCCGAAGGAATTGGATACAAAGGTGATGTAGCACATATATTATGTCAAGCGATTGGTCAACCAGATGGCTTGCTAATTGCGGTTTTGGAGTTATACCGGAAAGATTCGGGCCCACCATTTCACGAGGAAGATGAAGAAATTGCTTGCAGCTATTTAGTGTGGGGTGGTATTGCACTACACTATGCTCATCTATTTTTGAATATGAATAAACAGAAAAAGCTTAACGATTTTTTATTGGCCGTAGTCAAGTAAGTAAATTACTGGCTCTATATCAATAAACTGTCATTTTAATTTTATCTGTTTTTAGATCAATTTTCCAGGACATGGTCAGCATGGATATGCTCGTGATGAAGGTAATGAATTTTGCTCAACGATTGGTGGACGCTGATCGTGCTTCACTGTTTTTAGTCGACAGTAAAAATAAAGAATTGTACGCAACAATATTTGACATTGGCATTGAGGGGGGTACAACCAATAATAGTAATACGCTGGGAAGTGATTCGGGCAGCGATGAATCGTCGGGTAAAATAAATGCAGCTAGAGAAATTCGTTTTCCACTGGGAACTGGAATCGCTGGTCAGGTAGCTAGAACCGGTGAAGTTTTAAATATAGCCGATGCCTATGCCGATCCCCGATTTAATCGAACGGTCGATCAGCTGACAGGCTATAAAACTGAATCTATTTTGTGTATGCCGATCTTTATTCGAGGCAACATAATCGGTGTCGTCCAAATGGTGAACAAACGTAGTGGATATTTTTCAAAAGAGGACGAGGAGGCGTTCGAAATGTTTGCTGTATACTGTGGACTGGCGTTGCATCATGCTAAACTATACGATAAAATTCGCCGATCCGAACAAAAATACCGTGTTGCCTTAGAAGTGTTGAGCTATCATAATACGTGTACAGAAGAAGAGGTGAGTAAGTGTTTGCAAGATGGTATACCAAAAGCTATTCCCGAAATCGATAGTTACTATTTTAATCCATTCGGGTATAATGATTTTAAAAAGGCGGTCTATACAATTTACATGTTTACCGACTTGTTTGGCCTAAATCGTTTCGAGCAAAATAGTTTAATTCGATTCATATTGACGGTGAAGAAAAATTATCGTCGTGTCCCGTATCATAATTGGACGCATGGATTTTCGGTGGCAAATACAATGTATACGATTATTAAAAAATCGGATAGTGCATTCCGCCCTAACGAGTGTTTGGCACTTTTTATCGGTTCGCTGTGTCACGATCTAGATCATCGTGGCAAAAATAATAAATTCATGTTAGACACAGAATCACCATTGGCCGCCATATACAGTACGTCAACGATGGAGCATCATCATTTTAATCAAACTGTCACAATTTTACAACAAGAGGGACATAATATTTTTAGTAAATTATCGAGCAGTGAATACAAACAAGTACTTAGTTTAGTGAAGCATTGTATATTGGCCACCGATTTAGCCCTATTTTTCCCCAACAAAGCGAAACTGGCAACGTTAATCGAAGAGGAAAAATTTTCGTGGAGTATTTTAGAACATCGCATGTTAATACAAGCGATTGCAATGACCGCGTCCGATTTATCGGCCTCCGCCAAACCATGGGACATACAAAAGAAAACGGTCGAAGTAATTTTTGAAGAATTTTATCAGCAAGGTGATGCCGAACGTTCAGCGGGGCGACAACCCATACCAATGATGGATCGTAATCAACCGGACCAACAGGCTGGCTCACAAGTCGGATTTTTAAATGGAATTTGTATGCCGTGCTATACACTTTTGTATCGTTTAATTCCCGAAACCAAACCACTCTTAGATAAATGTCAAAATAATTTAAAACAATGGAGTGATATAGCTAGTGAAATGCAAAAAATTCGGGAGGAGAAGAGTAAAATTCAAAATGGATAGAACAGCTAGTACCCAATAAATTCCATACAATTTTATTTAACGTGATACAAATTCTTTTAAATGTTTTATTGAATGTACTACTATGTAACATAACTAAAATATAAAAAAAGCACCAAAATACTAGAAAATTATAACACATTAGTTTTAAGAACAGAATTAGACGACGTTTTATAAAATTGAGAGAACCAATATTAATATAAATATATTCTAAGTAATTGTGCTTTATACATATTATTATCATCGAAAGATAACCGATGAAATTTTTAGTTTTTCTACTGGGGTTCTTAAAATTTTATTATTTGGTTCATTACCCTAATAAATAATCTCAATGGCCAATTATAGCGGTGAGAAACTAAACTAAAAATATTATATCGTGTATTTTCATATCATGTCAATAAATTATGTATTCTGTATAATATTAATGTTCAATCATAAACGTCTTAAACATATAAAAATATATATATTTTTCAAATTTTTGTACAAAAATTTAGCTCTTTATACAGGATTATCTATAATAAATATCATACACATACACACACACACCATGTTTAATACCAAAACTAATTATTGTAAAATTTAATAATGAACAATAATAACATTAAGAAAATGTACAAATTATATAAATTATTATACATAAATATATATATATTAATATAAATATTAAATATCAAAAAAAAAAAAATAAATAAAAAAGTTATATAAAATAATCATTTTTATGTTGAGCACAATAATTATGTTTCACTTGGTCGAGTCGGTAAAACAAACGAACTCTGGCCAGAAAAAATTTGAATTTATCAATGTCAGCGTTTATTGTCTAAATTCTTAAGTTACAAAGTTATAATGTATATATATAGCTCGTGAAAATACAATTTCCCAAAAAAACGGAGGTTACCAGGACAAAGAAATTTTACAACTCACCGATCTCTTTACCGGAATTCGTAACTGTTATAAAATAGACGGTCATTGCCTCTTTAAAATCAGATAATCAAAAATGAAGATATTTCTATTTTCAAATACCAGATGTCAATACCATCGAATTACACTGAGTTGTAAATTAAAATTAACTATTAAAATAAAGAAATTACATATTACATATTTGCAGAGTTCATCCAAACGGATGATAACGCTTGCTGTCTATGTTGGATAGTAAAAAAAATTTACTTATGGTGCCAACTATAAACATGTATGTTGAATTCATAATCTATCGTTATATATTTTTAACGTACAAAAACCTTTGTAAGGTTAACACAAAATTTAAAATGATTTTGATTAAAAAAAACATTTTGTTTATCTATTTAAAATAACTAATCACATCATGGATTCCTTGATTACCATTTCTGTTTTTACTGACACAACTTAAAAATATTTTAAAATATTAAAATTGTTTTATCTTATACATTTCGCTATACATTTTGAAGCATGGCCCATTAAAATCAAAAAAAAAAAATTTGTACCTAACTTCATTGTGTACCTTAAAAATAATTATTGAGTACGGCTATGGAGTATGGACGCAACCAAAAACAAAAAATGTTTTTACAGCAGCCATAGACGTATAATAGATTTAGACAAGAATCAAGCAAACGTCAAGTGAGGAAATTTTCAAGGGTAAAAGAGAAAGACTATAATAATACCAGGGCCGCAATTAGAAATTTACTATTTGATTATAATGAAGTTGGTTGCTAAATAAAAAATAAATTTAATAATATTTTTTGTGATGGTATGGCAATTAGATATTTTAGTAGATATATGTATTTTAATATTAAAAAAAGTTTTAAGGTTTCTTTTTAGGACTATAGTTTACTTGAGTGTACTCATTTCCACACTTCCCAAGAGGAAGAGTACTTAGCGCATTTTTTTTAGTGTGGTATCCCCAGTAGGTCTAATCCACTTAGATTGAAAACTTCGTTTTATTACATTTTGGTAACCTAAAAAGAAAGAAATATTATTTACATTATAGCTACAAATTTACAAAAAAATGAACAGTAGTCATTTCCTTAGACAAAAGCTCAACATATAAACGAAGTGCTAATGAGCTTCATGACCCTGTCCATTCAGGACATAAACACATCATGCATTTTATATTAATTTTATATGATTTTATATGACAAAACTCCGTATGTATTATATTTTGAAAATCATAAAATTAGTGGGTAATTTAACGGCGTTTTTCCGAACTAATTATACAATTCGGTCCTGGAATAGTACACTACATTCAAAAGAAAGGACTGTAAACAAAAAATGAAAGTGTACAGTATATTACGATTTTAGGGACCACAAAAATAACATTATTATTTTTTAAAATTTATAATATTTTTGAATTAAAACTTAATTTTGTTTTTCACTAATCACTAGATTATAATTACAACATACATTATATTTAATCTAATTTAGTAATTAACTTACTTATGAAACGAAATTCCTTCTACTTTATTGACTTAAAATTCCGACAATTTTTCACCAAACACTTCATTTTTTCAAGTTTTTTTTTAATTTTGATACACGATAGTATAGAGTTTATGATTTTTTAACACAAATTTATTAATTTTAATAAGTTTTAATTAATTTTATCACTGTTTTTTCTAAAAAAAAGAACAAATCCAAGCCAAGCTTTGTTTTGAATTGGCGAAAAAAAAATTTTTTTTTTCAAATTGTTGAATAAGACATACAATTTTTTAGATATCCGTCCCTCTCCAACCGATCACACGTGAAATAGAAGATTTACTATGGAAAAAATATTTGAAACCGGTCTATATCTCTTATACGTCTATGACAGCAGCTTATCGTTATATTAGCCGATTGACTGTAGGGTTGAAAATAAACTACGCAGTTTTTTTTTGTAATTAAAAGTGGTTGTATGATTTTTGAGAAAATAAATTAAAATATGAACACACAAAAATGCCGGGAAATTTCATTTCATCGGTAAGTTTAATTTATTTTAATATTAAATTATAAATTAAGTATTATATATTGGTATATCGACCAAAATTCCATAATTAAATAAAATTCATGGACAATTTATTGGTTGTGATTTTTTTTTATTATTTAATTTATTTTTTATTTTATTTTATTTGTTCTGAACATTACTGCTCCCATATCGCCAAAGATTAATGTAGTTTTTTATTTGGAACACATATTGATTTTGTTTTTTTGATCTATTCGATATTCACATGGCTATGAACTTGAAAGCCATGTGATTTTTAATATAATATTTAATTAATAAAATAGAGAATTCCTTTTTTTCAAAAATATGATCAAATTCATAGGAATTCAATATATATTTAGTTTGATGTCTATTTTAAGCTCTATAGGAAGAATTTAAGTCTATATCCGCTTCCAACTTCCACAATGACTACTGCATGCTGTGCTGTGGTTGCCAATTTTTGTTTATAACGGATATAATAATGTATAAATTTAAGTTTTTGATAACTGTGTTCCGTTTAAAACAATTACTTTTAAATTGAAATATCCTTCTTCGTTGTCTTAGGATGTAAAAGTAATTAAAATTTATAAATAATCTTCGATTATTTACAATCTGATATTTAGAAAGTTGCATCTAAATCCTGTAATTAATTTACATGCAAATTAAAAAGTGGTAAAATGAGTTTTCTTTTTCGTCTGAAATCAAAATATTCGGCGTTTAAAGGTCATATTCGAGCTTCTTTTTAGGCGATATTCTGTTGCTCGACAGCAAGACGACATTCCTCATCGAGCTGATCATTTTTGGGTTTAATTTTTACCATACCTAGAGTCCCTTTTCACCTGAGGCTCAAGAAGGAAACCAACATCAAGATTTCTGATTTGATGCAACCGAAATCTAACCAAACGAAAAGTACATGTACTTGAAAATGAATATTTTCATCCTTTTACATTTTTCCCAAGACTAGGGTGCTTTCAAAAAATAAGTGACAGCGCAGATTTTACAGTTTGTCGTTTAGAAGTTCGTTTTTGCAGCACATACAGCGCAGTCGAACGTTCAAAAATTAAGTTTTGTCGTGCAGTCGCATTCAGCTTGTGCAGTAGCATTATGTTAACTGCACAAATACAACGTTAAATGTCAATTTTTTTATTCACGTTTTATTTTATTTTATTTTTTATTACGACTAAGTTTTTAACTTACGACTTAGCCATTGGGCTCAGTTCTTCCGGTTACATCAGGAACTTTCAGTCCTGAGGAACTTAATCAAGCGGCTTCGTTCTTTTTAGCCGTCTTGTATCTGCGCTGTCGACGTCGTTGACAATATGTTGAATATCCGTGATTTCATGGAGTTGTAAACGCTGGATATATTTTTTGGCATTTTTTGTGATTTCTTCGTTAACGGTTTCCATCTTTAGATCTCTATGTATATTATCATTTCTAATAAACCAAGGTGCATTGACAATGCATCGTAGTACTTTGTTCTGGAATGTTTGTATAATTTTAACGTTAGTTTTCTTTGTGCATCCCCAGAGCTGGATAAGTCCACACAGACTTAAGTGTTTGCCTGTATAAAAGCAGCTTATTGTGAATTGCAAGCTCACTGTTTCTTCCAATAAGCCAATACATTTTTCTGAACTTTATATCCAGTTCTTGCCTTTTTTCTTGACATGCTCTTTCCATTTTAACTTGGCGTCGAGCGTCATACCCAGGTATTTCGACGTGTTCGCATGTGGTATTTCCTGCCTATTTATGCAAATAGGTAGGTGATCTACTTTTAGATAGGTGAAGGTTGTATGAACTGATTTTAGCTCATTCAATTTTATTCTCAATTTTTTTTGTCCAGTGGACTATCTCATTTACAGTGTGCTGTAATTTGCTGGTTGTCTCTTCGATTGTACTTCCAACCACCAAAATTTCTGTATCATCCGCAAAGGTTGCAATATCTATTTCTGCAGTAATAGATATGTCATTCGTGTAAAGCAAATACAATAATGGTCCAAGCACGCTCCCTTGTGGTACTCCTGCTTCAATTCTCTTGAGTGATGAGAACTCTCCTTCATATTTCACTCTGAACTGCTTAGAGAGGTCGCGATGTAATTTATATTCCAGTCCTCGAGGCCAGACTCGATCAAAGGCCAGGGCAACATCAAAGAAAACTCCAGAACATACCTCTTTGTTTTCAAGCGTCTTTTCAATCACGTTAGTGACTCGGGACCTACTCTATAGTGGAGTGTTTCTCCCTGAAACCAAATTGGTGAGGTGGTAACAGGTGTCTTTCTTCAATCAGAGGTTTCATCCTTTTGAGGAGTAATTTTTCCAACAGCTTGGACGATGATGGTAGGTCTGTAAGACGATTTCTCATTAGGTGGCTTATTAGGCTTGGGTATCATAACTTCTGCTATTTTCCACTGCTGAGGAACATATTTCATTTTAAATGCTGCGTTCATTATGTGTAGCAACTTCTTAAGACATTTTTCTGCCAACTTTATAATAACTTTTCCTGTAATAAGATCGTATCCAGGAGCTTTTTTGCATTTAGGTAATGTTTGATTTCATTTCTGAGTTCTTTCATTGTAACTGGTCGTATGTCTAACTCGTCTTCTTTTTGCATTAGAAAGGTATTTTCATATATGTATGTGAAGTTAGCCCGAAAATATTTTTGGATTGTGTCTTTGCTAAATTTAGTTATAATTTCGATCTGTCCCGAAATCTTGGTAATAAAACGTGTTTTATTATCCATCCCGAAAAAAATATCAGATCATCAAAACGTTGAAATCCCAAATTAAAATTAAAACGAAATAGTTTTTTATGTAATTGATAAATATTGTAAATTTAAGCAAGAGTAGTTTTCATATAAAGACTTATTTTGATATTTCATTATGGAACCAGCTTCACAGGGATTTCCAAACATATCGGCTGATGCCTGAAGGTACTTTGGTGTATCCTTAATTCAATCTATATAGCCCTCTTGCCACATGAGCTCCATTTATGGTCTTTACAAAATATTCTATAAACACAATTCGAAAAAATATTAATCTTGGCCATTTCATAACATGTGGCCGAGATCACAGGGATTTTCAAGCATATCGGCTGATGCCAGAAGTGACTTTGATATATCCTTAATTCAATCTTTATAGCCCTCTTGCCACATGAGCTCCATTTATGGTCTTTACAAAATATTCTATAAACACAATTCGAAAAAATATTAATCTTGGCCATTTCATAACATGTGGCCGAGATCACAGGGATTTTCAAGCATATCGGCTGATGCCAGAAGTTACTTTGGTGTATCCTTAATTCAATCTATATAGCCCTCTTGCCACATTTTTTTCAAATAGTGTTTATAGAATATTTTGTATGACAAAATGGGGCGCAGTCGCCACTGTTTTTAATTGTAATGTACAACTATAGTTATATTTGGCGCCTTAAGAGTTGGTGATCTCAACATTAGCGTGCTCTTAGGGAAGTTGTTCCTTTTATTTGGCAATAGTTGGTCCCACTCAGGATCCATGGTATCGGCAATCAAAGGTATTGTAGTTGATTTAGTGCTGTTAGAGACAGCACGAGAAACTAAAAACTAAGTCATTGGCACTATATAATGTACGATCACTATTTTTTATTAACACTGCACTTTTTAGTTCAATTTATTTCGGCTAAAATTTGATACAACAGATATCAGCCATTTTAGGTTATTCTAATGTTTTATGCAATCGGTCGTGTTAAAATTCATTCAAAAACGCGCAGTTTGACTTTCTGGATTTTTTCGACTGCAATTTATTCGCAGTCGCTGAATTCTTAAAAGCACCCTATATGACTTTACTTGTGTAAATTTTAGCTATACAATATGTTTATCTAGTATTTACTTATCTGTACTTTCGTCGCAAATCAAAATAATCGATGTTTACAGATTAGTGCAGGCCTTTTAAAAGATAGATTCTAACATGAAATTAAACAAAATCTTGGCATAATAAGTAATTACAAAAATTCCCATTAGTTTGTTTTTAACTTTGACACTATATTTTGACGGCATTAACGTCATTTTACATTTTTACATAAAGGCACATAATTTTAAGGTATTTTTAGACATCACAAAGCCAACTATAACCTCTCTCGATAGAATAAGTCATATACTTGCTAGATATATTGTTTCGTAAATATTTTGAAAGAATCATCCTCATGGAAAAAATTAATAATTGTATCATTAGTAGTCACCTAAAATTTTGTTAACGCTTGGTTAATAACATCAACAATAATTTCCGAACTCGTTTTATAATACAAGACGAGAATTTCGTTTTATAATACAATTATGCGATATCGCATGAAATTGCGAAATCGCATTTTTTTTCATAATAGGGCCCCTAGTAAAAATAAATTTTGATTGTCTCGGGTCGTGCATTCTTATCGATTGGCTACTATATTCATAGGCAGTGATCGTTACTACAAAGATACGAGAATAGTTGACATCGAGTTGAGCCCAAAGTCGATGATTAAAATAAAATGAACTAAATATTTTAACAATGAAGATCAATGTTGCAAGCAATATTAATGTGAAAACCAATAACCGACCTAACGAGGTAAACACTCTTTATGAAGTATTGAAAATATTGGTTATCAGTGCTGCCCAGATGACTATTGCTATTCGGAACAAATGGAAACCGCTGTCAACATCGATGACTTACTTGACACTTCGAAGAACAATTGTTCAACATATTGTTGCTGATCTCGTGCCGCCACTCTGAACACATCTAATCCGACTTTAACATTAAAGAAAAATACAGTAAATCCGAATTTAAAATGTCTTGAAAATTTTTATTTATTTTTAAAATACTAGAAATTACAAAATAAAAATTTTATCACAAAGGGACTTTATAAAATACGACATAATATATAGATGTAATGTATAAGATGTTAAAAGAAAAGTGCAAAATAGTTGGGTGTGTTTGGCCCCAAAGTAGCTAGCGGAGAAATTAAAAACCAAACAATTATGTTTAAAAACACACGACATTTAATTTTTTTGCTTTTTTTTTATCATTTAAATTTTTATAGTAATGTTTATGAATTTTAATAATAGGTAGTTTTTTTATAGTAAATAAATGTGAATGCAATGCATAATACAAAAACAAAATGTTCATTAGTTATCTAATATAAAATCCGATTTTCTTTTTTCATTTATTTAAAATACGAATAGTTATCACTTATCACATATATGATGATACTCCAGTAAAACGACTATGACGAACTTGGTCGATGAGCTGATCTGTGAATATTTATAAGTAAAGGTAGTAAATTAACTAGCTGTAAGTAAATTAACTAGCACCTACCTATCTTTGCGTTTATCTGAAAAATTTGGCATAGTCAACCGAAGTTGACTATGGTTATCATCATTTTGTGCTTGAACTTCTAAATTAAGATTATCCAATGCCTGCAATACAAATAAATTTAAAACCGTTCGATCTAATTTTTAATTAAAATATTGGAAAACACTAAAATGTACAATTATAAAAAGCCGACTAATAATGTAACTAAATCTAAAACACGTAAGAATACTAATCCATACTAACAAACCTGTAAAAATAAATTACCACTAGGCGTTAAGTCTTTCGAAGTTTTATTGATTTTTGTTCCTAGACGGTCATCTGATCTAGTAGTCACCAATGCACTCGATGATGTGGCCACCGACGACGACGATGGTTTTCGAAGCAATTGATTTAAACGTTCTATGGTGTTTGACGGTCGCATACGATAGTTTTTCGGAAACGGATTTCTTTTTCCCGAATGAGGATGCGATGTCGCCATATTCGAATTGTAATGGTTTTCACGTTCGTCTTTTTTATTTTGTTGATTCAAATCAATGTGATGGCCATTATTAGCTAGGCTCATCGACAATGAATTAAATTCATTTCGGTTTTGTTTTGGGGCCGTGGGCTCAGTCGATAGAAATGGAAAATAGACATTTGTCCAAACGTGTATATCATTCGAATTTGTAGCTGTACCGTGGTCACGAACCGTATTGACATATGGTTTATTCGACTCATAATCATTATTTCGCCTCGTAGCGTAAGTCGGTGGCTCCGTCTCTTTTAATCCGTCATTTATGTATTTTTGCTGCTCGGATAATGTATGCCCATTGTTGATGAGCCATGAATTTGATTTTTTATGTTTTCTATCCAATAATCGATTACGTTTGCGAATTGCAAGGATATTAGTCCGATTACATTGAGAGCCACTCGACATATACTCATCCATTAGCATATCCGAATTACTTAAGCCGGACGTAATTTTATTAGGATTGGGATGAAGTAGTGCATTGTAATCATTACGATAATTTTCATTTCGGGTACATGAAGCGGAGGCAATTGGTGCTGATGGCTCTTGTTTTTTCTGACTACTTCTACTACTTAACTGCAAATACGAGTTTTTTTTTACTGGTGAAATTTGTATATTTTGCAAAAGGCGATCAAATCTCGCATAAGTATCCTAATTTTGTGTAAAAATTAAACAAAAAATGAGAGAAAAAAAAATGATAAAATAAAATAAAAAATAAAATCACAAACAAGTAAAATCTATAAAGTAACAGTGCAACTGATTTATAATATCACTAACATGCTTTAACTATGTAACGGATGAAATATTACATCCTACAAACCTGTGGATCCCATAAAATTCCAGTATCTTCCATGGAACCCTCTGCTACATGAGTTTCCATAAACGATGGCATTACGAATGCACCTTCACCTGCACCATCAATGTCCCGCGACGATGATTTTTCTTTTTCCTTACTAGATCCGCTCGATACAATGCTTCCACTACTAAGCTTTGGTGGTTCTAATAAAGCCTCAAGTACACTGGCCGAAGTAACAGGTTGACGATAAGATGATCTGGCAGATGAATGTGTCGATGAACTTGTATCATGTAAAGCTCCTGAATTTGACGGTGAATCATCAAACAACGACAACAGCATAAGTTCTTCGTCAATTGCTGAAACATTTTGTGTCAAGGCACCATTACTTATCGATTCAGGGCGCAATCGTTGAGTCATTGAAAATTCGGCATACTCAACATCATTTTCACCGGAAATAGTATCTTCTTCAATTTCATTTTCCTCGACCGAACTTGAATCGTCCGGATTGTCAGCTTTAGTAGTTCCGACAATAGCCAAATTATGATTTGTCGCATCATACACCTCTCCATCCGAATCCGATCCTGATGTAATACCATCTGTACGTAAATTTGGCGATGAAAGTGATATGGAGAGTGTGTAGTTTTTCGAAATGTCACTGTCGTACTTATTACCTGTGTCCGAATTAGTTGCGCTACCATTATTAGTATTGTTATTATTGTAACCAAAAAGTACTGATCTTGGACTTGTTTTAACTTTACTACTCCCCTGATTATCACTGCCATTGCCAGCGGAATGGATTGTCTCGAGTAAATTGGTAATGACACGATTGTCACTATTCTCCTGGACAGACATCTCGTCAAAGTTATTTGTAATTCGTATTAATGATTTTTTTTCTTTGTTTACATCGGTGTATTTCGTCTGGTTATTTTGGATTAAGTTAAATGCATGGTGCGTTTCATGGCCTAAATTATTATTATTATTATTATTACTGCTTTCTTGTGCGCTATCACAAATTTCCGAAATTGTTTGTTTCGTAATAAACGTTTTAAGTTTATTCGACGAAATCGATGCACTTGAACTGGACGATAAATCAGAGCTACCGGGACTCGATGATTTATTTTTTCCATTTTCACGTTCGATTTTCTCCGTTAAAGTTTTAATTTGAGTTTTTTGTTGATGCTGTGTAGCCAGTAATTGATTAATATACCACTGCTGATCGCGGCATCGTTGAAAAAACGTCGATGGACGAACTTGGAAGCGTAGCTCAAGAGTATCTTTTGCTACATTTAAATAACCTTCACACGCTAGTAAATCGAGACGAAAGAAACGATTGTAACCCCAACATTCACCAACTTCAAAATCCGAAACAAATTCGCGTTGAATAATTTTTGACGAACTGTGGTGGATCATTTGGACGCGATATTCATATTTACTCGTCTCCGGATATCCGTTTGTCAACTCAAGAAAAACACTTAAATATTCTCCACTAACCGCACCATTTCCATATGGATATACTTTTAATCGCCAACACAAACCATTTACATAGAGCGGTTGGGAATACACGGGAATACCCTTATGTTGTAAACTTATAAAATGTTCCATTAAAAAGGTTCCGGTATCGTATGCTGGTACAATCTCACTGAATGATAAATTAAAATGTAATTTTATTTGATCAATGAATAAAAACTGCAATTTATTTAACTCACCTTGTAAAATCGGCCGGTATATGTGACGTCACAAAACTGGCCATCGGTTTAACACGTACTTGATGAATCATTTTAAGTAAATCAGGTGATTTCATAATAAGTTGTGATCGCGAACACGTGTTTAATTGATGTTCAATTGCTTGTAATAATTGTTCCAATTGTTCAGTCTCTTGGGTGAGGGAATTTTTTTGCCGCATCAAAGCCAAAAGTTTCACTTTCAGTTGTGAATCAAGTCGACAAACCATTAATTCAACGGCATTTTTAATTTCACGTAGCTTTTCATCTTTTGCATTTCGAACGGTATCGACATTTACCTCGACCTCCTGTACCAGTCCGATTAAATCAATCAAACGACTTTTGAGTTGTGCCACCTCTTCTTTTACTTGTGAAATATGGCTTTCATAGACTAGTTCAAGCTGTTTAAATGTATGACCAGAATGTAGACCACCCCAAAGGGCACATTGATGGCAAATACAACAACGGCATGTCCAACAGTAGACACTTAATTTTTCTTTATGTTCGGGACATTGATCTAATTCACTGTTTTGTGATAAGCCATTAGCTTTTATGTTAGCACATATCTATATGGAAAATATATTATATGTATAAAAATATAGTTCAATAATATATTGATTTTAATTTATGCACCTGTTGTAAATTTTCCACTTGAACAGTCACCTCTTCAAACCATCGACAGTTTACCAAATCATTCACGTGTAACGTGGCTCTACAATGTGGACACTGTCGTCGTTGTTCAGTCAACCATCGTGTTATACATAAGAAACAACATAATTTTGAACAATGAGGACATAGGTGAGCCTCTTGTAGTTTTTCCATGCAGATAAAACATCGGAACACCTCATTGAGTGACTAGAACAAATTTAGTAAGCTTATATGTTGGTGATGAACTATAATTAAAATATTGAATTACGAACGACTCATCGGGATACCAAACTCGTTTGATAATTCCGGTATTGAGAAAATAAATAGCGCAAATGAACCGCTAATTTTTGCATTAATGTTAAATATTTATGTTTGCTGTTTGTATGTGTGTGCAATTACTGCTGCATGATGTTCAATTACAAACCCGTTATGTAGCAGTAATTATATGTTCACACTAAAATTACACCCTAAACGTGTCGGTTAACCTTCATGTACATAGTACAGGGCCAAAGGTACCATGTCACGCACGTGCACAACAAAGAAATGTTTGCCTACCAAATTTGGAATCAATTTTTTTCTTAACTAGGTAACCATGAATAACAAAATACAATGTTCGATAATAGGGTTCTAAATTTAAATAAAGAAGAAAAATCTCCATGACGAAATTCTATAACACTAAAGAAGAACAACGTCTTGCTGGTCAGTGTGAAGAAACAAAAACCAAACTTTATATTTATGTTTTATGAGAATAGAACAACCAGCATAGTTGGAAACATGTTAATAAATGAATTTAATCAATATACAACAAAATATATGTGATATAAAAACAGCACAATTTTTTTTTTTTTTTTTTTTTTGTTGATAGGTCACTTACCTCGGGTATAATCTCATCATTGTTTGTACTCGTATTACAATTAATCCTTGAATCTTTAAATCGTTTAGTCATTTTGTTTATAAAACTTATACTATTATTAATAAGATGTAAATTTCATTTTAGTAAATTTATTTTTATTACAAGATAGACAAAAAATATATGTCAAAATACCATAGATAATATTATTTTTTTGTGATTTTATATTTTAAAGTTTTAACACACAACCTAACAACTTCTTTTGTAGTTATGTACAGCAAACAATCACCGACTGCGTTGCGACTACTCTTCTAAAAAAAACTTGAATGCAATTTTTTTCTTGTTGTTGTTCTTGCATAATAAAAGTGTGCCAACATAATAAATTGTAAATAAAAAATAACATAAATAATAAAAATGGTCTTAAATCACGTCTGTCACATTTTGATGCAGTATTGCATATTTCACAACAATCAAGTGCCAAAGGTGATTTTTTTTTGTTTTGTGGCGATAATAGAAAATCAAAAAAGAAAAAAAATGAAAGATTCCCAATTATCTTCGGATTTATCATTGAAATGGAATGTTTTGTGTTGGATAATGGGTACACTTTGTATCCCGGTCCTTCTACCGTATGCCGTTTGCCGGATACTTAGTAATATACGATATAAAAAATCAAAAATTGCATTACAAGGAAAAGTAGTGGTTATAACTGGAGCGAGTTCTGGTTTGGGCGAGGCTCTGGCACATAGTTTTTACTCGTCGGGATGTAAAGTTGTACTGGCGGCGCGACGACTTAACGAACTTGAACGTGTTCAGAAAGAGCTTCAAGAAATGCATTTGGTGCGTATTCAGATTTTATTGTGCAATGTTATCAATAAAATACATTGTGATGCTACAATCTTTAATTTATAGGATGTGACAACGTACTCACCAAAAATTATTAAACTCGACCTTGAAGATATTAATTCGATGCCGGCTAAAGTAGCTGAAATTTTAGAAATATTTGATAAAATCGATATACTAGTCAATAATGGTGGGATTAGTGTCCGATCGGACGTTTTATCCACCACAATGGATGTCGACATCAAAGTTATGCTTGTAAATCATTTTGGCACTGTTGCCCTTACAAAAGCTGTTCTACCATCGATGGTGCAACGAAAGGATGGCCATATTGTTTGCATTAGTAGTGTTCAGGGTAAATTTGCGATACCACAACGTTCGGCTTATACAGCATCGAAGCACGCTTTGCAGGCATTTTGTGACTCATTGCGAGCCGAAGTCGATGAACATAACATTAAAGTCACTGTTATAAGTCCAGGATATATAAGTACATCGTTATCGTTAAATTCGCTCACGGGCTCAGGGCAAAAATATGGTAGTAAGTAATTTGATTTAAATTCAATAAATCTTGAACGTTATAAATCCCTTTAAACATTTCATAAAATTAGAAATGGATCAAACAACAGCTGGTGGAACATCACCCGAAAAAATGTCAGACGAAATTCTAAATGCTATACTTCGGGGGAAAAATGATGTTATATTAGCATCTCTAGCGCCCAAAGTTGCATATTGGCTTCGATTTTTATGTCCGTCGTTGTATTTCTGGATAATGGCCAGAAGGGCACATAAACTTTCACAACAAAAAAATAACGAAGATTTACGAACATAATTCGTATGGTTCCTTTACAAATATTGGACGAAAGGTCACAAATATGATTTCATTAATTATGTATTTATAAAATTATTTTATTCAATAGAAATGAATTATTTATAAAAAAAAAAATTTCTAAAATATTTAATAAAAAACTTAAAAATATTTCGTTCACTGTATTTTTCTATGCGTTACATTTACATCGTGCATCACCTAAAACCATCTTATCAATCATCAAGCTAGCGCACACATGGAAGTGCTTAAAATCGATTATTGACAGTGCGGATAGGAATTTATTTTTTGTTGTGAATAAATTGTTTTTTATTTTGTTTTTTGTCGATTAATTTTTACACAAAGTTTTATTTTAAATTTTTTTATTATATCGCCATAAAAGTGATGCTTGTGATCAAATAAAGTCGATTTTGAATTAAATTTCGTACGGAAATATATTTAAATAAATGTACCCAAATATTTTACTAGTGTTGTAAACTAAATATTAACCTTTACTAGTTGGAGCTCACCAAGGGCCATATACACAAAAATTTACATTTTTAATGTTTCCATTTTCGATTTAATTATAATATTTAATAAATAAAATTTGTGTGTGTGTGTGACCGTGATCTTTGTTTTAATTTAACAAAAATAATGAGAAGTCGTACAGAATTAGTGACTACAACACTGGAGGGTTCCGAGTTTGAAGATGATACGGATTTAGAAGATTCAGAGGAGGATTGGAAGCCGGAGGCAAGTATTATTTTGTTTGTGTATTGTGTTATTAGAAAATTATTTCATAAAAATAAATTGTTGTACCTCGAGGATGTAAATGTAATATTGACGCGCAAATTTTATTTTCCTTAAAAAATCCTTTTAAAAGTAAACAATGAGACATTCGTATAAGTTATCATATTGGATTCTAATTGTTACATTTTTTTTTGTTATAGCGATCGAATCGTGGACCACGGGCACCCCGTGCCTCCCAATCCAAACCTAAAAAGCGTAAAGCTCCACCGCCGAAACGAAAATCTCGTGCGGCCGCCCCAAAAAAGAAATGGAAGAAACGAAGTTCGAGCGAGGAAGAAGGTAATTCTGATTCTGATAAATATAGTTCAGACGACGAACCCATTCAAAAGTTGGTGCCCATAAAACCAAAAAACGAAAAAAAACTTATGGCATCAATGATAAAAGCGCACGATGATAAAGTGGCCGCCAATTCAACGGTGACACAAATCCACGATATTAAAGATTCGGATAGTGATGATGATGATCCAGAGCCAGAAAAAATACTAGGTGTAGAGGGGACGAATCAAGAACCAATTGAAAAAATTGAAGATGTGGACGATGATGATAATGAAAATCAGGATGCTAAAGAAGCAGCACATGCAAACAAAGATGATGATGAAGCTGGGGTAAATAAAATAAAAGTATAGGTAAACATAAAACGTCTTTAATACTAACTTAATGAATTTACAGCACATCTTTATCCAGAGACCACTACAACGGAAATATGCTACAATCCGTAGTACGCCCGATCGAAACGGAATGTTTGAACTACTCGTTTGTAAATCCGAGCTAAAAGACGGCATCAAAGATAATTTAACGATTTGTCTATGGCGGCGAGATGGCTCAAGTTTGCTACAAAAATATATTCGGGATGAATCAGAAAAGAAAGACATTATATTTCGTTCGTCGTCAGTTGTAAGTTTCACGTTTTAGTCATGCATGCGTTTTAAATTAAATTCGTTTGTTTTTCGACAGTATTCCTGCTGGGAAGAGAGTAAACGTGGTGATTATTACGATGTTAAAGTTCAATCGTTTGGTGCCGAGGCACAGATTGATAAAGTTAAAATTTTAAATGCCGATGAACTGGAAACGATCGCTGAAACATTACATACAGACGACGAAGACGTTGAAGACGAGCTTGATACGAAAAATGAGATTAAATTCAACGAAGCAGATGTTGCAACAGTCGCGGTTGACGATGATGATGATGATAATGTGTCAAATGACGTGGGCGAAGAGCAGCCGGACGATATTGATGAAAATTCGAACGATGACGAATAAAAAAGGGCCAAACAATTAAATTATAACTTTTAAATTATAAGCTTGAAAATTAATAATTTTAATATTTATTTCATGTCTCCCATATTACATAAAATTAACCAAAATATTTAGAATTTAGCGTTGAAGATAATGATAATTTTAATATAATATTATGTAATGTAATTTTTAATTGGACAATCTAATTGTCTTTTTACTTATATTTAAATCATAAATGTGAATGTTTAAAAAGTGATATTCTCAAAAATCTATCCTAATATTATAATGTTGTTGTTGGTTCCAGCTAAAATTTGTTTTGCGAATCATATCATGGGCCGTACTTTCTGCTCAACGATTTTTTTTTTTACTATCCTCTTTACGGATTTTAAGTATCAAACCAAAACAAATTTTAAGTTAAAACCAAGAATAAGAAGCATAACAGTTAAAAAATAAATTGCAAGATGTTACAATTATTGTTGTTGTTGTAATAATCGTGTCATGCCTGATTTAATTTAAAAAATGGTTGACCAAGTTATCAGATATTATTGTAATGCCATTGTTATTTTTATTGTATTAATAATCATTATAATTATGTAATATATTTTGTAAATTTAATATAATAGTATTATTAGATATTGATTTTAATTTATATCTAACAGATTAAAATGTACTTGTCTCTCGATTAGAAAGTTTCATTTGCATTTAACTAAACATTTTAAATTAAAATAAAATAAAAAAAAAAATGAAATACAATCCAGAAAAAATACATATTTCATAAATTATAATGTACCTAGTAAACTTGCATTATTTTATTTGGTCGCTTAACTAAAATTTAATTCCGTTTAGCTCTTAAGTCATACGAGTTATAATAATACAGTTTGAAAAAGTTCATAAAACTTTGCTACAAAATATTTGCCTTACCATTTTAACCAAATGGAATTATTCTCCGTTTTAGATGATGCCTTTGTAGCTGCGAGAGTCTTATGAAAAGGATCCGACATGTTAATTCGATCCAAGCGAAAAAACGTTGTGTACATTTTGCAAATTACACATTGGTCAAAATCAAAAATTTAAAAAATTTTGAGATTCAAAGACTCAAAGATTCAAAAATTTAAAATTTCTAATAATAGGCATCAGTGTCGGCCTCTGAAGGTAATTCTTGTAACCAATATTTTACATTTAACAATTTTCATTAGCTAAACATTATGTGATTTCCGGATTTTTGTAGGTTTTGGGTTTGGCCATCATGAGTTTTGCGTATTCAGAAATTTGCAAAGGGGTACCACTGTGAAATGTATGAATATTTTTTAACAGTATTTATACCTTTTTTATAAGCTCTCGACATCAGTATAAATACTGCATTAAAATATATAAACATTTCGACAATTAATTTGCAGATCAAAAATTGCAAATCAGCAAAGGGGTTAGCCTTTGCAAATTTGCAAATTTCATTGTTTACTCAATAGAAGACGTAATAGTGGCCCGATTGCGATGAATGATACCTTAATCAAAAGCTCTGAACATCAGTATAAATACTGCATTAAAATATATATACATTTCGACAAATAATTTGCAAGCAAAAAATTGCAAATCAGCAAAGGGGTTAGCCTTTGCAAATTTCATTGTTTACTCAATAGAAGACGTAATAGTGGCCCGATTGCGATGAATGATACCTTAATCAAAAGCTCTGACCATCAGTATAAATACTGCATTAAAATATATAAACATTTCGAAAAATTAATTTGCAGGTCAAAAATTGCAAATCAGCAAAGGGGTTAGCCTTTGCAAATTTGCAAATTTCATTGTTTACTCAATAGAAGACGTAATAGTGGCCCGATTGCGTTGAATGATAGATACCTTAATCAAAAGCTCTGACCATCAGTATAAATACTGCATTAAAATATATATATACATTTCGACAGTTAAATTGCAGATCAAAAATTGCAAATCGGCAAAAGGGTTAGCCTTTGCAAATTTCCAAATTTCATTGTTTACTCAATAGAAGACGTAATAGTGGCCCGATTGCGATGAATGATACCTTAATCAAAAGCTCTGACCATCAGTATAAATACTGCATTAAAATATATAAACATTTCGAAAAATTAATTTGCATGTCAAAAATTGCAAATCAACAAAGGGGTTAGCCTTTGCAAATTTCCAAATTTCATTGTTTACTCAATAGAAGACGTAATAGTGGCCCGATTGCGATTAATGATACCTTAATCAAAAGCTCTGACCATCAGTATAAATACTGCATTAAAATATATATACATTTCGACAATTAATTTGCAGAACAAAAATTGCAAATCAGCAAAGGGGTTAGCCTTTGCAAATTTGCAAATTTCAATGTTTACTCAATAGAAGACGTAATAGTGGCCCGATTGCGATGAATGATACCTTAATCAAAAGCTCTGACCATCAGTATAAATACTGCATTAAAATATATATACATTTCGACAATTAATTTGCAGAACAAAAATTGCAAATCAGCAAAGGGGTTAGCCTTTGCAAATTTGCAAATTTCAATGTTTACTCAATAGAAGACGTAATAGTGGCCCGATTGCGATGAATGATACCTTAATCAAAAGCTCTGACCATCAGTATAAATACTGCATTAAAATATATATACATTTCGACAATTAATTTGCAGATCAAAAATTGCAAATCAGCAAAGGGGGTAGCCTCTGCAAATTTCATTGTTTACTCAATATAAAACGTAATAGTGGCCCGATTGCGATAAATGATAGATACCTTAATCAAAAGCTCTGACCATCAGTATAAATACTGCATTAAAATATATATACATTTCGACAATTAATTTGCAGGCCAAAAATTGCAAATCAGCAAAGAGATTAGCCTTTGCAAATTTGCAAATTTCAATGTTTACTCAATAGAAGACGTAATAGTGGCCCGATTGCGATGAATGATACCTTAATCAAAAGCTCTGACCATCAGTATAAATACTGCATTTAAATATATATACATTTCGACAATTAATTGCAAATCAGCAAAGCGGTTAGCCTTTGCAAATTTGCCAATTTCAATGTTTACTCAATAGAAGACGTAATAGTGGCCCGATTGCGATGAATGATACCTTAATCAAAAGCTCTGACCATCAGTATAAATACTGCATTAAAATATATATACATTTCGACAATTAATTTGCAGAACAAAAATTGCAAATCAGCAAAGGGGTTAGCCTTTGCAAATTTGCAAATTTCAATGTTTACTCAATAGAAGACGTAATAGTGGCCCGATTGCGATGAATGATACCTTAATCAAAAGCTCTGACCATCAGTATAAATACTGCATTAAAATATATATACATTTCGACAATTAATTTGCAGAACAAAAATTGCAAATCAGCAAAGGGGTTAGCCTTTGCAAATTTGCAAATTTCAATGTTTACTCAATAGAAGACGTCAATAGTGGCCCGATTGCGATGAATGATACCTTAATCAAAAGCTCTGACCATCAGTATAAATACTGCATTAAAATATATATACATTTCGACAATTAATTTGCAGATCAAAAATTGCAAATCAGCAAAGGGGGTAGCCTCTGCAAATTTCATTGTTTACTCAATATAAAACGTAATAGTGGCCCGATTGCGATAAATGATAGATACCTTAATCAAAAGCTCTGACCATCAGTATAAATACTGCATTAAAATATATATACATTTCGACAATTAATTTGCAGAACAAAAATTGCAAATCAGCAAAGGGGTTAGCCTTTGCAAATTTGCAAATTTCAATGTTTACTCAATAGAAGACGTAATAGTGGCCCGATTGCGATGAATGATACCTTAATCAAAAGCTCTGACCATCAGTATAAATACTGCATTTAAATATATATACATTTCGACAATTAATTGCAAATCAGCAAAGCGGTTAGCCTTTGCAAATTTGCAAATTTCAATGTTTACTCAATAGAAGACGTAATAGTGGCCCGATTGCGATGAATGATACCTTAATCAAAAGCTCTGACCATCAGTATAAATACTGCATTAAAATATATAAACATTTCGACAATTAATTTGCAAATCAAAAATTGCAAATCAGCAAAGGGGTTAGCCTATGCAAATTTGCAAATTTCATTGTTTACTCAATAGAAGACGTAATAGTGGCCCGATTGCTATGAATGATACCTTAATCAAAAGCTCTGACCATCAGTATAAATACTGCATTAAAATATATAAACATTTCGGCAATTAATTTGCAGATCAAAAATTGCAAATCAGCAAAGGGGTTAGCCTTTGCAAATTTGCAAATTTCATTGTTTACTCAATAGAAAACGTAATAGTAGCCCGATTGCAATGAATGATACCTAAATCAAAAGCTCTGACCATCAGTATAAATACTGCATTAAAACATATAAACATTTCGACAATTAATTTGCAAATCAAAAATTGCAAATCAGCAAAGGGGTTAGCCTATGCAAATTTGCAAGTTTCATTGTTTACTCAATAGAAGACGTAATAGTGGCCCGATTGCTATGAATGATACCTTAATCAAAAGCTCTGACCATCAGTATAAATACTGCATTAAAATATATATAAACATTTCGACAATTAATTTGCAAATCAAAAATTGCAAATCAGCAAAGGGGTTAGCCTTTGCAAATTTGCAAATTTCATTGTTTACTCAATAGAAGACGTAATAGTGGCCCGATTGCTATGAATGATACCTTAATCAAAAGCTCTGACCATCAGTATAAATACTGCATTAAAATATATAAACATTTCGACAATTAATTTGCAGATCAAAAATTGCAAATCAGCAAAGGGGTTAGCCTTTGCAAATTTGCAAATTTCATTGTTTACTCAATAGAAAACGTAATAGTAGCCCGATTGCAATGAATGATACCTTAATCAAAAGCTCTGACCATCAGTATAAATACTGCATTAAAATATATAAACATTTCGACAATTAATTTGCAAATCAAAAATTGCAAATCAGCAAAGGGGTTAGCCTATGCAAATTTGCAAATTTCATTGTTTACTCAATAGAAGACGTAATAGTGGCCCGATTGCTATGAATGATACCTTAATCAAAAGCTCTGACCATCAGTATAAATACTGCATTAAAATATATATATATATATTTCGACAATTAATTTGCAGATCAAAAATTGCAAATCAGCAAAGGGGTTAGCCTTTGCAAATTTGCAAATTTCATTGTTTACTCAATAGAAAACGTAATAGTAGCCCGATTGCAATGAATGATACCTTAATCAAAAGCTCTGACCATCATTATAAATACTGCATTAAAATATATAAACATTTCGACAATTAATTTGCAAATCAAAAATTGCAAATCAGCAAAGGGGTTAACCTATGCAAATTTGCAAATTTCATTGTTTACTCAATAGAAGACGTAATAGTGGCCCGATTGCTATGAATGATACCTTAATCAAAAGCTCTGACCATCAGTATAAATACTGCATTAAAATATATAAACATTTCGACAATTAATTTGCAGATCAAAAATTGCAAATCAGCAAAGGGGTTAGCCTTTGCAAATTTGAAAATTTCATTGTTTACTCAATAGAAAACGTAATAGTAGCCCGATTGCAATGAATGATACCTAAATCAAAAGCTCTGACCATCAGTATAAATACTGCATTAAAACATATAAACATTTCGACAATTAATTTGCAAATCAAAAATTGCAAATCAGCAAAGGGGTTAGCCTATGCAAATTTGCAAATTTCATTGTTTACTCAATAGAAGACGTAATAGTGGCCCGATTGCTATGAATGATACCTTAATCAAAAGCTCTGACCATCAGTATAAATACTGCATTAAAATATATATATATATATTTCGACAATTAATTTGCAGATCAAAAATTGCAAATCAGCAAAGGGGTTAGCCTTTGCAAATTTGCAAATTTCATTGTTTACTCAATAGAAAACGTAATAGTAGCCCGATTGCAATGAATGATACCTAAATCAAAAGCTCTGACCATCAGTATAAATACTGCATTCAAATATATAAACATTTCGACAATTAATTTGCAAATCAAAAATTGCAAATCAGCAAAGGGGTTAGCCTATGCAAATTTGCAAATTTCATTGTTTACTCAATAGAAGACGTAATAGTGGCCCGATTGCTATGAATGATACCTTAATCAAAAGCTCTGACCATCAGTATAAATACTGCATTAAAATATATATATATATTTCGACAATTAATTTGCAGATCAAAAATTGCAAATCAGCAAAGGGGTTAGCCTTTGCAAATTTGCAAATTTCATTGTTTACTCAATAGAAAACGTAATAGTAGCCCGATTGCAATGAATGATACCTTAATCAAAAGCTCTGACCATCATTATAAATACTGCATTAAAATATATAAACATTTCGACAATTAATTTGCAAATCAAAAATTGCAAATCAGCAAAGGGGTTAGCCTATGCAAATTTGCAAATTTCATTGTTTACTCAATAGAAGACGTAATAGTGGCCCGATTGCTATGAATGATACCTTAATCAAAAGCTCTGACCATCAGTATAAATACTGCATTAAAATATATAAACATTTCGACAATTAATTTGCAGATCAAAAATTGCAAATCAGCAAAGGGGTTAGCCTTTGCAAATTTGAAAATTTCATTGTTTACTCAATAGAAAACGTAATAGTAGCCCGATTGCAATGAATGATACCTAAATCAAAAGCTCTGACCATCAGTATAAATACTGCATTAAAACATATAAACATTTCGACAATTAATTTGCAAATCAAAAATTGCAAATCAGCAAAGGGGTTAGCCTTTGCAAATTTCATTGTTTACTCAATAGAAAACGTAATAGTAGCCCGATTGCAATGAATGATACCTAAATCAAAAGCTCTGACCATCAGTATAAATACTGCATTAAAATATATAAACATTTCGACAATTAATTTGCAAATCAAAAATTGCAAATCAGCAAAGGGGTTAGCCTATGCAAATTTGCAAATTTCATTGTTTACTCAATAGAAGACGTAATAGTGGCCCGATTGCTATGAATGATACCTTAATCAAAAGCTCTGACCATCAGTATAAATACTGCATTAAAATATATATATATATATTTCGACAATTAATTTGCAGATCAAAAATTGCAAATCAGCAAAGGGGTTAGCCTTTGCAAATTTGCAAATTTCATTGTTTACTCAATAGAAAACGTAATAGTAGCCCGATTGCAATGAATGATACCTTAATCAAAAGCTCTGACCATCAGTATAAATACTGCATTAAAATATATAAACATTTCGACAATTAATTTGCAAATCAAAAATTGCAAATCAGCAAAGGGGTTAGCCTATGCAAATTTGCAAATTTCATTGTTTACTCAATAGAAGACGTAATAGTGGCCCGATTGCTATGAATGATACCTTAATCAAAAGCTCTGACCATCAGTATAAATACTGCATTAAAATATATATATATATATATTTCGACAATTAATTTGCAGATCAAAAATTGCAAATCAGCAAAGGGGTTAGCCTTTGCAAATTTGCAAATTTCATTGTTTACTCAATAGAAAACGTAATAGTAGCCCGATTGCAATGAATGATACCTAAATCAAAAGCTCTGACCATCAGTATAAATACTGCATTAAAATATATAAACATTTCGACAATTAATTTGCAAATCAAAAATTGCAAATCAGCAAAGGGGTTAGCCTATGCAAATTTGCAAATTTCATTGTTTACTCAATAGAAGACGTAATAGTGGCCCGATTACTATGAATGATACCTTAATCAAAAGCTCTGACCATCAGTATAAATACTGCATTAAAATATATATATATATTTCGACAATTAATTTGCAGATCAAAAATTGCAAATCAGCAAAGGGGTTAGCCTTTGCAAATTTGCAAATTTCATTGTTTACTCAATATAAAACGTAATAGTAGCCCGATTGCAATGAATGATACCTTAATCAAAAGCTCTGACCATCAGTATAAATACTGCATTAAAATATATCAACATTTCGACAATTAATTTGCAAATCAAAAATTGCAAATCAGCAAAGGGGTTAGCCTATGCAAATTTGCAAATTTCATTGTTTACTCAATAGAAGACGTAATAGTGGCCCGATTGCTATGAATGATACCTTAATCAAAAGCTCTGACCATCAGTATAAATACTGCATTAAAATATATATATATATATTTCGACAATTAATTTGCAGATCAAAAATTGCAAATCAGCAAAGGGGTTAGCCTTTGCAAATTTGCAAATTTCATTGTTTACTCAATAGAAAACGTAATAGTAGCCCGATTGCAATGAATGATACCTAAATCAAAAGCTCTGACCATCAGTATAAATACTGCATTAAAATATATAAACATTTCGACAATTAATTTGCAAATCAAAAATTGCAAATCAGCAAAGGGGTTAGCCTATGCAAATTTGCAAATTTCATTGTTTACTCAATAGAAGACGTAATAGTGGCCCGATTACTATGAATGATACCTTAATCAAAAGCTCTGACCATCAGTATAAATACTGCATTAAAATATATATATATATTTCGACAATTAATTTGCAGATCAAAAATTGCAAATCAGCAAAGGGGTTAGCCTTTGCAAATTTGCAAATTTCATTGTTTACTCAATAGAAGACGTAATAGTGGCCCGATTGCTATGAATGATACCTTAATCAAAAGCTCTGACCATCAGTATAAATACTGCATTAAAATATATATATATATATTTCGACAATTAATTTGCAGATCAAAAATTGCAAATCAGCAAAGGGGTTAGCCTTTGCAAATTTGCAAATTTCATTGTTTACTCAATAGAAAACGTAATAGTAGCCCGATTGCAATGAATGATACCTTAATCAAAAGCTCTGACCATCAGTATAAATACTGCATTAAAATATATAAACATTTCGACAATTAATTTGCAAATCAAAAATTGCAAATCAGCAAAGGGGTTAGCCTATGCAAATTTGCAAATTTCATTGTTTACTCAATAGAAGACGTAATAGTGGCCCGATTGCTATGAATGATACCTTAATCAAAAGCTCTGACCATCAGTATAAATACTGCATTAAAATATATAAACATTTCGACAATTAATTTGCAGATCAAAAATTGCAAATCAGCAAAGGGGTTAGCCTTTGCAAATTTGCAAATTTCATTGTTTACTCAATAGAAAACGTAATAGTAGCCCGATTGCAATGAATGATACCTTAATCAAAAGCTCTGACCATCAGTATAAATACTGCATTAAAATATATAAACATTTCGACAATTAATTTGCAAATCAAAAATTGCAAATCAGCAAAGGGGTTAGCCTATGCAAATTTGCAAATTTCATTGTTTACTCAATAGAAGACGTAATAGTAGCCCGATTGCAATGAATGATACCTTAATCAAAAGCTCTGACCATCAGTATAAATACTGCATTAAAATATATAAACATTTCGACAATTAATTTGCAAATCAAAAATTGCAAATCAGCAAAGGGGTTAGCCTATGCAAATTTGCAAATTTCATTGTTTACTCAATAGAAGACATAATAGTGGCCCGATTGCTATGAATGATACCTTAATCAAAAGCTCTGACCATCAGTATAAATACTGCATTAAAATATATATATATATATTTCGACAATTAATTTGCAGATCAAAAATTGCAAATCAGCAAAGGGGTTAGCCTTTACAAATTTGCAAATTTCATTGTTTACTCAATAGAAAACGTAATAGTAGCCCGATTGCAATGAATGATACCTTAATCAAAAGCTCTGACCATCAGTATAAATACTGCATTAAAATATATAAACATTTCGACAATTAATTTGCAAATCAAAAATTGCAAATCAGCAAAGGGGTTAGCCTATGCAAATTTGCAAATTTCATTGTTTACTCAATAGAAGACGTAATAGTGGCCCGATTGCTATGAATGATACCTTAATCAAAAGCTCTGACCATCAGTATAAATACTGCATTAAAATATATATATATATATTTCGACAATTAATTTGCAGATCAAAAATTGCAAATCAGCAAAGGGGTTAGCCTTTGCAAATTTGCAAATTTCATTGTTTACTCAATAGAAGACGTAATAGTGGCCCGATTGCTATGAATGATACCTTAATCAAAAGCTCTGACCATCAGTATAAATACTGCATTAAAATATATATATATATATTTCGACAATTAATTTGCAGATCAAAAATTGCAAATCAGCAAAGGGGTTAGCCTTTGCAAATTTGCAAATTTCATTGTTTACTCAATTGAAAACGTAATAGTAGCCCGATTGCAATGAATGATACCTTAATCAAAAGCTCTGACCATCAGTATAAATACTGCATTAAAATATATAAACATTTCGACAATTAATTTGCAAATCAAAAATTGCAAATCAGCAAAGGGGTTAGCCTATGCAAATTTGCAAATTTCATTGTTTACTCAATAGAAGACGTAATAGTGGCCCGATTGCTATGAATGATACCTTAATCAAAAGCTCTGACCATCAGTATAAATACTGCATTAAAATATATAAACATTTCGACAATTAATTTGCAGATCAAAAATTGCAAATCAGCAAAGGGGTTAGCCTTTGCAAATTTGCAAATTTCATTGTTTACTCAATAGAAAACGTAATAGTAGCCCGATTGCAATGAATGATACCTTAATCAAAAGCTCTGACCATCAGTATAAATACTGCATTAAAATATATAAACATTTCGACAATTAATTTGCAAATCAAAAATTGCAAATCAGCAAAGAGGTTAGCCTATGCAAATTTGCAAATTTCATTGTTTACTCAATAGAAGACGTAATAGTGGCCCGATTACTATGAATGATACCTTAATCAAAAGCTCTGACCATCAGTATAAATACTGCATTAAAATATATATATATATTTCGACAATTAATTTGCAGATCAAAAATTGCAAATCAGCAAAGGGGTTAGCCTTTGCAAATTTGCAAATTTCATTGTTTACTCAATAGAAGACGTAATAGTGGCCCGATTGCTATGAATGATACCTTAATCAAAAGCTCTGACCATCAGTATAAATACTGCATTAAAATATATATATATATATTTCGACAATTAATTTGCAGATCAAAAATTGCAAATCAGCAAAGGGGTTAGCCTTTGCAAATTTGCAAATTTCATTGTTTACTCAATAGAAAACGTAATAGTAGCCCGATTGCAATGAATGATACCTTAATCAAAAGCTCTGACCATCAGTATAAATACTGCATTAAAATATATAAACATTTCGACAATTAATTTGCAAATCAAAAATTGCAAATCAGCAAAGGGGTTAGCCTATGCAAATTTGCAAATTTCATTGTTTACTCAATAGAAGACGTAATAGTGGCCCGATTGCTATGAATGATACCTTAATCAAAAGCTCTGACCATCAGTATAAATACTGCATTAAAATATATAAACATTTCGACAATTAATTTGCAGATCAAAAATTGCAAATCAGCAAAGGGGTTAGCCTTTGCAAATTTGCAAATTTCATTGTTTACTCAATAGAAAACGTAATAGTAGCCCGATTGCAATGAATGATACCTTAATCAAAAGCTCTGACCATCAGTATAAATACTGCATTAAAATATATAAACATTTCGACAATTAATTTGCAAATCAAAAATTGCAAATCAGCAAAGAGGTTAGCCTATGCAAATTTGCAAATTTCATTGTTTACTCAATAGAAGACGTAATAGTGGCCCGATTGCTATGAATGATACCTTAATCAAAAGCTCTGACCATCAGTATAAATACTGCATTAAAATATATAAACATTTCGACAATTAATTTGCAAATCAAAAATTGCAAATCAGCAAAGGGGTTAGCCTATGCAAATTTGCAAATTTCATTGTTTACTCAATAGAAGACATAATAATGGCCCGATTGCTATGAATGATACCTTAATCAAAAGCTCTGACCATCAGTATAAATACTGCATTAAAATATATATATATATATTTCGACAATTAATTTGCAGATCAAAAATTGCAAATCAGCAAAGGGGTTAGCCTTTGCAAATTTGCAAATTTCATTGTTTACTCAATAGAAAACGTAATAGTAGCCCGATTGCAATGAATGATACCTTAATCAAAAGCTCTGACCATCAGTATAAATACTGCATTAAAATATATAAACATTTCGACAATTAATTTGCAAATCAAAAATTGCAAATCAGCAAAGGGGTTAGCCTATGCAAATTTGCAAATTTCATTGTTTACTCAATAGAAG
This sequence comes from Tipula confusa, assembly GCA_963556175.1. NCBI lineage: Eukaryota > Metazoa > Arthropoda > Insecta > Diptera > Tipulidae > Tipula > Tipula confusa. The sequence goes on from OY744477.1 coordinate 75,210,452, forward strand.
ACGTAATAGTGGCCCGATTGCTATGAATGATACCTTAATCAAAAGCTCTGACCATCAGTATAAATATTGCATTAAAATATATATATATATTTCGACAATTAATTTGCAGATCAAAAATTGCAAATCAGCAAAGGGGTTAGCCTTTGCAAATTTGCAAATTTCATTGTTTACTCAATAGAAAACGTAATAGTAGCCCGATTGCAATGAATGATACCTTAATCAAAAGCTCTGACCATCAGTATAAATACTGCATTAAAATATATATATATATATTTCGACAATTAATTTGCAGATCAAAAATTGCAAATCAGCAAAGGGGTTAGCCTATGCAAATTTGCAAATTTCATTGTTTACTCAATAGAAGACATAATAGTGGCCCGATTGCTATGAATGATACCTTAATCAAAAGCTCTGACCATCAGTATAAATACTGCATTAAAATATATATATATATATTTCGACAATTAATTTGCAGATCAAAAATTGCAAATCAGCAAAGGGGTTAGCCTATGCAAATTTGCAAATTTCATTGTTTACTCAATAGAAGACGTAATAGTGGCCCGATTACTATGAATGATACCTTAATCAAAAGCTCTGACCATCAGTATAAATACTGCATTAAAATATATATATATATATATTTCGACAATTAATTTGCAGATCAAAAATTGCAAATCAGCAAAGGGGTTAGCCTTTGCAAATTTGCAAATTTCATTGTTTACTCAATAGAAAACGTAATAGTAGCCCGATTGCAATGAATGATACCTTAATCAAAAGCTCTGACCATCATTATAAATACTGCATTAAAATATATAAACATTTCGACAATTAATTTGCAAATCAAAAATTGCAAATCAGCAAAGGGGTTAGCCTATGCAAATTTGCAAATTTCATTGTTTACTCAATAGAAGACGTAATAGTGGCCCGATTGCTATGAATGATACCTTAATCAAAAGCTCTGACCATCAGTATAAATACTGCATTAAAATATATATATATATTTCGACAATTAATTTGCAGATCAAAAATTGCAAATCAGCAAAGGGGTTAGCCTTTGCAAATTTGCAAATTTCATTGTTTACTCAATAGAAAACGTAATAGTAGCCCGATTGCAATGAATGATACCTAAATCAAAAGCTCTGACCATCAGTATAAATACTGCATTAAAATATATAAACATTTCGACAATTAATTTGCAAATCAAAAATTGCAAATCAGCAAAGGGGTTAGCCTATGCAAATTTGCAAATTTCATTGTTTACTCAATAGAAGACGTAATAGTGGCCCGATTGCTATGAATGATACCTTAATCAAAAGCTCTGACCATCAGTATAAATACTGCATTAAAATATATATATATATTTCGACAATTAATTTGCAGATCAAAAATTGCAAATCAGCAAAGGGGTTAGCCTTTGCAAATTTGCAAATTTCATTGTTTACTCAATAGAAAACGTAATAGTAGCCCGATTGCAATGAATGATACCTAAATCAAAAGCTCTGACCATCAGTATAAATACTGCATTAAAATATATAAACATTTCGACAATTAATTTGCAAATCAAAAATTGCAAATCAGCAAAGGGGTTAGCCTATGCAAATTTGCAAATTTCATTGTTTACTCAATAGAAGACGTAATAGTGGCCCGATTACTATGAATGATACCTTAATCAAAAGCTCTGACCATCAGTATAAATACTGCATTAAAATATATATATATATATTTCGACAATTAATTTGCAGATCAAAAATTGCAAATCAGCAAAGGGGTTAGCCTTTGCAAATTTGCAAATTTCATTGTTTACTCAATAGAAAACGTAATAGTAGCCCGATTGCAATGAATGATACCTTAATCAAAAGCTCTGACCATCATTATAAATACTGCATTAAAATATATATATATATATTTCGACAATTAATTTGCAGATCAAAAATTGCAAATCAGCAAAGGGGTTAGCCTTTGCAAATTTGCAAATTTCATTGTTTACTCAATATAAAACGTAATAGTAGCCCGATTGCAATGAATGATACCTAAATCAAAAGCTCTGACCATCAGTATAAATACTGCATTAAAATATATAAACATTTCGACAATTAATTTGCAAATCAAAAATTGCAAATCAGCAAAGGGGTTAGCCTATGCAAATTTGCAAATTTCATTGTTTACTCAATAGAAGACGTAATAGTGGCCCGATTACTATGAATGATACCTTAATCAAAAGCTCTGACCATCAGTATAAATACTGCATTAAAATATATATATATATTTCGACAATTAATTTGCAGATCAAAAATTGCAAATCAGCAAAGGGGTTAGCCTTTGCAAATTTGCAAATTTCATTGTTTACTCAATAGAAGACGTAATAGTGGCCCGATTGCTATGAATGATACCTTAATCAAAAGCTCTGACCATCAGTATAAATACTGCATTAAAATATATATATATATATTTCGACAATTAATTTGCAGATCAAAAATTGCAAATCAGCAAAGGGGTTAGCCTTTGCAAATTTGCAAATTTCATTGTTTACTCAATAGAAAACGTAATAGTAGCCCGATTGCAATGAATGATACCTTAATCAAAAGCTCTGACCATCAGTATAAATACTGCATTAAAATATATAAACATTTCGACAATTAATTTGCAAATCAAAAATTGCAAATCAGCAAAGGGGTTAGCCTATGCAAATTTGCAAATTTCATTGTTTACTCAATAGAAGACGTAATAGTGGCCCGATTGCTATGAATGATACCTTAATCAAAAGCTCTGACCATCAGTATAAATACTGCATTAAAATATATAAACATTTCGACAATTAATTTGCAGATCAAAAATTGCAAATCAGCAAAGGGGTTAGCCTTTGCAAATTTGCAAATTTCATTGTTTACTCAATAGAAAACGTAATAGTAGCCCGATTGCAATGAATGATACCTTAATCAAAAGCTCTGACCATCAGTATAAATACTGCATTAAAATATATAAACATTTCGACAATTAATTTGCAAATCAAAAATTTCAAATCAGCAAAGGGGTTAGCCTATGCAAATTTGCAAATTTCATTGTTTACTCAATAGAAGACATAATAGTGGCCCGATTGCTATGAATGATACCTTAATCAAAAGCTCTGACCATCAGTATAAATACTGCATTAAAATATATATATATATATTTCGACAATTAATTTGCAGATCAAAAATTGCAAATCAGCAAAGGGGTTAGCCTTTGCAAATTTGCAAATTTCATTGTTTACTCAATAGAAAACGTAATAGTAGCCCGATTGCAATGAATGATACCTTAATCAAAAGCTCTGACCATCAGTATAAATACTGCATTAAAATATATAAACATTTCGACAATTAATTTGCAAATCAAAAATTGCAAATCAGCAAAGGGGTTAGCCTATGCAAATTTGCAAATTTCATTGTTTACTCAATAGAAGACGTAATAGTGGCCCGATTGCTATGAATGATACCTTAATCAAAAGCTCTGACCATCAGTATAAATACTGCATTAAAATATATATATATATATTTCGACAATTAATTTGCAGATCAAAAATTGCAAATCAGCAAAGGGGTTAGCCTTTGCAAATTTGCAAATTTCATTGTTTACTCAATAGAAAACGTAATAGTAGCCCGATTGCAATGAATGATACCTAAATCAAAAGCTCTGACCATCAGTATAAATACTGCATTAAAATATATAAACATTTCGACAATTAATTTGCAAATCAAAAATTGCAAATCAGCAAAGGGGTTAGCCTATGCAAATTTGCAAATTTCATTGTTTACTCAATAGAAGACGTAATAGTGGCCCGATTACTATGAATGATACCTTAATCAAAAGCTCTGACCATCAGTATAAATACTGCATTAAAATATATATATATATTTCGACAATTAATTTGCAGATCAAAAATTGCAAATCAGCAAAGGGGTTAGCCTTTGCAAATTTGCAAATTTCATTGTTTACTCAATAGAAGACGTAATAGTGGCCCGATTGCTATGAATGATACCTTAATCAAAAGCTCTGACCATCAGTATAAATACTGCATTAAAATATATATATATATATTTCGACAATTAATTTGCAGATCAAAAATTGCAAATCAGCAAAGGGGTTAGCCTTTGCAAATTTGCAAATTTCATTGTTTACTCAATAGAAAACGTAATAGTAGCCCGATTGCAATGAATGATACCTTAATCAAAAGCTCTGACCATCAGTATAAATACTGCATTAAAATATATAAACATTTCGACAATTAATTTGCAAATCAAAAATTGCAAATCAGCAAAGGGGTTAGCCTATGCAAATTTGCAAATTTCATTGTTTACTCAATAGAAGACGTAATAGTGGCCCGATTGCTATGAATGATACCTTAATCAAAAGCTCTGACCATCAGTATAAATACTGCATTAAAATATATAAACATTTCGACAATTAATTTGCAAATCAAAAATTGCAAATCAGCAAAGGGGTTAGCCTATGCAAATTTGCAAATTTCATTGTTTACTCAATAGAAGACATAATAGTGGCCCGATTGCTATGAATGATACCTTAATCAAAAGCTCTGACCATCAGTATAAATACTGCATTAAAATATATATATATATATATTTCGACAATTAATTTGCAGATCAAAAATTGCAAATCAGCAAAGGGGTTAGCCTTTGCAAATTTGCAAATTTCATTGTTTACTCAATAGAAAACGTAATAGTAGCCCGATTGCAATGAATGATACCTTAATCAAAAGCTCTGACCATCAGTATAAATACTGCATTAAAATATATAAACATTTCGACAATTAATTTGCAAATCAAAAATTGCAAATCAGCAAAGGGGTTAGCCTATGCAAATTTGCAAATTTCATTGTTTACTCAATAGAAGACGTAATAGTGGCCCGATTGCTATGAATGATACCTTAATCAAAAGCTCTGACCATCAGTATAAATACTGCATTAAAATATATATATATATTTCGACAATTAATTTGCAGATCAAAAATTGCAAATCAGCAAAGGGGTTAGCCTTTGCAAATTTGCAAATTTCATTGTTTACTCAATAGAAAACGTAATAGTAGCCCGATTGCAATGAATGATACCTTAATCAAAAGCTCTGACCATCAGTATAAATACTGCATTAAAATATATATATATATATTTCGACAATTAATTTGCAGATCAAAAATTGCAAATCAGCAAAGGGGTTAGCCTATGCAAATTTGCAAATTTCATTGTTTACTCAATAGAAGACATAATAGTGGCCCGATTGCTATGAATGATACCTTAATCAAAAGCTCTGACCATCAGTATAAATACTGCATTAAAATATATATATATATATTTCGACAATTAATTTGCACATCAAAAATTGCAAATCAGCAAAGGGGTTAGCCTATGCAAATTTGCAAATTTCATTGTTTACTCAATAGAAGACGTAATAGTGGCCCGATTACTATGAATGATACCTTAATCAAAAGCTCTGACCATCAGTATAAATACTGCATTAAAATATATATATATATATTTCGACAATTAATTTGCAGATCAAAAATTGCAAATCAGCAAAGGGGTTAGCCTTTGCAAATTTGCAAATTTCATTGTTTACTCAATAGAAAACGTAATAGTAGCCCGATTGCAATGAATGATACCTTAATCAAAAGCTCTGACCATCATTATAAATACTGCATTAAAATATATAAACATTTCGACAATTAATTTGCAAATCAAAAATTGCAAATCAGCAAAGGGGTTAGCCTATGCAAATTTGCAAATTTCATTGTTTACTCAATAGAAGACGTAATAGTGGCCCGATTGCTATGAATGATACCTTAATCAAAAGCTCTGACCATCAGTATAAATACTGCATTAAAATATATATATATATTTCGACAATTAATTTGCAGATCAAAAATTGCAAATCAGCAAAGGGGTTAGCCTTTGCAAATTTGCAAATTTCATTGTTTACTCAATAGAAAACGTAATAGTAGCCCGATTGCAATGAATGATACCTAAATCAAAAGCTCTGACCATCAGTATAAATACTGCATTAAAATATATAAACATTTCGACAATTAATTTGCAAATCAAAAATTGCAAATCAGCAAAGGGGTTAGCCTATGCAAATTTGCAAATTTCATTGTTTACTCAATAGAAGACGTAATAGTGGCCCGATTGCTATGAATGATACCTTAATCAAAAGCTCTGACCATCAGTATAAATACTGCATTAAAATATATATATATATTTCGACAATTAATTTGCAGATCAAAAATTGCAAATCAGCAAAGGGGTTAGCCTTTGCAAATTTGCAAATTTCATTGTTTACTCAATAGAAAACGTAATAGTAGCCCGATTGCAATGAATGATACCTAAATCAAAAGCTCTGACCATCAGTATAAATACTGCATTAAAATATATAAACATTTCGACAATTAATTTGCAAATCAAAAATTGCAAATCAGCAAAGGGGTTAGCCTATGCAAATTTGCAAATTTCATTGTTTACTCAATAGAAGACGTAATAGTGGCCCGATTACTATGAATGATACCTTAATCAAAAGCTCTGACCATCAGTATAAATACTGCTTAAAATATATATATATATATATTTCGACAATTAATTTGCAGATCAAAAATTGCAAATCAGCAAAGGGGTTAGCCTTTGCAAATTTGCAAATTTCATTGTTTACTCAATAGAAAACGTAATAGTAGCCCGATTGCAATGAATGATACCTTAATCAAAAGCTCTGACCATCATTATAAATACTGCATTAAAATATATATATATATATTTCGACAATTAATTTGCAGATCAAAAATTGCAAATCAGCAAAGGGGTTAGCCTTTGCAAATTTGCAAATTTCATTGTTTACTCAATATAAAACGTAATAGTAGCCCGATTGCAATGAATGATACCTAAATCAAAAGCTCTGACCATCAGTATAAATACTGCATTAAAATATATAAACATTTCGACAATTAATTTGCAAATCAAAAATTGCAAATCAGCAAAGGGGTTAGCCTATGCAAATTTGCAAATTTCATTGTTTACTCAATAGAAGACGTAATAGTGGCCCGATTGCTATGAATGATACCTTAATCAAAAGCTCTGACCATCAGTATAAATACTGCATTAAAATATATATATATATATTTCGACAATTAATTTGCAGATCAAAAATTGCAAATCAGCAAAGGGGTTAGCCTTTGCAAATTTGCAAATTTCATTGTTTACTCAATAGAAAACGTAATAGTAGCCCGATTGCAATGAATGATACCTAAATCAAAAGCTCTGACCATCAGTATAAATACTGCATTAAAATATATAAACATTTCGACAATTAATTTGCAAATCAAAAATTGCAAATCAGCAAAGGGGTTAGCCTATGCAAATTTGCAAATTTCATTGTTTACTCAATAGAAGACGTAATAGTGGCCCGATTACTATGAATGATACCTTAATCAAAAGCTCTGACCATCAGTATAAATACTGCATTAAAATATATATATATATATTTCGACAATTAATTTGCAGATCAAAAATTGCAAATCAGCAAAGGGGTTAGCCTTTGCAAATTTGCAAATTTCATTGTTTACTCAATAGAAAACGTAATAGTAGCCCGATTGCAATGAATGATACCTTAATCAAAAGCTCTGACCATCATTATAAATACTGCATTAAAATATATATATATATTTCGACAATTAATTTGCAGATCAAAAATTGCAAATCAGCAAAGGGGTTAGCCTTTGCAAATTTGCAAATTTCATTGTTTACTCAATAGAAAACGTAATAGTAGCCCGATTGCAATGAATGATACCTAAATCAAAAGCTCTGACCATCAGTATAAATACTGCATTAAAATATATAAACATTTCGACAATTAATTTGCAAATCAAAAATTGCAAATCAGCAAAGGGGTTAGCCTATGCAAATTTGCAAATTTCATTGTTTACTCAATAGAAGACGTAATAGTGGCCCGATTACTATGAATGATACCTTAATCAAAAGCTCTGACCATCAGTATAAATACTGCATTAAAATATATAAACATTTCGACAATTAATTTGCAAATCAAAAATTGCAAATCAGCAAAGGGGTTAGCCTATGCAAATTTGCAAATTTCATTGTTTACTCAATAGAAGACGTAATAGTGGCCCGATTACTATGAATGATACCTTAATCAAAAGCTCTGACCATCAGTATAAATACTGCATTAAAATATATATATATATTTCGACAATTAATTTGCAGATCAAAAATTGCAAATCAACAAAGGGGTTAGCCTTTGCAAATTTGCAAATTTCATTGTTTACTCAATAGAAAACGTAATAGTAGCCCGATTGCAATGAATGATACCTTAATCAAAAGCTCTGACCATCATTATAAATACTGCATTAAAATATATAAACATTTCGACAATTAATTTGCAAATCAAAAATTGCAAATCAGCAAAGGGGTTAGCCTATGCAAATTTGCAAATTTCATTGTTTACTCAATAGAAGACGTAATAGTGGCCCGATTGCTATGAATGATACCTTAATCAAAAGCTCTGACCATCAGTATAAATACTGCATTAAAATATATATATATATATTTCGACAATTAATTTGCAGATCAAAAATTGCAAATCAGCAAAGGGGTTAGCCTTTGCAAATTTGCAAATTTCATTGTTTACTCAATAGAAAACGTAATAGTAGCCCGATTGCAATGAATGATACCTTAATCAAAAGCTCTGACCATCAGTATAAATACTGCATTAAAATATATAAACATTTCGACAATTAATTTGCAAATCAAAAATTGCAAATCAGCAAAGGGGTTAGCCTATGCAAATTTGCAAATTTCATTGTTTACTCAATAGAAGACGTAATAGTGGCCCGATTGCTATGAATGATACCTTAATCAAAAGCTCTGACCATCAGTATAAATACTGCATTAAAATATATATATATATATTTCGACAATTAATTTGCAGATCAAAAATTGCAAATCAGCAAAGGGGTTAGCCTTTGCAAATTTGCAAATTTCATTGTTTACTCAATAGAAAACGTAATAGTAGCCCGATTGCAATGAATGATACCTAAATCAAAAGCTCTGACCATCAGTATAAATACTGCATTAAAATATATAAACATTTCGACAATTAATTTGCAAATCAAAAATTGCAAATCAGCAAAGGGGTTAGCCTATGCAAATTTGCAAATTTCATTGTTTACTCAATAGAAGACGTAATAGTGGCCCGATTACTATGAATGATACCTTAATCAAAAGCTCTGACCATCAGTATAAATACTGCTTAAAATATATATATATATATATTTCGACAATTAATTTGCAGATCAAAAATTGCAAATCAGCAAAGGGGTTAGCCTTTGCAAATTTGCAAATTTCATTGTTTACTCAATAGAAAACGTAATAGTAGCCCGATTGCAATGAATGATACCTTAATCAAAAGCTCTGACCATCATTATAAATACTGCATTAAAATATATATATATATATTTCGACAATTAATTTGCAGATCAAAAATTGCAAATCAGCAAAGGGGTTAGCCTTTGCAAATTTGCAAATTTCATTGTTTACTCAATATAAAACGTAATAGTAGCCCGATTGCAATGAATGATACCTAAATCAAAAGCTCTGACCATCAGTATAAATACTGCATTAAAATATATAAACATTTCGACAATTAATTTGCAAATCAAAAATTGCAAATCAGCAAAGGGGTTAGCCTATGCAAATTTGCAAATTTCATTGTTTACTCAATAGAAGACGTAATAGTGGCCCGATTGCTATGAATGATACCTTAATCAAAAGCTCTGACCATCAGTATAAATACTGCATTAAAATATATATATATATATTTCGACAATTAATTTGCAGATCAAAAATTGCAAATCAGCAAAGGGGTTAGCCTTTGCAAATTTGCAAATTTCATTGTTTACTCAATATAAAACGTAATAGTAGCCCGATTGCAATGAATGATACCTAAATCAAAAGCTCTGACCATCAGTATAAATACTGCATTAAAATATATAAACATTTCGACAATTAATTTGCAAATCAAAAATTGCAAATCAGCAAAGGGGTTAGCCTATGCAAATTTGCAAATTTCATTGTTTACTCAATAGAAGACGTAATAGTGGCCCGATTACTATGAATGATACCTTAATCAAAAGCTCTGACCATCAGTATAAATACTGCATTAAAATATATATATATATATTTCGACAATTAATTTGCAGATCAAAAATTGCAAATCAGCAAAGGGGTTAGCCTTTGCAAATTTGCAAATTTCATTAATTACTCAATAGAAAACGTAATAGTAGCCCGATTGCAATGAATGATACCTTAATCAAAAGCTCTGACCATCATTATAAATACTGCATTAAAATATATATATATATTTCGACAATTAATTTGCAGATCAAAAATTGCAAATCAGCAAAGGGGTTAGCCTTTGCAAATTTGCAAATTTCATTGTTTACTCAATAGAAAACGTAATAGTAGCCCGATTGCAATGAATGATACCTAAATCAAAAGCTCTGACCATCAGTATAAATACTGCATTAAAATATATAAACATTTCGACAATTAATTTGCAAATCAAAAATTGCAAATCAGCAAAGGGGTTAGCCTATGCAAATTTGCAAATTTCATTGTTTACTCAATAGAAGACGTAATAGTGGCCCGATTACTATGAATGATACCTTAATCAAAAGCTCTGACCATCAGTATAAATACTGCATTAAAATATATATATATATATTTCGACAATTAATTTGCAGATCAAAAATTGCAAATCAGCAAAGGGGTTAGCCTTTGCAAATTTGCAAATTTCATTGTTTACTCAATAGAAAACGTAATAGTAGCCCGATTGCAATGAATGATACCTTAATCAAAAGCTCTGACCATCATTATAAATACTGCATTAAAATATATATATATATATTTCGACAATTAATTTGCAGATCAAAAATTGCAAATCAGCAAAGGGGTTAGCCTTTGCAAATTTGCAAATTTCATTGTTTACTCAATATAAAACGTAATAGTAGCCCGATTGCAATGAATGATACCTAAATCAAAAGCTCTGACCATCAGTATAAATACTGCATTAAAATATATAAACATTTCGACAATTAATTTGCAAATCAAAAATTGCAAATCAGCAAAGGGGTTAGCCTATGCAAATTTGCATATTTCATTGTTTACTCAATAGAAGACGTAATAGTGGCCCGATTGCAATGAATGATACCTAAATCAAAAGCTCTGACCATCAGTATAAATACTGCATTAAAATATATAAACATTTCGACAATTAATTTGCAAATCAAAAATTGCAAATCAGCAAAGGGGTTAGCCTATGCAAATTTGCAAATTTCATTGTTTACTCAATAGAAGACGTAATAGTGGCCCGATTACTATGAATGATACCTTAATCAAAAGCTCTGACCATCAGTATAAATACTGCATTAAAATATATATATATATATTTCGACAATTAATTTGCAGATCAAAAATTGCAAATCAGCAAAGGGGTTAGCCTTTGCAAATTTGCAAATTTCATTGTTTACTCAATAGAAAACGTAATAGTAGCCCGATTGCAATGAATGATACCTTAATCAAAAGCTCTGACCATCATTATAAATACTGCATTAAAATATATAAACATTTCGACAATTAATTTGCAAATCAAAAATTGCAAATCAGCAAAGGGGTTAGCCTATGCAAATTTGCAAATTTCATTGTTTACTCAATAGAAGACGTAATAGTGGCCCGATTGCTATGAATGATACCTTAATCAAAAGCTCTGACCATCAGTATAAATACTGCATTAAAATATATATATATATTTCGACAATTAATTTGCAGATCAAAAATTGCAAATCAGCAAAGGGGTTAGCCTTTGCAAATTTGCAAATTTCATTGTTTACTCAATAGAAAACGTAATAGTAGCCCGATTGCAATGAATGATACCTAAATCAAAAGCTCTGACCATCAGTATAAATACTGCATTAAAATATATAAACATTTCGACAATTAATTTGCAAATCAAAAATTGCAAATCAGCAAAGGGGTTAGCCTATGCAAATTTGCAAATTTCATTGTTTACTCAATAGAAGACGTAATAGTGGCCCGATTGCTATGAATGATACCTTAATCAAAAGCTCTGACCATCAGTATAAATACTGCATTAAAATATATATATATATTTCGACAATTAATTTGCAGATCAAAAATTGCAAATCAGCAAAGGGGTTAGCCTTTGCAAATTTGCAAATTTCATTGTTTACTCAATAGAAAACGTAATAGTAGCCCGATTGCAATGAATGATACCTTAATCAAAAGCTCTGACCATCATTATAAATACTGCATTAAAATATATAAACATTTCGACAATTAATTTGCAAATCAAAAATTGCAAATCAGCAAAGGGGTTAGCCTATGCAAATTTGCAAATTTCATTGTTTACTCAATAGAAGACGTAATAGTGGCCCGATTGCTATGAATGATACCTTAATCAAAAGCTCTGACCATCAGTATAAATACTGCATTAAAATATATAAACATTTCGACAATTAATTTGCAGATCAAAAATTGCAAATCAGCAAAGGGGTTAGCCTTTGCAAATTTGCAAATTTCATTGTTTACTCAATAGAAAACGTAATAGTAGCCCGATTGCAATGAATGATACCTAAATCAAAAGCTCTGACCATCAGTATAAATACTGCATTAAAATATATAAACATTTCGACAATTAATTTGCAAATCAAAAATTGCAAATCAGCAAAGGGGTTAGCCTTTGCAAATTTGCAAATTTCATTGTTTACTCAATAGAAAACGTAATAGTAGCCCGATTGCAATGAATGATACCTAAATCAAAAGCTCTGACCATCAGTATAAATACTGCATTAAAATATATAAACATTTCGACAATTAATTTGCAAATCAAAAATTGCAAATCAGCAAAGGGGTTAGCCTTTGCAAATTTGCAAATTTCATTGTTTACTCAATAGAAAACGTAATAGTAGCCCGATTGCAATGAATGATACCTAAATCAAAAGCTCTGACCATCAGTATAAATACTGCATTAAAATATATAAACATTTCGACAATTAATTTGCAAATCAAAAATTGCAAATCAGCAAAGGGGTTAGCCTATGCAAATTTGCAAATTTCATTGTTTACTCAATAGAAGACGTAATAGTGGCCCGATTGCTATGAATGATACCTTAATCAAAAGCTCTGACCATCAGTATAAATACTGCATTAAAATATATATATATATATTTCGACAATTAATTTGCAGATCAAAAATTGCAAATCAGCAAAGGGGTTAGCCTTTGCAAATTTGCAAATTTCATTGTTTACTCAATAGAAAACGTAATAGTAGCCCGATTGCAATGAATGATACCTTAATCAAAAGCTCTGACCATCAGTATAAATACTGCATTAAAATATATAAACATTTCGACAATTAATTTGCAAATCAAAAATTGCAAATCAGCAAAGGGGTTAGCCTATGCAAATTTGCAAATTTCATTGTTTACTCAATAGAAGACGTAATAGTGGCCCGATTGCTATGAATGATACCTTAATCAAAAGCTCTGACCATCAGTATAAATACTGCATTAAAATATATATATATATATTTCGACAATTAATTTGCAGATCAAAAATTGCAAATCAGCAAAGGGGTTAGCCTTTGCAAATTTGCAAATTTCATTGTTTACTCAATAGAAAACGTAATAGTAGCCCGATTGCAATGAATGATACCTTAATCAAAAGCTCTGACCATCAGTATAAATACTGCATTAAGATATATAAACATTTCGACAATTAATTTGCAAATCAAAAATTGCAAATCAGCAAAGGGGTTAGCCTATGCAAATTTGCAAATTTCATTGTTTACTCAATAGAAGACGTAATAGTGGCCCGATTGCTATGAATGATACCTTAATCAAAAGCTCTGACCATCAGTATAAATACTGCATTAAAATATATAAACATTTCGACAATTAATTTGCAGATCAAAAATTGCAAATCAGCAAAGGGGTTAGCCTTTGCAAATTTGCAAATTTCATTGTTTACTCAATAGAAAACGTAATAGTAGCCCGATTGCAATGAATGATACCTAAATCAAAAGCTCTGACCATCAGTATAAATACTGCATTAAAATATATAAACATTTCGACAATTAATTTGCAAATCAAAAATTGCAAATCAGCAAAGGGGTTAGCCTATGCAAATTTGCAAATTTCATTGTTTACTCAATAGAAGACGTAATAGTGGCCCGATTGCTATGAATGATACCTTAATCAAAAGCTCTGACCATCAGTATAAATACTGCATTAAAATATATATATATATTTCGACAATTAATTTGCAAATCAAAAATTGCAAATCAGCAAAGGGGTTAGCCTTTGCAAATTTGCAAATTTCATTGTTTACTCAATAGAAGACGTAATAGTGGCCCGATTGCTATGAATGATACCTTAATCAAAAGCTCTGACCATCAGTATAAATACTGCATTAAAATATATATATATATATTTCGACAATTAATTTGCAGATCAAAAATTGCAAATCAGCAAAGGGGTTAGCCTTTGCAAATTTGCAAATTTCATTGTTTACTCAATAGAAAACGTAATAGTAGCCCGATTGCAATGAATGATACCTTAATCAAAAGCTCTGACCATCAGTATAAATACTGCATTAAAATATATAAACATTTCGACAATTAATTTGCAAATCAAAAATTGCAAATCAGCAAAGGGGTTAGCCTATGCAAATTTGCAAATTTCATTGTTTACTCAATAGAAGACGTAATAGTGGCCCGATTGCTATGAATGATACCTTAATCAAAAGCTCTGACCATCAGTATAAATACTGCATTAAAATATATAAACATTTCGACAATTAATTTGCAAATCAAAAATTGCAAATCAGCAAAGGGGTTAGCCTATGCAAATTTGCAAATTTCATTGTTTACTCAATAGAAGACGTAATAGTAGCCCGATTGCAATGAATGATACCTTAATCAAAAGCTCTGACCATCAGTATAAATACTGCATTAAAATATATAAACATTTCGACAATTAATTTGCAAATCAAAAATTGCAAATCAGCAAAGGGGTTAGCCTATGCAAATTTGCAAATTTCATTGTTTACTCAATAGAAGACGTAATAGTGGCCCGATTGCTATGAATGATACCTTAATCAAAAGCTCTGACCATCAGTATAAATACTGCATTAAAATATATATATATATATATATTTCGACAATTAATTTGCAGATCAAAAATTGCAAATCAGCAAAGGGGTTAGCCTTTGCAAATTTGCAAATTTCATTGTTTACTCAATAGAAAACGTAATAGTAGCCCGATTGCAATGAATGATACCTAAATCAAAAGCTCTGACCATCAGTATAAATACTGCATTAAAACATATAAACATTTCGACAATTAATTTGCAAATCAAAAATTGCAAATCAGCAAAGGGGTTAGCCTTTGCAAATTTGCAAATTTCATTGTTTACTCAATAGAAAACGTAATAGTAGCCCGATTGCAATGAATGATACCTTAATCAAAAGCTCTGACCATCAGTATAAATACTGCATTAAAATATATAAACATTTCGACAATTAATTTGCAAATCAAAAATTGCAAATCAGCAAAGGGGTTAGCCTATGCAAATTTGCAAATTTCATTGTTTACTCAATAGAAGACGTAATAGTGGCCCGATTGCTATGAATGATACCTTAATCAAAAGCTCTGACCATCAGTATAAATACTGCATTAAAATATATAAACATTTCGACAATTAATTTGCAGATCAAAAATTGCAAATCAGCAAAGGGGTTAGCCTTTGCAAATTTGCAAATTTCATTGTTTACTCAATAGAAAACGTAATAGTAGCCCGATTGCAATGAATGATACCTAAATCAAAAGCTCTGACCATCAGTATAAATACTGCATTAAAATATATATATATATATTTCGACAATTAATTTGCAGATCAAAAATTGCAAATCAGCAAAGGGGTTAGCCTTTGCAAATTTGCAAATTTCATTGTTTACTCAATAGAAAACGTAATAGTAGCCCGATTGCAATGAATGATACCTTAATCAAAAGCTCTGACCATCAGTATAAATACTGCATTAAAATATATAAACATTTCAACAATTAATTTGCAAATCAAAAATTGCAAATCAGCAAAGGGGTTAGCCTATGCAAATTTGCAAATTTCATTGTTTACTCAATAGAAGACGTAATAGTGGCCCGATTGCTATGAATGATACCTTAATCAAAAGCTCTGACCATCAGTATAAATACTGCATTAAAATATATATATATATATTTCGACAATTAATTTGCAGATCAAAAATTGCAAATCAGCAAAGGGGTTAGCCTTTGCAAATTTGCAAATTTCATTGTTTACTCAATAGAAAACGTAATAGTAGCCCGATTGCAATGAATGATACCTTAATCAAAAGCTCTGACCATCAGTATAAATACTGCATTAAAATATATAAACATTTCGACAATTAATTTGCAAATCAAAAATTGCAAATCAGCAAAGGGGTTAGCCTATGCAAATTTGCAAATTTCATTGTTTACTCAATAGAAGACGTAATAGTGGCCCGATTGCTATGAATGATACCTTAATCAAAAGCTCTGACCATCAGTATAAATACTGCATTAAAATATATAAACATTTCGACAATTAATTTGCAGATCAAAAATTGCAAATCAGCAAAGGGGTTAGCCTTTGCAAATTTGCAAATTTCATTGTTTACTCAATAGAAAACGTAATAGTAGCCCGATTGCAATGAATGATACCTAAATCAAAAGCTCTGACCATCAGTATAAATACTGCATTAAAACATATAAACATTTCGACAATTAATTTGCAAATCAAAAATTGCAAATCAGCAAAGGGGTTAGCCTTTGCAAATTTGCAAATTTCATTGTTTACTCAATAGAAAACGTAATAGTAGCCCGATTGCAATGAATGATACCTTAATCAAAAGCTCTGACCATCAGTATAAATACTGCATTAAAATATATAAACATTTCGACAATTAATTTGCAGATCAAAAATTGCAAATCAGCAAAGGGGTTAGCCTTTGCAAATTTGCAAATTTCATTGTTTACTCAATAGAAAACGTAATAGTAGCCCGATTGCAATGAATGATACCTAAATCAAAAGCTCTGACCATCAGTATAAATACTGCATTAAAATATATATATATATATTTCGACAATTAATTTGCAGATCAAAAATTGCAAATCAGCAAAGGGGTTAGCCTTTGCAAATTTGCAAATTTCATTGTTTACTCAATAGAAAACGTAATAGTAGCCCGATTGCAATGAATGATACCTTAATCAAAAGCTCTGACCATCAGTATAAATACTGCATTAAAATATATAAACATTTCGACAATTAATTTGCAAATCAAAAATTGCAAATCAGCAAAGGGGTTAGCCTATGCAAATTTGCAAATTTCATTGTTTACTCAATAGAAGACGTAATAGTGGCCCGATTGCTATGAATGATACCTTAATCAAAAGCTCTGACCATCAGTATAAATACTGCATTAAAATATATATATATATATTTCGACAATTAATTTGCAGATCAAAAATTGCAAATCAGCAAAGGGGTTAGCCTTTGCAAATTTGCAAATTTCATTGTTTACTCAATAGAAAACGTAATAGTAGCCCGATTGCAATGAATGATACCTAAATCAAAAGCTCTGACCATCAGTATAAATACTGCATTAAAATATATAAACATTTCGACAATTAATTTGCAAATCAAAAATTGCAAATCAGCAAAGGGGTTAGCCTATGCAAATTTGCAAATTTCATTGCTTACTCAATAGAAGACGTAATAGTGGCCCGATTACTATGAATGATACCTTAATCAAAAGCTCTGACCATCAGTATAAATACTGCATTAAAATATATATATATATATTTCGACAATTAATTTGCAGATCAAAAATTGCAAATCAGCAAAGGGGTTAGCCTTTGCAAATTTGCAAATTTCATTGTTTACTCAATAGAAAACGTAATAGTAGCCCGATTGCAATGAATGATACCTTAATCAAAAGCTCTGACCATCATTATAAATACTGCATTAAAATATATAAACATTTCGACAATTAATTTGCAAATCAAAAATTGCAAATCAGCAAAGGGGTTAGCCTATGCAAATTTGCAAATTTCATTGTTTACTCAATAGAAGACGTAATAGTGGCCCGATTGCTATGAATGATACCTTAATCAAAAGCTCTGACCATCAGTATAAATACTGCATTAAAATATATATATATATTTCGACAATTAATTTGCAGATCAAAAATTGCAAATCAGCAAAGGGGTTAGCCTTTGCAAATTTGCAAATTTCATTGTTTACTCAATAGGAAACGTAATAGTAGCCCGATTGCAATGAATGATACCTAAATCAAAAGCTCTGACCATCAGTATAAATACTGCATTAAAATATATAAACATTTCGACAATTAATTTGCAAATCAAAAATTGCAAATCAGCAAAGGGGTTAGCCTATGCAAATTTGCAAATTTCATTGTTTACTCAATAGAAGACGTAATAGTGGCCCGATTGCTATGAATGATACCTTAATCAAAAGCTCTGACCATCAGTATAAATACTGCATTAAAATATATAAACATTTCGACAATTAATTTGCAGATCAAAAATTGCAAATCAGCAAAGGGGTTAGCCTTTGCAAATTTGCAAATTTCATTGTTTACTCAATAGAAAACGTAATAGTAGCCCGATTGCAATGAATGATACCTTAATCAAAAGCTCTGACCATCAGTATAAATACTGCATTAAAATATATAAACATTTCGACAATTAATTTGCAAATCAAAAATTGCAAATCAGCAAAGGGGTTAGCCTATGCAAATTTGCAAATTTCATTGTTTACTCAATAGAAGACGTAATAGTGGCCCGATTGCTATGAATGATACCTTAATCAAAAGCTCTGACCATCAGTATAAATACTGCATTAAAATATATAAACATTTCGACAATTAATTTGCAGATCAAAAATTGCAAATCAGCAAAGGGGTTAGCCTTTGCAAATTTGCAAATTTCATTGTTTACTCAATAGAAAACGTAATAGTAGCCCGATTGCAATGAATGATACCTTAATCAAAAGCTCTGACCATCATTATAAATACTGCATTAAAATATATAAACATTTCGACAATTAATTTGCAAATCAAAAATTGCAAATCAGCAAAGGGGTTAGCCTATGCAAATTTGCAAATTTCATTGTTTACTCAATAGAAGACGTAATAGTGGCCCGATTGCTATGAATGATACCTTAATCAAAAGCTCTGACCATCAGTATAAATACTGCATTAAAATATATAAACATTTCGACAATTAATTTGCAGATCAAAAATTGCAAATCAGCAAAGGGGTTAGCCTTTGCAAATTTGCAAATTTCATTGTTTACTCAATAGAAGACGTAATAGTGGCCCGATTGCTATGAATGATACCTTAATCAAAAGCTCTGACCATCAGTATAAATACTGCATTAAAATATATATATATATATATATTTCGACAATTAATTTGCAGATCAAAAATTGCAAATCAGCAAAGGGGTTAGCCTTTGCAAATTTGCAAATTTCATTGTTTACTCAATAGAAAACGTAATAGTAGCCCGATTGCAATGAATGATACCTAAATCAAAAGCTCTGACCATCAGTATAAATACTGCATTAAAACATATAAACATTTCGACAATTAATTTGCAAATCAAAAATTGCAAATCAGCAAAGGGGTTAGCCTTTGCAAATTTGCAAATTTCATTGTTTACTCAATAGAAAACGTAATAGTAGCCCGATTGCAATGAATGATACCTTAATCAAAAGCTCTGACCATCAGTATAAATACTGCATTAAAATATATAAACATTTCGACAATTAATTTGCAAATCAAAAATTGCAAATCAGCAAAGGGGTTAGCCTATGCAAATTTGCAAATTTCATTGTTTACTCAATAGAAGACGTAATAGTGGCCCGATTGCTATGAATGATACCTTAATCAAAAGCTCTGACCATCAGTATAAATACTGCATTAAAATATATAAACATTTCGACAATTAATTTGCAGATCAAAAATTGCAAATCAGCAAAGGGGTTAGCCTTTGCAAATTTGCAAATTTCATTGTTTACTCAATAGAAAACGTAATAGTAGCCCGATTGCAATGAATGATACCTTAATCAAAAGCTCTGACCATCAGTATAAATACTGCATTAAAATATATAAACATTTCGACAATTAATTTGCAGATCAAAAATTGCAAATCAGCAAAGGGGTTAGCCTTTGCAAATTTGCAAATTTCATTGTTTACTCAATAGAAAACGTAATAGTAGCCCGATTGCAATGAATGATACCTAAATCAAAAGCTCTGACCATCAGTATAAATACTGCATTAAAATATATAAACATTTCGACAATTAATTTGCAGATCAAAAATTGCAAATCAGCAAAGGGGTTAGCCTTTGCAAATTTGCAAATTTCATTGTTTACTCAATAGAAAACGTAATAGTAGCCCGATTGCAATGAATGATACCTAAATCAAAAGCTCTGACCATCAGTATAAATACTGCATTAAAATATATAAACATTTCAACAATTAATTTGCAAATCAAAAATTGCAAATCAGCAAAGGGGTTAGCCTATGCAAATTTGCAAATTTCATTGTTTACTCAATAGAAAACGTAATAGTAGCCCGATTGCAATGAATGATACCTTAATCAAAAGCTCTGACCATCATTATAAATACTGCATTAAAATATATAAACATTTCGACAATTAATTTGCAAATCAAAAATTGCAAATCAGCAAAGGGGTTAGCCTATGCAAATTTGCAAATTTCATTGTTTACTCAATAGAAGACGTAATAGTGGCCCGATTGCTATGAATGATACCTTAATCAAAAGCTCTGACCATCAGTATAAATACTGCATTAAAATATATATATATATATTTCGACAATTAATTTGCAGATCAAAAATTGCAAATCAGCAAAGGGGTTAGCCTTTGCAAATTTGCAAATTTCATTGTTTACTCAATAGAAAACGTAATAGTAGCCCGATTGCAATGAATGATACCTTAATCAAAAGCTCTGACCATCAGTATAAATACTGCATTAAAATATATAAACATTTCGACAATTAATTTGCAAATCAAAAATTGCAAATCAGCAAAGGGGTTAGCCTATGCAAATTTGCAAATTTCATTGTTTACTCAATAGAAGACGTAATAGTGGCCCGATTGCTATGAATGATACCTTAATCAAAAGCTCTGACCATCAGTATAAATACTGCATTAAAATATATATATATATATATTTCGACAATTAATTTGCAGATCAAAAATTGCAAATCAGCAAAGGGGTTAGCCTTTGCAAATTTGCAAATTTCATTGTTTACTCAATAGAAAACGTAATAGTAGCCCGATTGCAATGAATGATACCTAAATCAAAAGCTCTGACCATCAGTATAAATACTGCATTAAAACATATAAACATTTCGACAATTAATTTGCAAATCAAAAATTGCAAATCAGCAAAGGGGTTAGCCTATGCAAATTTGCAAATTTCATTGTTTACTCAATAGAAGACGTAATAGTAGCCCGATTGCTATGAATGATACCTTAATCAAAAGCTCTGACCATCAGTATAAATACTGCATTAAAATATATAAACATTTCGACAATTAATTTGCAGATCAAAAATTGCAAATCAGCAAAGGGGTTAGCCTTTGCAAATTTGCAAATTTCATTGTTTACTCAATAGAAAACGTAATAGTAGCCCGATTGCAATGAATGATACCTAAATCAAAAGCTCTGACCATCAGTATAAATACTGCATTAAAATATATATATATATATTTCGACAATTAATTTGCAGATCAAAAATTGCAAATCAGCAAAGGGGTTAGCCTTTGCAAATTTGCAAATTTCATTGTTTACTCAATAGAAAACGTAATAGTAGCCCGATTGCAATGAATGATACCTTAATCAAAAGCTCTGACCATCAGTATAAATACTGCATTAAAATATATAAACATTTCGACAATTAATTTGCAAATCAAAAATTGCAAATCAGCAAAGGGGTTAGCCTATGCAAATTTGCAAATTTCATTGTTTACTCAATAGAAGACGTAATAGTGGCCCGATTGCTATGAATGATACCTTAATCAAAAGCTCTGACCATCAGTATAAATACTGCATTAAAATATATATATATATATTTCGACAATTAATTTGCAGATCAAAAATTGCAAATCAGCAAAGGGGTTAGCCTTTGCAAATTTGCAAATTTCATTGTTTACTCAATAGAAAACGTAATAGTAGCCCGATTGCAATGAATGATACCTAAATCAAAAGCTCTGACCATCAGTATAAATACTGCATTAAAACATATAAACATTTCGACAATTAATTTGCAAATCAAAAATTGCAAATCAGCAAAGGGGTTAGCCTATGCAAATTTGCAAATTTCATTGTTTACTCAATAGAAGACGTAATAGTAGCCCGATTGCTATGAATGATACCTTAATCAAAAGCTCTGACCATCAGTATAAATACTGCATTAAAATATATAAACATTTCGACAATTAATTTGCAGATCAAAAATTGCAAATCAGCAAAGGGGTTAGCCTTTGCAAATTTGCAAATTTCATTGTTTACTCAATAGAAGACGTAATAGTGGCCCGATTGCTATGAATGATACCTTAATCAAAAGCTCTGACCATCAGTATAAATACTGCATTAAAATATATATATATATTTCGACAATTAATTTGCAGATCAAAAATTGCAAATCAGCAAAGGGGTTAGCCTTTGCAAATTTGCAAATTTCATTGTTTACTCAATAGAAAACGTAATAGTAGCCCGATTGCAATGAATGATACCTTAATCAAAAGCTCTGACCATCAGTATAAATACTGCATTAAAATATATAAACATTTCGACAATTAATTTGCAAATCAAAAATTGCAAATCAGCAAAGGGGTTAGCCTATGCAAATTTGCAAATTTCATTGTTTACTCAATAGAAGACGTAATAGTGGCCCGATTGCTATGAATGATACCTTAATCAAAAGCTCTGACCATCAGTATAAATACTGCATTAAAATATATATATATATATTTCGACAATTAATTTGCAGATCAAAAATTGCAAATCAGCAAAGGGGTTAGCCTTTGCAAATTTGCAAATTTCATTGTTTACTCAATAGAAAACGTAATAGTAGCCCGATTGCAATGAATGATACCTAAATCAAAAGCTCTGACCATCAGTATAAATACTGCATTAAAATATATAAACATTTCGACAATTAATTTGCAAATCAAAAATTGCAAATCAGCAAAGGGGTTAGCCTATGCAAATTTGCAAATTTCATTGTTTACTCAATAGAAGACGTAATAGTGGCCCGATTGCTATGAATGATACCTTAATCAAAAGCTCTGACCATCAGTATAAATACTGCATTAAAATATATATATATATTTCGACAATTAATTTGCAAATCAAAAATTGCAAATCAGCAAAGGGGTTAGCCTATGCAAATTTGCAAATTTCATTGCTTACTCAATAGAAGACGTAATAGTGGCCCGATTACTATGAATGATACCTTAATCAAAAGCTCTGACCATCAGTATAAATACTGCATTAAAATATATATATATATATTTCGACAATTAATTTGCAGATCAAAAATTGCAAATCAGCAAAGGGGTTAGCCTTTGCAAATTTGCAAATTTCATTGTTTACTCAATAGAAGACGTAATAGTGGCCCGATTGCTATGAATGATACCTTAATCAAAAGCTCTGACCATCAGTATAAATACTGCATTAAAATATATATATATATTTCGACAATTAATTTGCAGATCAAAAATTGCAAATCAGCAAAGGGGTTAGCCTTTGCAAATTTGCAAATTTCATTGTTTACTCAATAGAAAACGTAATAGTAGCCCGATTGCAATGAATGATACCTAAATCAAAAGCTCTGACCATCAGTATAAATACTGCATTAAAATATATAAACATTTCGACAATTAATTTGCAAATCAAAAATTGCAAATCAGCAAAGGGGTTAGCCTATGCAAATTTGCAAATTTCATTGTTTACTCAATAGAAGACGTAATAGTGGCCCGATTGCTATGAATGATACCTTAATCAAAAGCTCTGACCATCAGTATAAATACTGCATTAAAATATATAAACATTTCGACAATTAATTTGCAGATCAAAAATTGCAAATCAGCAAAGGGGTTAGCCTTTGCAAATTTGCAAATTTCATTGTTTACTCAATAGAAAACGTAATAGTAGCCCGATTGCAATGAATGATACCTTAATCAAAAGCTCTGACCATCAGTATAAATACTGCATTAAAATATATAAACATTTCGACAATTAATTTGCAAATCAAAAATTGCAAATCAGCAAAGGGGTTAGCCTATGCAAATTTGCAAATTTCATTGTTTACTCAATAGAAGACGTAATAGTGGCCCGATTGCTATGAATGATACCTTAATCAAAAGCTCTGACCATCAGTATAAATACTGCATTAAAATATATAAACATTTCGACAATTAATTTGCAGATCAAAAATTGCAAATCAGCAAAGGGGTTAGCCTTTGCAAATTTGCAAATTTCATTGTTTACTCAATAGAAAACGTAATAGTAGCCCGATTGCAATGAATGATACCTTAATCAAAAGCTCTGACCATCATTATAAATACTGCATTAAAATATATAAACATTTC
The DNA here is from genome assembly GCA_963556175.1 of Tipula confusa. Taxonomy (NCBI): domain Eukaryota; kingdom Metazoa; phylum Arthropoda; class Insecta; order Diptera; family Tipulidae; genus Tipula; species Tipula confusa. Next base: position 75,235,286 of record OY744477.1, read on the forward strand.
GACAATTAATTTGCAAATCAAAAATTGCAAATCAGCAAAGGGGTTAGCCTATGCAAATTTGCAAATTTCATTGTTTACTCAATAGAAGACGTAATAGTGGCCCGATTGCTATGAATGATACCTTAATCAAAAGCTCTGACCATCAGTATAAATACTGCATTAAAATATATAAACATTTCGACAATTAATTTGCAGATCAAAAATTGCAAATCAGCAAAGGGGTTAGCCTTTGCAAATTTGCAAATTTCATTGTTTACTCAATAGAAAACGTAATAGTAGCCCGATTGCAATGAATGATACCTAAATCAAAAGCTCTGACCATCAGTATAAATACTGCATTAAAACATATAAACATTTCGACAATTAATTTGCAAATCAAAAATTGCAAATCAGCAAAGGGGTTAGCCTATGCAAATTTGCAAATTTCATTGTTTACTCAATAGAAGACGTAATAGTGGCCCGATTGCTATGAATGATACCTTAATCAAAAGCTCTGACCATCAGTATAAATACTGCATTAAAATATATAAACATTTCGACAATTAATTTGCAGATCAAAAATTGCAAATCAGCAAAGGGGTTAGCCTTTGCAAATTTGCAAATTTCATTGTTTACTCAATAGAAAACGTAATAGTAGCCCGATTGCAATGAATGATACCTAAATCAAAAGCTCTGACCATCAGTATAAATACTGCATTAAAATATATAAACATTTCGACAATTAATTTGCAGATCAAAAATTGCAAATCAGCAAAGGGGTTAGCCTTTGCAAATTTGCAAATTTCATTGTTTACTCAATAGAAAACGTAATAGTAGCCCGATTGCAATGAATGATACCTAAATCAAAAGCTCTGACCATCAGTATAAATACTGCATTAAAATATATAAACATTTCGACAATTAATTTGCAAATCAAAAATTGCAAATCAGCAAAGGGGTTAGCCTATGCAAATTTGCAAATTTCATTGTTTACTCAATAGAAGACGTAATAGTGGCCCGATTGCTATGAATGATACCTTAATCAAAAGCTCTGACCATCAGTATAAATACTGCATTAAAATATATATATATATTTCGACAATTAATTTGCAAATCAAAAATTGCAAATCAGCAAAGGGGTTAGCCTATGCAAATTTGCAAATTTCATTGCTTACTCAATAGAAGACGTAATAGTGGCCCGATTACTATGAATGATACCTTAATCAAAAGCTCTGACCATCAGTATAAATACTGCATTAAAATATATATATATATATTTCGACAATTAATTTGCAGATCAAAAATTGCAAATCAGCAAAGGGGTTAGCCTTTGCAAATTTGCAAATTTCATTGTTTACTCAATAGAAAACGTAATAGTAGCCCGATTGCAATGAATGATACCTTAATCAAAAGCTCTGACCATCATTATAAATACTGCATTAAAATATATAAACATTTCGACAATTAATTTGCAAATCAAAAATTGCAAATCAGCAAAGGGGTTAGCCTATGCAAATTTGCAAATTTCATTGTTTACTCAATAGAAGACGTAATAGTGGCCCGATTGCTATGAATGATACCTTAATCAAAAGCTCTGACCATCAGTATAAATACTGCATTAAAATATATATATATATTTCGACAATTAATTTGCAGATCAAAAATTGCAAATCAGCAAAGGGGTTAGCCTTTGCAAATTTGCAAATTTCATTGTTTACTCAATAGAAAACGTAATAGTAGCCCGATTGCAATGAATGATACCTAAATCAAAAGCTCTGACCATCAGTATAAATACTGCATTAAAATATATAAACATTTCGACAATTACTTTGCAAATCAAAAATTGCAAATCAGCAAAGGGGTTAGCCTATGCAAATTTGCAAATTTCATTGTTTACTCAATAGAAGACGTAATAGTGGCCCGATTGCTATGAATGATACCTTAATCAAAAGCTCTGACCATCAGTATAAATACTGCATTAAAATATATAAACATTTCGACAATTAATTTGCAGATCAAAAATTGCAAATCAGCAAAGGGGTTAGCCTTTGCAAATTTGCAAATTTCATTGTTTACTCAATAGAAAACGTAATAGTAGCCCGATTGCAATGAATGATACCTTAATCAAAAGCTCTGACCATCAGTATAAATACTGCATTAAAATATATAAACATTTCGACAATTAATTTGCAAATCAAAAATTGCAAATCAGCAAAGGGGTTAGCCTATGCAAATTTGCAAATTTCATTGTTTACTCAATAGAAGACGTAATAGTGGCCCGATTGCTATGAATGATACCTTAATCAAAAGCTCTGACCATCAGTATAAATACTGCATTAAAATATATAAACATTTCGACAATTAATTTGCAGATCAAAAATTGCAAATCAGCAAAGGGGTTAGCCTTTGCAAATTTGCAAATTTCATTGTTTACTCAATAGAAAACGTAATAGTAGCCCGATTGCAATGAATGATACCTTAATCAAAAGCTCTGACCATCATTATAAATACTGCATTAAAATATATAAACATTTCGACAATTAATTTGCAAATCAAAAATTGCAAATCAGCAAAGGGGTTAGCCTATGCAAATTTGCAAATTTCATTGTTTACTCAATAGAAGACGTAATAGTGGCCCGATTGCTATGAATGATACCTTAATCAAAAGCTCTGACCATCAGTATAAATACTGCATTAAAATATATAAACATTTCGACAATTAATTTGCAGATCAAAAATTGCAAATCAGCAAAGGGGTTAGCCTATGCAAATTTGCAAATTTCATTGTTTACTCAATAGAAGACGTAATAGTGGCCCGATTGCTATGAATGATACCTTAATCAAAAGCTCTGACCATCAGTATAAATACTGCATTAAAATATATAAACATTTCGACAATTAATTTGCAGATCAAAAATTGCAAATCAGCAAAGGGGTTAGCCTTTGCAAATTTGCAAATTTCATTGTTTACTCAATAGAAAACGTAATAGTAGCCCGATTGCAATGAATGATACCTAAATCAAAAGCTCTGACCATCAGTATAAATACTGCATTAAAATATATAAACATTTCGACAATTAATTTGCAGATCAAAAATTGCAAATCAGCAAAGGGGTTAGCCTTTGCAAATTTGCAAATTTCATTGTTTACTCAATAGAAAACGTAATAGTAGCCCGATTGCAATGAATGATACCTAAATCAAAAGCTCTGACCATCAGTATAAATACTGCATTAAAATATATAAACATTTCAACAATTAATTTGCAAATCAAAAATTGCAAATCAGCAAAGGGGTTAGCCTATGCAAATTTGCAAATTTCATTGTTTACTCAATAGAAGACGTAATAGTAGCCCGATTGCAATGAATGATACCTTAATCAAAAGCTCTGACCATCATTATAAATACTGCATTAAAATATATAAACATTTCGACAATTAATTTGCAAATCAAAAATTGCAAATCAGCAAAGGGGTTAGCCTATGCAAATTTGCAAATTTCATTGTTTACTCAATAGAAGACGTAATAGTGGCCCGATTGCTATGAATGATACCTTAATCAAAAGCTCTGACCATCAGTATAAATACTGCATTAAAATATATATATATATATTTCGACAATTAATTTGCAGATCAAAAATTGCAAATCAGCAAAGGGGTTAGCCTTTGCAAATTTGCAAATTTCATTGTTTACTCAATAGAAAACGTAATAGTAGCCCGATTGCAATGAATGATACCTTAATCAAAAGCTCTGACCATCAGTATAAATACTGCATTAAAATATATAAACATTTCGACAATTAATTTGCAAATCAAAAATTGCAAATCAGCAAAGGGGTTAGCCTATGCAAATTTGCAAATTTCATTGTTTACTCAATAGAAAACGTAATAGTAGCCCGATTGCAATGAATGATACCTAAATCAAAAGCTCTGACCATCAGTATAAATACTGCATTAAAACATATAAACATTTCGACAATTAATTTGCAAATCAAAAATTGCAAATCAGCAAAGGGGTTAGCCTATGCAAATTTGCAAATTCCATTGTTTACTCAATAGAAGACGTAATAGTAGCCCGATTGCTATGAATGATACCTTAATCAAAAGCTCTGACCATCAGTATAAATACTGCATTAAAATATATAAACATTTCGACAATTAATTTGCAGATCAAAAATTGCAAATCAGCAAAGGGGTTAGCCTTTGCAAATTTGCAAATTTCATTGTTTACTCAATAGAAAACGTAATAGTAGCCCGATTGCAATGAATGATACCTAAATCAAAAGCTCTGACCATCAGTATAAATACTGCATTAAAATATATATATATATATTTCGACAATTAATTTGCAGATCAAAAATTGCAAATCAGCAAAGGGGTTAGCCTTTGCAAATTTGCAAATTTCATTGTTTACTCAATAGAAAACGTAATAGTAGCCCGATTGCAATGAATGATACCTTAATCAAAAGCTCTGACCATCAGTATAAATACTGCATTAAAATATATAAACATTTCGACAATTAATTTGCAAATCAAAAATTGCAAATCAGCAAAGGGGTTAGCCTATGCAAATTTGCAAATTTCATTGTTTACTCAATAGAAGACGTAATAGTGGCCCGATTGCTATGAATGATACCTTAATCAAAAGCTCTGACCATCAGTATAAATACTGCATTAAAATATATATATATATATATTTCGACAATTAATTTGCAGATCAAAAATTGCAAATCAGCAAAGGGGTTAGCCTTTGCAAATTTCATTGTTTACTCAATAGAAAACGTAATAGTAGCCCGATTGCAATGAATGATACCTTAATCAAAAGCTCTGACCATCATTATAAATACTGCATTAAAATATATAAACATTTCGACAATTAATTTGCAAATCAAAAATTGCAAATCAGCAAAGGGGTTAGCCTATGCAAATTTGCAAATTTCATTGTTTACTCAATAGAAGACGTAATAGTGGCCCGATTGCTATGAATGATACCTTAATCAAAAGCTCTGACCATCAGTATAAATACTGCATTAAAATATATATATATATTTCGACAATTAATTTGCAGATCAAAAATTGCAAATCAGCAAAGGGGTTAGCCTTTGCAAATTTGCAAATTTCATTGTTTACTCAATAGAAAACGTAATAGTAGCCCGATTGCAATGAATGATACCTAAATCAAAAGCTCTGACCATCAGTATAAATACTGCATTAAAATATATAAACATTTCGACAATTAATTTGCAAATCAGCAAAGGGGTTAGCCTATGCAAATTTGCAAATTTCATTGTTTACTCAATAGAAGACGTAATAGTGGCCCGATTGCTATGAATGATACCTTAATCAAAAGCTCTGACCATCAGTATAAATACTGCATTAAAATATATATATATATTTCGACAATTAATTTGCAGATCAAAAATTGCAAATCAGCAAAGGGGTTAGCCTTTGCAAATTTGCAAATTTCATTGTTTACTCAATAGAAAACGTAATAGTAGCCCGATTGCAATGAATGATACCTTAATCAAAAGCTCTGACCATCATTATAAATACTGCATTAAAATATATAAACATTTCGACAATTAATTTGCAAATCAAAAATTGCAAATCAGCAAAGGGGTTAGCCTATGCAAATTTGCAAATTTCATTGTTTACTCAATAGAAGACGTAATAGTGGCCCGATTGCTATGAATGATACCTTAATCAAAAGCTCTGACCATCAGTATAAATACTGCATTAAAATATATAAACATTTCGACAATTAATTTGCAGATCAAAAATTGCAAATCAGCAAAGGGGTTAGCCTTTGCAAATTTGCAAATTTCATTGTTTACTCAATAGAAAACGTAATAGTAGCCCGATTGCAATGAATGATACCTAAATCAAAAGCTCTGACCATCAGTATAAATACTGCATTAAAATATATAAACATTTCGACAATTAATTTGCAAATCAGCAAAGGGGTTAGCCTATGCAAATTTGCAAATTTCATTGTTTACTCAATAGAAGACGTAATAGTGGCCCGATTGCTATGAATGATACCTTAATCAAAAGCTCTGACCATCAGTATAAATACTGCATTAAAATATATATATATATTTCGACAATTAATTTGCAGATCAAAAATTGCAAATCAGCAAAGGGGTTAGCCTATGCAAATTTGCAAATTTCATTGTTTACTCAATAGAAAACGTAATAGTAGCCCGATTGCAATGAATGATACCTTAATCAAAAGCTCTGACCATCATTATAAATACTGCATTAAAATATATAAACATTTCGACAATTAATTTGCAAATCAAAAATTGCAAATCAGCAAAGGGGTTAGCCTATGCAAATTTGCAAATTTCATTGTTTACTCAATAGAAGACGTAATAGTGGCCCGATTGCTATGAATGATACCTTAATCAAAAGCTCTGACCATCAGTATAAATACTGCATTAAAATATATAAACATTTCGACAATTAATTTGCAGATCAAAAATTGCAAATCAGCAAAGGGGTTAGCCTTTGCAAATTTGCAAATTTCATTGTTTACTCAATAGAAAACGTAATAGTAGCCCGATTGCAATGAATGATACCTAAATCAAAAGCTCTGACCATCAGTATAAATACTGCATTAAAATATATAAACATTTCGACAATTAATTTGCAAATCAAAAATTGCAAATCAGCAAAGGGGTTAGCCTATGCAAATTTGCAAATTTCATTGTTTACTCAATAGAAGACGTAATAGTGGCCCGATTACTATGAATGATACCTTAATCAAAAGCTCTGACCATCAGTATAAATACTGCATTAAAATATATATATATATTTCGACAATTAATTTGCAGATCAAAAATTGCAAATCAGCAAAGGGGTTAGCCTTTGCAAATTTGCAAATTTCATTGTTTACTCAATAGAAAACGTAATAGTAGCCCGATTGCAATGAATGATACCTTAATCAAAAGCTCTGACCATCAGTATAAATACTGCATTAAAATATATAAACATTTCGACAATTAATTTGCAAATCAAAAATTGCAAATCAGCAAAGGGGTTAGCCTATGCAAATTTGCAAATTTCATTGTTTACTCAATAGAAGACGTAATAGTGGCCCGATTGCTATGAATGATACCTTAATCAAAAGCTCTGACCATCAGTATAAATACTGCATTAAAATATATATATATATATATTTCGACAATTAATTTGCAGATCAAAAATTGCAAATCAGCAAAGGGGTTAGCCTTTGCAAATTTGCAAATTTCATTGTTTACTCAATAGAAGACGTAATAGTGGCCCGATTACTATGAATGATACCTTAATCAAAAGCTCTGACCATCAGTATAAATACTGCATTAAAATATATATATATATTTCGACAATTAATTTGCAGATCAAAAATTGCAAATCAGCAAAGGGGTTAGCCTTTGCAAATTTGCAAATTTCATTGTTTACTCAATAGAAAACGTAATAGTAGCCCGATTGCAATGAATGATACCTTAATCAAAAGCTCTGACCATCAGTATAAATACTGCATTAAAATATATAAACATTTCGACAATTAATTTGCAAATCAAAAATTGCAAATCAGCAAAGGGGTTAGCCTATGCAAATTTGCAAATTTCATTGTTTACTCAATAGAAGACGTAATAGTGGCCCGATTGCTATGAATGATACCTTAATCAAAAGCTCTGACCATCAGTATAAATACTGCATTAAAATATATATATATATATTTCGACAATTAATTTGCAGATCAAAAATTGCAAATCAGCAAAGGGGTTAGCCTTTGCAAATTTGCAAATTTCATTGTTTACTCAATAGAAAACGTAATAGTAGCCCGATTGCAATGAATGATACCTAAATCAAAAGCTCTGACCATCAGTATAAATACTGCATTAAAATATATAAACATTTCGACAATTAATTTGCAAATCAAAAATTGCAAATCAGCAAAGGGGTTAGCCTATGCAAATTTGCAAATTTCATTGTTTACTCAATAGAAGACGTAATAGTGGCCCGATTACTATGAATGATACCTTAATCAAAAGCTCTGACCATCAGTATAAATACTGCATTAAAATATATATATATATTTCGACAATTAATTTGCAGATCAAAAATTGCAAATCAGCAAAGGGGTTAGCCTTTGCAAATTTGCAAATTTCATTGTTTACTCAATAGAAAACGTAATAGTAGCCCGATTGCAATGAATGATACCTTAATCAAAAGCTCTGACCATCAGTATAAATACTGCATTAAAATATATAAACATTTCGACAATTAATTTGCAAATCAAAAATTGCAAATCAGCAAAGGGGTTAGCCTATGCAAATTTGCAAATTTCATTGTTTACTCAATAGAAGACGTAATAGTGGCCCGATTGCTATGAATGATACCTTAATCAAAAGCTCTGACCATCAGTATAAATACTGCATTAAAATATATAAACATTTCGACAATTAATTTGCAGATCAAAAATTGCAAATCAGCAAAGGGGTTAGCCTTTGCAAATTTGCAAATTTCATTGTTTACTCAATAGAAGACGTAATAGTGGCCCGACTGCGATGAATGATACCTTAATCAAAAGCTCTGAATATCAGTATAAATACTGCATTAAAATATATGTACATTTCGACAATTAATTTGCAAATCAAAAAATCAAATCAGCAAAGGGATTGTTCGCTCCTGCAAATTTGAAAATTTCAGTGTTTACTCTATAGAAGACGTAATAGTGGCCCGATTGCGATGAATGATACCTTAATCAAAAGCTCTGACCATCATTATAAATACTGCATTAAAATATATAAACATTTCGACAATTAATTTGCAAATCAAAAATTGCAAATCAGCAAAGGGGTTAGCCTATGCAAATTTGCAAATTTCATTGTTTACTCAATAGAAGACGTAATAGTGGCCCGATTGCTATGAATGATACCTTAATCAAAAGCTCTGACCATCAGTATAAATACTGCATTAAAATATATAAACATTTCGACAATTAATTTGCAAATCAAAAATTGCAAATCAGCAAAGGGGTTAGCCTATGCAAATTTGCAAATTTCATTGTTTACTCAATAGAAGACGTAATAGTGGCCCGATTGCTATGAATGATACCTTAATCAAAAGCTCTGACCATCAGTATAAATACTGCATTAAAATATATAAACATTTCGACAATTAATTTGCAGATCAAAAATTGCAAATCAGCAAAGGGGTTAGCCTTTGCAAATTTGCAAATTTCATTGTTTACTCAATAGAAGACGTAATAGTGGCCCGACTGCGATGAATGATACCTTAATCAAAAGCTCTGAATATCAGTATAAATACTGCATTAAAATATATGTACATTTCGACAATTAATTTGCAAATCAAAAAATCAAATCAGCAAAGGGATTGTTCGCTCCTGCAAATTTGAAAATTTCATTGTTTACTCTATAGAAGACGTAATAGTGGCCCGATTGCGATGAATGATACCTTAATCAAAAGCTCTGACCATCAGTATAAATACTGCATTAAAACATAAATACATTTCGACAAATAATTTGCAAGCCAAAAATTGCAAATCAGCAAAGGGGTTATAGCCTTTGCAAATTTGCAAATTTTATTGTTTATTCAATAGAAGACGAAATAGTTGCCCGATTATGATGCATGATACCTTAATCAAACGCTCTAACCATCAGTATAAATACTTCATTGAAATATTCTTACATTTGCACAAATGATTTGAAGGCTAAAAAAACCGGACAGTAGTACGTGCCCCTCTACAAATTTCCGAATATGAAGAAAAAGTCATTACACGAATTAGCCGAAATTCGAAACACACTAAATATCCGGTAATCTCATGATGGTTAGGCCATTATTAGTATACAATTTTTCCAAAATTCAAAACTTACAAAAATTCCGGAAAACTATAATTTTATACTCCTTTTAATTATTTTTCGGAGTTCCAGAGACTATACAAGTATCTGTAGACTATACAGATAATTTTCATAATGGGGGTTCTGTTCTCTGGATTTGGCTTTACTACTGTACTGCTCGTCCAAATAGTTGGCACACTGCTGATTTACATTCCAATAAGCCCACAATTTTTCTCATTGCCCTTAACGAATAATACGTTACGAATTCGGTAGTGTAAACTGCCGAGTGTAGTTTCAATACAGTGATCTCAGCAATATTGCTAAACACCATCAAATATCTTTTATATATAAGGGTCATTCCATATGGAATCGTACATGAGTTGCACTCGAGGTCTCAAAAATTGTTCGAACTATATTTATTCGATTTATAAGTAAAAAAAATTGTAGAGAAATTTGTTTTTTTCCTCTCTCTCTCTCACTCTCGAGTTACACTCTCTTAAAGTTTCCACATTTTCAAGGAGCTTTGGGTACATGTATTACGTTTTCAACCATATTTTCGGAACAGTTTGGCCGATTTTGGGTTTCTCAACGGTTTTTTAAAGCTAGAAGAATATAGATAGAATCATAAAATTATTAGTTCATTATAAGAATACCGCACATTTTAAGAGCTTTCAGGTAAAATTTAGATTTTTCTATAAATAGCTATGTAATCACTGTTCGTTCGTTAGTTGTAATTAATTTTAGGGTGGCGTCCGATTTCTGTTGTAATTGTTCAAGCTGTAGGAATTATAACGTTGTACTTTATGCAACCGAATTACAACAGCAGCTACATGTAATAATTTTGACAGCTCTGTAGTTTTTTTATATCAAACAAAATGTGCGTGAATGCAAAAATTGTTTAGAAGAAATTATTTTTCTAGGTTCTAGCCCATCAAAGCTTACGACCAATATACAACAATATTTAATTGTGATTGGGCCGTGGGCTACGTTATTATAATGTGTTACTATACGTTTTTATCGTGGTATTAAATTATAAAATTCAACATTATGTGAATAAGTTCACAATTATATATACGTATGACCTTTACCATTTTCTTTTGCATATTAAACTGAAAAACAATAAAATTGGCAATTAATCGAAAATTTATTCTGTTAAAATGTCAAAATTCCAACATCAAAATGTGTTCGGAGTTCGGACAGCAATCGAACTTATTAAAATTATGGAAGAGAAAAATATTTCACTACTGTCATAATTACTACACTACCACGGAAATCAGACGCTACACTAGTGATATTTGAACAAATATTAACGTGTATTAAAGTTTTGCTAAATTTTGATTATATTGAATTATTTAATAAAGTGGTGAAATATTGATTTGTGATTAATTTTGTAAATTCATTTTCATAAATTTTACGAAAATGTCGTTTAAATTATGCTGTAACCCATATAATCTTACTCCGCATCCAAGAAATAATTAACAGATTCGTAACTGAACGTGTTATATCTGAAGCTATGAAGATCAGAAACCTGCAACAACTGAACACAGAAAATTATATTTGTGGTGCATGTCGCATGCGAATATCGAGAGGTTCAAAATTGATCTTCAATTTTGAGTAATGCAATTCAAATTCCAGATCCAAGCATTTTTATTAAAAACGAAGAGGACTTCTGGATTTCCAATTTAAAAGAAGCATTCAAAAGGAAACAAAACAAAATCAAAGGATGTACTTGCTAACCACATTGCCAGCTAGTTGGAGCCAAAAACGTATAGAAGAAGAATTTGGAGCTAGCAGATACACAAGTAAGCAAGTGAAACCGCTAGTTGCTACTGAAGGACATTATAGTTACCCAGATCCTATTAAGGGAAATCCATTATCAGACGATGTTATATAAAATAAAAACTACAAATCAACAATTACAAAACATTTTTATTAAAAATACAATTATATAATTTAAATTAAATTAAAATTCTATTCATCATTTTCGTTTTATGTTTAATTATTATTTATTGTGTATAATAAATAAATAAACAAAAAGCAATAAAAATTAAATATTTTATGTTGCAATAAGGCTTTTTCATTTTTATTAAATTATTCATTTTATTATCATTTTTAAATTATCATAAAATATTTGTTTTTTTAATTTCCAAATATAAATTAATTTTTCGTTAATATTATAAAAAAAAAATCAACATCGGGTAGTTTCGTTGTCTGATCGGATTTATTATTTTTATACCATTGTATTGACCAAAATTAACATAATTAGACCGTATTTTGACGAAATCTTCTTATTCTTATCAGAACTTCACAGTTGAAATGTTTAGTATTGTTTGGTGCGTATCATTTACCCCAGCATTTAACCAAACGTTTATAGTCGCTCCTCTGATAACGACAATCAAAAGATACTGTGATTACATAAAAGTGAGATGGAACTGCATTAGCCACAAGTGTAATTCGTTGTAATATTTTCAACCAACTAATAAGCGTTGTTGGTTTAAAAATGCAAATTGCTTCTTACTATTTCTAAAGCAGTCGATCAACAGAGATTCAGAAGCATCCCATCTTATATGTCATTATTTAGTGAGCCGATGTCTTTGAATATAAAATACGAATGCTGCTTTAATGGTCTTTCGTCAAAAAATGTCAGTCTATGCATGGACTGAGGGTCATACCTAAATAATCAGGAAAAATTATTCAATAAATTGACAATTAGTCAATAGTTGTCAATATTATCCAAACAATGATTGGACGCTTTAACAAAATTATGTTCTCGGCCATAATACATAAGAATGTAGAATCATCCTGTGGCAATATAGCATAAGGGAATAACTCGAGCTATCTCTTTAGTTGTAAAATAAATGTAGTGAAACGTACTATTAAAGAATCGACGTCATTCTTGCCTCTATTGGAATTACATTAACGACAAAAAAACAGGTTATACTTTGTTGCTTCGTTATGTGAATCTATGAAATTCTTCAATACGGTAATAGAGACAAATGCGAATTTTCGAGCATTGTTAAACAAATGGATCAGCGAAACATGATTTAACTCATAAATTATAAGAAGACATAGCAAGTAAGATAAAAGCTCTCAATAATCTGAGCATACAATATGCCATTTTTAAAGAAGCCAAAGTTGGATACTTGTACCGTGTGTGATATAAAGATGAGTGGAGGTAAACATGATGCAGAACATTTTTGATTTACAATCATGTCTTCCCTCACTATTTCACCGCACGTCTATATTGTTCTACAAATGGCAATTATGGGCGTTTAATTTACCAGGCCATGAATACGTTTTTTATAGCGATTCGTGTCCAAGACAAAACAAGAATAGTTTCGTTGCATCAATGTTCCTTTTGTTCATAGTAATCAGCCAAACCCATGTGGAGTGTGACACTGATCTAACTAACTTCAGCTCAAATAAGTGACTGGTATAATTTCCTTGTCAAAGTTAGGACCAAGAAATAATAGAGAGTTATGAAAATATCACAAAATGATTTCCTCAACTTGTTGAAATTAAGCGAAGTACTAAAGGTGGTCTATTGGCCACCAGTCGCAACAAATATATAGTTATGGTTTTTATGCTTATAGGGCATATATTAAAATGTAAAATAGAATAAATAAAATTGTTCTCTTTCCGTTTTGTACCTCAACAAAAACACACGTTGTTTTCCTTATAAATTGGACGGCTTCTGGAAAAGATAATTATAACTTTTAACAGGTTATGGGCCCAGACCCGTAGAAAAGGAATTAATTAAATTAATTTAATTAATAAAAATAAAAATTGTGGTTAAGCAATATATGTTTATATAAAAAATGGAAACGTGTTTTTTGAAAGAAGAGAGTAAAATTTTGTGAGGTTATAAAAAAAAAAATAAAAAATAAAAAATCCTTGATATATATGTGGTAAAGCAGCATCGGGTAGAAATAAAAAAGTATAAAACAAATTAAAATGGAAAATATTCTGCTAAATTCAACGGGAGCATTAAAATTAGAAGGTGTGACAAATTGGAACACATGGAAGTTTCAAATAAAAGTAATATTAAAAGCATTAGAAATTTTTGACATAACTGATGAAACAACATTTAAACCAGAGTTAACTGTAGAAAATGAGGAGAAAGTTGCAACATGGTTGAAGAAGGATGCAAGAGCTCAAAGCGTTTTAGTCACTCGACTATCACACAAAGTGATGTTACAGGTTATAAATTGTGAAACAGCAAAGTCGATGTGGGAAAAGTTACACACTTATTACGAACAGACATCAGAGACATCGCTTCATTTGGCACAACAAAAGTTTTTTTCGATGGTTTTTCACACAAGAGACGACATTGCGAGTATTTTATCCAAAATAGAAGAAAATGTAAACCAAATAAAACAATTAGGTGGGGAAATACCAGATAAAATGGTTTTAACAAAAATCATGACTTCTTTACCTGATACATACAAACATTTTATTTCTGCTTGGGATTCAGTATCTGCTGATAAACAAAATCTGTCTGAACTGACAGCAAGATTATTGATTGAGGAACAAAGGATGACAAATAGAGAAGAAGTCACTGCACTAATGTCTAAAAATATTGAAGTAAATAGAAAATGTTTTAGATGTGGGAAAACCGGTCATCTAAAAAAACAATGTCGAGTTAAATTAAATAAAAGTGAAATCAGTTGTGAAAATTGTAAAAAAAGGGTCATTTAAAAAAAAATTGTTGGTTCCTGAAAAATAAAAACGAAAATAATAACAAGGATGAAAATTTACAAAATGCTTTTTCATCGTCACTGATATGTGGTCAAGTTGTTACGGAAGAATGGATTGTTGATAGTGGTGCTTCAGAACATATGTGCCATGACAAAAATTTAATTTACGAAATGGAGATGTGGACAAAGCCTAAAGACATAATTATTGGCGATGGAAGTTTGATAAAAGCTGAAGGTGAAGGAAAAGTAATGGTTTCTGCTTATAACGGGGAAAAATGGATACAAACAACAATATCTAATGTATTATATGTGCCTAAATTAGCAGTCAACTTATTTTCGGTTAGTGCAGCTGTGGATAAAGGATATACAGTGAATGTGAGTAATGAAAAATGTGAGTTTATAAAAAATCATAATGTCCAAGCAATCGCGGTAAGAAAACAAAAAACTTACATAATGATGTTCAAAATAAATAATAAAATAGCCTATGTGGGTAAAATAAATGAAAGTTTGCTGGAGTGGCACAGAAAGCTAGCTCATCAAGATATAAATCAAATTAAAAGCATGTTAAAAAGAAATGATCTTGAGTATGAAAACGGAGAAATTTTTGATTGTATATCCTGTATAAAAGGAAAACAACACAAAGTAAAAAATAAAATTGGATTCAGAGCTGAAAAACCTGGTCAATTAATTCACATGGATTTATGTGGTCCTATGGAGGTTAATTCATTGGGCGGGTCAAAATATTTTTTAGTCATGAAAGATGATTTTTCAAAATATAGGAAAGTGTATTTTTTAAAAGGTAAAGATGAAACAAAACTTAAAATAAAAGAATTTATAAAATTTACGAAAATAAATCCAGGTTACAATATTGAAAAAATAAGAACGGATAATGGCACAGAATTTTTAAATAATATTGTAAAAGAAATTTCAGTTGAAAATGGAATCCAGCATGAAACTAGCGTGGAATATACTCCTGATCAAAATGGATGTGTTGGGCGTGAAATGCGAACAATTGTAGAGGCAGCAAGAACATTATTAATAGAAAGTAATTTAGAAAAAAAATTTTGGGCAGAAGCTATAAACACTGCGACTTACGTAATAAATCGAACAGGGCCGAGTAGAGTGAAAGACAAAACTCCATATGAATTATATTTTAAAAAGGACAAATACGATATAAATAAATTAAAAAGTTTTGGTTCAAAAGTCGCAATACATATTCCCGATCAAAAAAGACGAAAATGGGACTCGAAATCTGAGATAGGAATTTTTCTAGGCTACGGAGAAAATATAAAAGGGTATAGGGTATATTTACCAGAAAGAAATAGCATTGTAGTAAAAAGAGATGTAATATTCATTAAAAATCGAAAAGAAACTGAAAATAGTAATCCACAAGACGGATATTTGTGTGATGAAAGTATGGAAAATGGACCTATTGAACAACCAGAAAAAATACTACAGGAAACACCGAATAAAGAGTCTGAGGTGGACGCAAATGAGAGTACCACGGAAAATGTCGAAGAAATTAAAGAAAGAACCAGAAGAAGACCAAATTGGTTGAACGATTATGAAGTTAGTTTTGTGAGTATTTATAATGAACCATTATCATATCATGAAGCTATGGAAAGCGTAGAAAAAGAAAATTGGAGCAAGGCTATAAATGATGAATTAGAAAATTTAAAAAAAAACAAAACATGGACTGAGATAAATGAATATCCCGAAAAAGAAAAATTAATAAGCAGCAAATGGGTTTTCAAAATAAAAGAAAATGAAGACAGTAAGAAAATTTATAAAGCTCGTCTAGTGGCTAGAGGTTTCGAACAAACAATTTGTGATGAAGAAGTCTATGCACCAGTAGCAAGATTAACAACGTTTAGAATTTTTATGGCAATTGCAAATAAATTGAATTTGCCAGTGTATCAATTGGACGTGGTGGGAGCTTTTCTGAACGGTGACATTAATGAAGAAGTTTTTATGAAATTGCCAGATGGAAGATTATGCAAACTAAATCGTTCAATTTATGGACTTAAAAAATCTCCTAAGTATTGGAACGAGAAATTTGATAATTTTATGAACAAAGAAAATTTTACAAGATCCAAGAATGATTTATGTTTATATAATAGGAGTAAAAATAATAATCAAATATATTTACTGATTTATGTAGATGACATTTTAATATTTGGAAATAATAACCAAGAAATTGAAAACTTTAAAATATTACTAAACAATAACTTTAAAACCAGAGATTTGGGTTTGGCAAAAAACTATTTAGGAATAACCATTAAACAAGATCTAAAAAAGGGTATAACTGAAATGAATCAAAGGAAATATTTAGAAAAGGTGCTTGTTAAGTTTGGTATGGCAGATAGCAAACACGCAGAAACTCCAATTGATCAAAACTTCGATTTTCAAATACTGAATAGACAGGAATCAGAAAACATATTTATAGAAAAGGAATGCAGACAATTAATTGGTAGTCTGATTTACGCTGTGAGTGGGACTCGACCAGATATAACAATGGCTGTAAATTTCTTGAGTAGATATCAACATTGCGCCAGCACAATGCTGTTGAAATCATTAAAAAGAATTTTACGCTATATTAAAAAAACATTGGATTTGTGCATTGTGTATGAAAATGGAAAGCAGAATGTTCTGGAAGGCTTTGCAGATGCAGACTGGGCGAGCGATCCCAAAGATCGAAGGTCAACTTCAGGGTAAGTAATTATGTTGTATGACTGTGTCGTTTCATGGTCTTCAAGAAAACAAACGATGACATCATTATCGTCAACTGAATCTGAATACATAGCTCTGAGCAATATAATCGTTGAGACATTATGGATCAAAAAATTGTTAGTCGATTTTGGATTAAAATATAACAAACCAATAGTTATACATGAAGACAATCAATTAATCAGTTATTAAAATTACTGAAAAAAACGAAAACAACAAAAGATTAAAACATGTCGATGTAAAATACAACCATATTTTGGAGAATGTGGAAAGCAAAGAAATTGAACTTAAATATATACCAACAGAAGAGAATATAGCGGATTTATTTACCAAGCCGCTAGGTAAAATAAAATTTCATAAATTAATAAGCAAAATTTTGAAATAGAAATAAATTAAATTTATATAACGTACAAGAAATAACTATTTCAAAACTATAACGTAAATTATCTTTAAAGTAATCATGAATTTTTTTTTAGTTTAATTTCTTGTTTTCTTGTTTTGCATACTAATATTTAAATTGAATAAGATATTTGTTGAGGGGGTGTGTTGAAATTAAGCGAAGTACTAAAGGTGGTATATTGGCCACCAGTCGCAACAAATATATAGTTATGGTTTTTATGCTTATAGGGCATATATTAAAATGTAAAATAGAATAAATAAAATTGTTCTCTTTCCGTTTTGTACCTCAACAAAAACACACGTTGTTTTCCTTATAAATTGGACGGCTTCTGGAAAAGATAATTATAACTTTTAACACAACTTTGACCAGATTGTCGTTTGCAACGACAAAATAAGTGTTTCTGCCAAAAACTGCTAATTCTGTTTTTATGCGATTTGATTTGATTTTGCGCGGTCCAAAATAATTTAAGCGGAAAATATTGCTCCCTTACTCGTTCACTGGATAGTTCAACGCTATATAAGCGATAAAGAGCTTAACTTTACAATTCTATTAATAGATAAAGCACCAGGTCATCTACATATAAAGAACCAAAATGTCTAATCAGTTTAGTCAGAATGCGTTAAAATAATAATGCATTGCCCTCGAATACGGTTAAGAACTTCAACATAATAGCACCAGAAATCAATTAGATCATCTCTGCAAACAAAGAAGGTCTCCAAATGGCTTAGCGATCAGTCTCGTAAGCATGATCCTAGTGTATAAAAAGCTGCAAAATTTCAACGTGATATTAAATTGATAATAATCGTGAACTACATACAACAGCCTTATAAAAACTGGAGATCAATGATTAATAACCGGATCACGTGTTTGCACAAAATCATCGACAGCACGTTAATTAAATTGGGATGGCGCAAAAGAACTGGAATTAAAACACGAAATAAATCCAGAAAACCACCGACGACTTTAGTACTTTCTGTAGAGCCGCCAAATTACGTTCATATTCAAGATGCCTAAACAGGCAAAGAAATTTGAGAAAAATTGTAGGCAATTTTTGATGATAAGGGTAGATATTGCCGAGTTGGCTTTATTCAACTGCTAAGTTAGACAAAAATGAGTGTATGCGAATCCATACAAGAATATATTGGCAAAATCGTCGGCGCGGCAAAAAAGGGCTATAAATCTTCCGATTTCCTTGAAAAGAAAAAGAACAATAAAACCACGAAAATGGGAGGTTTCGATGGCAAATGCGGTGCATTATTCAACGAAGTATTTTTGACCGGAAATTTTAATCAAGGCAAATGTTATTTGGAGTCCGGCGCAAGGCAACACCTCGGGAAATCCGTTTCTGACTGACGTTACGACGGCAAACAGCAAAAAGATGAAAGTTGAATCGTACTGCATACGGTTAAATTTTAGCCTGATGTACAAGGAAATACAAAGCCCATGTCGAAATCAAAAGTTATTGGCCAAATGATATAAAACATATGGCGATCGCATCGACCGAACATTCTGAAATATGGCATCGACGTCGAAATGAAACATGGCATCTAAAAAACAGTTGGGATCACGTTTACGTCACATATCTCAAAGGATAGCAATCGCGTTTGCTATTCACCAAAATTGGATCGAGAGCAAACGAGTAAGTTGAAATCGTTTTGCTGGGTGATTTAAGCCGTATGTCTCATGCATTGACATTGAATCGATGAATGAAGTTTTTGTCAAATTTTGAGCAAAGCGTACGTCGAGAAGCAAACCGGCCAAGATATCAAGAAATTCATATCTGATTATGGAACCAAACTCTGCGAAAGATTATTCATGATGAGCGGCATCGACAGACAATTAACCAAATATGCCACAGCAAAATGAACTTGCCAAGCGAACAATTCGAACGTTGATCGAGCATGATAGATGCACGCTACAAGATACAGAAGAACTTTCATAAATTGTAGGCTGAAGCGATGGAACAGCGACATATTTGAAAATCGTTGTTTCTCATGTTTTGAACGATAAACCTTTGATGGCAAAATCGAACAAACATCGTGTGACAGATGTCATTTTTTGGAATCAGATAATTTATTTGATTCGAAAATTAATTAAGCAGAAGCCTTGAATGAAACATTTGGCGACTTCATTTAGTAATTCAGGAAAAGGCTCTACTGAAATTGATTCGAACAATATCAGCGATGCTCCAAATAAATTAACCATTTCAACAGTAAAAGTTTCACCTATTTGGAATGTGGAAATATCGATAAACTGTTCACGCAAAAGATGCATCGTTTGGACCAAACTGTGAAAACTGGAAACAAGTAAGAGTCAAAAATCTAAGTGAAGTGATTTATTTGTGGTAAACGTCGGCATATGGTTAAAGCTTGCCGTTGAAACCAAAGCCAACAAGTTAAAATTCCTTTATCAACCGTTTAAGATTCGGCTCAAATTACAAGTGCAGCATATTTTTCGAAACGGTGCCATGAAAGTGAATGGATAAAAATTAATGAGTAAATGGCATCAATTTTAATGATCAAAAATGAAATTGAAAGAAAAATTATAAGATTTGCAAAGAAGATAAGCAAATTCGAAAACAATTTGCTAATAGCACAACGCGCACCGATAACATTTTAGATTTGGTCAAATCCGATTTAATGGGACTAATGTAACATAAATAAATCGTTGGTGCTAAATGGAAGAAATGGGATAACAAATCAAAAGAAATTGGTATTCTTGGAATTTTCTGAATACAAAAGGTACAAAAGGTGATCTTTGCGTTAATCCGATCAGCAAAAAGATTGAAATCAGTCATGTTATGATTATAAGTAAAAATGATTCTGATCAAGCTGTTATGACAGAAGAAATTAAGTGAAGGACAACGAACAAAGTATTCCCACAATCAACAATAAACTCGTTACCAGTACTCCTGCAAAATCATTATTGAGCTTGACATTTGGTCGATTAAAAAATCGCAAACCGATAAAATCAAAATGGGTCGCTCGATTTAAGGCAAGATTGGTTGCAAAAGGTTGTTCGCAGGTTAATGAAATCGATTATGAAGAAGTTTATCCACCAATGGTATGTTACACATCGTAACAATTCGTTTTGTCATCGCACTTGCTGTCAAAAATTGTTTGATTGATCAGATGGATGCAAACACAGCATTTTTTCAGAATGACTTAAAGACCGAGAAATTAGCAAAGATAATTATATGATACGGCTTAAAGAAATTAATAAATGATCCGTGTGTGTTCTTTAATGATGATCTGTCTTTAATCATTATGATCTACGTTAATTACTTAAATTGAAAGAGGCGTTATGCAATGCAAGATTAAAGACATTAGAAGTCATATGTCAGTGAACGAACATTTATGGAATAGGTAGTGGCAATTTGGCATTTTTAGACGTGAGTGAATGCAGTCGTAAAGTAAAAGCAACCGATGTTTTGTATGCACCAAAATTGGTTAGGAATGTACATTCTATCAGACGGTTGGTGCAAAATGGTCTTAAAGTCGAATTCAAAGATCGAAATTGCGACAGGCTCAATGGCCAACAAATCGGTGTAGCAGTCATATTTGTTGAACTGTATGTGTTGCGTCAACCAGATACAGTTTGTGCGGTGTTAGCACACAATGACAAATGCAAGAAAGTTCGTGATGTGGGGTTGAAGGGAAATTACACGGCTACAGTTTCCAAACAGATCAGCAAGTCATCGAGTCATGTTATTGGATTTAATACATACGGACGTTTGCGTACAGCGACACCCAGTGGAAAAAGTTACTTGGTTACCTTCATTGACGATTACTCACGTTTTACTGTTAACTACTGTTGATATTCTGTTAACGCACAAATCTAAGGTTGAAGACAATGTAAATCGGTTTATTGCATTCTGTGAAAAGAAATTCGATTATGTTTCCACAACATTTGTTCGAAATGGCTCGTTGCATGCAAATTGACGAGAAGTTACCAAACAGTTTTTGAGGTGAGGCCATCGCAACGGGAAATGTCATTCTCGTGTGATTACAAGAACAATGAACCTAACACCATATAAACGGTGGAATGGCATAAAACCATGTACAGACAATTGCACACATTTGGTTCTAAATGCTTTGATCACGTAACATCAGCAAAAAGACAAAAATTGGATTGTGTGGCAGGTGAAATGATTTTTCTGGGGCATGATGGACATCCAAAAGCTTATCGTTGCTACAATTATTCAACAAAGAAATTAGTAGTCAGTCGAGATGTTCATTTTAATACACCAAATACGAAAGACAGCGAAATTTAAATTGATTTGGTTAGCAAATAAAAACATGGACACATGAACACAACGGTACATGGGTACTTGTAGATTTATCGCCAGGTAAAACAGCAATTGGAAGTAAATGGGTGTTCAAGATAAAAGCAGTACGGACGGTGAAGTGCAACGATGAAACGAAAGCCAGATTCGTGGTACAAGGATTTTTACAGAAGTGAGGCGAGGATTATTACGAGGTGTTAGCGTACAACATTCAGAACGTTTTTATCAGTGAGCGCAAAAAGAAAAATTTTAGTGCATCACTTCGACGCTAAGACGGCATTTCTTAATGGAAAGTTAAAGGAAACCATCTACATGAAGCAGCCAAGCGGTTTTGATGATGATAGTCTGAAGGTATGCTTGCTTAAGAGAAGCATTTATGGTCTGAAACAGGCTACGAGATCTCAGAATTGCCAACTTCAGGAAGTAATCATCGGCGCTAATTTTCATGACTTAATTGTGGCAGATTCAACAAAGGCGCAAATTACAGATATTGAAATCATTTTTAAGACACATTTTGTGTTGCAAGATTTGAGACCAGTCAATTCACAGGGTTAGTTTTTTGGCTCAAAAGATCTCACGGCTGAGTATAGAAGATTGGAATCAATACAAACGTTTTGTGAAATATATGAAGGCAACACATCCACTAAGGCTTAAGGCAACATCAAATCAAGCGGATTATCATTGCTTGGATATACAAATGTAACATAGGCCGATGACAAAATTGATCATCATGCGAAGTCGAATTTATTTCAATATCGGAGGCATGAAATGGTTGCGACAAATGTTGGAAGAGATGCGCGAATAATTTAATTCGCCAACAGTAATATTCGAGGACAGTCAAGGTTGCATTGATCTGGTACATAATTACAAATTATCATACAAGACGGAGCACATTCCTACAAAATGATTTGTGATCTTAAGAGAAAAATGGTCATCGAATGTAAACACTGCCCCATAGAAAAAATTATTGCAGACTTATTGACAAAGCCATTATCTGCAATCAAACATGGTTATTTACGGGGGAAATGCAATTTGTGTTAAACGAGGTGTTCTGAATATATAAACGATACTTTTGACAGTTTTTCGTTGTCTGTCATAAAATAAAGTTTCATTTTATTATATTATATTTTCTCGTTTTTTTCTCTTTCAGAAAGTTTTTCCACATTGTTGGTAGATCATTATTAGATCTAAGGCAAGTAAATATCATCATATTATGATACTAAGATATCTAAAATGAACATCAGATTACGAATTGTGCTATTCTAAATCTAATGTGAAACATTTAATAGGTTATTGCAATGCAGAACAGACGTCGATTCAGACAACTTTATCACAATAAATTGTATCTTTAAATTAATCTCCTGAAAATTATGCAAAATGAGTTAGTCCCTTATACCATTTGCCACACAACCGTTGGATGTATGG
Source organism: Tipula confusa (assembly GCA_963556175.1). Lineage (NCBI taxonomy): Eukaryota > Metazoa > Arthropoda > Insecta > Diptera > Tipulidae > Tipula > Tipula confusa. The sequence goes on from OY744477.1 coordinate 75,258,644, forward strand.
AACCGTTAAATGTATATATTGTTACGCAGAGAAGCTACCCTGAAAATGGTTAGCTTTCTTTTAAACAAACGACTTATTTACAAGTTCATAAAATATTTAATGTTTAAAAATTACCTATTTAAAAATTTAAACAGTTTCCGTATTTTATTGTCAATCGGTACAAAAATATGTTGTTGTTTTTTTCTTTTTAACATTTCGAGACAAAACAATTTAAAACAAGTTAAGATTAAGATTCTGTTTGATATAAAAGTAATAAAATCGAAGCTCTGGAAATTTTTCAAATATAAATGTTTAATTATTTACAGTAAAAATTAATTATAGAATTATATAATAAAAAAATTAGTCTAAACTTTATGTATTTTTGTGTGATTTTAATTATAAATCGACTAGCTATATATGCGAAAACCAATCAAAACGCGCTTCGGTCGCAGCAACATAATCCCATAATAGTTTTGTGACTTGATATGTGGTTTCGATTTTTTATTTTTTTTTTTTTTTTTTATTTTAAATTATATAACATTTTTTTTTTAATCAAATGATTGCATAATTAATACATAATAATATAATTTTCTTAAAAAAAATATATATTAGATTTTATCATATAAATGCCATAACAGTTCCACTCCATAATTATATTAAAGGTAGTAAAATTTTATATACAAAATAAAATTAAAAAAAAAAGTTGTTAAAGGAAGACTCTTAAATTAGTTTTTATGTTTATAAAAAAAAAAGTTAAATAATTTTAGTACCTAGCTTAATAGTAGTAGCTTTAAATTAAACGATAGCCGGTTTAACTAAACACGCCTGTGAATTATTTCCAATACTAGAACCATCTAAACTATCTAGATCGAGTGCTGTATCTATCATTGTTGTATCTTGTAGCAAACGCAAACGACTTGGACTTATAAAATTTGGTTGTAAATTATTGTTATTATTACTATTATGATTACTACTATTATTTGTAGTTGTTACAATACTACCATTATTATTATTATTACTATTAATTTTTGGAATTGAATTTGACGTTTCATATGATGGTGCGACTGTTGTTGATGTTTGAGGTGGTGGTGGCGGTGAAATTGATCGATTTTTTTTCTGGCTTATATCTAATTTTGTTTTTACATTATTACTACTATTACTATTATCATTTACATTATTACTACTACTATTATTATTATTATTATTATTTACTAATTTCTCTGATTTACTTGTTTTTATTGTATTACCACCACCTCCACTACCGACAGCACCACTAGTACTGCCACCACCATTACCATTAGCACTGGTTGAAACACTATCCGAGAAATTACTTAATATCACAGGATCGTCTAAATCCAAATCGTCTGACATAAAAGTGGATGTGGTCAGCGCCGAATCATCAAGATGTCGCTGCTGTAACATTTGTAATTGTTGCTGTTGCAATGAATGACTTTTCTTTTGTTTTGTTTTAACAATTGTAAAACTTATATTATTTTCATTGTGCACACTACCACTACCATTTACCAATAGTAAATTTGGTTGTGACGATGTCGTGATATTCGAGTAAACATGTAAATTTGGATCTGATTTACTATGTCGACTAATATTACCACTATCTGGGGTGGTTGTTGGTGTAACCACCGATGATGTTGCCATCACATTAGCAACCACCAATGTTGGCGGTACATTACTATATACATTCTCAACAATCGGTTTATTATCACCATTATCATTATTTTTATTATCACTACTATCATCGGTATTGGCATCATTTTTACCATCATGATACAAATTATTATAGCTTCCGGTTAAATTTTTTAATTTTAATGTTCCAATTGTATCGGTTGTATCATTATTACCAGTAGTTGGTACTCCAGCCGATCCAACAACATTTAAATTTGTTATCGATAAGCTATCCGTTGGGATATTTAGGGTCGATAGTGGTATTTCATTTTCGATTAAATGCGATGCACTATTTGAATTACCTGGAAAATATATAAAATAAATAGAATTAGAATTTTTGTTTTAATTAAAGGATTTTTTTTGTTAAAAGTTAGTTAATAAAAAAAATACAAACACAACTACTAATAGCCGGGTATAATAAACATACACAAAAATTTCAGTGAGGTGATTGTTTACAATAAAAAAGTAGAAATTGTTGCAGCAGTGTATAAATAGTGAAGGTAATAAGAGTTAGAAGTCACAAGTTGTTAATTACTTCTTAATAAAATTACAAATTTACTTAAACACAAATATTGATTAAACATTTTTAAGGTTTAACAATTAAGAAGGTCTAAACGTGCCAACATGCTCTGATCCAATTTATACTTTCGGTGATCGAACAACACATAAAGATCAATGATAAGAAAGGTAATGAATTCCTGGCCATTATGCAATAATGTAAAACGAAAATGCCAGAAGTTGGATTTCTAAATTTGACAACTCTAAAGAAGTGTTATAATTCGCGGTTGCTGCTCTCCTAAACTGGACTCGCTCACAAATAAAATAGTTGGTTCTGTCAATAAAAAATCCTGAAATTATTCATTGGTCACTTTTGCATTTAGTGGCATTACGGTAACTGTTACTGGAGAACATTATCGTAATATAACTAATAACTTTTTGATACCATGATTGGTTCAAAAAGTATATGTGTTCGTTAAAGTATGTCTCTTTCAATAAAGACAGTGAAAAAATGGTGACGGCAATTGGCTTAATGATTGATTTAATATTTCATCGCGAAAGAGAAACCTGTTTTAGAAGGATTAATCACTAGAGGTCACTACGCTTCCGCTACGTTACTCCCTAGTTTAAAATATAATTCTGAGTTTTAAAAAAATCTCCAAGTTTATAGGTTAAGAACCGTTACTTTGCATTGATTTCCAGCACCGTCTAGCTTTAAAATAGTCCTTTGATTAACTACCGATTTGATTTTATTTAACCACCGCTAAATTGTCATATGAGTCAAAATACAGGAGGTCTTTTCGGAAAATTTCAAACCAGTGCTACATTTTGATAACTTGAAACCCAAACTGATATAATTTCACAATGGATTTAACATTTCGCTGTGACCTCTGTGATCGGAGGAACCTCCAATACCACGTAAATGACTTATAAAAAAAACCATGTTTTGCAACCCAAAGACTCATTTTATAACAATTTAAATCATGTATCCCTTTCCGGCCGAACATACACCTCTGTGTAGGGAAATTAAAATAATTTTAACGTAATCACGACGATGAAGTATTTGGAGAAATTCCAAATTTACTAGGGTTTCTATGTCTGAAGAAGAAAATATTGGCGATGAATTGCCAGATTTCGCGATATCGTATTTTAATAAGTATTTTACATCTGAATTCTTCAAATCAGATGCAATTTACATAAATATTTATGGTCTTTTCAAACACAGCAAAGAATTATCAACAAACAGCGTTGAGATTAAACAATTTATATGGGGCGCATTTTCCGGTGGGATATATTCCATACCCAAGATTGCCATAGTATTAAAGAAATAGATTTCGCATCGCCTTCTAACGTCAGACTTCACTAGAGACTGTTTTATAAAAGAATTGTGGGCCCGTTTCCGATTGATGAGCAAATGATTTCTTTTACCGGCCGATGCTCATTACGCAAATACGTAAAAATAAAACAAGATCCATAATTGGATCTTCTGGAGGAATGGTTACAGATTTTGAGATCTACTAACGTACCGCCACTCCGTTTAATGATACATCGTTGGATTTCAGGCCAGCAGTTATCCTTAGATTAACAGAAACGTTGCCAACGAGCTCGTTTCTATTTTTTTAAAAGTGCCAAAAAATCGAGTGAAAGATTTACTTGAATTTAGCTTGGAAATATCCAAGACGTTATTAGCATCTGTGGTTGAACTAATACTTAAACACAATTATGTATGTAGTTTTCCAGTAAAACTATAAGTTAGAAAAACAAATTTTAAATTTTTCAGAAACAGATCCTAATTAACACAGGCAATCATTTTTGTTTTGAATTTGTTTTTTATAAAAAATAATTCGGCCGGAAAAGGAAAATCATTTACCGACACAAACGTGTAAGTTTGGTTTCAAATGAGTTTCAGAAAAAAAATTTGATCGGTCACAAAGGAGTATCGTAAAATTAAACCCAGAAAGGATTGATTTGATAGGAAGTGTTGTATTACTGTCGAGCAACAGAATATAGCCTTTAAAAAAGCACGTGCCAGTTTAGGAAAACCACAAAGCGAATGTACAATAAATCAGCATTGTGCGCAGTTCATGCCACTTTAAAGGAGTTACCGGACTACACCATAACTTCAGATCCAGGTCTATTGCTATTCGGGACCTGCATGCACATCTCTGTGTTCAAAACTTTACAAGTGTCGAATGCTGTATTATAAAGTTGTCAAATACATCCTGCGGAGATGAAAGATCCATGCTACGAGGAATATACACTGGTCATGCAGAGACTAAAAAGAAATCTATCTTTTCGACATTGGTAATTAGTGTGACAAAGCGAAGGTATGCCCGTTGAATGAAAAGTGGCCGGTTTATGCCCTATTTTTAAGAAAACATAAGAAATAGCTTAAGATATTATAGTCTTACATAATATTGGAGAGAATATTTCTCCAGCGGAGGAAATTGTAGGTGAGTACCAAGGAGGATTTTGTCCGAGTTATTCGGACAAAACAGTCCGAGTTATTCGGAAAATATGTGCGTTTTTGAAAATGACATTGATGCAGTCACAATGATGTATGGAGAACAAAAACTTTCAGGGATTTTTGTAGTTAGTATTGGTGTACGGCAAAGAGATGCTCTGTCCACGACACTCTTTAATTTCATGTTAGAATTTATCATTCGTAAAAGCGAAACACCTCAGAACAACAGCTTGTACCGTCAGTTCAACCAGGCCATGACATATGCAGATGACATCTGCGTGTAATTGGTCTGAATGGCGATGGTGTCAAAGAACTACTACACACATTTGAAGGAAGTTTCTGATACCTCGGATCCTTTGTGAGTCATGATAAGTATGAGAGGGGTTATGCCGTTCACTTATAAAGTCCAAATACCTTGGAAATGCCAACAAGCTGAACATTCGAGAAAAGCGTCATGTGCATGATATATGGCATCAAACGCGACGATGCCGGCAATCACCGAGTTCCCTGATGTCATTCATGCAATAAAAGCACAGAGAATACTCTGGCTCGGTCACGTTCTGCGAGCCAATCCTAAAAGAGCTAGCTCGAGATCGAGTCCGAAGGAACCAAATTCTTGATACGGTACGGACCAGCTATGGCTTGTAAACCAATTTAACATTTCTCAATAAACTATGGTTGTTCGATTTTAAACGCAAGCAAAATCATGTGCCATGTTTTTAGACTCGGTATGATCGCTTAAAACCCGGAACCACTTCATAAATCGGTAGGATAATACCATCGAATGGTACTAGCAAACCGAGGAATACAATTTTTGAAGATAGACTAAACGATTGACAGCATTTACTTACATTTTAGTTGAAAAATACTAATAATAACATTTTTTATTTACCTTTGCTAGTTTATCAACAACAGCAAAATTAACAACCAGAACCGAATTTAATCTAACCATTATAGTGCCGGTCGTCTTACTCCACAGTACATGGTAGATTCTTATTTACAAGTTAAGGCAGATAAATTAAATTTCATTCGATTTTGTTACTAAATCATAAGTCAAAATGTAAAATTTGAGATTTGAGATTATCCTTCCATCGTCACTGATGTTTTTGTTGTAGTTACGGCAATTTCGAAAAGGCTCGAAAAGGTTTAAAACCTTCACCAAACTACATTAAATCGCTTAGTTTTAGTTACTTAAGTGTTAAAACTATTTGAATACTTGACGAAGCACGGTGCGATTAGAAATTCATAACGCATGTATTTAAAAGCGGTATGCAGATCTCTTAAGACAGTAAAATGATTAATTCAAGACGGCGCTACGTGCCACACAAGCAACGAAACAATCGCAATTTTGCAAGAAAAGTTTTCTGACCGTGTTATTTCTCGAAGAGGTGATCACAATTGGCCACCGATATCTTGTGATTTAACACCTTTAGACTTTTTTCTTTGGGGCCACTCGAAAAATAATGTCTCTATGCTCCACAATCGATTCAAGACCTTAAAGATGGGATTCGTGAAGTTATCGAGGTCATAAAGCCGCAAATGTGCGAATTGATTATAGAAAATTTCATGAAAAGGATATGGTGCTGTATTTGTTGGATAGATCATTGTTTAGTTAACCGCTGGACAATATAGACGTATTTTTTAAAAATTATAAATTTTTTAAATTTTTCTTTCGTATTTATATAAATTGAATTATGTTTTTTAAAATTTTTCATTTTGTTAAATAAGTTGTGTGTGAAGTTTTTTATAATGGCAAATAGTGATAACTCAAATGAATTTCAAGTTGTTATCGATAACAATAATAGAAAACCTAATGTGGGCGCAATAAATGGTGCTGCTAAAAAGCCACTCATTGCTTGCAAAATGCACAAGCTTCATCGGAATCAAAAATTTTACTGCGAAAATTCTTAATCGCACCGGACGGGTGCAATTAAATGCGAAGAACCAGAATCAACATCGACGGTTGACCATTGATATATCGTTCCCAATATCTAGGAAGACTTTCGCATTAGTTCCACTCATTCACTCCCGAAAGTGAACGAGAATACACGGCTGTAATTCTCGGCCTTTATTAAGCAGAGGCCGAGACAGTGAAGTTGGCCACAACCAACGCGGGAGTTGTAGTCAAATCAGTGGCAATCCGTAAAACTAAATCAAATATACCGTTGTTAGTTGCGCGTTTTGCCAGAGGTACAACGAACATCAAGGAGCTCGACGAGAAATGTTGGTTGCTATGTAACTGCGTAGTTACATGGCAACATTTTTCACCAGCAGTCAAGGAGTACAAACAGTGATTCAATTACCAACAATACGGGCTAGCAGCGTCAAACTGCAACCGTACTATAAGATGCGTGAAATGCCCTGAATTTCACGAAAAGGGAAGTTGTAAAAGAACAATAACTGAAGGAACAGCAAAATACGTCAACTGCAATGGAGATCACACTGCAAACTACAAAGTGAGTAGTGCCTAACAACGAGATGAAACAGTGGTTACACCTAGACCAACATTATATGTACCAGCTTCGGCACCACCTGTTAATTTCAGGAGGTTATTGCAGGACCAACAACAGGAAACATTTTTGCAGAATTAAAGGTTCAAGTTGAGGGATTACAACATATCCCGAACAAAAGGAAATCATCAATGAATTGAAGAACCTCATCATGGTCATCAAATTTTCAAAATCAACGCAGGAAGCTGCCATGAACATCGCCAAGTTTTACATGCAATCAGTATAAATAACTTTGATGATTGACAGAAATAAAAAAAGTGTAAAATGCCTTTTATAGAACCCTTGTTCTATAATTCATAAAAAAGTGAAGTTTGAAAACTTCATACAAGTCCTTCAACTAAGAGTAATTATGCTCGCGGAAACATGGCTTGGATAGGATAAGAACTCCACTTATTAATCCAAATACTAATAATATAACAAATGATGGCGGAGTAGCTATACTAATCCATAAATCTCTTAAATATAAATTACTAACGCCTATTCCACTTAGACGAATTGAAAGTATTTCCATAGATATATAACCAAACATTAACATAGAATTATATAACCAAACATTAACCTTGTAGCTATTTATAACACTCCTACTAAACCTGATTCAGTAGCATTTTCTCAAGATCTTAAACTTCCAATTAAATCATATGATCGCGTAGTCATAGCTGTAGACTTTAATGCAAAGCACCGTAATTAGAATTGCCAACAGCTGGCTCAAAGCCTCTAACAATAATATCTTATTAAATTACCCCGATGAATCAACTTGTTTTGTTCCCGATAGAAATCCTTCAACTATAGACCTAATTCTTTCCAAAAATTATTCAAAAATTACTAATATAGAATCCATAAATGATTTGTCAACAAACCATTACCCAGTTCTTTTTGAACTAGGTACCAGTCCAATAATAATACCTTCGGCTCCACCTCGAGGAAAAATCGTAACAAAATTTACGATTAGATCCTAACAAAATTTAAGTTTTAAAAATTAAAAATTCTCTTAATTTAAGAGGGGTAGCGTTGAGTTAATACTAACTCAAAGCTATTCTTTGATCACAATCTCTCGGTATGTAATTTAGGTATGATAATTCACTGTTTGTAAAGGGTTCTTAGATGCTTTAGTAAAAGCTCATTTGTTAAATTACCAATCTTAACAAGGAAATACTAGAGAAAGTGGATCTGTGAATATGTCTTTAAATATCTTGTGCTTCATCTATATATTGTTCGATTAACTTCTTTTAGCAGCTTTTGCCTAATTATCTCAACTAACTAGGTTCTGCAACAAATACACGTTGATAGGATTATAGGAGGTAGGATTATATTATAAAGGTGCACTCCAGAAGATATTCAGGTTCAAACCTGGTGAAATGCTCAGATAATATGGCATTTTCGTTTGATTGTTTTAATTTCTTGACAGCTGGTATTAGGATTAATCATGGTATCGAAATTTTTAGAAAACGAGTAATTGCTCGCATAAACTGTTTATTTGCAAATGATACTATTTTTATGGGGTTGACTGCCTTCGTAACGGCACTTATTGCGATGTACATTCTTATTAATCTTCTTTTTGTTTGGAATTCCTAGCCCATGTGTCGTTGTTGGTAATTGGGGAGATCTGTAGGTATTTCAGATCAGAGAATATATTTTGTCATGTCAGACTGTTTAGTTATCTATTGACTGACAACAGTGTTTCTTTTCCGATGTTCGATTTCTTTGCCAGTTTGTACGAGCTTTTCTTTCATTTTTAATCATTTCAATTACTTCTTCGAGATGTGTGATTAAAGGTTTGCTTTGTTTCCCTATTGTAACTAGGAGTACTATTGAAAGCGTCAATTTGAACCAAATCTATCCTTTTGGTTAGTTCATCTTCTATTGTTTGAACTTTAAGATTAGTTTTCTGCATGTTAACATGATAAATGTATTGTTAAATTGAGTTAAACCTATTTTTTTATTATTGTTTGGCTAAGCGTTATTATAACTGGCGAGTGATCAAATGGAAGTCTCGAGACGTTTTCTATATGGATATAATTCCCAGATATACCTTTTGTTGCAAAGAAGTGCAAAGATAAGTGGCTCTTATCCTTTAGTCGTTAATAACCGTGATCTGCAGTATATATTTTTTGCGTTAATGCCGCCTCTAATTAAAAAATTACTACCAAGCGCTTTTTTGAAACACCATGTACTCTACTTGTTTGAGGTTGTACATAGGTGGACAGTATATAGCTGAAATGGTATAATTTTGAGTTTTACTTAGATGCATCAATCATTAATTGTGACTTGCATGAACATTTTCTCAATTTTAAGTTCTTTATTGTGTTGGCAATTATGACTTTAAAAAAAATAGCTGGCCTTCCTTAGCTTTATTGTCAGGGTTTAAAGGATAATAAAAGGTTTACCCAGGCAATTTACAGTATGATGATTTTCTGAAATGAAATTGTGTTATCCAAAATATATGAGTATCTATATTTTGGAAGTTTAAAAATATTTTTAGCTAAGCCCACTCAATTCTTGTGCATCTAATTGCTTATTAAGAACTTCTAGATTTGTCAATATATATATAAAACTTGGTCCACATTTTCTTGTCTTCAGCTTTTTTGTTGGGCTAATTGAGAGTATGTGAAGTTTGAGCTTACTCGTTCACTTAGAGTTCACACAATATTAAAAGCGATTCTTTTTCTCTATTTCTCGTCCATATTTAACATGATTTTGTTTCGGTTTACGTGATTTAATACTCATTTTTGTACTTCTATTGCAACTTAACATCTATATATAGTTAGAGGGATGTTGACTTTTGCTATTGAAACATTTTGGCAAGCATGGTGTGAGCTTATCTGCGCGGTTAACACATCTAGGTTCACGATTACAGTACTCTGAGGGGTCTTAGCACTTATTAAGTCTCAATTTATCATTATTTCTATTTTTTATAATTTTAACATTACTTGTTAGTTCTTTCAAAATATTTTATTTTAGCAAGATTTGAGTCCCTTGCCATTACTTTGATTGGACGATCATTTTTGTCCTCGTAGTTATATAATTTAAACCACACGGTGTTTAATTTAGTAGCCAGAGCTTTATAATCTTCAGTTTTTTTCGTGACTTTACCAACTACACTTCTTTTAGTTGCAACTAATATATAGTTTGGAAGTGAAGGCATATTATGTACTTTGTATTTTACTTTTGTAATCCAATATCTATTATAAATATAGACAAGACGGGTAAGAGTGCTTTGGTGGCAACTTTATTGGATGTTTTGCACCAAAATCTAAATTGTTATTTGACATGCGATTATTCTTCTAAAAAATTCGCGAATAACTTTCGAGCTTCCAGCTTTTACAACAATTAACAAATTTTCTTGTTCTTGTCATTTAATTTAAAAGAAAATTTATAAATTATATAAGTGTTTGATTAGTATACGGTTTAAGATAAGTGTAACACTAAATAAGTGTACACTAAAATCTTTCGATTTTGAAAACAAATAAAGAGGAACTAAGAAATATTTATAGTGTAGGACAAACTAGTTATACAGGAGTTTTCGTAAATAGCAACATCGATTTATTTTCGACTTAACATAAATATCTAACACCTAATATACAATGTTGTCATATACAATATTGCCATTTTTTAATACATTACAAACAGAATTTAAAATACGAATAGAAATATAATTAGCTTACACAAACACACAAACCAACACACACACACAAACACACGAGTTGGTTAACAACAATTTATGTTCGTTTCGGAACGTGATGAAAAAAAATAAAGCGTGTTACGCCGGTTAGCAATACACTACAACAAAATTATGTATACCTCATATTTTATAACTTAATTTAAGGACGGTTTAAAATTTAATTTATTAAAATTTGCTAAATTACCGTACCAAAAAATATTATCACAATTTGATTGAATGTTTTAGTTGAGTTCAGGCTGCGATTTACGTGCCGAGAATAAGGAAGGAGTACTGATAAGTGATGATAATGCAGAATTGTAATAGTATTACGAGGCTTTGCTAAATTAAGAAGTTTAAACTCCCAAATCGACTAAAATACGACTAAAATACGTAAGGTAAATTGATTGTACCTAAGAAATACCTTTTCTTTTTTGGATTATAGCCATATTAAATTTATTTATTTATAGCTACGAGTATCACAAATTTAATGTTACTTAGCACAATCGGAGTTCTCTGTCAAACATTAGAATTGCAAGTTTCCAATTGCAAAATTGGAAGTTCTTCCTATCAGCCAGAACATTTTGTAAAATTTGGTTGTATGAGGAGTTGATCTTAATTGCCAGTGTGAGAGTTTAGTGTGATATCAAGATGGCTGTACCATCTGCAAATGTTGATATTATTACGTTTTTAGTATAATGTTGTTCGGTTGTCTATAACAAGGTTGATGAACGCTGCCTTGTGAAAAACCTGCTCCAATATCATTTAAGCCCGTGGTTGATTCCTCTTGTTTTACGATATAATGCCTTTGAAGAGGATAGTTTTTCAGAACTAAGTGAAAATATTTGGCAACAGCTTTTAAGTTTTATTAAATAACACAGGAAGAAAGGAAATCAGCATTCCTTTTCCTCAGCAAGAGTTTGATGATATTTGATGCATATTTTGGAGACCATTTACTGTTAATATTACACAGTCCTCATACCATTACTGCAGGCAGATGACTTGCAGACATTTTTGGAGCAGTTTCTTGAATGTAGTTGAACGAAACTTCTGGATACATTTCTGTTCTTTCGGATGATTGCATTTTCAGCATTCGTTGCTCTTCTCGCTGCCGAGGATTAATTCTTCGTTTACGGTTTAAATATATTGGGCAACTTCTATAATGTGTATGATTTTCTTCGCAGTTGCTACATCTTTACACCTAAGTATATCGGCTTTGTTTTTATTACATTCTTTTGGATTATGTAGTTCTTCACAGACATCGCTCAACGTACAATAATCTTTACTAAGTCCGTATTCTTGGTAGTTAGCACACAGTATTGGCATATTTTTTATCTTGGGTTCCTCTATAGTGATCCTTCTATGCAAGAGGTATTTCAAACTATATATTTCATGATTTTCTTTTGCTGTTTTATTGTTTACTTCTAATTCCAAGAGGAGGCACTTTTAATTTAGATAATTAAAGCACCTTTTATTTATTTAAAATGTTCGTTATAGTTTTAGATTGAAAACTTTCAGCAACAATAAACGTTATTTATTTCGCTTGGGTCTATGAAAATCTCAATTGCCATTGTTGTTACGACCATACCACTCTGGCTCTTTAGTTGGTAAGTATAGTACCGTCAACCAATTTTGTCGAAATGGTTAATTAACACTTTGTAAGCATCAATGTTGAGTGACTGGATTTTTATTGTTTTGGAAAATGGCAAGATTTTTAAAGGATTCTTCCTTTTTTGACGGTTATTGTCAATTGACAACGATGTACTTTAATTTTCCATAATGTTTATTACACTTAAAAATAATATTAATTTCGGTATCTGCTCCCATACCCATCGATTACCAGTTTTTGTTTCTGAATCGCTTATTTTGTATTACCCTTTTATTCCTGTCTCTCGCTTTTACTAAAGAATGCCCTGCCTCCTTGACAATGCATTTGTAAGCAAAATTCCCCCTTTTATGCACTTATCTGAACAAGTTCTTTAAAAATCTTAGGTATCTAAAGTGGGGAATCTGTAACTCTGTAAACGATGAGCAAATTGTAATTTTTCTCTAGAATATCGATTGGGCATGCGTACATTTATTTGTTTTTAACAATCTAAATATATTAACCACCGCCAGTCGACCGGTTACTTGTTCCAAGTGCATATTTTTTATGTAGGCTTCTTTTTGCTGTCTATTGTAGGAACCCCGTTCTCTTTCACTAATTCATCACTTTACTTTATCATGCTCTTGAGGAACTGTTGCTTCCGACGAATGCCCTACATAAGGTTCTTGGCCATGCTTCTTTTTATTTTTCTGGCCGCTTTTCTGGCCCTAAATTTATTTTCACCAGAGCCCAATCTTTCAATTTGCCGACATTGTGGCACATTTGATGGATTTATGTTTTTGAGTACAAAATCGACATAATGTGCTGAGGCCAAATCTGGCAAAAACCACACCAGATCCACATATTTCAGAGGAAGGGTAAAAGGTGTCTTCTTTAACATTCGTTTACATAAACTTTTGCATTTATTGTTCAAGGATTCACGAATGGCGTATTACTCCGAGATGCACAGACATATTGCTTGCCAAACGAGATATTTTGCGCCAAATTTTTCAATGACAAACGAAGTTTCCGAATCGGAAAGAAGCTCTCTTTTAAATGACGCATAAAATTTGTTTCGTATATAAACTTTCAGGCTCTGGTTTTAATAACTGTGCGTTGTAAATATTTTCCTCCAAATTTTTCGGGAAGCGGATAATATTTCAATGTTTCGATTTAATGCAAAGTCTACAACCTTTCTAGTATTGCCAGTTCCTTTACAATGGAATGATGATTTTTTTTAGTTGATCTTTTTTATTCATTTTTTTCGAATTTTCTTAAAAAATCTTATATTTGACTTTATTTTTACGTTTCAACTCTCAAACATTAATTTGATAAAATTGGGGCAATTATGCCACCACTCTAAAATCCACACCCCACTGCTACTCTTGGTGGATGCATTGGTTTCTGTACGATTACGTGTGGCTGATCCAAACCCCAAATCCGGCACTTCTGCTTTTTTACAGCCCCGGAGATGAAAATGCGCTTCGTCTGAAAAGATGATTTTTTGACCGAAATCGACGGCATTATTATACTGGTCTTTGGTGCACGCAGAGAACTGACATCAAAGCAGAAGATCATTTTCTTTGACGCCAGATGACTGAGTTGTAAGCGAAAAATCAGAGGTCTTTGAACAGTGGCCATAGTTGCTAAGATCGGCGTTGAGTTGAGAACGATGAATTCCGTCTACACTATGGGCCACAGCCGCAATATTCTCGGACGTGCAAACGGTCCGAGGTCGGGGTTCATTTCTATTATCCAATAGTAAGCCTTTCTTTCGAATTTCACAAATGTAGCCACAGTGGTTCCGCTTGGCGCTTTTCCATAAATCATACTTTTCAAAATTTGTCCGGTTCCTGCTACACAACAACTACTTTTTATTTCGTGTTCTATGAACTATTTCTTCATATTCGCAATGTCAAGCGCTACCATAGTAAAAGTGTTGCCATTATAGCCTATGATTTCAAAACAAACCAATAGATGGCCCACTTATGGATTAGATGTCTTAAGTGGAACCAAGTTACATAAACTCTGAAACTTATAAATGCTAAACGATACATTTGCAAATGATCACAAATTTTTGAGGTAATTTCGAGTAACGGTTAAAATATCTTAAATGAAATAAATCAAATTGTGATATTGTTGTAACTTTCCGTCAATTATAAACCTTAATTAAATTAATTAAACGAATAAATTATAAGATGTTCGCGAGGTACACATAATTTTGTTAAGGACTGTATAAAGTTTATTACTTCACAAAAGCTTTACAATTATATAAAGCCTTTAATTCTACCTGCTTGCAATTCAAATTTTGAATAACCTTCCCATAATACACACCGAGAGTACTCATTTTGCTACGCCCTTCTATATTTATTTAACTTTCATACTTAAGTAACTTATTTTTTTTTTTTATTTTAATAGTAAGTAAAATATTACGTTAGGGTTGATTCGACAGTAAGTCTCAAATACTTAAATATAATACGAAATTTTTGGTTATGCTATAAAAAAAAAATAAAAAAATTAAATAAAAATAATATTAATTTCTAAATAAATTATGAACTAAATAAATTTATAATTTGTGTTAAAAAAAAATGTAAATCGAATGAAGTTAGTGTGTATAACAGCGAGCTCCACCACCAATTTGTCTTATAATACAACCGCGCACGTATTGATGTAAAATTTTACTGTAACATGCAAATTAAATCAGTCATGCGTGACAGAGAGCTTAAAATAGCTAACAAAAAAAATTTTTTTTTTCTACTTTGCAAGCTTTAAATATGAAAAAATCAATGTGATTTATTTATTTACCATTTTGCTCGCAGTTGCTGAGCTTGGGTAAATCAATTAGATCACGTACTTCGCTAAATTAGCAATTAAACTTTCAAATATTTTCTATAAGCAAATTTAATTTGTATTTTAGTTAGATATAAACATTAAACTCACCCCCATATAATTATAAAATTAACCCTGAATTCATCATCATTCTCTCAAAGAATGTTTGTAAGTAAATAAAGAAAAGTTGTTTTTTTTTATATGTAAGTATAATATAGTTTTGTAATGCATTTACTTGTTTGTAAAATAATAAAAAAAAACGATTAATGACATAATGAGGCGGAAAATATATGTGATTTACGTCACTTAATTAATTAAGATTTAATTTGAAAACTTTGTTTGAAATCATTACAACCAGTTTGATGAACGTATACCCTTAACCATAATCAAGTGACATAAATAACCGACTAAGAAAAATACTACACTGTTAAATAGTTCTAATATAGAAACTGAGAATATCAAAAATCTAATTTAACTAATTAGAATTATATATTTTTTTTTTTTTTTTGGAATGTATTAAGAAAATAAGTCAAACTCTAATCATAATAAATTATGCAAAACTAATTTCTCTATGCTAATTTTTAAATTTAAAAATACGGGTAAGTTAACTACACTTCAAAATAAATTTTCTATAATATTTGCAAAATTTGTTTGTTTGTTCTTTATTTATAAACGTTGGGTCTTTCACCTCTCATACAATAGTAATTAGTTAGTAACATACTAGTTCTCGATTTAAAAATTTTGAACATTAAATTCGCTTCAGGACGTTTTGTTCCAAAGTTTTACCGATTTACGCGTTTGATCAATTTTTACAACTTCAACTTATCCGAGGTCCCGGAAGCCCGTTCTTTCTTCAATGTGTGGTTACTACTAAATAAATTGCGTCTTGGTCTCTAAGACCTGTGATCATATATGTTGTTTTAGACTCATTGATTTTGAAACCAACGGAAGCCGAAAAACATACAAGTGGATCCAGAAGTTATTTTACACCGTTGCCATTTAGTTCAATTATACAGATATCATCTGCATATGCCAGATACTGTTCGATATAAGACGTTGTCCAGAATGTTCACTTTTTTGGAAGATAAATTCAAACATGAGATTAAAGAGTATTGGGATAGAGCAACTTCTTGCCATACATAAAAATTTACAAAAATGCACATATTTTTCCGGTAATATCAGCTATCGCAAAACAGACCATAAGCTAACTCGATAGATTGAGTCTTAGCCTTGCTGAAAATTCAGGAATACCTGATGGATCGCATGATATTTTTCGTAATATTTAGAAATAATTATCCTAGACCAAAAAAATTGATCAGTGATTGACCACTTCGGACAAAATGCTCCTTGGTTGTCACCTACAATTTCTTCCGCCAGAGGAATGATTTTTTTGCAATATTATGTAACATTAATTTGTAGAAGTAGAAAGGAGAGCTATGCCGCAAAAGTTGTCGCATTTTAAGCAATCTCTCTTCTTGAAGATAGCGCATAATGCGGCCTCTCTATTTATCGGACATAATTTGCTTTGGCAAGCCCGTTTCTTAGAAATTAATAGAAGGTCAATTTGGCTTCGGGACGTCATACGCGAGTGCGTCCATACGACTAAGTTGATGTTTTTATGAAGAAAGAAAGAGAACGAATGAAATCGCAAAGTACAAGAATATTTTCCCTATTAGCAATCACATATTTTCACATAAGTCAGTCTACTTTTTACCAGCTCTAGCATCACCAGTCATTATTCTAACATCGTGCTCCGATACTGATCATTCATCTAAATTGCTGATGCTCGGTTTTGGAATCGATCGAGTGCAGTCAAATTAGTATTTGGTGCACCAGCACCAGTTTTCTGATGGAGTAAAGTAAAACTTACATGATCATAAAAATCCAAGACATCTGACTGCACCAATTGCTGCTTTGTCGATTTGCTCAGCCCAAGATATTATCTTTGATATAGTCAAACCGAGAATCTAAAATATGTTAGACGTATAGCCAAGATGGATTTACCAGTCAGAAAAGACGACGAATAGCCATCAGTTTGGCCAGAAAAAAAAACACAGAATTGAAATTGGTTGGGATTGAATCCAACCCTATCCAACTGCCCTTAATTTGCACAGCAAACCCTTGTGCCGCACGAGATCAAATGCCTTCGAGAAATCGAGTGCAATGACTTATGATTCACCAGATTAAAGATACCTGCTGAACGCTCTCCGCAAAAACCATACTGACGATCGGAAATTAGAAGGTTATCTTCCAAATATTTCATCAGATGGAAATTGATTATGGTCTCGAGTACTTTGGAAAACACCGAGGCGATAGCGATTGGGCGATACATTGAAGGGTTCGATTTGCTGCCGTTTTTGGCACAGGATGTAAGTTAGCAGTTTTACGGATGAAGGGGAAAATACCAGAAGACATAGATCGGTGGTACAAACATTTTACAGCGGTTTACAACAATATTTGAGAACATTTGGGGAATACCATCTGGACCGGCTGACTTGTTTGTGCTAATATTTGCAAGAACTTTAGCGACCATTCTAGGCCTGAATCTAATGTAGGGCATCGACAAGCTGGATAGAGATATATTCGAAGGTGTTAAGTTAAAATCAGCCAAAAAACAGTTTAAAGCAAATTTTCGGGTGAGGAGATTAGCTTTTTCTTTGACAGTAGAAAAAATATAGATAATTTCCTACTATCCAAGATTTCGTCGCTTTTACGAAAAAAAGACTAAAAGGTCCAATTGCTATAATCCCAATTTAAGACTTGCAGTTTAAGACTTGAAAGTTTTAGAACTCTTTAATCTTATTTTCGTGATCTTTTTTAGCTTGCGACATTGTTCGCGTTGCTAGAATTCTAGCCGCCTTAAATTCACCTAAATTTTCATAGCGAAGAGAATATTTAGACAAAAAATGCAATAAATTGTGATACACTGTCAACCTGAGAGTATTACTACCGGGCTGCTGAAAACTTGCAACAAACTTCACACCGATGTATCAGTCGAAACAACTATGACAGAGCGCTCATATATTAGTGTGTTGAAGCATTTACGACAAACATGGAATTCAAACGTAACAGTGTTATTGCGCTATATTTGTCTGAAAAGCCATAAGTTCAAATTGTTCGAGAGCTAAGCCATCTCAATTAGCAATATATTGTATCGCGCAACAATTTCCAATACAACAGTATTGGCAGCATTGCCAGACGCAAAGGTAGAGGTCGTTCATCAAAAGAAACTATTCGAAAAATGAAAAAAGCACCCGTCATGCAATACATTTTGGCAGCTTGGATTAAAGCCTTTGAAGTTCCAAAAGGCATACGATCTTACTATTGACCAGAAAAAATAGACTGGATAGGGCAAAGAAATTACTTCGATTGCATGCAAGTAAGCTGTTGCCGAATATTGTCTTCTATTATGAGGCTCCATTTAGCATGTAAGCAAACAAAATGACCGAGTTTATTTATCAGAGAGATCGTACGAAAATGTACACATCCAGATGGCTGCTAGAAAGCAGGCACCGGCAAAGGTGATGGTGTATACCGCCGTTATTACCGATGGACGCTCTCCACTGGTTGTTGTTAACCGAGGCGTAAAGATAAAAGCAAGAGTCTGTCGAATGGTTGAAAACCACGATCTGCACTTTATTGTAAGACACAACAACTGGCTAGTCCACAGGATGCAAACCTAATAGACTTATCTATCTGGAGCATTTCAAAGAGCAAGGTTGGCACTAAAAAATATCAAAGTATCGAATAACTGAGAGGCTCATAGAGAGGTCATTCCGGAGGCTCACACTTGTGCAGTTTGCAATGCCTTCAATGCCCTTCCTCAACCGTCTCAAGGACATCTAAAAAATTTTAAAATGTTAATGAGTTGACTCCCATTTTGACTTTTCAACAATAAAATTTAACCATAAATGAAAATTAATAGCGTTTTACTTTGCTGCAATTTGTTCAGCAGGTATTCAGCAATGAACACGATTTGCATAACTCATTTAAAGTAGTCACACTGCTGACCTAGAACTCAGACCATATACAATTCTCCATGTTAACAAAGATACGGTAACCGGCACATGGAACAAACACTTCTCAGTTGTACTCAATGTTCAAAAAACTATATATATTTAGAGGTAATGTAGTTATGTGATGAAAAAAGGGCCGCGTTACATTTAAGATAAGAGATCACTCAACATTTGAAAACAATTTTTTATCCTACAAATTTTCCGATATGAATAATGACATATTTGGGAATCACCGATTCCTTAATATCATATCGTGTGTGTTATTGGATAAAACTAACTAGATGGCAGACCTACTAAAACCGCTTGTACGATTTTAAGGTTCCATTGGTCACAGAACAATGAGTCTCTAAAGAAAAATATACAATGAAATATTGTATCCAGTGAACTTGTTGTCCATTATTTCATGAATTCCGTTAGAAATTTTAATCAAATTCTTAATATCGTGGTTGAAGTGAGCTCGGCATTAACTTTAATGCTTTCTGGACTGTTTATAGTTCTGCTAGTAGTAGGGCACCACTTAATTCCAGTTTTAGTAACGAAATTATTTTTTTTATATGAGAGACTTTATTTTTTGCTACTTTTAGACAAACTACTGATGTGCCTTGTGCATTTGTTGTTTTAAAACATACAGCTGCGACGAATCCCATTTCTGACGCATCGCTTAAACCATGGAGCTCATGCTTTCCTTGTTGTTTGTGTTCTATACAACGAGGTATGGCAATGTTTTCAATTCCAGTTAGACTTTCTATAAATTGGATCCATTGTTTTTGTAGTTCGATACTCAGCTTTTCATCCCAATCAACACCAGTTATCCACGGATTCTGCATCAATAATTGTGTTCTAATGATTATCGGTGCAAACCATCCTGGTGGACATTAATTATGAACATCATCGACATTTATAGGACACAATCTGCCTTCGCGATCACTTTTAGGTGCATGAATAATTAATTATTTGTTGCTACTAGCCTTTTTTCTAGAACAGAATCCTCCTGCCTTTAGGATTTGTATGTGCTGTGATTGAAGTTCCACTGCCTGCCTTAACGTAAGCGCTCCTGATAGAAGATCATTTACGTAGAAATATATCAACGTTTTGATGTAATGTTTTGGTGATTCTCTCTTGCTATGAAGAGAACAATTATACTTTCTATCATTTTTTGAAATCCGACGGAATATCTTTTCTATGTCGGTCTTGAAAATAAATTCGTGTTTTTTCCATCTCATTAAGATATAGATATTATGTCCTGTTGGAACCATTTAACATTAAGTCGTTTAAAAATGCATCCAAAGTTATTTTTGCTAGGCCATCATAAACGAAATTCTTTCATTACCGCATGATGTGGAAGGTATATGCACCTTCTGACTCTTCATAAGTTTGTTCCATATCACCAAGCTGTTTATATTCCAACAAAAACGCTGTATAACCTTAATTCCTTGAGTAGTGGATCCCTAGTCACTCTTTTCTCGGCGTGAAGAAGTCTTGCTACTGCCATCTGTTTTGAATCTCCTAGGTATGCTGTTGGATCCTTCTGGACAGGGATACAAACTTCGTAGTGCGGATCTTTGAGCCGTTTATGTAAATTTTGAAAAATTTCTTCACATTTCCTCTCTGGTTTTGTTAGTTTGCATACTGGATGAAGTTCCTTCAAATCCCAAATTTTTTTCAGCTGCTCAACTATTTCCGTTGATGTGACATATAATTTAACTCTTAATTCGGTTTTCCTGCTCGATGCTGATATTCTATCCAAGATGACCCATCTAAATTCTGTAAGCTGCGCAGCTGTATCGTTCTTATTTCCCTTGATGAGTTGGGGTTTAAGAATTTGACTGTAATAGTCTGCGTCTAGCAGTACATCAATGAACGTCGGATTATTATAAGTTGGATCTGCTAAAAGCAGAATGTTTGATGTAGCCATTCTTCTAATTTGAATTTTATTTCGCCATTTGACGTTTCTTGCAGATTTCCATTTATTTTGATATATCCCGTCGGACACAATTATCATGAGTGAAGAGGGATCTGAAGTATCGGAAGCCCATCACTCCTTCAAATTTGTTGTCAGTTGTCACCACTATAAAAATCAATTGTGCTTTGGTATCTAAAACCAGTGATCATATATTTTATTTTAGACTCATTGATTTTGATACCAACGTGGCCACTTTCTATTTATCGGGCATAACTTTGCTTTACCATACTAATGGAATAAAGTTGAAAAGATAGTTCCACAAAATATTATTTCCGAATACGAAGAATTCGGTATCAATGCCTTCAACTCCAGGAGAACGATTTCTTTTTGGTATCTGCATGACAAGTGTGAATTCCTTGTATGATGGGTCTTCTATGCACATCTCCGCAGTTATTGATCACTGCCTACAAATTTGGTAGCCGACCGATGTGACCTCACAACATTTTGGATGACTCGAGACCGTCCGTTAGCAATTACCACATGGTTAATTTGACTTCGGGACGTTATACACGAGCCTTTCCATATTTCCAAGTTGATGTTTATATGAGGAAAGAATGTGAGAGAAACAATCAAATTAAGTGCGATTGAAAAATACATCATTCTTTCTCTTTTATTGGTCGCTAGTTCGTGTCGGGAGCAAGAACCTATATTATCACATAAGTCAGTCTGATTATTGCAAGCTCTAGCATTAAAGTCAACAATCACGATTCTGCTTCGTATTCCGGTATGGATCCCGGATACTCTTTTAAGACTGATATAGTGCCATCAAATGCTTCTGGTTTTCTTAGCTCCTGCACGTTTTTTAAGTCGTCTTCTACGATAAGCAAGTAGTTTTCTAAGCATGTCATGATAGTGTAAAAATGTTGACCAAGACATGAGGGTGCCCCGACCAGAGGACTAATAAAATATTAATCTGAAATTTAATAACTGGAAGGTTAAGTGATTTAACTGAAATACTAAGGGTCACTTTCGATTGTACTTTCATAGGAATAAGATAACTAATAAGAATCGTTTAATAAGTCCCGAGTCTAACTCAGAGATGGCGCCTGTAATGAAAATCTTTATCATTTTTAGAACGTAGGAACCTCCAAACGATATGTGGCATGGCAATCGAACCGCAGTTCGATTCTGATACTGAGTAACTTTTGAAATTTTAAAATCAATGGACAAAAGAGTATCGTATGTTGTTAAAACATTACATTTTAATGGGAAAACAACGTTCAAGCACCATCAAATGGTGGTGTGTTCAATATTCTACATAACAATTTGGCCAAATGCTCACAATGGAATAAAAACCACGACGCACCAGTAATTCAGTGCACTGTTTAGCACTGTTTATTCGAAATAAAAGGATTTGTACGTTGGTATGTAAGAAATGGATTCACCATTTTACTCCGGAATCAAATCGACAATCAGCTGAGTGGAGAGTAGCTGGTAAAAGTCCTCTGTATTTTGGGATGCGCACAACATAATATTCATTGACTACCTTGAAAATGGCAAAACTATCGATAATGAATGATACATGGCATTATTAGTGCGTCTAACAGTCGAAATTGCTGAAAAACGGCCACAAATGAAGAAGAAAATAGCGATATTTCACCAAGACAATGCACCATGTCACAAGTCATTGAAAACGATGGCCAAACTACAGGAATTGGGCTTCAAATTGCTTCCCCATCGACTGTATTTTCTAGATCTGGCCTCCAGAGATTACTGTCTGAGATTTGGGTTTAATGATGAAGTCATCGCTGCAACTAAGGGTTATTTTAAAGCAAAATATATTGTGTGTAGTTCTACACACATGGTATAGAAAAGTTAGAAAAGCATTGGAATGATTGTATGATTGCACTTGAAGAAGATTATGTTGATGAATAAAGAAGTATTTTTCCAAAAAAAATTTGTTTTCGTAGTTAGAGTCGGGACTTATTGAACAAAGTGTTACTAAAATGTTCTAAAATTTAATTAGAAAATAATAAACTAAATAGGAAAAAAATGTCAAACCAATTTTATTTACAGTACTCCAGTATTTAAATTTACTTCATGCTCCTTTTTTTCATCTTCACGTGGACTTAAACAAAACATCTTCTCAATTATAGAACATGCGAATAATTTGTTAAGAATTACAATATATTTTTCATTTATATAAATTTTCAATTTTTCTCTATCAGATCCCAAAAATGTTGCCCAATTCATGGTAAATTTCATCACAAAACCCAAAAATTCGATTATAACTGGCTGAAATATAATTATATAAATTATCATAATACGTTATAAAACCAAGAACTACATTAAAAGTTATGAAATTCATCGTTGTAAAGAACAAACAAACTATATTTAGTACGCAAAACGAATAGGCCCATGATTATATTTTTAGCATAACTAATACGAGTGCTAAATATCTTAAATCTATCAAAAATATTTAAATATCATCTTTTTGTTAAATATATATATATAATATAGTTAGTTTAAAAATAATATACTTTAAAACTAACTAACCCCCAAAAAACGATCAAATTATTATTTACACACACGCACAGTTTTATCATATATAGATTCACTCACATTTGATTAGTATCGTAAATAATTTAGACGAACATTTTTAATGCAATATCAATATGTAAGCCTCTAAAAATTATTGCTGGTCATAATATCATATACGAGCATATATAATAAGTTATAGGTTATATAAAATAAATAAATACATAAATATTTATGTAATGTCTATATAATATAAATAAAATAAAAAATATCACTAAATTTAGATTTTTGTTGTTCACTTAAACAACAATTATATACTATGAATCACTAGCTGAATCCTCATTAATCGCGTTCAAATCATGCCGATAACTATACTCGTACACATTCGAATAACGATAACGGTTACGTTTCATCGGACTTATATGATAATTTTGAGCATTTTTCTTACTTATACGATACGATGTTTCGTAATTTTTTAATAGCATCGGATCTATTTCGGTCGCATGCTGATGATAATTTGTTTCGTGCAGCACCGACGATAACATCGATTCTGATGCCGAATCACGTAAATCTAAATACATACGAGTATCATAATCGGATGGTGTTACAGATGGCGGTGTTGTTGGTGTTGTGGTATGATCGGCCATAATCGTGCACGATTGTGATGATGTAATAAAATTATTATAAAATACATGATTTGAATGATGTGCTGCACCGCTTGGGCCTTTCAATGATATTGCCCGATTTTTATGGAACGGATAATTTATAAGATTATTGTCTTTGGTGTATTTATATTTTGATTGAGGTGAAAAATATTTAAAATGTTTTGGAATTGGTGGTGTATTAGCATTAGTATTTGTTATAGTCGAATTTGTAACAATATTATTACTATTATTATTATAATTATTATTATTGTTATTATGACTATTAATATTTAAACTATTACTGCTATTACAATAAATATTTCTATGTAATGACGGTAATTGTAAATGATCGTATGATGACGACAATTTCATTTGATGAACTTTACGATATGGTGACTTACCGTTCTGTAAATTATCATAACTTCGTTGTCGATATAATCCGACGGTATTTACTAATTGCGATTCAATCTGGAAATAGAAAAAAAATAAATTTGAAAAATTAGAAGATATCTATATCGAAGATAAAGTATTGAGTAGATTCTGATTATATTATCATTCGATCTGTGAAAATCGAAGCGGCAACAAAATAAAAATAAATAATACTTGTGAAGGAAATCATAAATAAACTATCAAATTGGTCAACCAAAAATCAACAGCGATTGCTGAATTAGCTGTTAAATGTTTTTACAGCGAGCTAAAATGAGCTTAAACATCCTTGTATGTAATTCTAGGTCCATCAGAAACAAAGGAGACAAAACTCTCGATTTTATAATTCAAAATAAGGTAAAAATGGCTCTATTCACTGACACACTTTTAAAATCAAAAACACAATATTTTTATAGCTCGAGTGAGGATTACCATTTGCCCTCTTTTTAGAACACATGTTCTCTTTTTTAGGGTTGTACTTTTGACCTCTTTTCTATTATACGTTGAAAACTTTTTTATCCTCTTTTTTTCAATGAATCTTTAAATTTTCAATATCAATGGTGTTTTTTTTAGAGATGGAGAACTTTAAATTGGCAACACTGTTTTCTGTGATACCCGATTTGACAGTTCTCGATTGTTTTGATGTTAGGTTGGTTTAACTATTCATCATGAATAAACTCCGGAAGCAACGTTTACAAAATGTTAAAATTTGATCCTCACTTTCATTTGAAAATTTTATTCAGTAATGAGGCCCACTTTTGGTTAAATGGCTATGTCAATACACAGAATTGCCGCATTTGAGCAATGGTAATCGGCAAACCATTAACGAAACACCATTACGTATTTTTTTCAATGATGATGGTCAGAACGTTACAGTTAACGGTGAGCACTCAATTGAGTGGCATAAATATTATGCGGACATGTGGTTTCAGCAGATATTTTGACGAACGATCAATTTCACGAAATAGACTTGTTAACTAGCCACCTCGTTCGTGCGATTTGACGCTATTACATTTTTTTGGGGGATATGTAAAGCTGCATGTCTACGCCGTTAAACCAGAAACAATTGAGCACTTGAAAGCTAACATTCGATGCATTATTACAGCTGCGGTGGTCATATGCCCAAAATAATATTTAAATATTAATGTCATACAATTATCTGTCAACTGGTTTTAATATCTGTCATAGATATTAAAACCATTTTTCTATATTTTATTTAAATTTAAAGTTGGCCGTCTCTAAAAATAGCACCCTTTAAATGTTTAACTATATTTCAGCAACGGTTTCAGTTAAATATATTTTTCTTTATAAATTCCATGATTATATTTTTAAATAAAATAAAAAATTCATAAAAATAAAATAAAAAATTCTAAATCCGGAACTCAAAACGGAAGTCGAACAGGATCCGTCAATGATCCGAATTTAGTTCCAAAATCGGAACTCAAAACGGAGCTCGTACAAACTCCGTCAATGATCCGGATTTAGTTTAAAACGGAACTCAAACAAGTTCCGCCAATGATCCAGATTTAGTTCCAAATCCGGAACTCGAAAAAGATCCGTCAATAATCTGGATTTAGTTCCAATTCCGGAACTCAAAACGGAACTAGAACAAGATCTGTCAATGATCCGGATTTAGTTTCAAATCCGGAACTCAAAACGGAACTAGAACAAGATCCGTCAATGATCCGGGTCTGGTTCCAAATCCAGAACTCAAAACAGAACTCAAACAGGATCCGTCAATGATCCAAATTTAATTGCAAATCCGGAGCTCAAAACGGAGCTCGAACAAAATACGTCAACGATCCAGATTTAGTTTCAACTCCGGAACTTAAAACGGAAATCGAACAAGTTCCGCCAAATCTGGAACTCAAAGCGGAACTCGAACAGGATCCGTCAATGATCCGGATTTAGTACCAAATCCGGAACTCAAAACGGAACTCGAGCAAGTTCCGCCAATGATCCAGATTTAGTTCCAAATCCGAAACTCGAACCGGAACTCGAACAGGATCCGTCGGTGATCCAGATTTAGTTTCAACTCCGGAACTCAAAACGGAACTCGAACAAAACCCTTCAATGATCCGGATTTAGTTCCAAATCCGAAACTCAAAACGGAACTCGAACAAGATCCGTCAATGATCCGGGTTTAGTTCCAAATCCAGAACTCAAAACAGAATTCGAACAGGATCCGTCAATGATCCGGATTTAGTTCCAAATCTGGAACTCAAAACGGAACTCGAACAGGATCCGTCAATGATCCGAATTTAGTTCCAAATCCAGAACTCAAACCGGAACTCGAACAGGATCCGTCGGTGATCCAGATTTAGTTTCAACTCCGGAACTCAAAACGGAACTCGAACAGGATCCATCAATGATCCGAATTTAGTTCCAAATCCAGAACCCAAAACGGAGCTTGAACAAAATCCGTCAATGACCCGGATTTAGTTCCAAATCCAGAACTCAAAACGGAGCTCGAACAAAATCCGTCAATGATCCGGATTTAGTTCCAGATCCGGAACCTAAATCGAAACTCAAACAAGATCCGTCAATGATCCGGATTTAGTTCCAAATTCAAAACTCAAAACGGAACTCGAACAAGTTCTGCCAATGATCCGGATTTAGTTCCAATTACGGAACTCAAAACGGAACTCGACAAGATCCGTCAATAATCCGGATTTAATTCCAATTCCGAAACTCAAACCCGAACTCGAACAAGAACCCAATATAGTTCCAAATCCGGAACTGAAAACGGAACTCGAACAAGATCCGTCAATGATCCGGATTTAGTTCTAAATCTGGAACTCAAAACAGAACTCAAACAAGATCCGTCGACGATCCGGATTTAGTTCCAAATCCAGAACTCCAAACGGAACTCGAACAAGATCTGTCAATGATCCGAATTTAGTTCCAGATCCGGAACTTAAAACGGAACTCGAACAAGATCCGTCAATGATCCAGATTTAGTTCCAAATCCGGAACTCGAACAAGATCCGTCAATGATCCAGATTTAGTTCCAAATCCGGAAATCAAAACGGAGCTCGAACAGGATCCGTCAATGATACCAATTTAGTTCCAAATCCGGAACTCAAAACAGAGCTCGAACAAAATCCGTCAAAAAATCCGGATTTAGTTCCAGATCCGGAACTTAAAACGGAACTCGAACAAGATCCGTCGATGATCCGGATTTAGTTCCAAATCCGAAACGGAACTCGAACAAGATCCGTCAATATTCCGGATTTCGGACTAAATTCGAACTGAGTTCGAACAAGATTCGTCACTGATTCGAATTTAGTTTCGGAAACGCATCCGGGTCCGGAACCAAATCCGTAACTCGAACGAAATCCGCATATGTTCTGAACTTAGTTCTAAACTAAATCTAAAATATAAAAGGGAACTCAAACAAGATCCGGATTTAGACCGGAAACGGACACGGTTCCGGAACCGAATCTGGATCTCAAAACGAAACTCGAACAAGATACGCCAATGTTCCAGAATTTGTATTAGTTCCGATTTGAATCAAGAAACGGACGCGTTTGTTGATCTGTATTTAGACCCTGACACATTTCCATTTTTAGAAACGGAAATGTGTAAGCCTCCAAAACATATCAGATCCGGAATCAGATCCGGAACATTTTCTGATTTAGTTCCTGTTCCATTTTAGGGATCAGTCGTTTCTGGATCTAAATCCGGAACTTAAAACTCGAACAAGATCCGTCAATAATCCGGATTTAGCTCCAGAAACGACTAAACCGTAAAACGGAACAGGAACTAGTTCGGAAAATGTTTCGGATATGACTTTGGATCTGATTTATTTTTGGAGCCATACACATTTCCGTTTCTAAAAACGGAAACGTGTCAGGCTCCAAAAACAGATGAAACGCGTCCGTTTTTTGAATAAAATCGGAACTAATTCAAAATCACGGAATAACAAACATACCGATAAAAATTCTCCAAACTGGAGAAAATTTTAAAAAAATTTCCGAAACGTCAGAATACATTTTGGGGCAAAAGAAATAAAACTGCTAGAAAATTTAAAATTTCCATTCTCCACTGATGAACAGTTTGGCTTTCGGCCGTCTCATTCAACAAATCACCAACTATATTTTGGTGGTTATATTGTCTGTTTTATTGCAGCTTTATTGTTCACGAAATAACAATATATTGACACCTTTAACTTCCCGTTTTGTTGGTGGATAGGTGGCGTGTTTCGTTATTGGTGCCAATTGATGACCAGAGATTTTCACTGAGTTTGAAAACGTGTTCTTCGAAATATTATTTCTATCTCTTTAACTGTGCTTCATCAGTTGTGAAAGACTTGATCATCAGCATCTCTTACTGGTGGTATGTTGATAATTTTGCCAGTAATCTTCTTCTCAGCAACTTTGAGGAGATCCTTTGCATTTATTTTTTCGTTCATTACTTGCAATCTTCTTAACTTGAAGCGATAAATCTTTGTACATGCGATTCACCTCTGCAGAGTTTTGCTGATACGTTTGTACCTTAAATTTACGGCGTTAACCAATTTTCTTCCATGAAATCACTTATCCAAGGTTTCCAATTGTAATTGTGGTAGCCGAGTACATCTGACGCAGTCTTGATGAATGGCTTTTTCAGTTTGGTTCCATCGTTGTTCTATAATGTTCTATAATTCAATCATTTATATGCAGATTGGAGTGTTTAATTGAAGATGTTTCTTGTTTTGATATCTCTCTGCGGCTGGCTTGATTCGAAACTGTGCTCCTTCATATATTCCAAGTTGTGTCTATTTCGGAATAGTTAGTCTTGAGCTCCATAGAGTGTGTTTAGCAAAATTGGCGCCTTATGCAATGAACCTAAGTACCTAAGTTTTGAACTAACTTGGAAATTGCTGCTTTTTATTTTGATGTTTCGGTATGCAATAAACTGCAGAAACAATGCAGTCCAAAAGAAATTGCAAAGATAAATTGTTAGAATTTGCTTTTGATTTGTTTAATTCTACAGAATTAGCCTTTCTAACTACATATTCATCTAACTAAAGTGATCAATATTATGAAATATAATTTTAAACCGATTACAGATTTAAACCAATTCAGAAAAACAATGTCTGGGTTTAGAACCACTATTTTGTATTAAATCTTCAATTAAAAAACTAAAAATGTATACTTACATCTGGAACACCTAATGGTTGATTTACTAAAATTGGTGGATTATATCTAATGGGTTCTGTTTGTTGCATTTGTATCCGATATTCATCTGTTACCGGACCCCTCCTAGAATAAATATAATAAAATAAAACGGTTAATTGTTAGAATTTAACTAATGTATTTCAAAATTACCGATCTATCAGCGATGGTGTTATCGGGCCACATAATATATGAAAACAATTCAGACATATATTTCCCTGAGAATATGGATTTATAGCCTGGTGCCCGGTTTTAGACGAAAATGATCCTTTTATCTATAAATAAAATGTAAAATTTCATTTAGCCTAACCAAATTCGGTTCGATAAAAAAAAAAATTCCAAATCGATTAACCTTACATCTTCGTTGGTTGTTTGATCACTGGTTGTTAAATATGTATGAAATCCAGCTAAACCAATAACTGACCATACAGAGAAAAAACATATAATAACGACAATAACACTAAACGGCACCTTTTTCAGCACTTCAACAAATTCTTCATCTTTTGTTACTGAAATTAAACGAGAGAGAAAAAAACGCAAACAAATGTGTTACGAGATTATTTTACAATTTTACAATTTAAGACGCGTTATTTACATAAAATAATATGAGTCATTGCACATGAAAATATAAATACAGTTAAAAAAGCCAGAGAGACAATAAACATGTAGAAGAATCGATAGTTCCTTTTTCCCACACAATTTCCAACCTAAAAATAAAAATGAAATAAGTAAAATATATAATTTTTTAAAATTATTTTACATCTTCTTACCCAGGGACAATGATGATCAAATCGATCAACACAGTTATCACATAAACTACAATGAGATGCACGAGGAGGACGAAATATTTTACATGTAAAACAATATTTCAATTTTACTGTTTGTCCCCGTACTAAAATTTCTTTTGTTCGAGGTGGAGGACGATACGTTGGACTGTTCAACGAATTTGGCACTTCTATTTGTTTTTCAATAAATGCGGCTTCATCGTGAGACGCCCGTGGTATTACACCCGGATCTGTGAACGACGTCCTTAATAAAGAACTCATTGTGAATATATACAATATAGCACCAACGGCTGGTATTACCGGTGTTATTCGTATAGCTAAATATGGACAGCTAAAAAATATAATATTGTTAGAGAAAAGGAAATTTATACATTTATATTACAAACTTACTCAAAAGCAAAAAATAACGCACTTGTACCAGTTATTAAAAATACAGTTAAATAAAAAACACTCGAATGAGGAGCAGTCATTAAAAATCCATCACAGTAAAATTTGTTCCTTCCCGCAAATACTTCCCATTTTTTGGTTACACGATTACTAGGTGCCATTCTAGAATTTCTTGTGTAGTTTCATATACTGTTACGTTACTATTAATTTTTTGAATTTAGTATTTTTCACGTAAGTGCAATCTTTGATAATTTTGTTCAGTTGATTTTCAATTAGAGAGATGTGTGTGCGCAAATTCTTGGTATCCAAAATTTTTTTTTCTGTTTCGAATGGATTAAATTTTGGTTGACTATGTATAACAATACTCATTCATGCATGTACTACATATTTTGCGTTTTCTGTAAATTAGATACAAACAAAATTGTTAAATTTAAAATCTTATTTCCAGTTCGCCTGTATTTTTTAAGCTAAAATTGGACTATGTGTGTGTAAATAAATAAAAATAGTTTTGTTGTTAGCTTTTAGCGTAATAAATATTTTATTGGATATATTTTTTTTTTAAATTTTATTTATACATAAAACTACGTCATTAAACACATTGGCCTACTCCAAAATACATTCAGGTACAAGCACAATCAAGCCACAACATACATAGAATTTTAAGTGAAGATCTTAATATTATTATTATCTTAATATTAGTGAAGATCTTTATTTAAGATCAGTGGCCCAATTATCGACAGATTTACAAAAAATAAAAAATATTAAGAATATAAATCCACTTATCTCGACCTAAGACTTTTTATTTTGTTTCTTCACAATGCATTTTATAACTTTTCCAGTGTCGTGAAATTTGCCCTAACTCGTTGACTTATTAGTTTGTGAATTTTGGACAGTTTCAATAGTAAGTGATATTAATAAACGCCGAAAATAGGTTTTTTAACATGTTTGTGAATTCGGTATAAAACCTATGTTAGGAACAAGTGATTCCATTAAAACACGATTTTTTAAATAAATCCTGTTAAATAATCAGATTGTCAAAATTCTGTAATAATAATGCTTTGAGTAATATTGCTTCTAAGGATTGCTATCTACACCGGCGATTTGGCAACCAAACTTTGAAATGTGAAACTGATTGTTTATCTGATCGCATAATCATCAAACAAATTTAAGCTAAAAGACCATCAAAAGGAAGCGGCAGTCATTGATGGTCACTATCTTCCAGCCGTCTATAGATATTCGAAATAAATTCGCTTATTAATTTTTTAATTGATATTGTCGAAATTTCCATTATCTCTTTGCGGCAAATGGTACGCCTGTTAAAGCATTCGGCACTATTAAATTTCTAAATTTAAATATTGGCCTCAAGTAATCATTTAATTGGAAATTTGTAGCTGCTGGTGTGTCGATGCCTATCATTGCAGCGGATTTCCTTAAAGAATTGACATTATTGGTTGACATACAGAGATGTTGCTCATCGACCCGTTAACCTCTGTACGCACAGAAATCCAAAAGTTGTTTTCAAAATTTGAGGAAGTCACGCAGCGAACCAAAGGGCCCAGTCTGCCAACACGAAATTAGACACCGACTAGAAAACACCAATCGACAGCAAAACCCGACGTTTAGCCCGGACAAGCTGCTGATAGCAAGAGCGGAGTTTCTAACAATTCATTTCTGATCAATATTCAATTTCACACCTTCAAAATTTCGTATCAACTTGATATGGGTGCTCTGTTTTTTCTACATTGGAGTTAGTTCAAGCATACTACCAAATCCCGATTGAACCATCTGATCTCCCCAAAACTGCAATTTCAATACCTTTTGGTTTATTCGAGTTCATTAAAATGACTGTCGGTCTCAGGAATGCTGCAATTCAGAATGATTTATTAGATCGTATACATAGTATACATAATAACAAGCATTTCAGAGATTTGTGCATTCCGTATTATTAGGACTAAGCTTTACACTTGTGTAATTAGATGATTAATAGCTTCTAAATCTTTTGAAGAATACCTAGAGCAACTATAAAACAGGATACAATAAAAACAGTTTAACTCCTTTCAACAATTGCAAGAAAATGTTGAGCAATTCCACTCTTTTCGTCTTCTGCAGCGTGATTAGCAATAATGGTCGACGTTCCGTTAACAATATTGTTACAGACACCTTATCTAGCATTATAATAATTTCTACTCCTAAGAGCATAGATTATGCACAAATAGCATATGCTTATAGTGCAGACCTACGAGAGCTTTTACGTGAAAACTTGTCTTTAAAATTCAAGCAACTCTCGATCAAATTTAATTCTAAAAAAAACAATTTATTGCGACACTTCGACTGTTATACCAAACCCTTTTAATTTCGGAAAAAAGTTGTTGAAGCATTTCATTAATTATCCCATCCGGGGATAAAGGGATCTATCATTTTAATTATGTCAAACAATTTCATTTATTAAAAAAGATTCAAAAACTACGGCTTAAAACTGTTTAGCAGGACAAAAGTTGAAAATTTCAAGGTATACCATTTTTCCTCTCGATTTTAATAAATTAACTTCGCATCACTTCGCAGAAATACGCGTAGATATCATTGGTCCATTACCAATTTTTGATAATACAACGCATGGAAAAGACTTTTGACATCAAAATTAATGGAAACTTAAACTCAGTTACTGTGATAATAGTTAACCTAAAGATTGCAACTCAATCATATTCCAAAGTACCACTATCGACAGACATTTTAAATTTATCTCCCTCGAAACCGAAAAGTGCCAAGTCAGTTAGCTTGAAAATTCTTATTTCAATCTAGTCTAAACCAAACAAGAATCAGGGCACAATACAACGAAATTTTACTTCAACCCAGTAGAACTTTAGTAGAAAATCTGTATTCCAAGGTCCACAATTTAAGATCAAGTGTCAAAAACAAATTTCCAATTTGCTTGTTTTTGGATGATCACAGCTCCCACTTGTTGCTTCCTGTAGCCGAATTTTGCAGATATCACCAAAGTAAGCACTGCTTTTAAGCGCCACAACCTCCAGTTAAAATCGAATGGAAGAGTATATTACAATCCTATCAAACGATTGTATCAAAATCAACCCCAAGCCATTTTACGGCTTACTCTATTTACCGACACCAAATGTGGTCTACTGATATCGTGCGTTCCTTTAAGCTGATCATCACCGTTTTGGGCATCCTTTATTCACACTCTTTTGTAGTGTGTCATAATTAGTGACTACAGTTGGGAATCTTTCAGAGAAATAGTTATTTATGATTGAGCTAAGATTTTCTGAACAGCTTATCTTCTTTAACTCATTCATAATACTAGGCCACCACAGATTATCGAAAGCACCGCACACGTCAAGGAATAGTCCAAGAACGTATTTTTGCTCTGAACCGTTTTTTTCTTAATTGCGAACTGCTTGTCACTATAATTGCCACTACCCTGGAACACGCACATAAATCTACCGGTAATCAGTTTCTCGAGTAATTTACCCAAGACTGATAGTAGCATGTTTGGCGTATAGAATTTTGGGTTGGTTGGATGTTCACCTCCTAATGATAATTACTTTGTCGATTTCCATACCTTCGAAAAAACTCCTATTTTTAGACAGTCGTACAGGAAGTGTGTGATACCAGGCCCTATTATGGGTCATGATCTTTGTATCACTTCGATCTCAATTTTAAAGGGTCAGGTGCTTTGTCCAATTTCATTAAAATTATTGCGTCCGTGGGTTCATCATTACTGAATTCCTCCAAGTCGTAAGTTCTTGGTTGTACAAATCTATGTGCTCAAACTTGTTCATGCGCTTCTGTATCAATTGTCACAGTGTCCTTAAAAAGTAGCGCACCCAACTAGCAGTTTGTGGTATCCGTCTAACACGTAGCTGTCAGGCTCTTTCTATTATATTTGTTAACGTACTCAGTACTCATGTAGTTTTAAGACTGCCCGTGCTAAATGTATAACGAAGCCCTATGGTTATGCATTTCCTTGGTCTTAAACTTGCTTCTACCGAATAATCTAGCTTGTTCTATTCACATTACTGAAGTACGCATTACGCATGCATCATAACTGCATTTCGTTTGCAGTCTTTCTGCTGAGTTCTGCTATTTTTGATATATGTTTATCATTGTGATTACTGTTGCTCTTTCTGTGGTTAACTCGTTTACCCACGACGGTAATTTTCGATCGGTGATTGCGTCAAAATCAATCAATTTTCGGTTACTTTTCTCAACAAGCTACCGCTTACAAGTGTTAGATCAATATTTGATTCATTATTGTGGCAAAAAGTGCTTAGCTGACCCTCTTTATTTAGAACAAAGAGTTGAGAACTCTTCCTTGAGAATCCTTCGATCGTTTGTGCCCTTATTATGCCAAAGTTTTGACTTAGCATTGGAGTTGCAAGTTACGATAATTAGAGGGTTTCTAAGTCGCATAATTGTAAGATTCTAAATACGTCTAGGTCTTGGTTATTGACACTTTACGTGGTTTTTAATTGTCATAAACAGTTTTCCGAATGACCAATTTTAAGACCGTTTTGTATACTATGCATACTCTACTTCTCAAAGGGTAGGTCTAGGCTTTGTTATCTTTTTTATTTTAATCCCTTCCGCGGTCTTTGGACATGATGTATGCCATTTAATCACCTTTAAACACGTACATAGTCAGTTACTCGACACGAAGACCATCCAATATATTCGCTGCATTTTAGCAGCAAAGTATTACGTGCTTTTGGGGACACTTCTATGACCCAATATGCGACCTTGTTGCTTCTAGGCCAGGTTTTAAAACCGAGTTTAAAGTCTTTTTCTTTAGTTTCTTTGTTTTAGGATATGATTGTGATTTTGACATCATCAAGCTTTTCTGAGCTGTCAACACCATAAACAATTATTCTAGACAGTTTTCCTCTAGTAGCGAAACTACAAGCCCAGCCTCTTCCGAGTTCGTGTTGCCTGCCGTTCGGGTTTCCATAATCCAGAAAATATATGATGGTAAGTAAGCCTATGGAAATCTAAGTTTTATGCCACAAACTGATAATTTATAAAATGCAGAAATTGCATAATGATAAGTCAGTTGAAACTGTGAGTTTTACGGCACAAACCGGTAACTTCCAAAATTGAGAAAATGCCTGATGGATGACCCATAAAAACTATAAGATATGAAAAGTGGAAGGCTTGTGCCACAAATCGAAAATTTACAAAATTGAGGAAATGACATAAATGACGACAAGCCACACATCAAAAATATCCATACCGGCCGATTGGCGAAGTGATTAAAGCTGCGCTCTTTGGTCGGGAGGTACCAGATTCGATAATTCCAAATCATTGACAGATGAATGCGATCATTGATGACGAAGAACTCAACTATAATACCCTGCTGGAGTGCAAAATCCATGGGCCGAACAATCGTTCGTGCGCCCTCGCTTTGGATAGTGGTGACGTTAAGTAGTACGTTTAATTAACCGTGAAAGAACTTCGGCCCAGAAAAGATTGGATAGATTTAAAAAAAATCATAATCTAGTAATTACATGATTTTCGGTGAAAATTTATAAATTTTCTTAATTCAATATTTTTCTATTAAAATTAGGTCGAATTCTTGATGACGTCTTCACAATTTTGGGTCGCAACATTCCAGTAAGTCTAGACAAAATTCACCAATTATCATTTGGCTTATAAAAATTTAGGTGATTCAGGCAGCAAATAATCGCACTTGTTGTATTATCATCAACGTTTCGGTCCCAAAGCTTTTAAATATAAACCTGGCTACCAGTTTATTCTCAAAAAATTTTCTGATGGTAGATCAGTAAGTCAATCGCAGTTGGCGGCATGACTTATCCAAATCCAGCCGTCTTTTAATTTTCTAAATTTATTTACAAATTCACTTTTTAATAGATACAGACGCAGACATTTTGGTCTTACCAGCTTCCTTTGTACGGAACCCAAGGGCTGACCCTTCGTTCATTTAGTTTGCAGCAAACCGTGTGGAGCAATCAAGTCATAATTCCAAATCGGTATCCTATTCAACATTTCTAGGATTTTACTCAGCGCCTCGAGGGCTGCAAAACTTTCACAACGACAGACTTTGTCCAAGCCGACCATCATATTCCTATAGAACCGACGGACATTCTAAAAACTGTGATTTCGACACCTTTTGGACTTATCGCATTGTTAAGAATGACTTTCGGACTTTAGGAATGCAACACAGTTGTCTCGTGCGTACAGTTTTACAAAGACTTCTCTTCTGTTTGGTATATTTGAACGATGTGCTCATCGCCTTTCAAAATTGCAACGAACATATCGAACACATCATAATTATCTTCACCAAATTAAAAGAACACGGCATATAAGTAAACGTAGACAAATGTGTTTTTGCAAAACCACTTGGTTACTAGACAAGATATAATACCATCGCAAAAACGGGTTCAAGTCGAACGAACACTTTTTTGACACGATAAACTTTTATCGACGCTTTATTTCAGATGAGCTACCTAAAAGACTATGTTAAGCACAGTCGCGTCACAACAATTGAAGCGTTCAATAACTGCAAAAACGAACTTACGAACGCTACTTTACTGATTCATCCATCATCATCAGCACCTCTTGTCATCATGGTTGACACTTCAGCAGTTCGGATACTTGGCAGCCACTCAGTTTCACTACTACCAACATTCCGCAAAATTTTAGAAAACAAGTTTCCGATGCGTTTCGTAATCTTTCTCGTCCTGGTGTCAAAGCTTCCATTAAACTATTGACACAAAACATCATTTGGCCATCTATTAATAAAGAAGGACGAATTTGTTTTAAATCAACAGTTATGAAATTTTCAGAATCGAAATACATTAAACTGGCTTATGCGTCAGATCGAAAATTTCTAAAATTCTTCAATAATATGATGTTTAGTTCCAAAAACCAGAAAATACATGATGAGTTCTACCGATAAAACTGTGAAATATATTCTACAAATTCTCAGTTTCCAAAATCTATAGATAATGGTCCTCAAGTTTACGTAATACTTCTATTTTTCCGACCACAAAAAAAAAATCAGATTTAAATGAAAATAACATGTTCCCAAATTTAATCAAGTTAGTTTTACAGATAAAGTAATAAAATACGGAAACAATATTAGAACTGAATTTATCGAGCACAAATGTCAATCCGTTCGTAAACAGGAAAGTTTGTAAATAGATTTCTAATAACAAAAAATTACTAAAATCAAATTTCTTAGAATCCTGTGGAATGAATTGGAAAACTTTTATTATTTTAGGTTGAAGAAACGAAAATAAAATATCTATTTTTGGAAAAGCAAAAAAACAAAATACAAATTTTTATAGCACCTACCGCCGTGATGCAGGGAGTTCCAATTTTTATTTATGTAATCGATGGAAGGAGTTCTACTTTTTACTTTTTTTGTTTTTTTTTATTATATCTACACCTGATATACCTGCCTAGATTTTATATGAACAAGAAACATATTGATAAAGTTAATTCAATGTAAAAGCGAACGAAAACATTTATTTTTTTTTATTTTAAAGCTAGTCAATTTATCTCATATAGCCGCGCTAGAGTAGACAGTTTATATATATATATATATATATATATATATATATATATATATATATATATATATATATAAATATATATATATATATATATAAAAATATATATATATATATATATATATATATATATATATATATATATATATATATATATATATATGAAATTTGAAGATGTTCAAGAAATACAAAAAACGTTGAAGATTTTATTTTTGTATAATTGGTGTCAATGTCAAACATGAATAGAAATACAAAATAAATAAAATAATAAATATATATCTTAATTAATTTCAATTGATTTCGTAATAATTGATCGTTTTATTTTGGTACATATTTACAAAGCTAACAAACCACAAAAAATAAATCTAATCGCCGTAATTATTACAATTTAACCATAAAACGAAATAACTATACGAAGATCAATAATACAAACCAGATTGATTTAATTAAAGACCTATCTATCTATCTATCGATATGTCTTCTTTATCAACTACTCAATCATACATTAATTTAGCATTCAACGGTTCGATATTATATCATGATAACCTAATACGTGAATTATATCTCCGTCATTATAAATATAATTAAGTTAAACATATTGATATAAATGTGTTACGACTAATTATGCCTGTTCAAATTTTGAAACATTACAGGACAAATATATTGTCACGTATAACACTTGAAAGTTATAACGTAAACGACTGTTGATTACAATTAATTATTATACAGGATGATTAAAGCCAACAAACTTATTTCTTTTGCATGGAAACTTCAACACTATACTGCTCTTATCCATCGCAAAACTTTATAAAACTAGCCATTCGCGGAACACATTGTAAAAATATCAATGAAAATAATAACAATAACAATTGGTTATTACAGCCCTGTACCGAATCAACAATCTGGCTCATATATCTTTGATCATGTATTTTGTTTTGGACTCATTGATTTTGAGACCAACATACTTAAGCCGGAAATCATAAAAGTAGATCCAGTCGTTCTGGACCAATCGTTCATGTCCACGTGGTTGGGCTGACGGTACAAAATGTGTTCTACTTTTACGAAAGATAAATTCTTTCTATCGGGTATAAAGCATCTCGTCGTCGTTCCCTAGAGCTTATTGCAAGAACTTCCGATAGCTTGTCCTCTGAACTGATGGACGTCATGGAATGTTTCATAATACATAGAATCACCATTGCAAATTTAATTATTAAAGGGGAATGACCTAGTCCCAGTTGTTATAATACATTCAATTTAACGATTGAACTTCTCCGGAGGCTACAAATTTGTATTATCGGGTAATTTGAGAATGGTTTGACTTAGACATTTTATTCTGGTCGGGGAAGTGAGTCTGGTATTGCTGGTTGGCGTTTACAATAAAATATTACGAATAAGATGATCAACAGTTGGCCCTCTAGTTAAGCTCGCGGAGAATTGACGGATGTAATGTCTCGTGATGTGCAAAATAGACTACGTCAAGTAAACCTTAGTGTGTCTTCGAGGTTTTTTAATATTGAAGTTAACTCGATCATGTTCATAATCATGGTAAGCATTTTTTTCTCGTATAATTGAGCTTCGTTTAACTGTATCATTTCTTTTCTTAGTGGTTTTTGTTCCCTAATGAGGTTGTTTATTGATGACATTGTGAGGTTCGAATTGTGTTTTACCAATTTAATCGTGTTGTCTATTATCGACGTTTGATTTTTCATTAACGCCATTAGATGATTATTATTCTGGTTAATATTCTCATACTGAGATTCATACTGAGTTGCCTCGCGCTGGGTGAGGATTTACAAATATGTCTCCTAAAATAACACCTGTCAAATCTCCCAGACCTCGTTTATGGCGACGTCTTTATTTCTTCCCAATAAGCTCGTTATGTTGTAATAGATTACTAAAGTCCATTTCATGGTTACCACTTCGAGTTTACCTAGATCTTCAAAATGTATGCCTGTCGAGTGATTAAAAGAGGTGATCTGAACCTGGGCTTGCGCGTACCCCAGTATGCAGCAAATTGAGAGTAACACTAATGCAAGATGATTTACGTTAGATACATTCTTTGCTTGTCTGTGAGGCTGCTTTCTTGGTTTTTGGTTGTTCTTTGGAACAGAACTGATGGAACAGAATCATCCTTCTTGTTAATGTGATCCTTTGGCTCACTTGTTATGGGTAGACGGCATATTTTAGGGATATTCCTTTTAAACGAGTTGTTTTTGTATTTAAGTGTGACTACCCTAACAATGCCATCCTGTCCTGGATGTAGCTTAATGACTCTTGCTAGTGGCCAGTGCGTAGGAGGCAATTTTTTTTGAGGATCTTTGAGGATTACTAGTTCTCCTAATTGGATGTTCGCTTGTCCTTGTAACCATTTTGGCCTGCGTTGTAGCCGTGATAGATAATCCGTATGTCATTTTTCAAAATCCCTGCCAGATTTTGGTCAGCAAGTTCCATCTTTCAGG
The DNA here is from genome assembly GCA_963556175.1 of Tipula confusa. Classification (NCBI taxonomy): domain Eukaryota; kingdom Metazoa; phylum Arthropoda; class Insecta; order Diptera; family Tipulidae; genus Tipula; species Tipula confusa. The sequence continues at coordinate 75,299,708 of OY744477.1, forward strand.
AAGTGTGCCGGACTTAAAAATCCGTCATCACCTGAGTCATATGAGAGAGGAGGTAATGGCCTTTAGTTTAAGCATGCCTCTATTTGAGCCAGACGTGTTGGGACTCCTCGAAGGTTAATGTATGAGTTCCAATTATTTGCGGAGGTATTGTTTTGCAGACTTAACTTCGACTTTTCATACTTCTCCAAAATGAGCACTTCCCGGCGGTACAAAATGCCACTCAGTTCCCAACTGTGCTGTTTTGCCCTTACTTATCGCCTCTTATTGCTTTGCTTGCCTTTGGAGTTGTTTGTCTGCTCCAACGGAATTTGTACCGCAATCACTGAATATTTTCAGACAGATTCCTCTTCTTGATATGAACCGTTGGTATGCTGCTAAGAAAGCATCTGTTGACAGGTCACTTACAAGTTCGAGGTGAATTGTCTTCGTAGATAGGCAAATGGATATGGCAATATAGCCTTTAGTCGTTTTAATACAGCGGCCTTTCCATAACCTTATGCTAATTGTCCCTGCATAGTCAACCCTAGTATTCACAAACGGTGGAGCTCTGGTACAGGTCATACATTCATGTATAGTTTGGCGAATTATGTTCTTGGCATTTATTATCCAATACTGCGCTTTCAGATGTGATAGTGTTGCTTGATTGTCATCATGTAGTGTTTTTAAATGAGCTTCTCTGATGAGCAAACTTGATTACTTGTGACCTCGGGGCAGAATTATTGGATGTTTTTCTTCAAATGATAGATTTGGATTGGTTAGTATTACTGCTCCTAGGTAAGTTTTGGTTTGATTTTAATTTGTTTAATTCTGGTTCGAAAGCTTCCTGTTGTGCAACTTTAATTATTGCCCTTAGAAATGTGTTGTTCTTCTGGTTAAAAATGGGAGATATTCCTGGTTTTTGACTTTGCATTAGATGAGAATCGTAGACAGTATGCAATGCTGTGAGAAGCCGTTGTAATGATGAGAAACGACTGAATTCAATTACTGGTTTTTTCACTGTTGTTGTAAGTGTTCTTATTGTTTTTTGGTCCATGCTATCTGCTTGTTTCATTTCTTCACTATTTATTTTTGGTCATTGGATAGCTCGAACCCTTTAACCATGTTTTAACCATTTTAACCAAATTATGTGGGTTATCAATTAAGCTGGGTTTAATTCTCGAGGTGCCCAGTCAGCAGGACTTTCATTCGAAACGACGTGATGCCACTGGCTAGGATCGGTGTTGGATTGTATCCCTGTTATTCTGTTGGCATAAAAAGTTTTATGATGTTGTGGTTTTCCTCTTATCCAGCCCAAAACGGCTGTGGAATCGCTCCACCAAAATGTTGATGTTCAAAGCCAGACCGATATTTTTTAGCAATTTAGAAAGTAGTAATGCGGCATTTAATTCTAATCTTGGGAGTTGATCTCTTCCACAGTTAGACTTCGTTTAGGATGCAGTTCTTCAGATTCCCAAAAGCGTTTTAATTGCTTGTCTATGTCTGTTAACGTGACGTAGCTTTTTAACCGAGTGATTTGGATGCTGCTTTCTTGGTTAAGAAGACCAGATATGATCCATCTTAGTTCTATTTTTGCGCTATACACTTATGACGCGGATTCCTTTATACGCCTTCTAACATCATCTCGCCATTTACGTCAGCGCCTATTAAAAGATCAATAGGTTCGGGAGTATTGAAAGTAGGGTCGGCTAGGAATACTTCCTTTTGAAGTTTGCTTTCTAAACCCATTACGTTCTTGTCTGGAAGTGGCTTAGTGATAGTCCGCAGAACTAAAGCATTAGCTTGTGCCTTAAAGATCTTTTAATCTTGAACTTATCGTTTTGTTGCTGGTATTCCGGAAATTTCAGCTAAAACCATTGTCCTTGGCAGGCCTAATAGTTGTGCTGCTTGCTCTGTGATGAAAGTGCGTGCGACCCTAGGTCGATTAGAGCCCGTAATATGTTGAAACCACCGTATATATTCTGTACTTTCATTAGGTCTGTTGCTAAAAGTACTGGTCCGCAATCTATGTTAGATGTTGAAATGTTCAGTTTAGCAATGCTGTTTTCTTAGTTTTTCACATGTAGCATAGCATGATGCCTACCTTGGCAAGTAAAACATTTGATTTTACTGCTACAACCTGTTGTCGTGTGGTTTTGACCGGGACAATTTCTGCACAAACTGTGCAGCATAACCATCTTTTTTCTTTCCGAAATACTCAGGTTTTGAAACGTTGACATGCAATGATCTTGTGATTCCTTTGGCAGCTTATACAATCGTTAGTTAATTGTTTTGGTTGGGTTGCTGCCACAAAAACATGCCTCAAGGGTTGTGTTTGAACCCTTGTCTGATGAGTTAGTAGTATTTAATTTCCACTAACGGATTCCAATGATTGAAATCGTCTCTAGAAACTTCAAAAATTGGAGTGTTGTTTAAAATTCTATTGGATTTTCTAAAGAGCTTTCGTATAGACGTCGTGACTCATTATCCAATTTTGTTGGTTCCAATTTATTGGTAAATAAAAAATTGCATTTACATACTATAATCCATTTACAATGGATCGTAGTTTTTATTTTGGAACGTTTGGATTGTTGTGATGTTTGTTTTCTTAGCACAACCCTAGAGTTGTATGCCCTAGATCCATACCGGTTTCAGAATTTGTTTATATAGCAGAAGCTTATTATGGATCGATTTTCAGATTAGTAAAGTTTACACATGTTGATTTAGTTTTATTCAATTTAATACGCCATTTTTCTGTCCAATTGCATATTTTGTTTGTGGCTCTCTGCAGTTTGTTGGTAGAGTCAGTTATTTTCTGTCCTGATGCTAATAAAGCAGTATCATCAGCAAATGTTGCTATAGTTGCATCAGTTTTTAGCATGTCTCTTGGATATAGGATACTTCCTTGGGGTCCTGCTGTTATTCTCTTTAATTACTTTACTCGAAAGTCTGTCTGAAATACACGATTTCAAGCCATTGATGCCATACCTTATTAAACGCTTGGACCACTTACAAGAATATCCCATTTGGATTCAAGTGATTTTTCGATTACATCCGTAGTTCTATGAACTTGTTATATAGTCGAGTGTTTTTTTCTGAAACTTAATTTATGTGAAGGGATCTTTCAGGTTGCTTTCTTCTATTATTAGTTTCAGTTTTTTTAGAAGTAACTTTTCGAATAATTTTAATAGCGTTAGAAGCAGAGATATAGGCCTACATGAAGATTTTTCATTCGGCGGTTTGTTTGGTTTTAGAATCATTATTACTTCTCCAACCTTCTATTGCCTTAGTAGATATTTTAGAATCACGTGTTTGATCTCTTGGCTATAAAAACCTTAACTATGTGTCATTGTGAATATTTAAAGGCAACTTCTTCAGGCATTGAAGAGATCTGATATATCTTATCAATAGAACTTCAAATGATATCAAATTCGTGAGGCATCTCTGCATCTGCTAGATTTGGACTACGGTACAAAGAACAAATAAAAGTAGAGTGAGATGAGAATTTGATTAACACTCGATGTGGAATCAAATAGTCTGCTCGCGAATAACCTCTCTCGGTTCGAATAATTTCAAAAATAAAATTCATTTCAAAACATAAATCAAAATAGAACAAAAATCCATTAAAAATTTGTTAACATAAAATTAGATAATTAATTCTGAGACACCCTGTAAACGAGGTAAACCTTATCTCATTTAATTGTAATTTGTAATGTTGCTATTTGAATTTGTAAATTACAAATGCGAAAAATCGTCATGAAGCTCAATTGAAATTTGATAACGATTTTATATTTGATACGATTGTATTTTAGGACATCGAATATGACATTCGAGATATTTTGGCTTTTCTATGGGCTATATTACTGATGTGGTGCTCCAAATTAATCATGCGTATCTACAACTTTTCAGCGTCATAAACGAAAAATCCTAGTGTAGCCGCTAGGTTTAGCCTTATTGTCCATCATATTTTGAATCTAAACCATTGCCACTTTGCAATCAAACTAGTATTGTGAGAATCAAAAGCAAAACATTGCCCATTTTTGCAAATGCGCTGCTAATAATTCTTTAATAACAAAACCATTCATTAGAAGAAAAAAACAAACCATTTAGAATCATTTGTATTGCCCCTAATTTCATTTGAGCCTTACGATTTGTTGATTTTATCAAACTGGTGGATGATCGATTTTGCTCTTTGATTCAAATTTAATATTAACTATTTTATGATAATTAAATTTGCGATCCAAATACTTAATCGATCGTTGGTCATAGTGCATTTGTGATCGTCAAAAAATTGTTTGTGCACTAGCAATTTGCGGGGGTATCATAATTTTAAAAAACAAAATGTCTATATGACCATTAAAATTTTAACTGCAATTTTGTGTTCTAGCAATAAGAATTAAAGACTAATTAAGGTTGTCTTGATGCCGGAAATGAAACAGCTAAGGGTTTTTATGCAAACCAATATTTACGTATGTGTTTCCTAGTAAATGAGGAATATATATCTCTAGCTTAAATTTGTTACTTCTTCAATTGTATGGCCGCTACTATCAGCATTTAGAGACCAAGGCGCAATTTCTTGCATCTTGGTTTCTAAATTTTGTGAGCTCATATTTTGTGTTGAACTCATCGATACATACAGTAGTGGCTGGTAGAACAGAGCAAAAATTCCCGATAGTAAGTTATCACGATCATTCTACATAAATGCACATATGTATTACCTTTTCCCAGATATCTTAAAACAAACCATGAAATCCAGGTATATAGTGCATATAATGTCACGAAAAGTTGTATAATATTTAGCAAGAATCATCTCCCAAGATAAAACTAGATCAGAGACTAATCAAAAATTTCACAGCTTCCTCAAAAAACGGTTCTAAATTGTATTTTCTTTCAAATGATCTTTTAATTGTTGTCCAGTGCCGAACATAAATATGTTGATAAAACACTTAAAGTATAATATGTTTTTAAAAAATTGGATTGAATTCTTGTACCAGAAGGTTACACCTGTTCCGAGTATCAATAAAAACAATTTTAACGTCATTTTAATTACTAATTTCATCTATAAAATTAGTTATAGGTTAGATTTGATTGGATTTAGAATAAATTGTGATCTTCTGATGTTTTTGAATTTTACTCAGCTAACAGATAAATATCTAGCTTGCAGATAAATTATGATCAAATATTTGATGTATTCATCTTGTTAAAACCTAAGGTCGTCCACCATCATAGCATCGATTTGAGGTCATAAAAATGGCTAGCATGCCTCTATAATTGTTGTTATTGTCGGTAATGGCGTTTCCAGCAGCGTTTTCTAAGAAAAAATGGGCATTTAGCCACCACCCCAAAATCCACACCACTGTTACTCTTGGCGGATGCATTAGCTTCTTTAAGATTACGTGTGGCTGTTCCGAACCCCAAATCCGGCAGTTCTGCTTGTTTACATAGCATCACAGATAAAAAAAGATGATTTTAGACTAAAATCGACGTCATAAGCTAGTGCCCTCGCAGAGAACTGATATACGAAGGGGATGGATGGTTATTTGCATTCAACGCCGGAGCCATCTGAACCTTCAAGACGAATAATTTGAGATCTTTATACAGTATTCTCCCTCAGGCTGGGTGGTAGCCGGAACGCCGATTCAATTATCGGTAGGACCAGCTGTTTGGTCGAACAGTTGCTGAGATTTCGTGGCACCGATTATGTCAATTAGCACTCCACTACTGGAAATTTGTGATTCCGTTTTATTAGTTAAATTAACGAAATCTGTTTTGAAAAGTTACAACAGCTAAATTACTGTTAATTATCGATTATGAACCGACTCTAGAATCGTTCTGGACTGGTTATCGTCGTGTCCAAGAAGATGGAAAATATATGTAGCTTACTTCAACGCACAAATTACAGGCAATGGAACCATGTACCATCGCATCGTGTGGTCTGTTTCCTAATGAATTAGTCGACTTTACCTTATGATGGAAAGGCCCATATTGGTTAAGGAAACCAGAACAAGTTCACTTCCGACAAGTTCATATCGTATGCATTTAAACGAAACTTGGGGAAATAAAACGGCCGGATACGAAATATTGCACTTTATTACTTTCTGGCTCTGTTGAGCCAACGGGCGCGGGATTTTTATGATCACAGCTAAAAAATGTATAATTTTGAGGGGATACGTTGTGGAACTATCTTTTCGATCTTTTCGATGGAAGGAAAAAGGTAGCATTTTGAGTCTGAAACAAAATATTTTATCACAACCGTCACAGAGACGCAACGGATTTTAGTAGCTGACCACACATTTGAAGAAGTCTTTTTCCAAGAATTCTTTATTTCTTTATAATATTACAACTATGGTGGACCAACCGTCCTAATTTCCGAGGGCATGTCCTCTTTTTAAAGCCGTCCTCGGACGTCCTCGCGAAATTTTAAAAAATGACCTAGTATAACCTAGTTTTTAATATTTTGTTTTTTAATAGGTTTTCTGGATCGTTTAAGTAATATAACCGATGTGTTGTAGAATTTAAATGTAGAATATAACTGTCATGAAGCAACAAATATGTATTTAAATTAAATTTGTCAAATTTTCAAGGCGCTTACCTTTAAAATAGTGCATAATATATTTGAGTATTATCTATTTTGATTTGCAAAGATTTGCTTAAGGTTTAATTTATTTCTATAGTCAGTACTCGACAGCAGAAGCATGGGAAAAAGAAAGTGCATAGTATCCGAAGAGCTACTAAAGGAATATCTTACATTTAAAAACATAAATGTGAAGCTATATGTACTTTTTGCAACAGCAATATTTCTGCTGGAAATAAAGGGCGACTGGATTTGCAGGAAAATCTAATTACGGCAAAACATAAAAATAATATTAAAATCGGTTTATCAAATTCTACAATGGACACTTTTGTAGTTCTAAATAAGGCTGCTAAATTGATAAGAGCCTATATCCTAAAAAATTTAAATAATTTAAAATAGTGAGTTTTACTGTCCTAGTTTTATTCTCATTTCATGATACACGGTGGAAGTTCTAGTTTTTACAAATTTTGTTCTAGGTGCCAGATTTATAACATGGTCACTCTAATTGCACCTAATCTCAGTGATTATTCCGTAAGTAATTATTTTGTTAGTTCAATTGTTAATCTCTTTTTATGGGATGAAACCTATCGGTTCGTCCCAGCTCTTCAAGTCCTTTAATTTCAGTGACTCAGAGAAGCACTAATTCTGAAGGCTTTGTCTTTTTTAAGCGCTTCGGTCCATGGGTGCGATCCAGTAGGTAGCGCGCGTTGCTGAAGCGTGTATCGTACCATTTTTAGTAATGGCGTAGTTTTTACTTGTCAAATGGAACCTACTGGATCGCACCCATGGGCCGAAGGGCCTAAAAAGGACAAAGCCTCCAGAATTAATCATAATTAAAGATTTTTTATGGCCGGAATTGGAAGATATTGATATGGACGACGTTTATTTTCAGAAAGACGCTATGTGCCACACAAGCAACGAAACAATAGCAATTTTTCAAGTAAATTTTCCTGACCGTGTTATTTCCCGAAGAGATCACAATTGGACATCTTGAGATTTCGGAATAAGATAACGTGAAAGATAAGGTCTATGGCAATGCTCCACAATCGATTCAAGACCTTAAAGATGGAATTCGTGAAGTTATCGAGGACATAAAGCCATTAATGTGCGAATTGGTCATGGAAAAGTTCATGAAAAAGATATGATGCTGCAAGCGTAGCCGTGGCGGCCATTTGGCTAATGTCGTTTTCAAATGTTAATGGCAATGTTTGTTCCTCTTTACACAGAAATAAGCATTCATTGATTTCTCTTAAAAAATACTTGTTTTTTTTTTTAATCAAAATGAAATCTCTTATTGGAAACCCCGTTATTTCATCGCTGACATATTCCTTGTTTAAGTATCGATGGAGGTCGTCACTTCTAAATTACCATGGAGCATTCACAATGCTACGTAGTACTTTGTTTTGAAATGTTTGTATAATCTTAACTGTAGTTTTCTTTCCGCAGCCGAAAATAATATCATACGTCCTGAATGGCATACGTCCATATAGGCTTTAGGATTTGTTTCACACATTAATACTAGAATCTGTAATCATAAAAGCTGTGTCAACAGCAAACGTTCTCATTCTAGCTTTTAATATGTTTGGTAGATCATTTGTATATAGGAGGTATAATACAGGGCTTAGAACCTGGAACCCCTGCCAATATTTTTTTTAGTTTTGAATAAACGAGGAAATTGATGAAAACTTCTGATGTTGTCCATGAAATAAACGGACAGCAAAACGCTGAGTCGGTCAGATTTTGTAAACTGATTCTAAATACGTGGAAAAGTAGTGACGGGTACATCAAACCCTTTGTCACTCTTGATAATTGTGTAGGAGGGGATACAAACACAAGTCTTGCCACTGGCATCCGTGCTTTGTATCCCTTACCGTCCACTGCTAAAGTCAAAATACCTTGCAAATGCCGACCAGAAGAAATTGTACAGGTTGTTGATCAGACCCTTTGTCATGTATGGCTGTAAGACTTGGACCTTGACGAATCATATATGGCTGCTCGAGTTAGATAATAACTTGTTTTCTTCTGATAGTTCAAGAACAATACAAAGAGCAAGCTCGGTTTCGAAACTGTTGGAGTAAATGGCAAGTAAAAATCAATTATTATTCCCTCGAGCAACGCCGGTTAATTAAGGTAGTATATGAAAAACCAAAATCGACCTACAAGTAGGTTAATCATTTATATGAGGATTCATCAAGTACCCTCAGACCTCAGGAAATAATACTAAAAACGAAATTACGTTTTAATCCATACAAGCTTCTCATAAGTATGTACATAAGATTCTCTTTATAAAAAATTAAATACCGGTTTGAGTTTTCCAAATTTAATTGCAAGGTCAAACTTAACAATTTGTGGCAGCCGATTTTATTAAATCTCGATTAAAAATTGCAAAACATATTTTACTACAGCTGCAGTGGTTGCAGAAAACATTGAAATGTTTATTAGGCAACTTGAAGGTAATTTGGAATTAAATTCCACTAATAATTCCATTCGAATTAATTGATTAGTATAAAAGGCTAATATCGATATCGAAGGCTGATTCGGTGGGTTGACTGAACATAATATTTAACATGATACAGTTTGTTTATAAATTTGGCACCGAGTTCACTTCCTACCAATGACATTTCATGTTAATTTTTAGAAACCTAGCAATAAATATAAGTACGACTATATTTGTATGGGGAAAGTATTTAATTGATAAAACTATTATTAGTTTAATTCATTGAAAGTTTTATCAATAGTTATTTTGGAAAACATTCTACTAGTTACCTCAACAAATAAATTGTTTAGGTAGTTAGGATATGACTAGACTATACTAGATATCTTTAGTCCCGACATGACATTCACATTGATAACGAAAACACTTTAATTTTTAATCAAATCGTAAATCACACCACGCCGTTAAATCTTATAGATTATTTATAAATTAATAAATGTCATGGCAACATGATAAACGAAGAATTGATTTCCTTGGAATGTTCAATAAAAACAGCAGCAGCAACAACAAGAATGCAGCACCAAAAAACAACAATAAAAAAAATTGCGAACTTTTCCACCAACTTTATAAATACATGATTTAGAATTTATCAATTCACTGAGTACACATTTTTTTCACAAAACTTTTTTTTTATAATTAATCTGAGATAAACCATAACTAGAATCGTACAAACTTTAACATATTCCAATTTCACCATAAATAAACAAAAACACACACGATACAAGACGAAATAATTTGTTCCATGATTTCGATAAATTTGAGACCTACCCTTTCGAACATCACCGTAATGAACACACATTTTTTTTTATTCACTTTTAATGAATTACAATATTTTAGAGTATCACATGTAAAGAATTTGGTTATTTTATTTATTTTTGTTGATTTCTATACAAAAACTATTTACTATTAATATTTTTTGATTTTAAATTTCATTTTTAAAACAATAAATTAACGCACACACAAAAAAATAATACAATGGGAAATTAATGTACTTGTGAAATGTCATATATTTTTTTTTATACACTTTGCGATGTGAAACAAAAAATAAAAATGAAATATTTTGAATTGTTTAGAGTGACATCTGTAGTCTAACATTTTTATCCATTTCAAAATATGCGATGTATGGATGATACAGTGGGACACTAGTAATAATTATTTTAATTTGATTTGTGTTTACAATTCATCTAGTAAGTAGATAAATGGTTCTCTTTTTGTGCGGTATATAACCTGTTAGTTAGTCCCGATATAGTACTCGCTGCCATTTTATGTTATGCACGACATAAGAACTAATTCGTCAGAATCTAATTCTCACAACCGACGCACATATGACACCGGGTCTGATCAACACCTTGTTAAACTTTAATTTGTCGTCATTTGCAAGGTATTTAAACTTTAGCAGGGTCCCGAGGTATCAGAATCTTGTCAATCCTTTAAATATGTGATCACCACTAACAAAATCCGTTGCGTCTTGGCCACTTTAACCAGTAATCATATATTTTGTTTTGGACTCATTGATCTTGAGACAAACTGAAGCCGAGAATTATACAAGTGGATCCGGTAGTTCTTTTACACCGTTGCCTTTCAGTCCAATTACACAGATTTTTTTTCCTGTATCTCAAATTAAGGAGCATAGGGCGTCTACTATTCTGAACCATCTTACTCTATTTGGGGCTATTGCTTTAATTTCCGCCCATGATTTTCCCAGGTGTTTTGCCTCTGCTAGCATCGTTCTCTTCCATGTCATTGCTGGCCTTCCAACCTTTCTTTTTCCTTGTGGGTTCCAGTCTAATGACATCCTCGTTATATCACTTGATGCCTTTCTCAGTGTGTGGCCAATCCATCTCCATTTTCGTCGCTTTATTTCGGTCTCAATATCTGAGTGATATGTTGTTCTGTGCAGATTGATGTTACTAATCATGTTAGGCCAGAAGCACTTAAGTATTCGCCGAAGGCATTTGTTTACAAATACCTGTAGCTTCTGTATGTTTTTTCATGTATGCTTCCATGTCCCACACCCATACAGTAGTAACATTCGTATCTTGGTTTTCCGCGGCAGGACAGAAGTATTCCAGGCTTTGTGTAGCATGTTGAATGTATGTCTGGCTTTATTTATACGTTTGTGTATGTCTTCTTCTGTTCCACCTGTTTTCGTTATTGTGCAACCAAGGTATACGAATTCATTTACATCTTCAATTTGTATATTGTTGATGTGCATTGGTGTGGTTATATTTGTGTTGTCTCATCGTCTTGGTTTTCTTGTATTTAATCTTGAGACCAACTTCGTTAAATAGATCTGATAGCTGTTGCACTTTCTGCTGCATGTCGAAGTGTTTGTGTGTGAGCAAGCATATGCCGTCTGCATAGTCTAAATCATTGAGTTTACCACTTAATCCCCATTGAATGCCTTTAGGGGACTTGTTATCTAGTTTCCACATTACGCTGTCTAATATGATTAGGAACAGCATTGGTGAGAGTATGCAACCTTGCCTTACTCCTCGAGTGTTGTAGTATATTTAACTTTGTTTGCCTTTGTATTGAATTCGGTTCCCAGCATCCCGATACATTTCTTGTATGAATTCAATTAATTTCTTTGGGATGCCCATTTCACAAAGTGTCTGCCATATTGCGTTCCTGTTTATCGTATCAAATGCGCGTTCGAAATCGACGAAGAGCATATGCAGTTGTGAATTCCATTCATTGCTCAGTGATGATACGGATTGTGTTGATGTGGTCAGTGCAACTTCTTCCTGGTCTAAATCCAGCTTGTTCGTTTCTTAATTTTGCATTGATCGTAAGTGAGATTCTGTCAAGGATGATCATTGCGAGTACCTTTATTGTTGTGTTGAGGACGGAGATACCTCGCCAGTTCCTACATTTTCTTAGGTCATCTTTCTTGGGTATCGTAATTATCAAGCCTTCTTTCCATTTCAGTGGAATTCTCCCAGAATTCCAGACTTCTTGGATTATTGGTGTTAATATACTTGAAGTTGTAGATGAATCTCTTTGGAATATTTCGGCGGTTATATTGTCTGTTCCAGCGGCCTTATTGTTCTTCAGTCTATTATTGCCATTTTTAACTTCCCGTTCCGTTGGACTTACTAGTTTCGTTATTGATGTCAATTGATGACTGGAGATTTTCGGGGTCGGCGACGACGTCTTCTTCGAAATATTCCTTCCATCTTTTTAACTGCGCTTGGATGCGTGTTGCTAGTTTCGTTATTGATGTCAATTGATGACTGGAGATTTTCGGGGTCGGCGACGACGTCTTCTTCGAAATATTCCTTCCATCTTTTTAACTGCGCTTGATCTGTTGTTAGTACTTGACCACTAGCGTCCCTTATAGGTGGTATGTTTGTAATTTTACCAGTGACCTTTCTTACACACTGGTGTAGTGCTCGCATATTTTGGATTGATGTTGCCATTTCAGCATGAATGGTTGGATACAAAATGTTGCCCTGAGGTGTTTCGCTTTAACGAAAGATACATTTTAACATGAGACTAGAGTATCGGGGAAAGACTAGCAATCCTTTATCGTACACTAGAGCTAACCATAAACTATCCCGAAACCCGATGGAGTAAGTCTAATCTAATAAGGTTGAAAAGAAAGTTTCACAAAGTATTCCTTACGAATATCAAGAGCTCGGAGTTAATGCAATCAACCTCCACAACCATATACTAACCATAAACTATCCTGAAACCCGATGGAGTAAGTCTAATCTAATAAGGTTGAAAAGAAAGTTCCACAAAGTATTCCTTTCGAATATCAAGAGCTCGGAGTTAATGCAATCAACCTCAAGAAAAGATTTCTTTTTTATCTCAGCATAGCCAATGTGAATGCCTCGTAGCATAGCCATATATGAACAATTCCGCTTACAACTTACTTAAAGTGCGCTCATTGCTGGTTTGTTCACCATTCATGTTTTTCCGTCTACAAAATCGGTTAGTGGTTCTCCTAGCAAGGGCCGCTTTGTCGGTCCATGCGATTGTAAAACGTATTCACTTCGGGACGTCTTACGAGGATGTGTCCATATTCCCAAGAGGATATTTTTATGAGAAAAGAATATATTAGCCACAATGAGATGCAAGTACGTGGTCGCAAAGTACATCATTCTTTCAAGTTAGCCTAATTTTTGTCAGCTGTAGCATTAAAGTTAAAATCACTATTCTGACGTCGTGCTCCGGTATAGATCCCATAAGATCATTCAAATTATTGTAAAAATTTGTATCTATGGGTTGGCTTACATCAGGAGGCAATTTTCACTTGGAACCCAAGATGAAAATCAACACCTGTTTTGTCCATCATATGGCGAATCTCAACGTTTTCATGTTGGTAAAGACGATGCATGTTTCCTCGATGTATTCCTAACCTCCTCGCAAATGTACTCCATCTTTAATTACCTAAGGAGATTATCATTTCTTACGTACCACGGTTCATTTACAAAACTACGTAAAGGTTTCTTTGGAAATGATTTTATATTATTTTCACATTGGTGTTCCTTCGTACATTCCCAAGATTGATACCGTAGGTCTATATTGCTTTTAGCATTTGCCTATAAGACAGCAGATTATTATGTAATAATAGCTCGGTATTAAGCCAGTATATTTTTCTGTATTTGATGTTAAGCTCTTCTTTTCTCTGTTTGACATGCTCTTTCCAGTTAAGCTTAGCGTCACGTATCATACCTAGATATTTGACTAAATTGCATTTGGAACTTGCTATGAGATGATTTCTACTCACTTAGCTGTATGTTAGCGGCACTTTGCGCATTGTTAGTTGCTTCTTCTACATTGACAAATTGCTTAGATTGCAGTGTCATCAGTAAATTTTGCTGTGCGTTTCTTGTGTGTTTGGAAAATTTCTTGTGGCAAGAACCTAGTGATATTTCTATCAAAGAAGAGTATTAAGAATTAAACTTCATCTTTTACCCGAAAATGTCGATTAGCTATGTCGAATTTTAGAATCTGATAGAACTGCTTTGGTAGATGAAAGACTTGTGCTACTTCCAAGAAGATACTTGAACAAATGTTTTTGCCTTTTTAGCACATCTTCAATTCTGTAGTAATGCAAGTGATTCTAAAGACTTGTTATATGCCGAATTTTTTCTCTGAAACCGAATTGGTGGCGAGTAATAAGATCTCTTTATTCTATGATTAATTTGAACTTCGTAAACCGCAATTTTTCGCATAATTTTGAAATAGTTGGAAGCAGAGAAATCGGCCATGGTTAAGTCTAAATGCTGCATTAACTATTTGAAGTAACTTTCGTAATTCTTTTTCGAGGAGTGCTTTATATTTACTATTTGACCTTGTAAACCCATGCAAAGGTACAGATCTCATGCTTTGATTTTGTCAATTTACGTTATTATTTCAACTGCAATTTGTCTTGAAGGTCGGAATGTGTCTCCGAGATGAATACAATAACTCTTTTCCTTGGATTTTTTACCTCAAGGCCTATCATCTCATTTTATTGCAAATACTTGCGTATTAGGTCTTTTTATACTTTTTGTTGCTTTCCAGAGGCGACAGTCTGTGTCATTTTGATCAGTAAGGCATTGAGGTAACATTATATTTTTTTTACGTTATTTCGTTGAACATTTATTCCTTCATGTTGTTTGATATTTTCTTTTACATGTCAGTAAACCCTTCTCTTGTTCTTCCTGGCGGGTGGATGGCGTGATAACAATACCCACGTAGTTTAGTAAAATGGCTTTCAGATATTAGGCATATATCTGTTTTTTGTTTTTAAAATACATATTTCTAGTTCTGTATTCTTGCGTTCCAGGTGACTAATCTTAGTCTTTGATTCATTCCCATAACTTTGTAAATCAAGAAAGAGATTTCTTTTACTGTTTTAACTATCATGTAAAAGATGGCTTTTCTGTTGTTTATAATTTCTTTGTTATTAAATGTAAGCATAAATAATGATTACTCCCTTTTTGTTACTTGAGCCTTACATTCTTATTTGTACAAGTTGGACGAAGGCCCCTAGCCATAACTTTAAGTGGCCGATCCATCTTATCTTCATAAGTAAACCACCCATTTCCATCAATATTTTTCAGAATCAGTTGTATTCATTTTTCATACATCATTGTTCAGAGTTGCATTCTATATTCTTTATCAGTGACTGATTTCATTATTGTTTGAACGAAGGTATAATTGGAAATGCTATAATAGTAATTGGTAGACGCGCCTTTTCCTTATGTTTCACTGGTTGTATTACTTCTTCAGGTGTTTTTCGCCGTGTTCCAGCAAGTCCGTCAGTGTGTGGTCGGAAGTTTGGTTGACTCCGCTTTCCTTTTATTCTTTTTTAAGACCCAATTTCTTTTACTAGTTCTTCTTCATTAGTAAAAAAAACCTTTCAAGTGACTTTAACTTATAGCGAGTCTGAGGAGGTTTTTCAGATTATCTGATTGTAATTTCTATGAAATTGGTAAAAAATGTTCAGTGTGATTTAGGATTAGGTTATTTCTCTTGATTACCAGATTTAATCTTTTAATCA
This sequence comes from Tipula confusa, assembly GCA_963556175.1. Classification (NCBI taxonomy): domain Eukaryota; kingdom Metazoa; phylum Arthropoda; class Insecta; order Diptera; family Tipulidae; genus Tipula; species Tipula confusa. The sequence goes on from OY744477.1 coordinate 75,315,251, forward strand.
GTAGTGTTTCAAAGAGTTTTGACATAACTGGCAACAACGAAGTTGAAGTATAAGATAAAATTTCACGCCTTTTGTAAATTACTTAAGTAATAACACCGTGACCATAAGCTTTTTTCGAATTCATACGCATGACTTTTTTGCTGAAGTTGGTAGAATTTCCTCTTTTTTTCAGGTGTCTACTAGAATTTCCTCTTTTTTTCAGGTGTCGTTTACTTTTTGAGATTCCAAGGCTTGATTAATATGTGGTTGAAATATTAATTCAAAGTGCCCCGCAAACATTTGGACTTTATCTGTTATTTTGAGTCCATTTCGCACTTGCTATTTTGGCGAAATCTGCATTGGAAGTATTTTAATTGTTTGGTTGCTTTTCCACAGTGCATAATCACTATTGCGATCATTAGTTAGTTTTCTTAGACTGATTGACTTACTGATAAGATTTTCAACGTAGTTTTAAATCGGGTAGCTCTGGTTTGCTGCCATATTCTTCCCACTCTTCTTATTTCTTACAAAATTTTTTTAGGGTAGCTCTAACCTTTTATTTTATATTTTATTCAGTTGACAAGGTTTCACTATGGCAGTTTTTGACAGTTTATATTATTATTGAAATTCATTATTATATATTTTATAAGTCGTGTGGTTTATTCCATTTATTAACCGTTTTATTAAAAATATTTATAATTTTAATAAATTAATAAAAATAAGTAGTTAGAAATAATTTCTTCTATATTTCCATCATCAGTATTTCTTACTTAAATCAGTTCATATAATTTATTTGTCGTATTGTTAATTTTGTTATTTATTATTTCGGTTCCTATATATCTTGAATTCTTCTACACTGTGCATTTCATGAAACTGCCTTGCTTCATTTTATACAGAATATATGTTTGTATCCATATATCTCTATAGTTGTGTTGCTTAGTATTTAAAAGGAGAGCAACTTTTGATTATGTTCTAACTTTTCCGATGTCCCTTGTGTGTTTTATCTTTGTTTACCGGGTTTTCTTTTTAAAATGATGAACAGTCTGAACATGTCAATTTATAAACTCCTGTGTCTAAAGCTGTTCGGTCTGAATAGTTGTTCTAATTTCTGTTGTATATAAGCAGCTTTTTATCCAAAATGTTAAAATATTTATTGGACGTGTTGACTGGTATTTATATCGTAATCTATTGCAATAAATTTTGACAGGTTCTCGTCATCAAACATTAGAGGTGTATTCTGTCCGTATGCCATTCTGTTGAGATACTTTTTGTTTATTTCCTCTTGTATCCATTTATACTAGCAATATATTTAATATTGTCAAGCTCATTTATATAATTGGTATGACATTTAACCTATGGATCATATGGTTATAAGCTGCCATTTTATGCCGATATGGCTGATTTGACTCATGATGAATTGTTTGGTTTGGTTTTCTGGATATTTTAAATTTGGATTCATTGTTATGGCTTTTATCGTTAACTCCAAAAAATTGATAGTTTTGTTTTGTTCGATTTCCAAAGTAAATTTTATATTCGGATGTATGTTACATAAATAATTTAGAAGTTGGTCTGTTTGTACCAATAAATAGTAGCAATATGTCATCTTCATATCTGTGCTAGTATTTAATATTATTATTGAGTTTGTTTTTAGTGTTCAACATTTCGTTTTCTTCAAAGTGGTTCAAATATAGGTTAGTCAAAGGATATCCCACGACATTAGTATTAATTCCGTTTGCTACTAACATATTTCAAGTTATTGTCAATGTTTCTTATACCGGAATTTTTAAGTACATGTTCGTTACATCAAAAAATAAAATCTTCGCATTGTATGGTATTTTAAATCCTTCAATTTTGTTGATCAGTTCAATACTGTTTATTATTGAGTAGTCATTTTCAAATTATAAATTATTTGAGAGCCATCTGTTAATATGTTTTTTCCATTTTGTAAGACGTGATGAAATATATGAAAAAATGAAAAAATTGAATAAAAAATTAATTTTACTGTAAAACTAAAAACTACAAGTTTTTATTAATTCATTAAAATATAAAATTAAAAGTTTATTTTTTTAAAAATATTTTTAATAAAACAATTTAAATAGTTCTTTACTTTTACTCGTTGTTAGCCTAGAATCCAAACGGGATTTTTTGTATTAAAGTCTCCTCCAATTATGTATTTTATTCCTAGTTTACTGAAAATTTCGAGTTAGTTATTTGAAAATTATCTTCGCAATTCTAAACTATAGTTGCATCTTAGTTGGATTTTGGCACCATAGTTAGCATTGTAAATATCAGACATTCATCTCGTATAATATAATCCACATTATTTACACATATTAATTGGGAGCAAACCACAGTTTTTATCATCGTTCAATAATTCATGACGAAATTTATATATTTTTTTTTTAAATCATAAATAAATTTGTTAAACAAGGTTTTTTATTATGTACCAAATAATTAAAAACAAACAAAAAAAAATATATTAAAACATATATACACTACACTAATTATTTTCATTATTAATTATTAAAAATAATTAATCTTTCCTTTCAAAAAAAAAATAAAAATAAAAATTAAATTATAATAAAAATTACTTTTATATTAGGTAAACTTTAAGACACTTGGTTTCATGATATTATGTAAATTTTTTTTGGTAAATCTTTTATTTGCTCACGATAAATGCGCTTGTAATGATGTGCTCCTCTAGCATTATTTCAATTAATTTGATTTAGTTATATTTTTTTTTTAAAGAGCCATATGAAAAGCTAACTGTCCCGTTTCGATATAGTTTTCCACATAAATTAAATGTAATATTAAAAAAAAATAAGCTAATTATTAATTTAACCTAAAAATTATTTGAAAGTATTAACCCATTATTATTATTTATATATAATTTAAAATGTATACGAAATTCTTAGAGATTCCTGTTTTATCTTTTCTTTTTGTTGTATTTGTAACAAATAAGTTTCGAATATCGTTAAAAATATTAAGCAATTTGTTAATCCATTATTTTATATTTAATTAAAAAAATGTATTATTATTTATTATAATTCCGACTTTTAAACTTGGTTTTATCTTATTTCGATTTTTCTTTTTTTTAATTTCTTAAGATTGAAAAATATTATTTCAATTCGTTTTTTGTTTTTATTTTCTAGAAAATAGTTTTTAAATTAGTTATCGTCTAAATTTTCCTAGATAAGCACGACAATTAGGACACGAATGATGTACATCCATACATTCATCGATACAGCATGGTATTAAACAGCAACCCCATACGCACCTGAAATTTTTATTAAAATGTAAATTGTAATTTATAAAAATATAATTTAATTTGTATTTTATAGTTTTACCCAACAAGTGCAATAAGTAATCCTGATATATATGCAATTAGAGCTGGTTCCTTTTTCGTTGCTGTATTAATTTCCGCATGACAATGTGGACAAATCATATGTGTTGGATTATTGCCAATTGGTACTACTGTCGTTACAATAGTTGTACCATCGGGTAATTTTTGATTTGGTGTAAATGGACTAGATGGTAGTACACCGCCAACTGCCTCCTGATAGCTCGGTGGAGCTTGTGGTGGTGCAACAAATCCATATTGTGGTGGCGCTGCACTTGATTTATTCATTCTGCAATTATGCATAAAAAACATTATTATTTTTTTTTTTTATATTTTTTTAATACACACGAAAAGTTTAAATTCAACTTGTGGGGAAACAACTATTTAAAACTAAATATAATTTTTTGTTTAGTAGGGCATTCTAACCATAAAAAAAAAATAAAAAAATAACAGATTTATCTCGGTTATAATATTTGTCAGTATTTTAACCACAGTGCCATTTTAAACAGTCAATTGAGTTGTGAAATTTATTGATTCTTAACTATAATTAATAGCAGTGCTGTGATTTAAAAAGATCCAAACTCAAAACAGTAAAAAATATTTAGTGAATTTTTAAGTTATCCATGCGATCAGCGGTTACTCCTGGGATAATCTTGAAACCCGAAATTTAGGCACTGTCCATGTAGGACGAGCGCAAAGAACTAGATATGTGTCATCAATACGTGGAGCGTGCAGTAGCTAATAACCAGATGCGCTTGAAGGCACTATATCAGCCATGAAAGAGTATCGCTTGGAACTCGTTGCTCTCCAAGAAGCTCGATGGCCAAAAAGTGTAGATCATGTGCCCTAAGACACTGGTAATTTTGGTGTTGGTTTTCTTCTTGGGACCCCGGTGAAAAAGGTTTTTTTTGGAGGACAAAGCAGTCGAGAATCGTATGTATAAACATTTTTTTAAAAATTAAGACACACCCTCGTAAGACGTCTCGAAGTCAAATTGATTATGTGTTAATTTCTAAGAGGTCTCGGGTCATCGAAGATGTGAGATCTTATTGGTCGGCTGCCAAACTTGTACGCATTGATCATCAATTGGTAAAGGTAAGATAGGAGTTTTCGTACAAATCAGGGATCACAGGAAAACGAAATTATCTATACACACTCATTAATGAGCTTGAGCTTTGTTTTTATTTATACTGTTACTCTTAATTAAGGCATTTAGACATCAATTTATTTATTTTAGCACCACTTGCTTCTATCAACATTTGACTTAAAACGTTATATATTTTTCATTGTATAAAGACGTGCTATGTAGAAGGTAATATAGTTACATCTTATTTTGACATTGATAATTTTAATAAAAAAATAAATTTCATTGCACATCAACCTTCGTTTTATATAACATCCATCTCATTTATTCGCCCATTTATCTAATGTTAAAGTATGATTTATTCGACCATAACTATTCTAATTTTGAATGTCAAGATAATTTTAACGCGCGCGGAGTTGAGAAACATTAAAACTAACAAAAAAAGTTTTAAAAATGAGCTCACTACATTATTTTGGAATCTTATCAGCGTCGCAATAATCATCGTAATATATTTTATAATAAATAATAATCACGCCATGTACGAAATGGAATTTCCACATAATTATATCGTCATAGAAAGAAAATCATGTTCAACTATAATATTGAACACGCTATTATTCGTAAGCGCAAATTGTGCGCTTAATTTTTGTTTAATTAATCTCTAGGCCCATAATATGCATAATTAATCTCTAGGCCCATAATTTCCACATAATTATATCGTCATAGAAAGAAAATCATGTTCAACTATAATATTGAACACGCTATTATTCGTAAGCGCAAATTGTGCGCTTAATTTTTGTTTAATTAATCTCTAGGCCCATAAAAACCTCTATACACATAAAATTTATACACAACAATTTATACCACTTGGTTTGTTTTGTAATTTTATAAAAATAAATTTACCATTTCCAGTATAAAAACAGCTTATCTCTGTGTATAAAACAATGTGGATAAACAATAATTTTACGCGTATAATCTTGCTGAGATTTATTTTACGTCTCAGCAAGATTATATATATATATATATATATATATATATATATATATATATATATATATATATATATATATATATATATATATATATATATATATATATATATATATATATATATATATATATATATATATATATATTTATTTATTTTTATTTTTTTATATATATCTACAGTTGAAAACCGTGTTGACAAAAATGGATGTCAGATTATTTCAAACGTCAATCACCTGCCACGCCAAACATGCACCAAATAAGCGCCATCAAAATCAGCTGGTTGATTTCTGGACCAAATCCATTAGACATCATGTGTCACGTTTGAAAAGTTAACAGAAGTACAATGAAGATGAAATCGAAAATGAATTAATTTTGGGAACTAGAGAAAGTTACGGAGACCATCGCAGCAAGTCGAACGAGGACACGGCGTGTGGACAAATCTTCCAGAACACCAACAGGAGAAAGTCGAATGGACGATATGCGCAACTACTATTCAAGGAGCAAAAACTTGATCATCTAAGGCAGTTTCAGACAACGAACAATGCAGTCTGCAGCGAAACTTTCAACTGGAAAAGAAATTAGGATCCATTAAGGTGGAGGAAACATCGATTAGTTTATTCTTCAGATGTTGAAAAAATGAATTGACAAATTAAAATGCATCATCCATATCAAACCATCATGTGGAGGGAGCACAAAAATCGGCCCCAACAAGAACACCAACTATCCGCATAAGGAACGTATAGTTACATATAGAACATCGGCCGCTCCCTACTTGGCCATCCGAACTCTCCATCAACCGGCAGATGACGAAAGAACCACTCATCTGAAAGCCAGACACATCTTAAAAAGTGACTTACGTATAGATGATGTACTCATCGGTGTCGACTCAGTAGGAGAAACCTACTAATCTACAAGTACAACTAAACCATTTACTGCAAAAAATGGAACTGGCCCAGTAATCATCCGATATCCTAAAAAGAATCCCGGTGGCCAAAACATTGGTTAGCGATCAGAATGTAATGACTGAAGAGTTATTAAAAACGCTGGATAGTCATTACAATTCAGCTGGAGGTCATTTCTGATTGGACAAGAACCTGCCGCCAAAAACACACCAACTAACTAAGCGGCAATTTCTGCCCAAATTGTCAATGATTTTTGACCCATTAGGATGGCTTACAGTTAGCTGCAAAATCATGTACCATCACGCCCACCAAGATGAAGCTGACAATACCGAGGTTAAAATTATGTGGCGCCTTACTCCCAAGCCAACAAGTCATTAAGGCAACAAGTCAATAAGGCATACAAATGCAACAAGTCATTAAGGCATTGGAGGTAAACATAAGTGAAGTCAACTTATGGTTCAATTCAACCATCACACTGGCATGGATACGAAAACATTCATCAACCAGCGGGGTAACATTTGTGGCACAGTAACAAGAAGTAGCTGAAATCCAGGCACCAATATGGACTCATGGAACCACATCCAAACCGGCGATAATTCATCAGATTTTGCACGTCGTGATCTCTTAGAAAAAAAGGATAATATGCAGTTTGAAACCTCGGAGGAGAATAACACAATTGTCATAAGGTACCTTCAAACGGTAGATGCAGAATCATCCATCCTAACTTTAATCAACAACCAGTCATCTCTCAAACGTTTTATCCGAATAACGATTCATCTCTTAATAAGGCGAACAAAGCATAGGAAGTCGTACAACCAGAATAATGTGATCACGCGCTGCCAGTCTTAGTCTGAGCAATAAAACATTTGAAATTCAAACAACCACACTGGACATAACAAAGGTCGTCCGGAACTATAGCCAATTGTAGTCATTACCTTCTTTCTTAGATAATCGCAACAACATCCGTGTAGAAGGTCGGCTAAATAATATTCAGTTATCCTACTAGGAGCGACATCCTATGATTATATACGAGGGCAATGCATTAATATTGGCATTCAGCCGCAAACACTTTTGAATAATCAAAGGGTATAAGCAGTAAAACAACATAATCGCCAATGTGTACGATGTCATCGCTATAATGTTAGAAGGTCGGAACAACTGATGACAGACCTTCCGTGAAGTGAAGTTACTATACAGCAAGGCCATTTACCATAAGGGAGTCTTTACGCGAGACCCATAGATATCCGGCTGAGTCATGATCGTGGAGTCACATTATATAAAGGCTACATCTGTATTTTCATCAGTCTCACAACTAAGGCAATTCACATAGAAGCCGTATTCCTGTGATCAAGTTTTCCTGTGATCAAGAAATAAGGTAACGATAAGGTAAGTTTTCCTGAGATCACTGACTTCTACGAACAAATGACTTGCAATGGCCAATTGATAATTCCTATATACGTATTTGGTAGTCAACCGATATGATCTTACGTCTTGAACGATTCGCAGTCTTTTTTTACAAACGTAATTTACATCATCCTTTTCCCATTAACGATTGCTAGTTCGTGTCGGGAGTACGGACCTATATGCTTTCATAAGTCGATCTGATGTTAGACTGCTTTTATCAGATGCTGATCTTAATGGATCAGATCCAAATTTAAATTTAAATTTGTAGTAGAGATGGTATTGCCATGTAAGGCTACTGTTTTAGAGCAAAATATTAAAGCTTCTTTATAGATAATTGCTTCAATTTTAGAAAATATCTAATCATTTTCATTTTTGTGAATCCCAAAATAGTAGATAGTAATGCAACAAATTCCCACTTTGATGTAATTTTCATTGAAATCGGTAATCAAGTTAATAAACTGGTTATAGGGGTGATTTACTGTCCACCAAAAATTGAATTCATCAATGATCTTGAAACTATCTTGAATGATATTATGCTCAAATTTGGCGAAGTGATAATTGTTGGAGACTTTAATCTAAATTGTCTTAATTTGAAACCTAAGGTGAATAAATTCAAATCTTTGATGTCTTCTTTTGGGTTTACTTTAATTTCAAGATAGGCTACTAATTTCATGTGTAAAAAACTATGCTACTTTAATTGATCTGGCTTTTGCTAATTATGCAGTGAACTTTAATGCTTTTACACAAATCTCAGTTCCAGGAATTGCTACTAGTCATGATATGATTTATGGTTCGTATGACTTTCCTATTGGGGCTAATGAGGAGAATATACAATATAGGTTTGTGAGAAATTTTTGAAATATTGATAGGGGTGCTTTATTTTTGGCCGGAAGCTCTCTGAACTGGAATGAGATTTATTCTTTATGCGGTGTGAACGAGCAACTATCACTTTTTAATGCTTTCATATTAGAACTACTTGTCATTTTTGCGCCGCTTAGGAAGATCTTAGTAAAGAGTAAAAGGAGTGTGATTAATTCGTATAATGACATTCTAAGCACCGTAATATTCGCGATTTTCTTCATAAGAACTGGAAACGACATAAGACAGAATTTAATCGGTTGGAATACATCAGAGCTAGAAATAAAGTAAATAATATGATTAAATCAACCAAACGAAAGTTTTTCAATGATCGTTTTAATCCAAATTATTTTGGAGGAATTTTAGGACTTATATTCATTCTCTTGTTGCGGACTTTAAACCTGAAATTACTTCAGATGAGTTTAATGACTATTTTGGATCGGTTTTCCTTACAAACGAGAATAAGCTTGATTTAGATACATTACAATACAGTTCCGAAAGTGACTTTAATTTTCGTAATATTTCTGTTGATGAAGTTCTTCTTCAATTTGGTAGAATTAAATCGGGCACGGCTGGATCCGATGGTAAACCGCTCATTTTCATTGAACTAATTATGTTAATAATATTGCCTCATTTAAGCTATCTAATAAATTCAGCTCTTACTAAATCTGTTTTTCCAGATACGTGGAAAATGGCTGCGGTCACATTCATTTCTAAAATACGGATCCCAGTTACTGTGAGTGATTTTCGCCCAATCAGCATATTACCAGTTTTGTCTAAACTTTTGTAAAGAATTATGCAATACCAAATAAATGATCGTTGAACTAAATATAATTTACTAAATAACTATCAATCTGGATTTCGAGCCAATCATAGCACTACTACAGCCCTGTTAAAGTTTGTGAACGACATTTCCTCTAATATAAAAAATGGTAAGATTGCTATTTTAGCACTTTTGGATTTTTCTAAGGCATTCGATAAGATTGATCATGCTATTTTGGTGACCAAACTGTGCAAAGAGTATAATTTTTTTTAAAGGTGCTTGTCGATTGGTTTTTTTCCTACTTACAACAAAGGCGGCAATCCGTAAAGTATTATCTAAATTTTAGCAAAATCACGTTCATTACATCTGGAGTTCTACAAGGTTCGATTTTGGGGCCAATATTGTTTTATCTTTACATAAATAAAATATCCAAAGTCGTTCAGCAACTAATAATACTTGCTATCACCTGTATGCCGATGACTTGGAATTATATTCTTTTGGAGATCTTGACTATCGATAATATGATTGATAATCTAAATATTACTTTGTCTAAGGTTTTCGATTAGACAATTTTAAACAAGCTGCAAATTAACTCTAGTAAATCCCAAACTATAATTCTCTCGAATAGAAAGCAAGTAACCATACCGAATGTTCACCTGATAATCAATAATATAAATATCGATTTCTATGACCAAGTTAAAAGTTTGGGTTTGTGGATAGATAGTAAATTAAAATGGTCTGCTCACAAAAATAATCTGTGTGGGAAAATATACGGGATTTTACGTAACTTGTGGAGCACTACTACATTTATTTCAAGCGATGTGAAATGTCACATTATTCGAACCCTAGTGAGTCCTTAAATTTCTTACTGTGCCCCAGTATATCATAACTGTTCCAAAAAAATGTTTGAAACGGTTAAACGTTGCTTTTAATTCGTGTGCAAGGTACATATTTTTGAAACGAATTGATGAGCCTATTTCTGTTCTGTCGAAGCAAATATTTAACCTCACTTTAAATAAATATTTAGAATTATCTGCACTATGTTTTATGTTTGATCTGATTCAGAAGAGGACCTTCTGAATCAGATCAAACATAAAACATAGAACATCTTTCTTCAGAAGAGTTTATATAACTTTAAAAGATTGATGAAACCAGTAACATAAATTGAATCATCCTGTCTGTTGTTTTCCCCAATTTCTTGTTTTTTTCTCTCTCTTCTTCCTAACTTTAATTATGTTTTTAATTATGCTTTTTTAAATATTAAATATTATTTTTTTTGCTTTGTTTAGTTTATATTTTAGATAATGTTAATTTAAGTTATTAGTTATACCTAGGTATGTAACAAACTGCGTTGCACAAAAGAAAATATTATTGTATAATATTGTAAAAAGGATTTGCCTTATTTGTGTAAATTATATTGTTAAAAAAAATAAATAATCGCACGCCAATACATGACAACGAGTCTGGTCAACACGTAGACGTAAGGTAAAAGCTAGACATTAATGCAATCAACCCCAGGGGAACGGTTTCTTTTTAGTCTCTGCATGCATGGCCAGTGTGAAATACTCGTAAGATGAGTCCTTTATGCAAATCGCCGCAGTCTGTATTGAACAACTTTCAAAAACAGCGTTTGATATTTGTTGAACATTGAGTAAATCAGAGAAATGCTCCTTCCCAGTGTCAAGCATTGCATCGATGTTAACACGAAAGCTTCCGTCCTGGTCCCTAGTAGCGCGATAAATCTAGGTCTGAAGGTATGGTGCACATCAGCCTCACACTATTCACGCTATTTTTCATTTACAAATTTTTTTTTGGCGGTTCTCCTAGCAAGGATCACATTGTTCTTCCGCTTTCGTTTCGTTTGCCTGTAATCCTTGACTTGTACGAAAACTGCCATCTTAGCTTTGCAGTGACTAATTGCTTACAAATTGGCAGCCGTACGATGTAAAAATGTGCTAGGTACAATGAAGATAGCTTTAGGACACATGATCTTCACTTTTTGGTCATCGAGTTTCTTGTAGAGAAACGAGTTCTTTCATAACAGCACGTTCCACGTACCGATCCTAAACTACGTGTCCGTACCATAAGCCAGGGTCTGGTTAAATTTTGTCGGTATCCATATTTCCTTTTGTTGGTTACGAAAGTTTTTTATGGATGCGAGCACTCAGCACTCAGCACAGCGATCAAACCTGTGTTTAGTTGCCTCATATGACAAGTATAGCATTTCGTGATGGAATTCTAAGGATATCACGCGAATTTAGAAGTCGTTTACGAGACATGGGAGTGCACCCAACCACGGGGACCTAGAATGAGTCAGAAATATTTTATCACAGGTTTTAGGCGGGTTTCCAGTGCCTCCGTACTGTATGTAACCCTGCCATGTTTACTCTAAGTTCACTTCTTAAGTTTTTATAGCTTTTCGGGAGTTCGGGATAGACAACGATTTGATTTCTTTAGGTTGTAAAATACCATACCAGCAGCATGCTCAAAATCAAATCCGGTGAAGCCGGATACATCAAACGGTAAGGGCCAGCAATGGTCTGTAAAACCTGATTTTTATTATAATATATTATTATTATATATTATTATTATATATACATACGTCAAGACTCTAATTGGTCATACATATATGTAATTAATTCACGTATAGTATTTTACATATCGAGCAAACCACGTAATGGAAATTCTTGAGTATTTGTCGTAAATTATATTGCAGTTTTTGTGTTGTAACCCCAATTTAAAATAAAACAGTAGGCTACACATAAGAAAGTAAAATTCATTAACGATTTGTATTTTTGCCCAATATTACGAACTCTTAATTTTCTAATTGGTCTTTAAAATACGTAAATTTACTAACAACTGTAGTCGTACTATCGCTCAATTAAGCTTCTTTATTTGATTCAGTGAATTATTATACAATAAAATATATATACATATTTTATAATCTTGTGGGACGTTAATATTTCAGTTATTCATATTACATATATTATTCTGATTATAATGTTTCAACAGTAAATTAGACAATTCCCCAAAGACATGATATTGTTGACATAATATGTATATGTATATATATATGTATATATATATATATATATATATATATATATATATATATATAAATATATATATATATATATATATATATATATATATATATATATATATATATATATATATATATATATATATATATATATATATATATATATATATATATATATATATATATATATATATATATATATATATATATATATATATATTTATGTCTGAACTCTGAATCAATTAAAGCCGGGTAGTTAAAGTATCTATTCAACCTTGGAATCAGCGATTTAATAAAAATGCCCGATGTCGTTCATGTACGCTGCCTCAGTCACGTTTTGCAAGCCAATCCTAACCTGATGGTGCAGCGATCTCTGAGAGGAGAGTCGCCATTTGGCAGGCGCATAGGTGGCTATCGTCGACGATGGCCCCTCGGGGTAGAGAACGACTTTGAGTTGTCTCAATCAATACGAATAATTCGTTTACTGAAAACTTGGAAGGAATATTCCTCTGATTCATGTTCAACGTGTGATAAATTCTGTAGATGAAAGTTGTCAAATAAATACCGCAGAGATGTGCATAGACGATAATTTTACATCCAGGATATTGATACGCTCATTCCAACAAATACCAACTATTCAACTTATGACATTCATCAAAAACGTCTCTATAGAAAGACTAACTATTCAAAAATTTAAAGGGACAAAGCGCCTCTTTGATGTAGTATTGGTTGTGTACGGATATAGCGTAAAACGAAAACAAAAAAATATTTTTACTAATACTAATATAGTTAGTTTTTTTATGTTATTTTTGCTTTGTTATTTGTTCTGCTACCAATACTACTTTATTAAGGCGGATATATAGTAGTATTAGTGTACGAAAAAATGAGTTGGTCTTTCTATATTGAGACGTTTTTGCATTCATGCAAAACCCTCTTTACTACAAGCCGTCTTGTAACTTTCGTTAACACACATCATCATGCATTTTTAAAATGTATTAGTGAAAATATATACTTTAGATGTATTAGTAACTATCAAAACTCCATATAAAATTAATAAAAAAAATTGTAAACGCATGCGCATTATTTGATTTTATTGTTTACTTCTTTTACACAATATTCGCTATCATATCCCGACACGATTTTCTACTTACAATACAATCAAAGTATATATTTTTGTACAGCATGAGTATGCAAACAATACGGCTTGTAGTAAAGAGGGTTTTGCATTCATGTGATAATTTGAAAGTTGCCTTTGAAACGAATACGTCATTGTAAATAGCACAATCGCTCGGCAGAAGGTTAACTTCAACGTTTAAAAAAAAACTACCTGTTGTAGATTTTACAATATACCTAATAAATAAAATAATTTTCTCACAATATAAAATAAAACTGTCGTGACTTGTCATTCGCATTGACTCACTTATGTAGTTCGAACAATGTTATGACGTCTTAAAACGTCATCCGTTGCACAAAACAAATTCTTGGAACCTGCATCTTTTCTTATGTGTCACATAATTAAAAAAAAAAAAAAACTTGAAATATCAATTAAAATAAATTATTAACATCCGGGCTTGTTTAAAAAATTTTTTCTTTGCTAGTTTTTAAATAAAAACAACGATAGCCCAACAAATTATGAAGTAAATACGCGCGTTGTTAAACACACGAATATTTCTATAAATAGCGACTTAAATAATCAGCTGACCTTCATCAATTTTTTGTATTTTCTAACTTTTTGTTAATTTATATGTAAAAAAATAAAATTTATGTTTTATTTGCCCTATTTAGTTTTCACACCGAGGAAAATATGAAAAACTAAATTTTCGTGAACACATACAGAGAACCACAATATACATAAATTTGCCTGAACTTTTAAACTTTTGACGATGTTTTGAATTTGTTCACAGCATGAGTCATCCTCGTTCTAGTAAATATTCAAAAATTCGTCCATTACACAGTACCAATATATCACACAATTAAATTTTTTTTGTAAATTTAACTTTAATTTAATTAACACTCAGTTAAATTGTATACATAGAACTTGAACAAATTTAATTAAAAATAGAATGAAAAACATGAATTGTATTAAAAAGTTTACGTCATTTTGTTTTTCTAGTTTTGGGGTTAGAGCTATGAAATTATTTAAAGTTCTTTACTTACTTTGGCTTTTGGAATAAAAATTGGTATTTTAAATTAACAAAATTGATTAATTAACTAGACGTTTACTATATAATTTAAGCAAATATGATTAATTCATGCACGTCTTATATATTTTCTTTGATTTTTGAATCACTTGCCCTAGTGAATAGTTGCACTATTGTGGTGTGAGTTATAAAACTTATCTGATTTTTTGTAATGTGGAAGAGCTTATATATTTTTGTAAAATCATAACGCGTAGAGGGTACTATATTTTTGGTTGCGAACTTTCGTTACACAAAAGCCAAGGATGACTCGAAAAAAAGCCTTTTTGAAAGTTATAGCGTTTATTTATTTTTTTTATTAAAATAAAATAAAATTGTTTTACTGCCGATTCTTGGTATTTAACAAACCAACAATTCAGCTTAAATTATTTTGTTCGTAAGCGGTTTTTCGTTTTGCGAGTTTAGCAAACACATCGCCTACCAAATGGCGGCTCTCCTCGCAGAGATCGTTAGACCATGCGTTTGGAATCGATTTAGAATTAGAAGGCCAGCGTAATCGTCTTTGATCAAATTTCTCGCTTTTTTACTTTTTGGGATTGAAACACACCCAGTAAGTATAGTAATTTAGGGCTATATATCTTGTTGATTACACTTCTCTCAGATGTCATCAGCCATTTCTCATATTATAGTCTCATGTCAGAGTCTAATTCTCACACCCACGCATAAAAAGTTGTAAGTTAAACGCCTTCAAAAATTTCAGCTATTCGTCATTTGCAAGGTATTTAGACTTTTTACTCATTGAAGAGTTGCTCTACTCTTCAAACTTCCGCCTTGAATCATTTATATCTACAAATTTGTCGTCTACAAATTCGCTAAATGGTTCTTTTAATAACGTTGAAGTGGGTTTTCCGTGACTGAATTGCTGAGTTCTTATACTCATGAGTTGTTACATTACGACCGTCTCATTCACTCTTTAGCCTGTTGCAAATTCGCTTTGCTGTTCTAAATTGCCGCTGAAATGAAAGTCGAGAATAGACACAAGTTCGACGTGCTTTGGCCGCTACAACTCAATCCATTCGTCTTGGAGCCTATCGCGAGTTACAACAAAAACAAATTTCAACAAAGTTTTTGATGAATAATCTAACAGTTAATCGTGTATTGAATCAAGGTACTGCGTTCGTGTCCTCTATCGAGTTTCAAATGAGAGGACTCCCACATGCTCACATTAAAATAAAGCTTAACGAGGAGAATAATTTCAAAATACCTGAACTCGTTCGCGCCATATATATGCGCTCTTAAAGCTATGTGGCATCTTTTGGAAATGGAAATGCAGAACCGTTCTCATGCAGTTGTTTGTCTACCGGTTTACTTGTATCAGCAACAATAAATAGTCTTCGAGGAAGAAATTTAGCAAGAGGCTCTTAATTAAGCTACCGATGGAAATACAAAACTGTCAGCGTGATTTAAACTTAATATAGAATATGTCACAGAAATACCCAACAACTTTGTTTTTAATCGTGAAAATTGGACAAAACGACAGCATAGTGGAATCAAAATAGTTGCTCGCATGTATACTATTGGATTGAATGATCAAGAAAGAGTCCATCATCGACTACTATACTATTTTATGCCAGGTGGTGCTAATTATACATTTTTGAGAACGGTCGATGGTATCGAATATGAAGCTGCATTTTATCGCAATTTTTATCTTTAGATGAGGAGTGTGAAAGTGGTCTTGAAGAATTAATTTCTTTTCAAATGCCAGCTCAATTGCGTCCAGCTTTTGGATTAATTTGTATTTCGTGAGTACCGAGAAGCTCCGTACATTATACAATTTCGCGATACACAACACCGAGTCAATTCTTTCCCCAAAATAACTACTGAATTTAAACAAGAGGAGGAAAAAGCAGAAGCTGACTGACTTATTCGATTATTAAGCCCTCAACAATTCGGCGCATTTGTAAAGATTATCAATAGAATTGACTTGGTAAATCAGCACAAATTACATTATCTATAAAGATCAGGAGGCTCTAGTAAGACATACCTCAATAATGCTCTTAATGAGAATTTCTCGGGAAAACGTGACCATGGTTAGTGTGCTTGCAATTGCATGAACAGGAACTACTGCTTAAAGAAGGAAGAACACTCCATAACGAATTCAAGCTTGACACATCAGTTTCAAGAATAAAACAAATATCGTAAGGTGCAAAAATATTGGAAAAAGCTCTGTTTTTTGTATATAGTATTGAATGCCCTTCGACATTCAAATGCTTTAATTGAATTATTATTTTTCATTAATATTTTTATCCGTCTTAGGAATAGGGTAGGCCTTCGATTTGGACAAAATCCTCCTTGGTAGTCATCTAAAATGTGCTCCGCTAGAGGAGTGATCCTCTTATTACAGTAATTTGTGTGCTGTGTAAATGAGAGCTTTCTTGGGGGAAAGGAAAGGGTCCTTTATGTAGTACACCACAGTCTGTATTAATTGACAACTTTCAACTATAACATTAATTATTATAATTGTTGAACATTGAGTAAATCAGAAAGATGTTGTTTCCAAGTGTCGAGTTTATTTTCCTGTGACACCAGACTTGTGTGAAAACTTTCAATGAGATTACTCGTGATCGCAAAATAAATCATTTCCTCCATTATCGGTCACTAGATCGTGTTGAAAGAACGGTTCTATATTTTTACATAAGTCAGTCTAATTTTAGAAAGCTCTAGAATTAAAGTCACCAATCATTATACTGACGTCGTGTTCGGTATGGATCCCATTATATCATCTTAATTGTTGGGCGCTCGAACACACATCATAGTCAGATTGGCTAGTCACATGCGTAGATGTAGCTTATAAATATCAAGAGTGATACTCTTTCAAGGCTGATAGTGTACCGTCAAACGAGCCTAGGTTTCTTATTGACTGCAAGTTCCACGTGCCAATCTAAGTCGCATGTCCGTTAACGAAATTTTGGTGGTATCTATATTATTTATTTTTGTTGATATTTTTAACACGGATTTTTTTTTTTTAATGCAGCAAGGCTGCCTCGCGATTCAAACTTTGATCAGTCAAAGCAGTAAACCAAAGATGCTGTGGTGGAATTCTAAAGATAACTTGCTCGTTTATAAGTCTTTTACGATGATTGGAAATGCTGCTATGTAAATTGATAAACCTACATTTAGAATGTAAGGCAGAGAACTATTTATGAATAAGGACATACTGTCTTGTACGGATTTCGTTCATTTTCACCGGCCACCATAGTGATAAAAAAAATATTGCAAAATGTTTGCAACCAAATACTTTTTCTTATATATGAATCTTTTGTACTAGAATCCAAGTACACTACAAAGGCGCAAGTCTTCTGTCAAAATAATTTCTTGTTATTTTTTATTCATGTTCAAATCGTTGTACGAGTAGTGAGTTAAAATATTGCGGTGCAACCGAAAATAAAAAAAAAATAAAAATAAATAGGAACGTCAAAACATTGTGATTTTGTGTAAAAAAAATGTCAGAGGGAATTATTAAACCGACACAAGAAAAGGTAAAACTGTTATTTTGTAAATCTATCGTCCGATTTAATTAAACAAATCATTAAACACAGGTAAAAATACATTTAAGCGAATCGTTCAATCATTTGCGTAAGGCACTCGATATACGAGAAAAATTACTGTTACGGCAATATGAATTACTTTTAAATTCAAAAAGTAAAATTTGTCTCGACGATATTAAATTTCTTCGGGAAAATGAAAATGATGTATTAAATACAATACGATCGTTTGGCCGTTTCAACATAACACAACAGCAGCCGATTAACAAGAACGAATATCACAACGATGATTACATCTGCCCACACAATGATCATGAAATTATGGATAAATTTATAAATGAAAATCAACAGGAAAATATATTAAAATGTGATAATGATATTGTTATTGATTTTTCGGCGGCCACAACAAAAAACCATAAAAATTACCTAAAGGAGAATGCAGATTTTATCAACGAGTCCATTATCAATATAACACTTAATGAATCGAAAAAGTTGATAGACACATTTGATTATGGTGAATTACTGGTAAAAACCGCAACTTCATCATCATCATCTTCATCGTCGACAAGTACACTAGATAATTGCGACAATAAACCACCAATTGGAACTCAGCACAATTCGTTGACGGCTTCACAAACGTCGACACTCAATAAATCGTTAAAAAATATATCGAATTTAACAATAAATAATTGTACAGGGAATATTAATCTAAAAAATATATCAAATCTAACGATAAACACATGCAAAAATGATTTACATAGTTCGGGCGTAGATAATAAGGCGGCACAACACATTTCCGAGGATATAGAATGTAATTTTTACAATCGTTTACTAACAGAAACTAAACTTCTAAAAAACATACCATCGTCACATCATCAACAGCAGTATCATACGAGCAATCGTTTATTTAAAGATCCCGGCACACAAAATCAAACATCATCGTTTATATTTCTAACAAGCGATAAACTAAATTACATGGATTCGGGATCAGCGCCACACGGAATTCAACTTGAACATCCTATACAGGTGCAACAGTGGCTCAAAGAAATTATATACGAAACCGATACCGAACCCTTTCAAAATATCGAAATACTGGAGCACAGCAATATTGATAAGAATTAAATTGTATTATGGGTTTACTACCCTCGTCCCCCTGCACTTTAGTTTTATATATTTATGATTTAAATTTGTTTATTGAATAATTTATTGTTATAACCAAGGAATATAGTTTTGTAAGTTGTATGTTAACGTGTATCGGTGTCGTCTCCGTTGTCGTGGAAATTATTATATTCCAGATTTACTTTATAAAGTATTTTAGACACGCAATCTTTAAAATCAACTCCATTCCATGAAAATGTTCCTGAATTTATTTTGTTTTTTTATTAATTTTTGGGTAATATTTTATCACTCCTCGAATGTTTATATTATGTAATTATTTATGGCACGCAACTTAATCGATTGTGATTATATTTTAAATTAGAACCACACATTCCGTCACTGTATAACATTCCGATAGGACCCTTGTTAGCGCACACCATAATATTCAAAAAAAAAAAAGTCTCGTTGGTTATAACAACATTCAATTTTGCATTTACATAATTTATTTATTAATCAACTTACGTTTATATATGTATATAAATGTAAGAAACATATTTATGTTTAATCAAAAAAAAAAAAACGCATGCATATTTGTATTATGTATTTATGTTGTTATTTTAAATAACTTTTATGGTCACTTACAACACAAACACTCGTATTCATTTGTATTTATGTATTTTAAATATTGTAACATAACCAAATAAAATACAATAATTTTATGTATACAAATTTTATGTTGTTTTAGTTTTTATTAAGAAAAACATTGATGGACTTCATCGGTGGAAATACCTTTTACTCTCGTAATGAAACCAAAGAGTACCTAACGTAACCCTCTCTATATTAAATCAAAAAACTACGTGGCATAATTCGATCTTGCAGTATTGCTCCAAGAGCTTATATCGTTTGAACACAGAATTCAAATTATCAACAATGGCTTTCCATTTAACGAAAGCTATTAGAAATGAGGCTTCTGTGGCTGAGATGCACTCCAATGCCTCGTAAAAGACTTCTGAACAAGCAGTTATCCTTTAAATTTCCCCATAGCATCCTTGGCTTGTCGTAGGAGGCGACTATCTAAACAAAGGTAGGTTCGATGGCCTGACTACCTGCATCCTTAAAAACTTCACTGTGAAAAAGATCAATGAAAGAAAATATGGATACCGCCAAAATGTAACCCGACCATCGGACACGCAGTGTAGGATCGGTACGTGGGACATTCAGTCGCTAAGAAAACTAGGCGTGTTTGTGGTACTATATCAGGCATGAAAGAGTATGACTTGGAACTCGTTGCACTCCAAGAAACTCGATGTCCAAAAAGGGCTATGTGTCCCAAGGCAATATACGTTGCTTTACAGCAAAGATCACCTCTTCATCTGACCCATAATTACTGCGGCTGCCACACAATACTAATTTAAGATCTTTCATTAAATCATAAGCCCATTTGCAAATTATCCGAGAAAAACCCAAGCTCAACAAAACTTGATATATTTTCCTTGGTAACACATAATCGTATGCTCATCTTGAACACGATCAATAGCTTTGTGAATCTATGTTTTTGTGGCAATATTTTTGGTGTCATACTTCAGGTTACAGTTAATTATTCTTGCTCCCACTCGCAGCATTTTTTGTTCATCAATAAATGGGTTAAGCGAAAGGAGGTTGCTTTTTGTTGATACTGAGCCATCATTGCTGATTTGTCTGACTTCATTCTGGAACTCTGCAAGTTGAATTATTTTGTTACAGGATTCCTTTAGTTCTTTGGCAGATAATAAAATTGAAGATTCGGTATCCAGTTTTCTTAAGCATTTATTTATAAATCGGCGACAGAGGCCAACAACGCGAATTATTTTGTTCACGTCAGAAAATCTTTCTATTATCTACACGAATGGATTAACTATTGCTGATGTTGCAAGTGTCACAATTAGTTTAGTTTCTAAATTGGCTTCACTTGGAGCCGTAGTTGGTTGCGGCCAATGTTCGGATGAAAGTTGTAGCTGAGTTGGACCCGGCCACCATAAATGATTATTCTTTAGTTCATTTGGACCGGTATCTCTTGAGGCACAATCTGCTGGATTATAGGTTGATTCAACGTGATGCCATTGTGCTGGACTAGAATAAGATTGAATTTCTGATATTCGATTGGCCACAAAAGTTTTATATTTATGACGACGCCCTCGAATTCAACATAATGTAATCAGTCCAAAAGAACGAAGTTAAAATTTTTAATCAGAGCTACTTTCGTTTTCGATGTTAGAAGTCTTAAATTAGTGATACCTTCTGAATTTATAGATTTGAAGTATATGGCTACCGAGCAATTGGCGCAGTGGTTAAAGCTGCGGTGTTTGGGACGGGATGTACCGGGTTCGAATCCCAACGGGGGAGGGTTGCAAAAGGGATTTTTCATCACTTGATTACGATCGGTGATGACGATGAACACAACTATGACCCCCCGTTGGAGTGCAGAATTCATGGGCCGAACCATCGTCCATGCCAGTACAGGTTGGCTGGAGCACTGCAATGTGCAGATGGATATTTGAAACGCGAACCTGTATTCGCGCGTCCTCGATTTGGCTAGTAATGGCGTAAAGTAGGACGTTAATTAACCGCGAAAGAGTTGGGTGAGCTTCGGCCCCAAAACAGATTGCATAGAAATAAACAAACAAACAAGTATATGGCTGCAGCATAGGCCTTTTCTGAGGCATCGCAGAATCCATGTAACTCTGTTTTATTGTTGTTCTCAAATTGGATCCAACGTGGGATAGATATTTCTTCTAGAAATGGCAATACGTTTTTAAATTCCTGCCATTTTGTTGATAGATGTGACGGAAGTTCGTCGTCCCAAGACAGACCTGCCAACCAAAGTTCTTGCATCATTAGCTTGGCTATAATTGTGATTGGTGCCAACCAGCCTAATGGATCAAAAAGCTTTGCGCTATCTGAAAGTAGGTTGCGTTTCGTAGGTTTGCGATATCAGATCTAGACTTGATGGCATTAAACCCGAATGTATCTGTTGTTGGATTCCAGTGTAGTCCAAGAATTTTAATGGTATCGTCAAGTTTGAATTCCAAACGATTTTGGTTTCTTATATGTTCTGGTATGGCTTCCAAAATAATCGCATTGTTTGTTTTTGAATGAATAAGGCTTCTTCTAGTGTGTTTTGCCCAGAAATTAGATCATCCACGTAAAAATCATTTAACACTAGGTTAGACTGCCTTGGATAGTTTTTTTGTTCATCGATGGCAAGCTGTTGTAATGATTTAACCACTAAATAAGTAAAAGCTCCTGTACCATACGTGACGGTTTGTTAACTTATACTCCATAATAATTTTCTGGAGTCTGTTTCCACAAAATGCGTTGGTAGTTCTGATCAAGATTATCAACTATAATATGTCTGAACATTTTTTCAATGTCAGCTGTATGAACATATTTATGTTTCCGCCACCTTGAAAGTATAGATAATTGATCCTGTTTAAGAGTAGGGCCAGTTAACATCACGTCATTTAATGATATTCTAGTTGTAGTTTTGGCAAACCCGTCAAAAACTACCCTTCATTTTGTAGTTGTACTCGATTCCTTTAAAACTGCATTATTACCAGAATCATTATTTACATCAGCAACCTTCATGTGTCCTAATGCAATATATTCATCCCTAAACTTCTTATATTGACTATACAGGTTTCGATTTTTAGCAAGTCGTTTTTCTACTTGTAACCGACGTGCTATTGCGCTCCTTTTTGAGCATCCCAGTGGTTTGGCAGAATACAAGTCAATGTCAAAAGCATTGTTACTACGTAACGGCCATTTTTGAGGAGTCTGTGTTTGGTTGCGAACATTTTTTCAAATTCTAGTTCCTCTTTGGTGAATATTCGTTTATGAGGAACCTCTTCTATTTCCCAGAAGCTTTTTAATTGAGTATCTAAGTTAGTTCTTGTTGCCATTGGTGATACAATCATCACTGTTAAATTGTGACAATCGACTGAGGCACGGCCTAGAAATATCCAACCCAATTTAGTTTCTTCAGCAACTGGTTCGTCAGATGAGGCTTTTACTATTTTATTCATCAAAATTTCTCCATAATAATCTGCACCCAATAATAAGTCGATTGGACCAGGAGTACAAAATGATGAATCAGCCCATAGCACATTTTTGGCATGCTTCCATTTCCAGGGGTCTAGAATATGCTGTTCTGGCATATTCCGCGTTAAATTTTTGAATACTAATGCCTTTACGGTTAATTTATATTTCTGCATACACTGCGCTCTTTTTTTACTTAAGTCTCTGACAGGCTTCTTCCTTAATGAAGATTGCTTGAGACCCAGGATCTATCAGCACACGAAGCAATTCATTATGACACAACTTTTATTACATGGGAGTTTGTGTTCCGACAGCAGGCATCTTCGGCATAGTGGTTTATATTATACTGCCTTACTTCTTTCGGTTTATAAAAGATTTTAGAACTTTTTTACCTTTCAGGTAGATTGTGCTCTCCATAGCAACAACTACATTTAACGGGTTTTTTAGTAACCTCTAAATTTGTTGCTTTACTGGATGAGGTTGTTTGTTGGTATGTCTCCTTTTTTTATATGTTTTATCTCGAGATAGTACTCCCAGAGATTAGAACCTTACTTGTAGAAAGGCTAGGAAATCTTTCAATGTTTGAATTTCTTTCGGGTTCTTTAGAGATGTCTCGTACAAGCAGTAAGTTTCCCTGGCTAGCTTCTTTATTAGAATGTTCATCAATATACCATTCCAAGAATCGGTATTGATTCAATTGCATGAAGACATTTAAATACATTATCATGCAATAATCGTAAACCGTGAGTGGATTCTAATGATAAGTTTTATAGATCTAAAATAACGTTTATGTACGTATTTGTGAGAAGCCGTTTATCATCATATCTGGACCATAAAATATTCCAAGCAGTGTGATAATTTTCCTGCGAGATGTTGAGGTGGCTTACGAGCTTAGCTGGATCTCCTACAATGACTGATAATAAATAATGCATCTTTTCTTCACCAGTTAATTCATCATTACAATGGATAGTTTTATTGTAGAGGCTTCGAAAGCTTGTCCATTGTTTATAATCCCCATTGAAACGCTTTTGACTAAATCCCTCGGGATAGGTTATGGTTTGCATTGCGATGTCTGGGAATACCTGACAAATAAATGCAGTCACAATGTAGTGTCAAAGTTGAGAATTATTTGAGGGCTATTAGGAATTTTTGCAATTAGCTCTTGGATACGGCAAAGAGATGCTTTATCCTTAATACTCTTTTATCCATCGGTGGTTAAAACTTACTGGATCTACTTGTACGATTTTCAGCTTGCGTTGGTCTCAAAATCAATGACTCTATAGATTTTAATAAGGACAGCCACACATTTGAAGGAGTGAGGGGTTTCCGATACCTACCTCAGATCACTAGTCAACCAAGAGGTTGTATAAGGTGTTGCTCAGACCCGTTGTCATGTTTGGGTGTATGAGGTAAACCCTGAAGGACGAGTATAGAAGATGGTTAATAACATTTGAAGAAGAATCATACGCTTATATTTTTATTTTATGAAAATTCCTGATTTTGGTCACGTTCTGCGAGACGATCCAAACGAATAGTTCAGCGATCTCTGAAAGGAAAGCCGCCATTTGGGAGGCGCAGAGGTCGCTTTCGGTGACGATGGCTCCTCAGGGCAGACAACAACTTGTCCTCTTCAGGTTGCTAGAACAATTCGCAGAACAAGCTCGGGATCGAATTCGATGGAGCTAAGTGCCAACTCGGTAAGTGCCAACAATAACTTACTGTAAAAACCGTTTATTATTATTGGCTCTTGTATTACTCTTGATCTATAGGAACGATGGTATCCATTGAAAATCCATCAATTGTGATTTTCTCTCACAATATCTCAGGTACCCTAATACGGCAGAGTAAAGTAACCATACTCTCCCATCACATAAGGTAGCAGCTTGGTGCCTTCAATAATTCTAATCAAATCTGCATTCATTAAACAGATACTGTCATTTATTCGTTTCATTTTCTGTTTTTTCATCGCAGGGATAATACATTGGTTTACACTTCCACAAGTGCAAATTATTCTACAACCCTTTTTGTTAAGTTCTGTCTTAACCGATACTTCATTCATATTCTTCTTTGTTGTGTCCCTAAATTTCAATTTCACTATAGGTTTGTTGAAGAAATAACAGAAGTGGCTGCTTGAGTTCGATCGAAATAAGTACCTGTACCAACCAGACATCCATCAATTCCCAAAGTGGCTGATCTTGCACATTCCTGCTCGGCCATACCAATCTGGTTTGGAATTTTCTGGTGCGTTGAAATTAGCCTGAATGATTGATAAGTTGTTCTTCAGGTGTTTTTTGATCGCTGTTGTACTCAATTGTTACCACACTTACTAGCCCAACATAGCCCGTGGCCACTTACTACATACCTGTAGCAGATTAAAATAATCCATTTGCCAGCACTTCCACATCTGATCGGGGTTTCGCAATGAAGACAGAGAACCATCATGTCAGAATCACTGAGCACCATTAAAATTCCATTTCCTTAAATCTACCTCGTTGTAAAATGGAGTCAACATCGAATGTCGGAGTTACGGCATCAATTGGAGTATCTACGCTGTCCAGATGATAGTCCATATGCAAAATATGCAGAATACTTTGTTTGCTTGGCTTGCATTACTGATTATCCTGTAGTTGCATATTGCACATTGCCTTAGTTCTCGTATAGCGAACAAGCCATACCGTAAGCAATAGCCTTCAAGATATGCCTGAAGTGGCTCCGTTAGTGATTCTCGCTACAGTATCTGTTGCCATCGTCGATATTAAAAATCAATTCCCACGGTGGAATATTTTCTCTATATCACCAGTAATGGCGATTCTTCGTCCACGAAAGGGAAACATAATATTCACAAGGGTGTCCCATAGTTGTGGACCGACCAGTTGTGTGTCGTTTAAGGACACACCGTTATACTTGTCTTGGACGATGTATTGAATACCATTCTAAACTTTTTGATGACAGCATGTTTCGGGGAATATAATATGATTCCCCAGATGACGGAACCAATCAAGACATCAATACGTCAGGAGTTAGTAAATACCGGATCAGCAAGCTGTAAGTGATGGAAATGTTTCCATCAATGGCCATCATCGACGCCACTGGTGTCGTTGACGTGATTGAGCATAGACCTTAAATTGAATTTTGAAGCTATCATGTGTAAACGTTCGTTGATGCGCCGATCACTTCCATATTTACTTCACATCAATTTCTGTGAAGATTCAGAGTATTAAATGTAGATTCCGTGATAGTATTCTATTCCATGCCAATGCAATATATAAATGTGTTTGTGGTAGCAAGCAGAATGACAGTTGGCATGGAGTATGAATGACTGAATGAGATAACTGATGGATTGCTCGGTAAAATTCCAGGCACCGATTGATTTTTTGCCAGAAATTCTGCTTGAGATGTAGCTGAACATTAGCTCAGTCTGCTTTTTCCTTACATAAAAGAGTGTTATGCTTTTGACGGCAAAGTGCACACCTACCGGATAAACATTCAACATTAATATGATTGGGCAGCACATTTGCACGAATCCCGCGTTGGACTCGACGTCGTCCAATTGTTTGGTATGGCTATTCGAAGAGTTGCTGATGGCATATTCAATGCCCGTCGCTCGAAGTTAATCCATTAGTAAATTACTGATAATGCTCGCAATGTACTACGAGCGCAGTCGACAAAGCGGATCATAACGGCGCTTCAGTTTGTTCCAAATTTGCTTATACTCGCCAATGTAAACACCTGCGGCAATAGGGACATCCCCACTGTTTACATATTGTAAAAAATTGCTTAACTTTTAAATGGGTTTCAAATCTGCCCGATTAGCATGAGCGACTCAAACATATTCTCAAATTATATGGTTTCTACACTCAAAAAGTGAAAGATTATTTCAAGTATTGTTAATTGGTTCGATCGCTTAAAAATATATCCTCGGTAGTATAGTGGTAAGTATCCCCGCCTGTCACGCGGGAGACCGGGGTTCGATTCCCCGCCGGGGAGGTTATATTTTTAGTCATAAAAACAAAATAAAACGATAACTAATTTTAATCCAAACAAATTTGATTATAAAGTTCAAGATCACTTTACTATCTTTAATTTTTTTTGTTTTTCACTGCTGTGTTCTGAGGCCAATCCATTCTAAAAAAAATCGTCAGTCCCCTTTTATTGCCTACTTTACAACACTATCAGCAAAATTAAGGATGTGCGACGACAGATTTGATTTCATTTGCCGTTTGCAAAATCCATAGCTGCAACTATCCAGAATGGGAATAATTTAGTATTCTGTTATAAGATCATTCTATCCAAAAGTGAATGATCACGTTAATATTTGCGGTAGGTCTGATTGATTGTTTTAATCCATACATATCCTCGGTAGTATAGTGCTAAGTATCCCCGCCTGTCACGCGGGAGACCGGGGTTCGATTCCCCGCCGGGGAGGTTATCTTTTTTGTAATAATTAAAAAGTATTTACGACGATTGTCAATTTAATTTTTAATCATTCATTTTTGTGGTGTTTTCTGGATGTACTAAACTCTTTTGCGGTAGTTCATGTATCGTTTTACAATACACCATGTTAGATAAATCTTTTCAATCTAAAAGTGAAAGATAATTTTGAATATTTCCGATTGGTCTTATTGATTAAACTTCATGGATATATAGCCTCGGTATTATATTGTTAAATATCCCTGCCTAGCTTAGCTTAGATGTAATTTGTATGTTTTTTTCGGTTGTGTTCTGGGCCAAAGTGCACCCAATAATTTTGCAGTTCTTTTATAAGCCATTACTATTCAGATAGAACACGTGCGGTTGTTGGTCATTATTAATCAGTTACCATCTGCACGACGTACGCCTGAAAGCATTCACTATGATTCGGACTATGGTTTCTAGACTCCAATAGTAAAAGATCTTTTCAGGTATTGTGGATTGGTCCGATCGCATTAAAATATATCCTCGGTAGTATAGTGGTAAGTATCCCCGCCTGTCACGCGGGAGACCGGGGTTCGATTCCCCGCCGGGGAGGATTATGTTTTTAAAATTATGAAAACATATTTAAAACGATGCTCGTACCTTTTGCATATTTCGGTTGGTCCTATTGATAGATTCTATACATTCTTGGTGGAATAGTTGTATTTTTCCTCGACTATTTACCCCAAAAAATGCATAGCTGCAACTTTCTAGAATGGGCCTCGAAGTAGCTTAGATCTTATTACAACAAAATAATTTTGTATTCTGTAATCATTTTAGCCAAAAGTGGATGATCATTTTTAATTTGTTCGCTAAGCCAGATTGATTGATTCGCTTCTTACATATCCTCGGTAGTATAGTGGTAAGTATCCCCGCCTGTCACGCGGGAGACCGGGGTTCGATTCCCCGCCGGGGAGGATACTTTTTAACTGCTTTAACTTTTTCATATATTCCTATATACAGCTTAGTTTATTTTATTTGTAACTTATGTAAATATATATATAATATTTATATCTATTGTAAATATTTTTATAACTTTTTTAATTTAACTGTGATCGATAATGTTGCCTTGTAAACCTCACACAAGCACATCAAAATTCTGTCAAAAATTTGACATTTATATTCTGGTTGCGTACAAATTTCGTTGTAAAACTCTCCACAGAATATTATTATTACTTTTTTTTGTTACTTTTTTATTTGTGTAGAATTTTTATTGATTTGAGAACATTTTTTCGTCTTGTGTTTTGCAGTTCAGTTCAGCCGCGAATCAAACGAAAAAGTTTTACGGCAAGTGTAAATTTGTGACTGAAAATTATAATTTTATTCGGTTTTAAACATTACAAAATAAAGTTGAATTTATATTGTACTATAAACAAATAGTTTTACAGTGTTTTAGTGATTGTGTTATAATTAAAGTGAAGAGTATATAAACCGCGGAAGTACACTATGTCAATGCAAACAATTTTATTAGATTTTTCCATTGACCCAGATCGAATTGGTGATGAATTATCGCGCAAAGATATTCTTAAACAAATTCGTCAACATTTGGAAAAGTATTTTTCACAATTGAAAATCATCTATGATATGCTAACGGATGATGGCTATTTGTGTATGTTAACCGAACAAAATGGGTTAATTGTTACAATACGATTTTTCCATCAAGGATTAATAACAATTAACATCGAGTACTATAAGGCTGAGCACGAGCAAACGAAAATAACTTTTGAAGTGAGATTTTTTTTTTTTTTAAATGTGTTATGTTAATATGATGATAAATTTTACACTTAAATAATTTAGAATAATGATTTAAAATTTAATTTTTCGTGTAATAGTAACACCTTTTCTATTAGTTAAAACATTAAAGCCAAACACAACACAAAATATGTGCTGTGTATTTTGTGATATAATTAGATATTCGATAATTTTAGCACCGCATAACTTTATGTGAATTCTCAAATGGAAAATTTGTGTTCTGACGATATTTAGTTCTTTTTTTTATCAGTGGTCACGTACCATTGAACTTATTGGTCGTCCTTGGCATTTATTTAAGTATTGTGAAAATTATTAGTAAAAACCGGTGTTTATTAGAAAATTTTAAATGTGAGGCTACGTCATAATGTAGTAATAGAAATGAGCCGGCTTTTAAATCAATCTTGTTGGAATCCAATTAGTTTTACACAACTTATGTAGTTGGAATAATGAAAAAAGCGTCATGAAATAAGTCGTGTGACAGTAGACAACATGTGCTCGGATTTTTTCTTCTATTTTTAATTTAACTATTTGGGTGGTAGCGCAATAAGCATGACATAAAAATGCAACGGGGAGGTTATTTAATTGGATTTTTTTTGATTTTGAATTTTTCAGTTTTTTTTTTTAAATTAGGAGAAGTGAATTATCGATCATTTTAAATATTAAGTTTTTGAGTCGGTGGACTTGGCAACTTTTATTGCATTAAAGACATTAGGAATTTTCATCAAATTCCTAATATTGTGATTAGAATTTTGGGCCATATATCATTTGCGAGACTTTTGTGTCATCCACATACGTCAGGGCCCAAATGCAAATCACGTGTAAGAATACGGTTACCAGCGGCAATATATCGTACAGATATCATCTATATATGTCAGGATGTGGTTAGTGACTGAAAAACTTAGTGAGTGGCTTCAATTTTCTACTTTTCGATATTAGTTCCAATCCATTGGACATACTTTCGTTTAGGAGAATAGTTCCATCGGTAACGATTCGTTTTAGTGTCTGCATGGAACCGTCTCATACGATAAGCCATTATGCACATCTCCGCTCTCTCTATTTGACAAAATTCATGTAGAGCGTTTGACAAATGTTGAACATTGAGTAAATCAGGAAAATATCCTTTCGTAGGATCGAGTACTGTATTAAAATTAACAAGGAGATTTATATTCTGGACCAAAATTTCAATGCATCTCAATCCCATAAAGAGAGCGTTTACGTTAGCAAGACTATGTTGTGACCGGAGACAGTCCCATTACAGTCAAATGATGAATGTTTTTTTGCCGAGCAAATATTTTAAATCAGAACTAATGCAATCTCTGAGAAAACCAGACACTTTTAAATGTTGTTTTTTAAGAAACGTTCTAGCCAAAAAGTGGAGACCATGTGTGCCAGACAAAATTCGATGTGTGCGAAGAAAGGACAGTAACCGGAAACTTTTTAATATTCACATAGAGTTGAACCAAATTTTAGTTTGTTTGAAATTACTACATCGTCACCGGTTAAGGTATTGACTGAAACACACTACGTACGTTTTATGAAATGATGTCTAATATCGATGCATTTTGAACGCACTGGTTTGTACCATTTTTAGCTAAATTTATTGCTCCATGTTGACACAACATATAGACACTGCACCAATTGAAGAAAATATTTCTAAATTATTTGCCGAGCATGCCATATACTCAGCTTCAGAACTGGATAATACTATTGTCGGTTATCTACGACTTTTCCAGAAAATGCAGCATTTTGTTACATAAAGACGTATCCAGTTTACCAACACCGTTGTCAATATCAGAAGCCCAGTTAGAATCCGTATACAATTCTTTTTATTGCCAACCAGTGTTTCTTACATGGTATAAAATCAGGTTGACCACATGATATAAAATCAGGATCATTTATTTTAAATAACAATTTGTGAATGCTTTCGATACCAACCTCAACATTTCCTTCAAAAGGATTAGAGTTAGAAACTCTTGATTTTGAGTGTTATTTTTGCCTTTGCAATTTTCGAATATGTAACAATGCATGTGTCCTAAAAATTCTGAACTGGTCACAATTAAGAATAGAATTTCTCCGAAGTTACTGGTATTTTGCCGAAATGTCAGATCTGGCTAACATCTGATTATGATTAAAAATTGAACTGTGAGTAATTTTTGATATCAAAAGAAAATTTGATGCCAGCTCTGGAACGTAGAACACATCTTTAACCATTAATTTTTTGTTCCCTATTGCTATTATTATATCACCAACACACTCAACAATTAATTTTTCATTATTTGCCATATGTATTTGTTTTGTTGCCGATTTCTTTTCTTACATTGACCATTCTCGATGAGATGTCCTGTGTTGCGATTCTCCACTATCCCAAAACTAAACACTGCACGCATTAAAATCGTAAATGCCGACTTTCCCACAATCATGGCTTTTAACTATATTAACTTTGTTTTTCAGGTAGCTTCCCCAAAAAAGTTTATGGCAAAGTTCCGTCGTTTTCCGCAGGCATTTCGAATAAACTTGATTTAATAGAATCATCAGTATTTTGATTCTCTTTGTTCAATACCGAGTTTAAATGGTTTGTATTCACTTGTGAAACCCGCAAGTACGTATGACTCTACATATTCCTCGATAATTTCAAATTCATCTCCAGTTAATTTTATAAAGCCCTCCTTCCATCATAATTTTGAAGATTTGTTGTTATAAGTGTTCTTAGTAGCCTAATTCGACGAGTAAGAATCTTATATTCGTACATTTCTTTTAGTCTTTGCCATATGTCCCCATGCCCACATAACTGATGTAATTATCAAGATAGGATGACTCCAAAAAAAAAAAATGACATAAAATGTTATAAACCGGAATACATTATACAAAGCAGGGGTTATATTACCGATATATATTTACAACTATAGTGCCTCATAATAGTTGCTTTCCAATCAGGGTTCTCAGATTCCAAAAATACTTTGGACCATAAAGAATCATTTTATACAAAATTATTCCAAACAAAATAAATAAAACAGAAGTCTCATCTAACACAATCATTCTTAATAGTTTGCTAATTAATATAAGGATAAATATCTCAATAACGACATCTCCAGTCTTTAAATATTTTTGAAACTCTTTGCAAGTCAATTTGAAACTTTCTTTACCATTAGCTCTGCTTCTAAATTCGATAGCAAAAGTAGTTTCGTTCTTGGGCACCACTAAAAAAATGATTTTCTGTTTCTTTTATTTGATGCATTCGTGCTAATCGAAAATGGGCAATCGTTTGTCAGATTAGCAAGCAAAATACTCATGGAATGTGGTGCAAGAGCTTGATTACTACATCTGTTTTCGTTTGCCCTTTAATAATACTTTGAAGCCGTAAAGGAATCTGAAAACATTTCACTATAATGTTTCTGCACAACCAGTTGAAATATAACTATTCATGCATCACAGAATGGTAGCAAAATGTTATTTATATGCGGCTATAATTTTTTCCTCAAAATTAGAACCCTGTTTTGAAAAAAAAAAATAAAAAATTAAAAGTTTCGAAGGTACGATTTGTGCATTAATGTTTGCAAAATGATTTTGAGATTTCATGAGTCAAACCACATTTCTTATTGCGATTGTCTTGCAGCCACTCATATTTGTGGTCACTTACTCGGATTAAATTTAACGTTTTATGAAGTATTTCCATGTTATTGGAAAAGTAGGTCATGTGGAATGGGGCTCCGATATTGATATGCGGGACATGGGATATTCATTATTTATGCGGGACTTACCCACGCTGGGGTTACCCACGTCTGAGATCCATCCATGTTTCCAATCAACCACAGCAAGTACTTAGGTTTGCTAAAATTAAACTACTCGTAACTATACTTATGCGAAAGAGTAAGTAAGCACCTATATTGTAAATAAATTCAAGGAAAATCTAAATTCCATACAGTATAAACGAACGACTTTTCGTTACAATTTTTGTCTCCCATCTACTGCCCTACGTTACTGTATATGACATACAAAAACGTTACTGTATATGACATACTCTTCTTCATGTTATAGAATTTTTATCAGACGACCGATAAGAAAACTTATTCAAAGTAAATACTAGGAAATAGTTAGGCGCCAAAACAAACACTTTAGTACTTCACTAAAAAAACTAAATATTGCTTACTTAACATAAAGTCATTCAATCAAAATGGTAATTGTAAAGTGTGCTTATTAATTAAAAATATTGTAAGCTATGTTAAATTACTGTGCTGAATTAATTTTTTGATAACGAGAATTGTTCAATATGTAAAAATGTGATATTTTGAATAATGTGCAAGCAATATGAAGTTGTGCGCTTTAATATCTGTTTTCGGGCCGAAGCACACCTACATTTTTCGCAATTCTCTTTTGACGATAGTCTTTACGACGTTGCCAGTAAAATGGCTAGTGAATGTGCTAAATCGTGATAGTTTTCGCAAATAGAGCAGATCGGCATAAGTTCGTATCACCATAATGATCGATTAATATTTTCCAAAATGTTTGAGCTGATAAGTCGTTTTTTGACACTTTTACCATCTTCAAATTCGCTTAACGGTTCTATGCAGTTTGATTTATAGCTGTATGCTTGATAACACTCATATCCTGTTCAAAAATCAATATGAATTTATATAATTTTATAGCATTGGCTAAACTTTGTAACGAAACGAGTAAATTCCACACCAAGCAGGCATATTTGCAAATGCATTAAATCTTAAACCTATAGGTTCTATTAGTTTTTTGACAATCGGAAACTGAGTTTGGTTTATTGGTAAAATTGAGATAGCAATTTGTCCCGTCCATAAGTATAATGTTTTGATCAAAATCGCTGGCTTTGTTCCAGAATATAATTAATGAACTAGCAACATTTCAAAGAGTCTATGGAATTTAATTGATGGGTCATTTAAACTTTAAAAGCATGCAATTTGTCTTGTACTATTTGAGGTTCCTAATTATTATAAACTCCGAATATCAAGAGCTTACAATTAATGCAATTAACCTCAGGGAACGGTTTCTTTATAGTCTGCATGGCCAGTGTGAATTCCTCGTATGATGGGTCGTCTTTGCACATCTCCGCAGTCTGTATTTGAAAACATTCAAATAAAGCTTTCGACACTACTTGTTGAACATTGAGTAAATCAGAGAAATGCTCTTTCCAAGTGTTGAGTACTGCATCGATATTAACACGGAGGTTTCCCTCCTGGTCCCGAGTGGCGACGGACCTAGGTCTGAAGGTATGGTACAGTTCGGTGATTCCTTTAAAAAAGTTACGTGAATTGCGCTCATTACTTAGTTATTGTACTCTTAAGGCTTTAGCCTTCCACCATTCACGCTTTTTCCGTATACAAATTCACTTCGCGGTTCTCTTAGCAAGGATCGCTTTGTTGTTACGTTCGATTGTTAAAAGGATTTGCGATTTTTGGGTTTAGTTTTTACTATAAGTCGCCTTTTAAACACTGAATTTTTTAATACCTTCCATAGAGCGTTCGTATCATCAGAACGTTGGTTTGGTTTCCATTATGCTACTGCTAACAAGATTCTGATATTGTGCTTTCTACAGATATTGAGCTAGACCTTCACATTTGAAACGTAAGTTACGTTTACCTGCGATTCCTGACTTGTACGAAAACTGCAGTCTTAACTTTGCAATGAATTGATGATCACTATACCTACAAATTTGGCAGCCTACCGATATGATCTCACATGTTGGATAACCCGAGAAATTATTTCCCTTAGAAATTCACACACGGTCAGTTTGGCTTCGGGACGTATTACAAGAGTGTGTCCATGCTTCCAAGTAGATATTTCAGTCTGATTTTTGCCAGCTCTAGCATTAAACTCACCAATCACAATTCTGACGTCGTGCTCCAGTATGGAACCCTTTCAGATCATCCAAATTGTTGTAAAATGAGTCTTTATCTTTGGGTTGGCTTACATCAGTGGACGCATGAACACAAATGATTGACAGCCTTTTTACCTTGGATCCAAGGAGAAAGCCAACACTAAGATTGAGTTTCTTGGAGAGCAATAAGTTCCAAGCGATACTCTTTCATGTCTGAAATATACTATAGTGCCATCAAACGCGTCTGGGTTTCTTAGCGACTGCACGTTCGACGTCCCGATCCTTAACTGCGTATCCGTTAAAATAAGCGGAGGTTAGTTAAAATTTTGGCGGTATCCATATTACCTTTTGTTGATATTTTTAACAATAAGGTATTTTACAGTTATAAAATAAATCGAAAAAACAAATGGCGCCGTTTCTATCATAAAACATAAAATAAAATACAATATGGTGGAACAAGACAAAATTTACGAATGACATCAAATCGAGAATTTTTATTATTGTTATTGTTTATTGTTTACATTTATTTTTATGTTGGTGTTAAAAAAATCTTGCTACAAATCTAGATTTCATAAAATTGTTCGAGATCAAAAAAGATGAATTATTTTTATCCAATGAAACTGCATATCTGTCAAATATCAAATCTAGATCAATTTTTTTCGAAAATCGACATAAGTTTTTCAATTATTTGTAAAGATAATATTATGTATATGAAAAGTTAATTGAATTTTAAGAAATCGCACCATCTAACGCCAATGTAAATATTAGAAATAATTTTGTGACTAACCATTTAAAAAATCTAACACTATGTAGATTTTGTTTCATAATTTCGAATCTTTATGTTTGTAAATATTTGTTTTTACATATTTTGATGCCAGACTGACACGATATTGATTACATTCCACATTTTTAAGATATTCATAAATTCAGCATTTTAGAAAATACATATGTATATACATATTTTTCATATATGTTACATATAACGAATCAGTTGGTATATCGTATATCGATATATACTATAGGCAAAATAGCTAAATAATTTTAATTAATAA
Organism: Tipula confusa; assembly: GCA_963556175.1. Taxonomy (NCBI): domain Eukaryota; kingdom Metazoa; phylum Arthropoda; class Insecta; order Diptera; family Tipulidae; genus Tipula; species Tipula confusa. Next base: position 75,351,567 of record OY744477.1, read on the forward strand.
AATTTCAAATTCAGCACAAAAATCAACTGAGTAAATATTTATTTTATAGAAAATTCAAAAAATGGTAATGACTATTGATTTGTATTTGGGATCAAGACGTTGTAGATCTTTGCCGCCGGTTAGACGAGGGCCAAATATACACACGTATTTAACAAGTTCAGGTTAGCTGAATTTTTTTTGTTTTAGTTTTTTTTTTATTAATTTTTTTTTGTGTGTAACATAACTATTTACTATAATTAACCATATGTTTAATACTCAATCTAGCCTGATTATTTTATAAATTTATTGGATTAAAATTTAAATCAAAAAATATATTTCATATGCAAAAATTAAATGTTTTAATTTTAATTTAGAACTTTCTATAGCACAACTATCTGGTGCATGGTAATACATTTTTTGTAATTTAATTTTAGTTCATAATACAGCTAACTATATTAAAACAGTTATAATATAACTAACTAATTAATTTTATGATTTAAATAAATAATTAACAAATTACTAATTGTATCAAAATATAAGTGGTTTCCCATTTAAAATGTACGAATTTTGTTCAAACTTTGCCGCTGTTTTCGTTGCAGCACCGCCGCAAAGTTATTGTTTGTTTTTCAAATTTGATATGTATGAAGTTTTATGTTTCTACTTTTGAGTACAGAGTTGTGGTGCTGTATCACATTTGGTGATAAAAACTGTGATAAAATGAAATAGTCTGTACTTAATGCGTGCACTTTATGGTTGAATTATTGCACGTCGCTTATTGATACGATGAAAAAGACAACAATATTTTCTGTCTTACTTACACTAGCATAAAACACCGATTGTGTTGTCAACTTTTGACGTTTTCATGGATATACGAATATGCACACCAAATACGAATTTTGAATATAAATACTCAAATTAAAGCTTAGAAATAACTAAAAACCCTAAACTATTATATTTATTTAGATTAAGCGTTACCTTAACTATTAATTTCAACACAAATTTGTCCTGTGTTTGGTTGAAATAACCTAAGTGTCAATATTCGCGTCTATCCAAGACAATTTTGTATTACACATGCGACATTTGTAATTCGTCTTGTTTCAAACAGAATTAAAATATTCAAAATTCATTAATTTAAATATGTCAATATTTTATTTAAATATTTTAATTCAGTTAGAACAAGACGAATTACAAATGTCGCGAGTTTTGTCATTTTTATACAAATGAATAAAAAGTAAAATGATGTTTCTACATAACCTTAAAATTAATCATATGAAAGTTTTATTTTAAGTGCTATCTCATCTAGTGATATACTATAATTTTTGTATGTTATTTTTAATATTTTATTTTATCATTAAATAAATATTCAAAATAACGAAAAAAAATAACAAATACATACAAGAAATTAAATTTCAACAGTATTAAAAATTATTATATCACTAGGTAAGATAGCACTCAATAAAAAACTTTCATATAATTAGTTTTGAGGTTATGTAGAAACGTCAACATATCACTTTTTATTCATCACTTTCTCCACAAAATTCATTGTGCTGAGTTGAGTTTGTAGACTTTTTTTGTTTACATTTTATCACCAAAAAATTATACAAATATGATATAAAAGTGTGATATAGCACCACAAAAGGACCACTCAGGTCTAAATATTTTAAAGCTATAATATGTACTAGTTACAAGTTGCAACCCGCGAAATATCCACGGAAGTAAAACAAATAACACATTTTAAAAAACCTAGAAATTTTCCAAATACTTTTATGAATAGTTTATAAAGTTTTCGTTGGAGACTTGTTTGATGGGAGATTTTTTTTTTCCTGTATCTACAATTTAGGAGCATAGGGCGTCTACTATTTTGTGTAATGTATTTGAATTGCTAATGGATCGCACCCGAAATTATATAGAAACGAACGTGCGGAACGCACCCGCATGTACGATAATAATGAACTAGAGTGCGTAAATGTAAGGACGTGTGTAAAGAAATAAAAGTAACTTGTAATTGAAATAAATAATTGTTTAATTGTGATTAATACTCGTATGTGGTTTCTTTTAATTTGTTTGGTGAAATAGTGTCTCTTACCACTTTCAATACCGTTGTCACTAATAAATTTATCAGCATATCCCGCTGCAATCCTTCATCTACGATTTTGTTGTAACTAAAGTGAAAAGCCAACTTTTCTTCATAGATTTCCCATTCGTCACTACCATCAAATGGTTGCATTTGCACATATTTATCCGCCATGTTTTTATTTTCTTTTTTATTCTTGCACTTCTTTGATAAACTTTTTATAGTGTTTGCGTTCTTTGTTCATCTTGTTTAATCCTCTTCGCCATTGTGCTATTTTGCCACATACGAGTATTAATCACAATTAAACAATTATTTATTTCAATTACAAGTTACTTTTATTTCTTTACACACGTCCTTACATTTTGAACCATCTTACTCTATTTGGGTCTATCGCGTTAATTTCCGCCCATGATTTTCTCAGGTGTTTTGCCTCTGCTAGCATTGTTCTCTTCCATGTCATTGCAGGCCTTTCAACCTTTCTTTTTCCTTGTGGGTTCCAGTCTAATGACATCCACGTTATATCACTTGATGCCTTTCTCTGTGTGACCAATCCATCTCCATTTTCGTCGCTTTATTTTGGTCTCAATGTCTGACTGACATGTTGCTCTGTGCAGATTGAAATTACTAATCGTGTTAGACCAGAAGCACTTAAGTATTCGTCAAAGGCATTTGTTTACGTATTATTGTTTTTTCCTGTATGCTTCCATGTCTCACACCCATACAGTAGTACCGATTTCACACATGAGTTGAACATTTGTATCTTGGTCTTGCGCGACAGGACAGAAGTATTCCAGACTTTGTGTAATATGTTGAATGTATATCTGGTTTTATTTATACGTTTGTGTATGTCTTTATAACGACGGCGGTTGACGTCATTATTTTAATTATTCAGATGTAGATGTTGTGTGAAGCAAAGCTCAGTTTCGATCTGATGAGGAATCATAATAATTTTTGTTAAAAATTATTTGTCATCTCATCAGGCCATGGCGACCGAGTGCTATGTGTAATAGCTACTTTTCGCTCTATATATATTTATGTACAGTGTACATGTAGAGTTAGCGAATTATATGGAATTGCACGAAATATCTGAATAATTTTAATTGTGTGTGTAGCGATGGTCGCTACATCTTCCTCTGTTCCACCTGTTTTCGTTACTGTGCAACCAAGGTATACGAATTCATTTACATCTTCAATTTGTATATTGCTGATGTGCATCGGTGTGGTTTTATTTGTGTTGAGTCTCATCGCCTTGGTTTTCTTGATATTAATCTTGAGACCGACTTCGTTAGCTAGATCTGCTGCACTTTCTGCTGCATGTCGGAGAATTTGTGTGTGAGCAAGCATATGTCGTCTGATATGTCGTCTGAATACCATTAGCGAACTTGTTATCTAGTTTCCGCATTACACTGTCTAATACGATTAGGAACAGCATTGGTGAGATTACGCAACCTTGCCTTACTCCTCGAGTGTTGTAGTATGTCTCACTTTGTTTGCCTTTGTATTGAATTCGGTTCCCAGCATCTCGATACATCTCTTGTATGAGTTCAATTAATTTCTTTGGAATGCCTATTTCACAAAGTGTCTGCTATATTGCGTTCCTGTTTATCGTATCGAATGCGCGTTCGAAATCGACGAAGAGCATATACAATGGTGAATTTCATTCATTGCTCAGTGATGATACGGTTTTTGTTGATGTGATCAGTTCAACTTCTTTCTGGTCTAAATCCAGCTTGTTCGTTTCTTAATTTTACATTGATCGTAGGTCAAGGATGATCATTGCACGTACCTTTATTGTTGTGTTGAGGAGGGGGATACCTGGCCAGTTCCTACATTCTCTTAGTTCACTTTTCTTGGGTATCGTAATTATCAAGCCTTCTTTCCATTTCAGTGGGATTCTTCAGATTTCTTGGATTATTGGTGTTAATATGCTTGCAGTTGTAAATGAATCTCCTTTGAGTATTTCTGTTTGTGTTAAATTTCCTCCTATTTATCTTCGAATGTTTCACAGCTGCTGGCTTGCTCTTGAATTGTGCTAGTACCAGTTGATGATCGCTGTATACATCTGCGCCTCTCATTGTTCTTACATTTTGTAGTGATGTGAGGAATTTCTTATTGATCATTACGTGATCTATCTGATTTTTAGTTCTGCCATCCGGTGACGTCCATGTGTATTTATGTATATTTTTGTGTGTAAACCTACTGCCGCCTTAGAACGATTGATTTGTGCTACAGAAGTCGACAAGTCTTTCTCCATTGTTATTTCGCACCATTTCGAGTCCAATGGATTTCTTCCCATTATAGTGGTTAGGTTGAGTTTGTCTGTACTAATTTTTGCATTGAAATCTCCTTGTATGATTTTGACGTCATTTCTGTCATTTCAAGCCATTGTGGCTTGTAACTGCTCGTAGAACTCATCTTTTGTTGTATCTTCTGCATCTTCTGTTGGAGCATAGCACTGAATGATAGTTGTGTTTATAACTTATTTTTGAATGGAACCTTGCCACTATTAATTGATGGGAGATAAAGACTTTAATGTTCATCGTGAAAAAGACACATATGTTCAAAACTTTTTCCTTTTAAGGGATTACTGAAAACTAAGTTCAGTTAAGGGCGAAGGAAAGCTATGTTCTACTTAGTGTCATCGTGATCTTTTGAAGTAAAACAATCGTTCCTCTGTTTACTTAATATCTCAGCTTCAATTACATTACGATGGAGGGCGATAACCTTGAGACGCGTACCATTGCAAAGTTTTTTTCAGCGATTCAAATTCCAAATTAACATAATGAATACACATTTTTTCAACTTTATATAATGGTGCCTCTCCAATGAGATGGTTAACTTCTCATATTCAACGATCCTTTTTTGACTGTGGTTTCAATAAAGTTTCCATCGACGACAATAACTTCATGGATACCTCATTGATGATAATATGTTTTGCATTTTTCAATTTTTGGCCATCTGGAGAATTAGAACGCATTGGTGACTGATGTGTCATGTATGACAGTTTTGATTATAAGATCATAAGCAAGCTTTTCTGTTCAGGATTAAGAATGTTCAGATGATATTTTAAAATTTTCTTTCAGCTAAAGAATCATAAATGATACTAGGTTCTTTTTGTAATAAATCTCCATATGGAACTAGGTGTTCATTTTGTGGTGCTATATCACACTTTTATATCACATTTGTAGAATTTTTTGGTGATAAAATGTAAACAAAAAAAGTCTACAATTTCAACCCTGCAAAATGAATTTTGTGGAGAACGGGATGAATAAAAAGTGAAATGTTGACGTTTCTACATAACCTCAAAGTTAATTACATATATGAAGGTTTTTTATGAAGTGATATAATAATTTTTACTGTTTAAATTTAATTTTTTGTGTTTGTTGTTTTTTTTTCGATATTTTGAAAATAAGGAAACAAAATAACATAAACAATTTAAATTTCATAAGTATGAAAAATTTGTAAATCACAAGATAGCAATTCATATAAAACCCTCATAAGATTAATTTTGAGGTTATGTAGAAACGTTAACCAATCAATTTTTAATAATTTGTATAAAAATAACAAAATTCGCGACAATTTTAAATCGTCTTGTTTCAAACATAAGTTTATTTATATTCAAAATTCGTGGTTGGTGTGAATAGTGAAATAGTCATATATACATACCTATGAAAACGTTAAAAGTTGACAACACAATTGGTTTTTAGTACTAGCTAGAGCAAGTAAGATGGCAAATATTGTTGACAACACAATACAATCCGTTTTTTCATTTTTTGTACTAGTGTAAGTAAGCCAGCAAATATTTTTGTCTATTTCATTCTCATCAATAAGAGACATGCAATAATTCATCGACAAAGCTCACGCATTCAGTAAAGACTATTTCATTTTATCACAGTTTTTATCACGAAATGTGATATAGCACCACAAAATGGCCACCAGGTAACCCATAAGAGGCAAAAGTTCCACGTTGTGCAAGAATAAATTACAAATCGTGCAATGAATAATTGAATGCTTCATCTTCGCGAACTGTTCTTCTTGAGGATTTTTTCTTAATTATCTTTCGACATAGCAATACGACAAGTTTACCAAAGTAATGAAGGTTTTGCGATGGGATAATTGAGGAGGCATCTATTAAATTGGCATCTATTTAATTCGACGTTGTAGCCCATTAAGTTTTCTGCGACTGTGCTCCATGTGTAATGAAAAGCAAAGTAGTTTTAAAGTATACTGCACTATCTGCCTCTTCACCTTCCCGGAAAACCAGATTTTGCATATTTTCAAGATGAACGTATTCTAATTATAAGACGTGAAACGCATTTTATATTATAAAATTTGCCACTTTACGAGCACAATCATATCTCTTGTAAATGGTTTTGAGGGTACGACAAATCTGTTATCCAACAATTGGCCTATAACTTAACGGATGCACCTGACTTTGATGATACACCGCAGATGTCCAATAGAATTCATAGTAGTTCTTCCTTTGAATTTTTTTAGGAACTTCTTTGTATACAAAAACTATCAACCATGCAAACATTTTGAAGATCATTAGAACCACAAGGTACATGCATCATATAAAGCTGTTGATTGATACTAATAATAGGTATTACAGCAGAAACCACTCATATCTTTTAGTTCGGGTATTGTAAATTTGTGCTCAGAACAAAATGAGTGTCAACAAAATATATGCATGTGGAGTACTTCTCTTTTTTATATTCTAAATACGGTTCCGAATATTATTTTTTTAAAGGTCATCCAGCAAATCTTTCAATTTCAACTCAACTAACTAAATATGTTGTATAGGCTGATGTTTCACCTTTCATCAAATGTTCCTTGATTTCAGGCCAGTTTAGATTTGCAGTCACCGTAATAAAGAGATCTGGATGGGCCTCTGTTTAAAAAATTGCCTCCGCATCAAAAATTAATAGCTTAAATTTCGAGACGAATCTTCAAAAGAGCTTGGTACTTTAATAGGAACTCTAGGAAGAACATTTTGATGTTCAGCTTAATCAGCAACGTAATCGAGAAACGCTTGATAAATTTCAGCTGTAAGGTTTGATTGAACTATCGTTCTTCTACCAGTAAAAGTAATTGGATAGGTTTAACTGAAAGCTACTGATCTGTTTGACGGCATATTCCTGGTTTACAAAATCTTTGTTTTACAATTTCGGTTACTAAATTTCGGTTTTGAATAGTATTTACTTTATAGAATAGTATTAGCTAAATTAGATTTAGCTTTTGTGGTGGTTGGTGCGGTGATAACATGTCTCGTTACAAATACACAAATGAGCAAGTTATCGTTAGAATTGTGCCACAATATCATTTGAGGTTGTAAAAGGTGTCTAAACCTTCAGGTTGGACGTGAGATTCCCAATTTAATTTGACATATCTTTAATTTGGCACACCTAAGATTTAAAATTAAGCACTGAGTACCATAATTAGTTGCAAAAAACCCCCAATATATACTCAGGACTAAAGTGCAATGATGGATTCCCCAATAACCAAAAAATCATTATAATGTTTTCTGACTAAGAAACATTGAATGGCTCGCGAACCAGATAGAGATATCCCTACAACTCGAACGCTGCTAGCTTAATGTCATATCATCCGCGAAAGCAATGAAGTTACAATTCACATTTTGAATGAATTAACGCCAAAGAGAGCACTGGAAGAATTCTTACTTCACCTCTTTACTGGAACACCTCTAAAACCATATTAATAAAGTTAATGTAGAAAAAGATCGTGATTAAAGGTTCCTTTGATGTCAATAAAAACTGCACCAACAATCATTGTATCGTTAAGATTGGAATGAACCATTCGAAAATTCAAGCAAAGCCACTTTTACACTTTCCCCAGACCAAATGCGATATTAATATCGGTGATGTCATCATATTTAAAAAGGAAGGCCTCAATTCTGGGTTTTCTGAAGGCCTGTAATTATCTTTTTATAGCTTCTCATGAATATGGAAATTGCGATTGCAAATTTCAACACAGCAGGGTTAGACCCTCTTTAAAACACTCTGTAAGAAGTAGGCTTGTCTATCACTTAGGTTGTCTTCATTAGCAACCGGTGTCGGGTCAATTCAAATATTCGAATGAACTGCTCAAATTAATTATGATAGAAATTTGTCTTATCGGTTTGAATCGCCACAACTACACTTGCCTATACACAGTTGTAAAATGACAGACGGTTCACTTCATAAAAACCGTTTTACTTCATAAAAAATAAACTTTCAAAGTCATATATAATGAATGTAAGGTTTCTCGAAAATTCAGGACTATGAGATGTTAATCCCTCTTAGTCCTGAATTTTAGAGATTCAGACCTTTAACGATTAAGTTGTACTCTTGTGTTTTCGGTTGTTGTTAATTGCATTTTGAACACTTCTGGCCACTTACGAATTGCGTCAACGACCCCCAACTACCAAAAATAATGTAAGGGGCCACCAAAATCAACCTCCATCACAAACCTTTTGACATTAGCTTTATGTTTCCAGCATGAACTTGATTCACCAGCATCTCGACGTCCTCGGCAATACCTTACTTCGTGCCATCAACTGTATAATGCGACCCTGCTTCGGTGATATCGTCGATCCGTTTTTGATAAAAGCGGAGACTTTTACCAATGTTTCGCACGCGCTAGTTTCATTTTGCGGATCCTTAAATGCTACTGGCAGCTGTTTTGCTGCATGAAGTGTGAAACATCCATCAACGCAGCTTACTTTTTTCAAACTTCCAATGACGACCTCTTCATCTGGTTTATCGTGCCCGTCAATTAATCGAGAAATAAAAGTAAGTGAGCACGATGAGTGCGTATCGCTGCAACCGGCTAGCCGAGTACAACGACATGCCTTTCTTCGATTTAAAAATTACCAATAAAAGCTTGTAATCGGTCTGAAGCTTAAATTTTGAGGTATAAACACCGCCCTCTTGGTCCATGGGTCGATACGTCTCCGTGGTCAATAGGTCGTTGGAAAATATTTGATGCCTCTCGATGCGGTAATTTGCCTTAAATAATTTTTGTCAATGATGTGGTCTAAGAACTCTAACTCGTTCTGGCCAAACAAACATTCATCGAATTTAAGCCGAAAGCCGTTCTCTTGGATGCGCTTCAATGCCTCGAAAAGATTATTTCGATGATCTCCCCAACTATGTCAATGACGGGGAATATGTCATTATCTCCACTCATCGTCGTCTCGATTAATTGTTAGAAAATGCCCGGAGCTATCTTCACCTCCAGTTGCATGTGGGCTACAAAGTGTTGATCGTCATGAATCCCGTTGAATTCATCATTCATTTTCACCTGTAAAAAGACGTCAGAGAGGTCAATTTTGCTGAACACTCGGTGCTGACTCAGTTTCGCAAAAATTTCTTCCGGCGTTGGATGGCTGCTTGTTTGGTTCCAACGCATCATTCAATCCTGTTGTATAATCGGCACAAATACGTATACAATCGTTTTTTTCTTTTCACAATCACCAATGGCACGGTGAAATCCGAGGAATCGATCGGCTTGATTATTCCCAATAATTGCTATTTGCTATTTTTTTAGCTCATTTTCACTTTCACTGCTGCGAAAGGCACCGGCCGTTTATTATGACAAGTCGGCTTTGTTCCCAGCTTTAATGTTTAAGACGTCTTCATTTTCCTGCATAACCTCGCGTTTATTCGAATTATCTTCTCCTCAACCTTATTGCTGACACTCGCAATGGACACTTTCCAAAGATCTAGTCCATCCAATCACTTTAAAGGACGTTAAAACTTAATCTGTTTCACGCACGTACGCCTTCTATGTCATGCAATTTCAGTCGTGCGGTAAACCGTCCAAGTATTAAGTGGATCCCCCAAAGCACTCCAGCAGCTTCCAGTTGCTTTCGGAGGTACGGAATCGAGTTGCAATTTCAATTTCGTGCTGTCGATTGAATCATTTTAATAATTTGCTTTAATTCGGCATCCATTATTTTTAAAAAAATATTACCGATGCTTCCAAAAAATTAACAATTTTTACTTTACCTAGCTCGGTTACATGCAATAACATGTAACATCTATTACCCTATACACCCTATAGTGTAGTACCAGTAATACCAGTATTGCTACATCACAACACAGCAATTTTTTATTTGAAAAGACACAACAGTTGTATCCAAAAGTTTTTATCATAGATCGACTCTAAAATAGGCTTTATGATGTTTGACTCTATGCAAAATAAAAAAAATCCCTCTCATACGTTATAATAATAGTATAAATTATTAAATATTATCTTGACCTACAGTTTAATTTAACACGTTGTGAACTTGTTTTAATTTGCATACTAATTACCAATCACCGTATCGTAATTGCAATATGTTGAGTATAGTATTAACATGCATACAAAAATAGAATTACGAAAGGCTACTGGGTGTACTAACGGCTCGGAACAATTGTGTATATAGAAGATTCATTTTATGAATTGTTTGGTATTGCCTTTCCTTTTGAAATTCAGGATATTTTACAGGTGCTTTTTGCATGTCAGCGTCTTCTTTGCCCTCAATTGGACAATTTGTTAAATTTTACCAATTCCTTAAAGTTTACGTCACAAAATATTTTAACATGGTTTGAACTGTATCGCAGTAAGCTATTGCACCTTTTCGTCGCTTTTGATAGCTTCATCATAATTCTTCGGTTTATTCATCTCTCTATAACCAAATGTTTATTTCATCGAACAAATGTTTCGGGGGCACGCTCGTTGTGAAACACGTACCGTTGGTTGAACTTGGTCGTTTTGTTGTTGATTTACTTGTGTTTCTATTGACGTGAAGCCATCTCCTTCTCAGCGTTTACATATTCACTGATACTGCCATGATTTTGTCTTTCACCAACACCAATTGAAATTTCGCTGTCTTTCGTATTTAGTGTATCAAAACAACCATCTTGACTGACTACTACTTTCTTCGTTGAAGGATTGTAGCAACGATAAACCTTCGAATGCTCGTCATGTCACGCGAAAATCGTTTCAGCTGCCACATGGTCCAATTTAAATTTGTTGCTGATGATACATGAACAAAGCATTTGGAACCAAATGTGTGCAATTGTCTGTACCTGGTTTTATGCCATTCCTTTATTCATATGGTGTCATGTTTGTTGTTCTTCTTATCACACGAATGAAATTTGCCGTTGCAATGGTCTCACCGAGCCAACGGGCCATTTCGATTAAAGTGCGATTCTTCCATTCAGCTTTATCATTCTGTTAAACTGGATTTAAATGACCTGTGACTTTAAATAGTTAGTATATTATTTTGAAGTGTACTCACGACCCCGATCCGATCACATTATTTTGCGTTTTCGATGGAATTTGTTTTCACACAATCCGATAAATCGCTTCACAGTGTCTTTTACCTCCGATTTGTGTGTCAACAAAAAGTACATTCCATTAGGTGCATACAAAACATCGGCTTTTGCTTTATGAATGCCTCCACTTTCGTCTAAAAATATCAAATTGCCGCTATCTATTGCATGAATGTTCACTGATTCACCATTTGCCAGCTCCACTGAACTTTTATATGTTTCATCAATTTCAGTAAAAAAAAACATTAATGCTGACATGTTTCGTTGCACCAAAAACAAAAATCCGAATCTTGAGTCTTATTTAGCTTATCGCAGTCGATTTGATATCAGTGCTCTTTTTTTGTGTTACCGCTATTCCTTTTTGCAAGCCATTCCTTGTATAGTTTGGACAATTTTTCTTTGATGATTGGGTTTCTTGCAAAACAAGTATGCCTTGTTAACAGGCGTACTCTTCTCATGGTAATTTTTCGACGCGTCCCGTGTTTTGCTTGTTGTATCTGATGGGACAAGCGTAATCAGCAGTCAATTTACTGCGTGATGGGGATGAAAATAAACGATACTTTTATGCTTGATATAAGTTTATTACATTACACGTTGAAAATAATAAAACAAAAATTTAAAAAAACAAGAGAAAAAATAGCGGTACAATTCAATAAAATCATTTTTACTGAAGGCGCGTTCATAGTGACTCAATTCTTTTAACAAGGTGCGTTCACAACAAACTAAATAATTGAAATAAAAACATTACTAACAAATTGATTTCATAAATAAATTTAATAGTATCTGCCGTACGAAAGTGTACCAATTGGTAATCTTCAAAAGACCAACCGATTGTATCTCTCGCTTTATCATCAAGCATTTAACCAATCATCGATTTCCTTTTTGTTGGTTATTTCACTAGTTGTAGCATCCGTTTTTACTGTCGGTTTCTCACCAAGTATCACCTTTTTCCACAACTGATGCTTTCGAAGTAGAAATTCGATCCTAAACTTCCAATTCACATAATTACTTTCGTTCAATTTAATAATTTTGTGTTTCACTGTTTCCGCCATTATTCCTTCTTTAATAATTTCGCAATTTATTGTCCGGTTTCTTTCACACACTGGACCTATAACCTGTAGAATATCTTGATGATATTTTCTTGCCTTAGGTCTAATAAATTCGATCTACCCAGAATGTGAAAAAAAACGAGAAAAAAACATCAACCGTTCATATATTCAACACAGGGTAGTGGAAAACATAGTACCAAGCAGTTCGGATTCATGGAGAAAAGGTCTATAGAGGATGCTTTGGTAACAGTGATCAATATAGTCAAAGGATCAGAGCAAAAGCACATTTTTGAATTATTCCTCGATTTCGTTTCTGGCCCTTTCGATGTTTTGTGGTGGCCTAGTATTATGAATGAGTTAGAGAAGATAAGCAAACCTTTTTTCAATCATAAACAACTTTTCCTCTGATAGATTCGCAATCCCTAATTATGGCACACTTCAAAAGAGTATGTCCAAAGTGTGCTCGCAAGGATAATTATAGGTCCACAACTCTCGAACATCGTCTTCAATAGCATTATGAATAGCAACGTCCAAGGAGTAGCAATCGTGGATGAGAAAATACTGCTCATTGTAGGAAACTAGATAAAACGTTCAGGAATTAGCACAGAGTGATATAAAGAAACTAACTGATTGGTGTTGTAGTTGTAAGATGGATCGTCAGCCAAAACAGTTATGATTCAACTTAAAGGCACGCTCGATATCAGAAAACCATCTTTGGTGTCTATGGTTGGGTAAGAAACAGATCCAGTTCTAGTGGTAGCCGGCGTGATGCTAATTGATATATTGTTGCTAGGTCTAACGTTAGAAAATGTCAAACTGTGAGGTACGGGAACGTTGTACTTCAAGCAAGACAAATAGAAGCAATCTATTTGTCGGTCAAGAAACAAATGCTAAAAAAATCTAAACATCGAAGAAAGAATGGAAAGAGTTTACTCAAATGTTCAAATTACATGAATACCGGAATTAGATGTAGCTAATTAAGCTTTACCTCATCTGGGCAATATTATTATTTACTTTCTAAAATTAATTCGATTAATTTGTTCCCAATATTTAAGTTAACCTTGAACTGGTTAAACAGTTGATTTTTAGTAACTCTGGAGATGGTAACACGACGAGGATGGGGTGTATATATGACACTCAATTGTATATCAATTGGCTAACCGCCAGCAAAATTTACATGTCAAAAAATATTTCCAAAACTAGATAGAAATCTAAACCACGAATTATTTAATCAGCAAGCAAGTCGTTAATAAAGCTGTTAAATGTGTTATGGTGAAACTACGTCCTGAAAACAAGTACAATCATCATAAATTAACTGTTGACTGTATGAAATTGATATTAATGGGAAAATGTATATTCGTCAATAAACTTATCAAATATGGAGTTCCCAAGTCAAACCAAATGAAGTGATAATGTTTCAAACGATTCAAGTTTCACACCATGAAAATGTTATATCAAAAAAGAGGATCACAATTTTAACAAATCAGATTGACTTTAGATTTATCTCTAGTACACTCTAGCATCTTATGTATTGTAATAATGTTGTTTGTTGTTGTTGTTTATTTATGGTTTTTGTAAATGGTTGGTTGCATTGTTTTTTCTTGTATTTTGTTTATATCATTTTAGTCGACACGAGATCTTGAAAATAATTTAGTTCGTAAACTAAATTTAAACCATGGCCAATGTTTACCATCTATTCAAAGGGGTCCCATAGCACGATATTTCCCTTCATCAGGTAAAATTTGTTTGTTTTTTTTTAAGTGTACTTAAATTGTATATACAATTTTTAAACCATTAATTTATTATTGTGTTTAATTAATATTCAAAATAGTACATTATTTTTAATTAACATTAATCAATAATCATTAAAATATTTAATTAAATTAAAGCCAAAACCGCACACATTAAAATATAGATTATTTGTATATTAAGTGCACTCCAAATATATTCAAATTTATTTGCTTTTGAAACAAATTTATACTTAAATCATTTACGTTGCATGGTTATTTGAATTCACAGTCAATTTATCTCATTAAAATTGTCGCCGACATTAAAATTTTGACGCTCGCGGTTTATTATTTATGTCAATATTTAAATATATAATTTATAGATTTCTCTTTTAATTTTTTTTTTGTTTATTTTGCATTTCGTAATATAGATGACCGGATAATTGAATACGATATTGACAAAGTGCTTTTCGATCAGCGATCACAATTTCAAAAAGTACTTGTGGTACATTCAAAAACTCTCGGGAATATGTTAGTTCTTGATGAACTACAAAGTAAGTATATTTTTAATTCATAAAACATTTTTTTTTGATAATAATGACAACTCATTAAATGGCTCAGGCCACAAGAAGGTGCCGGTAAAAACTGTTATTTAATATTTATTATAAGTCTCGACGAATGTGATTCAAAATTATTTTTGCATTCATCACAAAAGTAGCCCGGTAAGGCCCGACTGGGATGTGAATTCAGCACGGGCATTTTAAAAATAACCGGCCCATTAAAAAAGTAACCGCACATATAAAGCACAATCATAAGCTTTTTTTATTCGATTTAATAAAATAATAATTCAGACATAAATTTTATTTTATCCCTACAATCCTTTCTGGGGCCGAAGCTCACCCAACTCTTTCGCGATTATTTTAACGTCCTACTTTACGCTAACGAGAGCCAAATCTTGAACGCACAAATACAGGTTCGCGATTTTAAATATCCATCTGCGCAATGCATTGCTCCATGCCAGCCTGTGGTGACTCTGCACTACAACAGGGTACCAATGTTACCTTCTTGATCGGATTTCGTTTTATACACCCATTTGGAACCAATTGCATTTTCTTCTGGTAGTAATTTGGTTTTCTTCCAAGTTCTAAAATTATGACGTGAATTTATTTTTTCTTTCATAGTCTTTTTTCAGTTTTCAGAATTTGAACCATTTATGGCTTCTTCATATGTAGCAGGATCTGAAGCTATTACTGCTGTTGCCTTGTTTATTTCCATAATTAACCGTTTCGGTGGCGTATCCTTGTTTGCAGAACGATGCTCATGTTTTTCCTCTCCCCCTTCTGGAACTGCATTATCTTTGATTTGAGGTACTGTCTCGTTGAGTTGACTTTCATCATTTGCTGACGATTCAATGTGTTGGTTTTAATCGCTGATAGTTGCTTCCAAATGATTTTAGCTGCTTGGCGAATTAATGATCGGTCGATCATCTTCTTCGGTTTCTTTAAACTTAACATCACGACAAATCTTCACTTTGGAGTGTCAACATCCAAAAGTCGATAGCCTTTCGTACCCAGCTCGTATCCCACAAATAATAATTTCTCTGCTGTGTCGTCCGACTTAAAAATATGTAAATAATTTAAATCCGGTAATTTTCCATGTCAGAGCTCATATGGAGTAGATTTAACACTTTTAGTTGGTAGACGATTGATGATGTGATTGGCTGTAGTCACTGCTTCGCCCCAATACTGTTTATGCAAACCTGAGCTCATTAACATACACCGTGTCATTTCAATTAGTGTCCGATTCTTACGTTCGGCAACTCCATTTTGCTACGATGTGTGAGGTACTGTGAACTGGGTTTTAATTCCATTTAATTTAAAATTTTCCGCAACTCATTATCCATATATTCACCACCTCTATCTGCTCTAATTACTTTAGGTGCCATACCATACTGTGTTTTCATCTTTCAACGAATTCAATCATTTTTCTGCAAACTTCTGACTTTTGTCTCATCAGATATATGTAGGTATATTTTGAACAATCATCAATAAGAGTAAGGATATATTTATTACCTCTTGGTGTTGGTATTTGTAACGGTCCGCATACGTCGGTGTGTATTAGGTCCAATTTACCCGCTGACTTAGTATGCGATTGTGGTGGAAACGGATCTCTGTTTTTCTTACACTGCAGACAAATTTTACACATGTTACTGTGATCACAATTCTTTATCTTCATATCCACTTCGAATTCCACCATTTTCTTGATATCAATTAAGTTGCGATGGCCAAGTACCTTATGCCATTCGTGAATGCATTTTGACGTTCCTGGTTGAATAACATTGAGTGCTTGATGATTCATTTTGTAGACGTCGTTGGTCGATTTTAGAACAAATAACTATTTCCCCGTTCTTGTTGATTTCACATTTTTCACCTTTAAATGGGACAGGGTGCAACCGCTTTTAGCCAGCTTGCTAAATTACAGTAGATTACACTTAAGTCCTAGCATAAACTGTAAATCACACAATCTGAATTTGTTGACTGGATCCATGAATTTGATTATGCCAGTTCCTTTGATTGATAGATTTCTTCCATCGGCTAATGTAACTGAATTTTTCGTGGATTTGTTCAAATATGTGAAGAATGACTCATCACTGGTCATGTGTGCACCTAAATCCACACACCATTCAGATATATTCTTTATTCTGATGATTGGCGATTAAACAAACGTACGCTTCGTTTATGTCACTTTCATTTTGAACTGTGTTTGCTTGGATCTGGCTTTGTTAGAGCTTGTGCCTGGCTTGCTGTATACGTTAAGCGCTTTTTCACTGTTGGCACTTGCATTTTCGATATCCGTTCGGCGTCTATACTCTTCCAGCATTTTGTTTTTTACCATACTCTTCGTTAAGTCATCCTCAGCTCGAGAGCCGTTATCAAAACGCTGTAGCTTTCCGATAAACTTGATAGGTACAATGAAACTGCAGAGGTCTCCGCCAATGGTTCACCCAAAGTGGTTAATTCGTCGATACATTCGTCCATGGTATTTAGATGTGTGTGCATATTACCGCTTTCAGGTAGTCTCATCCGACACAACCATTTTAAAAGTCGTACTTTGTTCGATAAAATTGATTTTTGATGGTAATCCTGTAACGATTCCCACATTGCTTTAGCCGTCCTTTTAGTCCTTACGTGAATAATTTGGTTGTCCTCGATGAACAATCCGATATGTGAACGCGCTTTGCCATCATTTTTGTTCCAGGCGGCTAATTGAGTTGCATCTACTGGTGCGTTCTCGGTAATTACTTACCACAAATCTTCCTTGATAAGTAATAGTTTGATTTTGTATCTCCACACCTAGTAATTTTCTGATCGTGGTATTCTTTATATGATGAACACAATGGAAAATTTTATGATGAAAGACATGGGAGAAGCGAGATACTTACTGCCTTGGAACAAAGATAACACGTGATCGCGCAGAAGGAAAATATGGATTGATCAGGAGCAGTGTATAAATGAGATATTATTGCGATTCAGTAATAGTGATTGTAATTCTTGTACAACGCCCATCGATCAAAATGTGAAATTCTCTAAATCAATATGTCCTAAAACCAATTCCGAACGTGACCAAATTAGGAACGTGCTATATCAGCAAGCAGTGGGAATCATTCTGTTCGTGTCCCAAATTTCTCAACCAGACATTAGCTATGCAGTATGAGTGCATGGTTGGCAGTGAAGATAATTCTGCGATACTTGAAGGGCACTGCCAGCGCAAAATTATAGAGTTTTATAGAGGTTACTGCGATGCTGATTGGGGTAGTGATGAAGATGAACGCAAATCCGTCACATGTTATGTGTTCATGCATAGGAGGTCAGTGGAATCAAGGCAACTCGATGTTTGAGGACAACGTAGGCAAACAAAATTCTGCCACCTTCAAAGTGGGCTTCAAATTTCAAACACTATATCAATAATAGTTTGATCGGTTATGATTGACTTTACGTGGCGGTTCGTTTGTGGTCAGAGCAGAGTGCCGTCAATATTTTTGCGAGCGGCTTTCGTCTTTCGGGATGCAAACATTTTCTAAGAGCCATTCAGCGGGAGTTTTGATTGCCAAAATGAATAAATATGCCGTCATGAAGATTAGAAATTTAATTTACTTTGCTAATTCTCACTTATGTGGACCAAAAGACACATTTGCAGTAAACGTAAACGGTCGAGAGTGCGTCACCTAGTATAACACATTTGACAAATCTGCACCTTCTTCTAGCTTACATCTTGCATCTCCACAGGCTTCAAAAATCGACAACGATGGTAAATTTGGCAAATGTCTACTAATCAGCGTATTGCATTACTATTCAACTGATTGCGCAGATCAGATGCCCCTATCGAACGGATTCATTTTGTCGTCAAAACTTCGGACGAGTTCATCACAAATGAAGGTCAAATTTGCATTTTGAAACGCTAGACATTCAACCGTGCGATAATAACAAGGCGTATTGCCAATTACTGCTCAAAGAACGAGCCAACAGAGATGTCTTTGTTTGCCAGAAGACATTCGAAAGATTCAAATCAAAGCCAGTAGTACTTCACAAAGTTTTTAAAGCTCTTCATGCAGATTCTGCATGCTGTAGTAACAAGAATCCGCGTGCGAGTGCGTTTTTTGACTCTGCCATCTGCCACTGAAGATATATTTTTATCGATGTGTCTTCATAAGCCGCGCAAGCATGGAAAGCGCTTCGCAGCTTTTCGCTTTGAGAGGGACGACACAGCCAGATTTTTTCAGGAATATCACTAAACGCTATACCCAGCATATATTTGATCCGTATCTGGCGTATAACTTTGACAACTGTCACTGAAGGAGTATGCTATTCAGATTGAACTTCCTAACACCAAGATTATGGACTAATACGATGGAGATCAAGATGCCAACAAAGGACCTGATGCTCTTCAAAATTCGCTTACTGCAACTTTGTTAGAAATCACAAAAATAAAAATTAATTACTGGTGTCGTTCGAGTGTCATTGTTCAAAGTAGTTGATGACTCCGAGAATTACTTCTACAGCTTTCTTGTCCAATATTTCCGATCTGCGATGAAAATGAACTATTGGTAGACTATATGAGGCACCGGAAGCATTATTGGCTAGAGAAGATCATCTCAATGCTTCAAGGGCGCATATCGCAATTTGCCTGACATGAGACCGACCGTTGGAAAACGCACTTAATCAGGCTAACGCTTTTATCTAGTTGGCCGATGCGACGGTGCCAACGATGCCAAAGAACAAGGAGACAACGATGCTAGACCGAACAAGAACGACCTTAAATCGTCATTCGTGAAGGTGAGAAACAGGCAATTCTAGAATTGGCAAAAGGATTCGGTGAAGGCTGTGGCGCTTATAGTTGTCGCAGTCAAACTGGTTTTTACCCGCATGATGAAAAACTTTTGATACTGGCAAATCTCAATGAAGATCTTACTTGAATCAGTTGTGACTGCAATGGCACAACACCGAGCGGCGAGCTTCGACTATTTTTCCATGTTTCCATAAGATATGTTCGAACATTCTAATTTCATTTTTCGCAACAGTTGAAAGAAATCATGGATCAATGGGGACACAAAAATTTTGCTTTATGGAAACTTAAGGGAACTCCCACCAGTTCAATGCAGCACCGCTTTCAACTAACCGAAGAGCTCAGCACAATCAACCCATTTGTGGCTAACTTAGCGAACCTAATAGGGTTAAAGACCCCAAAATTTGTACAATTTTTCAAAACCCAAGAACTTACATTTACTAGCCCATGGAATTGCGAATCTTAATTCAAAAATATAGAAATACTAACCGTTAAGACCATGAAAATTGTAAAAAAATTCTAAAATCTTAAATTTTCTCAAACTTCAGGACAGACATAATGGTTAGTCTTTGAAATTTCCTAAAATTCAAAAACTTAGAAAACACACAGGCTTTCAGTTTTTCAAATTTTGAAAAATCTCACAACACTTTTATGGGTATCCTGTATTTCCCGAATTTATTAATGTTTTATTGATTTTAAAAACTATAACAGTTGGATTTAAATAAAAATATAGACAAATTCCAAAACTTGACCACAGATAATTATACCAGATGAATATCTTGTATGGCTAAAATTTACACAAGTAAATTCATACTATGCAAATTAATGAAACCGAAATCTAACCAAACGAAAAATAAATGTACATATAAAAACGCATATTGTCATCCTTTTCTTTTCTTTTGCGCAAGAGTATAAAAAAATAAAACAAAAAACTAAACTAAAATATAACATAAAAGTATCGCGTGCAAAAAAAAAACAGAAAAGGACAAAATTATGCGTACATCTATTTTTCGTTTGGTTAGTTTTTGATTTCATTAATTTTCGTAGTATGAATTTACTTGTGTAATTTTAACTATACAAGATGATTATCTGGTATAGTTATCTGTGGCTTAAAAATATTTTTTTAATATAAGTCTGTGTCCATCATATTAAAACATACCAATATCAATAGTCAAATAATTTATTTTATCATTTTATTTCTAGACATTGCTGAAGCCGATCTAATTTACACCGAAACGTTAATGCAACGCGGCAAAGAAAATTACGAAGGTAAAGATATTGTTATTTTGGGTGGAGGAGATGGTGCCCTCCTATACGAGCTACTCAAAGAAAACCCAAAATTTGTCACCATGCTTGAAATCGACGAAGTCGTTATGGACGTATGCAATAAACATTTACGTTCGATTTGTGGTGATGTTTTAGAACATCGTTCGGGTGACAATTACGAAATAGTTGTTGGCGATTGTATGGTTACGCTTAATAAATTTATTAAAGATGGTAAACAATTCGATTATGTATTTGGTGATTTAACCGATATACCAATATCGGAAGCGCCTACCGGTCAAATATGGGATTTTATACGCACAATATTAGAAACATCGTTTAAAGTTTTAAAATCGAATGGTAAATATATGACGCATGGCAATGGTATTAATTGTCCGGAATCATTGCGTATGTACGAAGAACAATTAAAAAAATTAAATCCACCCGTTACATATACCAAAGATCATGCTTTTGTGCCATCGTTTATGGAGGAATGGATATTTTATCAAGTTAAAGTCGATCCGACCCTTAATAACGCGGTTTGACCGATAGAGGACGAATAGTTTTTACCAAAAATATTTATAAATTTAAATAAACAAAAACAATTTTTTGTCGATTATAAAACAAAACAAAAATTTAGCATATTTTGTGTGTGTAGTAGTCAAATTAATTTACTACCTATCTACTACTACTCCAACTACTATAATGTACTAATTTTATCTTATATTTTTAAATTAAAAAAAACAAAATTTAACTTAATTAAAATTTTAAAATTTTTAACCAAAAAACCAAAACTTAAAAACTAACTTAATTAATTTAATATAATTAAATTATTTTCGATTGTGATTATTTATTTTAATTAAGATTTAAAAACAAAGAAACATAGAATTAAATTAAACAAAACCCTGCTATTATTGTATAGAAGTACGGAAAGTGAATGGAAAACAAAACCAAGAATAATTAGAAAAATTGTTGCAAAAAGTTTTTTTTTTAATTACCTAATTCAGAAATGGACATCCAGATTCGCGTGGCGTACATTTTTTAATTTGGCCGTTGCCTATCAATACGCTTTCCAAATTTTATTTTCTAAAGCGATCAACATTTTGATGGTTTACACTTATGTAAATCATGAAAAGGCAACTGCCAAAGACTTGGCTTCGGTTTCAAAACAGGTAAGATATTTGGATAAAGAATTGTGTATTATGACCTACAAGAGATATATGCTATTTATCGATACTTCGTCACCCATTCGCCATGCTAAAACTCAGTCAAGAGAAGATACCGCTCCAAACGTTTTCGACACGGTAGCCTAGTATGGTTTATGATTTTAGAGAAAAAAAAATCAACAGCCATGAAAGAGTATCGCTTGTAAATCGTTGCTCTCCAGGAAACTCGATGGCCAAAAAGTTGAGACCATGTGTCTCAAGGCTATACATTCCTGCACAGTGCAGATGACCCCGGTAATCTTGGTGGTGGTTTTCTTCTGTGCCCCAAGTGAAAAAGGCTGTTTTAGATTTAAAATCAGTTGATAATCGTATGTGTAAGCTACATTTACGCATGTGACTAGCGAACCTGTCAACCATTTGTTTTAATGGGCCCACTGATGTAAGCCAATCCAAAGATAAATACTCATTTTAGAAAAATTTGAATGATCTGATGGAATCTTTACCAAAACACGACATCAGAATAGTGATTGATGACTTTGATGCTAGAGATGACAAAAATCAGAATGAATAATGTGAAAACATAACTCGGTATTCCCAACACGATCTAACGACCTATAATGGAGAAAGAATGGTGTACTTTGCGATCGGGCACAATCTCATTGTGGCTAGCACATTCTTTCCTCAATAAAAATTCTCCACTTGGAAAGATGGACACACCCTCGTAAGAAGTCAGTAGATCATCAATTAGTCATTACAAAGCTAAGATTACAGTTTTCGTACAATTTAGAGATCACAGGAAACCGTAAAAATATTAGAATCTTGTTAGCAGTAGCATTATGGAAACTAACCACCGTTGTGATCGTGAGAACGCTCTATGGAAGATATTAAAAAATCCGGTCGTCAGTGCTGCCCATGCAACTTTGGTTAAGGTGAAAATTAAACCCAAAAATGATTGGTTTGATAAGGAGCGTCGTATTGCTATCGAGCCACAGAATATAGCCTAAAAAGAAGCGTAAATACGTTTCGCAATCGTACGGAAGATAAAGCAGTTCTTGCTAGAAGAATCGCGTAGCAAATATGTAGATACAAAAAGCGAGAATTGTGGAAGGTTTCAGTCTTAAGAGTACAACAACTTAGCAATAATCACAGCATTTCTCTGATTTACTTAATGTTCAACAAGTGTCAAATGCTGTATTTGAAAGTTGTCAAATACTGCTGAGTTGTGCATAGGAAACCTATCCTACGAGATCACACTGGCTATGCTGAGACTTCAAAGGAACCATTCCCCTGAGATTGATTGTATTAATTCCGAACTCTTGTAATTTGGAGGAGATACTAAGCGGAATTATCTTTTCGACCTTATTCGAATAGTATGTCAAAACAAAGTTATGCCTGATCAATGGAAGGTGGCCGTGTTCTCTTGACTTGGTACAGTAATGGCCCGAAAAAGCCGTTTTATTATTATTTTGTCTTCAATACCACAAACTGCAATCTTTTCATTTACAAAAAGGCATTCGCTGAGCGTCGATTAGAAGTGTTGGCTGTGTTGCTATCAAATACAGAGCTGGACAATAAAAAGCCATCAGATTTATATAGACACTTAAATCAGCTAGCGGATTCGTCTTCGAATCTTCGTACTTTTAGTGAAAATTTAATTGGAAACCTTTATAGGTTTGTAAATTATTTTCAGTAATTAATGTCGGTTTTTTTCTATTTCTAATAAAAAACATAGAAAAACATTTCAGAACTCACAACTCGCAAATAGAGGATTTAGCCACAATCTAACAAGCAAAATTGATCAATTGGTAAAGGAAATCGTAGTCGATCTAACAGTGCGAGTAGGTCTGTAGGGACCACAATGAAACAACTTATAAGTTCTACAGATACCGCGGCATCTAGCGGAACTTACAAAACACGCCGTTTATTTGTAAGACATATTAACAAGAAATTAACGTTTTTGGTTGACACATGTGCTGATCTTTCAGTTATTTCCAATTATATTTTTGGTAGTAAAGATCCATATTTCTACCACTATATTAATACCTATAGTATTAAAATTTGATCTAATGTCCTCACTAAATTTGAACTTCTGGTAGACCTGAATGGTAAACTTCTATTGGATAAAGTAACTAATTTATCTGTTAATGATTTTAGTAAGATTTTGCCTGTATTTCCGTCATTGGTTAAAAGCTTGCCTAAACATGACAATATTATTACTAATGGACCCTTACCGTTTTGCTGTCCTCGAAGATTACTTGGAATTAGCCGACCCTTAGCATTTCTAAAGCGATTGGCGTCCCTGCGGTGAATTAAGACGGCTTAACGTCATTACAACCCCAGATTATGCGATTGGGTACGTATAATCGCACACTTACACAATTTTTCTCTTAGTCTAAATGGATGCACAATATTTCGGTCAAACATTTTAGACACTTCATTGAGGATAGGCAATTTGCTATATATATACCGCTCATAAACCACCTTCAACTTATAACTACTTAGTGTCGGTAGTAATAAAATAGATCTGAAATAGATTCTCGTTGATTTACAAAGAAACGATGATTAGGTTACATCAATCTTATTCAATCTTATTCTTTCGTAAACCAAATTCGAAATTCAAGCTTGAGTTTACCAAATCGTATGATTCAAACGACTATGTTTGGTATAAAATTTCTACTGGCAGATATCGTCCTTTTGTACCAAAGTCGATTCGTAGATATTGAATTCGAGACTGAGAAAATAAACCTTTACCTCGAAAATAAGTAGATACCAACACTAAAATCCGTTATTGAGCTATCTATAAATTCATACGCTTTATATTATTATTGAAAATACTATACCAGTATCGTTTGCTTGTCTTAGGAAACGACTAACGAAGGAGGGTTCGCTAGGCTGACTACTTGCATCCTTAAAAAACTTCACTGTTAAAAAAATCAACAAAAGAAAATATGGATACCGTCAAAAATTAATAAGACTCCTGCTCACGATTTTGGATTCGGGTCTAGGTAAGAAAACCAAGCGCGTTTAATGGCACTATTTCAGCCATTAAAGAATATCGTTTGGAACTCGTTGCTATCTAAGAAAATCGATGGCCATGAATTGGACACCATATGTACCACTGTTATACTTTGCTTCACAGGAGGAGATGACTGGATTTTTTCTAGGACAACAGGTAAAAAAGGCAGTTTTGGCTGTCAATAATTTGTCTGCATACGCATACGGATCGTAGCCAACCGCAAGATGAAGACTCAGTCCTTAGTCTATTACCATTCGGAACCAGAATGGAAACCCTGGTGTTACCATTGATGAGGTATCCGACACTTGAAAGGAGCATTTCTATGATTTACTTAATGTTCAACATGTGTCAAATACGGTAGATGAAAGTTGTCAAATATACAGATTGCAAAGAGGTGCATAGATGATCCATACGGCAAAGAATTCATACTGGACATGAAATACTAAAAAGAAATAATTCTTGAAGTTGATTACATTAATTCCGAGCACTTGATATTCGGAGAGGATATTTTGTAGAACTATCTTTTTGACCTAAACAATAAAGATCGGCTCGCTGGGCTGAATACCCGCATACTTAGAAAACTTCACTGTTTAAAAGATCAACAAAATAAAATATGGATACGGGCAAAATTTAAGCTCGCTTATGTTAACGAACACGCAGTTTGAGATTGGTTCGTGGATCATGCAGTTACTAAAAAATCCAGGCCCGTTCGATGGTACTATATCAACTATGAGAGTATCGCTTGGAACTTGTTGATCTCCAAGAAAATCGATGGTCAAAAAGTGAAGACCATGTATCCCAAGTCTATACATTACTTCACAGCGGAGATGACTTCTTGGTGTGGCATTTCCTTCTGGGTCCCAGGTGAAAAAGGCTGATTTGGTGTTCAAAGCTGTTGATAATCGAATGTATAATCTACGTGTATAACGCATGTGACTAGCCAACATACCAAACATTTTTATTCATGCGTCCACTGATGTAAGCCAACTCAAAGACAAAGACTCATTCTACTACAATTTGATTGATCTGATGGAATCCATACCGGAACAGGACGTTAAAACAGTGATGGTGACTTTAATTCTAGAGTTGACAAAAATCAGACTGTCTTATGCGAAAATGTAGGGCTCTATTTCCGATACGATATAGCGACCGATGTTGGGGACAGATTGGTGTACTGTGCGATCGCACACGATATCATTGTGTCTAGCACATTCTAGACTTTTTTCTCATAAAAATAGCCCCTTGGAAACATGAAAACACTCTCATAAGACGTCCTGAAGTCAAATTTACCATGTGTGAATTTGAAAGAGAAGGTATCGGGTCATTCAAGATGTGACATCTTATCAGTCGGCTGTCAAATTTGTAGGCAATGATCATCAATTTTTCACTGCATAGCTAAGAGAATAGTTTTCGTACAAGTCAGGGATCGACGAAGATGAGGTAGCCCAATATTAGAATCTTGTTAGCAGTAGTATTGTTGAACCAACCACCGTTCTAAAGATGTGAACGCTCTATGGGAGGTATTGAAAACTTCGGTTCTCGGTGCGGCCCAGGCGACTCTAGGTATGGTAAAAATTAACCCCAAAAATGATTGGTTTGATGAGGAGTGTCGTCTTGCTGAACCACCAAGCGAATTTGCAAAGCGTGAATGGTGGAAGGCTGAATTTGTAAAAGTACAACAAAACTGCAAAATTCACAGTTCTTGCACCTTCTTTAAAAGAGTTACCGGGCGGTACTATACCTTCAGACCTAGGTCCATCACCATTCGGGACCAGGATGGAAAGCTGTGTTCACATCGATGCAGTGCTCAAACCATGGAAGGAACTTTTCTCTGGTTTACTCAATGTTTAGCAAGTTTCAATTGCTTTGAAAGTTATCAAATACAGACTGCGGAGATATGCAGAGGACCCATTCAATGAGAAATACACTCTATGGACATACAAAAACTAAAACGAACCCGTCTCCCTGGGGTTGATTATATTAATTCTGAGCTCTCGATATTCGAAGGGGTACTTTGTGAAACTATCTGACCTTGTACGAAAAAACGAGATCGCTCAAAATGCGAAAATAATCGCGGCATAGCCCTCCTTTACGCAGCACATAAATTACTGTCTTACATAATATGGAATAGAATCACTTCCCTGGCGGAGGAAATTGTAGGTGACTACCAAGGAGGATTTCATCCGAATCGGTCAGTCACTGATCAAGTTTTTCGCTGTTTTTTCTATATATTACGAAACATCTCGTGACGTACTAGGTATTTTTATGACAGCTCATGGTTTGCTTTGCGATGTCTGTAAAAACCTGACAAATGCAGTCACAATGCTGTGTCAAAGTTGAAATCAAGATATCAGGGATTATAGCAATTAGCTCTGCGGTATGACAAAGAAATGCTCTGTCCCCGATACCCTTTAACATCATGTAAGAATTTATCTTCCGGTAAAGCGAAACCCTTGTACGTATTTTCAGCTTCAGTTGAAGTTTCGTTATTTTAGTAGTGGTGACCACCACATTTAAGGAGTTAGAAGTTTCCGATACCTTCCGTCTTTTGTCACTCAAAGTGACCTTTTGTCGCAAGTGAATATCCCCTCTTTGAGAATGTGGAACTATTTAGCAAAGTGTACGGCTTTGTGTTCCTGTAAGCCTGATATTTGATCAGGTGAGTTGAAGATGTCAAATGCCGGTTTGATTCGATCAATTGAAATGGTATGGCTTTTACCATTAATTGATACGATGAATTGTTTTCGAAGGCGTCGTATGACTTTGAATGAGCCTTCATAAGGAGGAGATAGACCCGTGCGAACCTTGTCTGTTCAGTGATTTGGGGACAAAGATATTTCCTTGTTTTGTCGAACGCGTTGAAGTTGGGACTAGGTTTTGCATGGTTTGTCGCAGTTGTTTGACGACTGTGTCTGGAATCGGTAGAGGTGAAGGAGGATTGTCGACGAAGAATTCACCGGGTAGCTTGATGGTTTCATCAGCTTTGAGCTGCTGATTGAAGCGTTCGACCATGCCATTGGCTTATGGGTGGTAAGCCGTGGTACGTATACGATGTGAGCTTAGGAGTTTTGTTAACTCTGTGAAAAGCTTGGACTCAAATTGCGTCTCTTGATCAGTAGTAATGTTAAGAGGAACGCCGAAACGCGATACGTAGTTGTTTACGAATGTAGTGGCAATGGTTGAGGCTGTCATGTTGTTCATGCAGTAAGCTTCAAGCCAACGGGTAAAACGATGTGGATATGTTCAAATCGACCAGGTGGAATATTGAATAGTCCGTGAGGTGAAATGGTGTGTCGTTGAACTTTCGATTTTTGGCAGGATAAACAGGAGTTTGCCCACTGGGTTACGTCCTTGGTTATACTGGGCCAAAAGTAATGAGCTGTAATCAATTTACGAGTCGCACGGACACTAGGATGTGAGATATTGTGCAATGTGATGAAGATGGTCCGACGTAATTGTTCTGCGATGTACGGGCGATTATTACCCGTGGATGTTTCGCACTGAATTTCGAATCCTGGTATAAAATGATCTAGCGTGACATCCGGAGCCAGAAAGTAAATTCTAAAGCTCTAAGTCTTGTTGTTGTGCCTTTATGATAGCTTGGTAGTCGAAGTAAGTTTCGACTGAAGCTGTTTCGTGGTTTGTGGTGATTTGTGCAGTATCGGCGACCACATTGTCACTACCTCGCATATGCTGGATGTCGGTGGTAAATTGACTGATATAATCCAAGTGGCGCGTCTGCCTTAGATTGCGTTCAGTTTTAGACTGAACTGCTCGAGTCAGTGGCTTGTGGTCGGTATAAATTGTAAAGTCCGGGCCTTCGACAAAATATCTGAAGTGTTTAACTGCCAGATAAATTGCGAGTAACTCGCTATCGAATGCAGACTATTTCTTTTCGGCATCCGATAATTTCTTTGAATAAAATCCTAAAGGCTCCCAATGTTTATTGTTGCAAAACTGCTCCTTTATAGCTGTGTTCGACGCATCGGTTGAAATGCTGAGCTTTGAGTCACTCAGTGGATGCCCGAGAACTGCACTTTGGCTAATTCGGTTTTGATTGACGTGAATGCATGTTGGCATTCGTCAGGCCAAGAAAATTTCTTGGGTCTTTTGAGTAGATTTGCCAAGTGACTGTGAATTGGGGCCAAAATTTCAGCAAGTTTCGGAATAAACCGATGCAAGTAATTTATCATACCGGTGAAACGCTGAATGTGTTTGATTGTATGAGGAGCTGGATCTTTCCTCAGCCACAAAATCACCGTCTGAAGAACGAATTAATGCCATTACGATTAATTCGTTATTCAGACGGTGATTTTGTGGCTGAGGAAATCAAGAGAAGTTACTCCAAATATATATTTGGCGGTCTTGATATGAACATCAAACTCTACTAATCTTTGGAATAGTTGTTCCAAATGTAGTTTGTGATGCTCATCAGTTTGGGATGCCACAAGAATGTCATCAATGTAGACGAATACAAAATCCAGGTCACGAACGACTTTATTCATGAAACACTGAAACGTTTGGGCGGCATTCCGTAAACCAAATGGCATTCGGGTGAATTTGAAGAGGCCAAATGGCGTTGTAATTGCCGTTTTGTGAATGTCTTCAGATGCTACGGGAATGAGATGGTAAGCTCTGATGAGATCTATTTTGGAGAAGATTCTGCAATCATACAAATGCATGTTGAAATTTTGAATGTGGGGTATCGGGTAACGATCAGGTGTTGTGACCGTGTTAAGTCTCCGATAATCACCATATGGTCTCCAATCGAGATCTTTCTGTTTTACAATGTGTAGAGGACAAAAAACGGGAAATGCGGATGGCCGGTAAATCCCTAATTCCACCATGTGTTAGAATTCTGTGAGTGCGCCTTTGTAACGCACTTGATCTAATCTGCGTGGTCGTGATACTGGAAGATGGCCTTCCGTGACGATATGATGGACCACATTGTAATCGATTGGCGTAGGTGTGGTTGTTTGAATCATGACGGCATTGACTGACAGCTGAGTTTCCGAATCAATCAGTCGTGTACGTTTAGGGTCGACAAGCAGGTGAAATTTTGTCAGGAAATCGGCTCCAATGATCGGCCGATTCACGGCAGAAATAATAAATACATGTGTGAAAGTTCGTTTAAGTCCGATGTTTAGTTGGAGAAGTTTTGTTCAGAATGTTTTTATTGTGGAACCATTGGCAGCCGTTAGAATTAGATCAGATGATTTTAGATGTATTAGGTGGGATTTTGCATCGGTACGAGCTGGAATAACCGAAAGGTCAGCGCCAGTGTCAATCAGGAAATTTAGATTGTTGATTGAATCTTTAATGAATAAACGGTTTGATATATGGGTGTGAGATGATGCTGTCTCGACCCTGTTTATTCATTTTTTTTTATTCTCGATGGCTGAGCTGCTTGTAGGTGTACTCCTGCCAAAGTTGCAGGGTTGAGTACACTTGCCTCTGCGCCGTATTTGGCGTGGTACCAACATTTACCATTTTTGACGATTGTAGTAAATGGGGGGCGTCTGCCTCTTGATCGGCTTCTGTCGCTATTTAGTATCGTGTTGAGCTTCGTCTCGAGACTTCGCATGCGGCTCTCCATAGAACGATCGTCTATTGAGACATGCCGACTCACATCACGGCTGGAACCTAGGTGCTCCTCGGATCGAGATGGTCTATTTAGTTGCCATTGTATCGTGTTAATCTGTTGATGACCGATATTCATGTGATCGAACATGCGGTCCGCCGTCTTTGCTAAGGAATCGGTTTCGATTGTTTTCGGTTGGGCGATTAGCGCTATTTTTGTTATATTTTTCTTATCAATAAAGACCGAATTAATTTATCAAAAAAATTGGTCCCTGCCAGTGATTTAATTTGCCTTCGGATGGTTTCCGATCTCCGAGTTCTTGACCGGATAAGAGTGCCTCTAGCTGTCGTTCATCAGACGGTGAGAATCGTTCCAACAAAGTCTGTTTACGTGATACCTGTTCTCTTGTGGTGGATCTTGCAGTAGATCTGAGATTCTATCGATTGAATCTGGTGGTAATGCCGACAAGGTATGTAAATATTTAGTCTTACTGCTCGTGACACCATTTAGACCAAATTGTATTTCGGCCAACAAGAACCAATTATGTGCCGTCTGTCTGTCCAGATCTAAAAATTATTTAGATATTTTATGCAAATCCATATAATTCGCTAACGCTACATGCACACTGTACATAAATATATATAGAGCGTAAACTAGCAATTACACATAGCACTCGGTCGCCATGGGCTGATGAGATGACAATTAATTTTTAACGAATTATTACGATTCATCAGATCGATTGCTTTGCACAACATCCAAATTCTGAATAATTAAAATAATGACAACATCCGCCGCCGTTATATAACTATGTGGGAAGGGATATTACATTGCGTCTTGTCGCTGACGGCTGAGTATGAGAGATACATTTAAGAGATGAATCATGCGCATGATATTTGACCCAAAACGCGACGATTGCGACACTAGGAGTTTTATTCAACCACGAGATTAGGAAATTAATAAAAATTTCTAATCTTTTTCAGCGAGCCGATTCTAAGCGATCTCTAAGAGAGCCGCCATTTAATAGGCGCAGAGATCATTGTCGGCGGCGATGGCTCGTCGAGGTAAAGAACGACTTGTCTTTTTCAGTTTGTCTAGAACAAAACGAAAAACAAGCTCAGGATCGAATCCGATGAAACCAGAATGTTGAATCGATACGCGCCAGCAATAGTCTGTAAAATCATATTATTATTATATTCCATACTCCCCTATAATTTTAAACATTTAGGCGAATTATTTAAAACTCGTTTCAATATTTCTGCTCGATCTAATGTTAATAATTCGTTCATCACGAACTTTGATCGGTTGGAATTAGATTTGCATTTAGATTACAAAGCAAAAGTCAACAAGTTTTATAAAAAAAATATATATTTTTATTTATTTATTGGTGTACAACCCTTGATACATAAAAAAACACAGTAAGAAACCATTATCATAAAAATTAGTTATAATTTTAAAATTAGACAACATATTGGCCTATCAAAACGTAAATAGTTTATTCAATAAACTCTGAAAATGCTTTTCACTTGGAAGAAATTTAATATAAGACAAATTTTATTCAGTTGCGGATTTAGCTGCTGCTTTTGCAGCTTCACGTCGCCGTTTATTACCAATGAATATAATCCAAACGAACCCAATAAAGTTGG
The DNA here is from genome assembly GCA_963556175.1 of Tipula confusa. Lineage (NCBI taxonomy): Eukaryota > Metazoa > Arthropoda > Insecta > Diptera > Tipulidae > Tipula > Tipula confusa. The sequence continues at coordinate 75,383,728 of OY744477.1, forward strand.
TGATAAGTACACGAAGCTAAAATAAAACAAATATTTAGTAAATTAAGAAATGTATATCGTGCATTCCCCAATAACCACTTACCATTGGTGGCACAAACATGAAATTGATAAACATAAGCAACGATAGATATTGCCAATTAGCTGTTAAAACGGGCCAATACAATTTAACTAAACCTTTAAAAGCCGTTTTGTGATCTTTACCCTCGAACCGAGACAAAAAGTATAACGAAACAACTTGTGACAATGGTGTAAATGTAAAACGTTCCAAGAGGAATTGAATAAATTTACGGAATTTTATATCTTGTGGAACGATACGTTCGATCAGCGTGTAGAAAAAATGTGGCAACGTACCACCCAATAATAATCTGTTTAATATAAATATCATTTAAGATATTAATTACAAATTATTGTCGAAAATAACTATTTGTTGATGAACTTACCCATACAGACCATTTGCTACAAGACTATCTTGATCTATACTTTTGCAACCGGATAACTTTTGTGAAGTGAAATTTGCACTTGTGGCGATAACACAACTGAAAATAATAAACAAATATATCTTATTATTATGCTGCTGCAAATGTAATAGTATACAGATGACAGTGGTGGTCAGATTATTAATTGTGGATAATTGGAACTGTACGCTAATGAAATATTTACTCAACCATTCGAAGTAGATATATAGGAGATCAACTCTTTGGTAGAATAATTATTAAACGAGATTATTTGTTTTATGTCTTTGTATTGTAGATTGTAGAGTAAACATTAAATAAAGAGAAAATAATTGTGAAACATAGTTTCTGCAACAATATAATCAACTACGATTACAAGCATGATGATAAATCAAGTTTTAAGTAGATAATTAATTAGATATTAACAATTCACATAGGATTAATGTCATTTAGAAAACCACTTAAAATACGCGATTCATTAGATCTTTGTATACAGTATATTAGTAACAATTAAAATTTATAAGATTGGTTCTAAAATGATAATAAAAAATGTATAATGCGAGCGCTCGGCTAAAGGTCAATTATTCACACCAAGTAAAATTATCACGATATATTATACATTACCTTGTGATGGCTTTCGTACGAATTGGATTATTAAATAGTTGTTCGAAATAAAATCCTAGAAATTCATAAACTGGTCGAGATAAAGCCATTATTAATCCTTTTAAATTTTTTTAAATATGTTCACCAACAACAAATCGTGTGCACACTTTTTTTGGTCTGCTTCTATTCAATATCACACTATCACTGGTATATTAAACTGATATTATTATAAATTATAATTACTACGCAAACTTATCTTTTAAACGATTATAAGTACTTATAAACAGGCAATATAACACCACCGTTCGGTTATACAAGAATTATTTTCGCTTGATAAAAAATTAAATAATTTTTGTGTAAACACTAAACATAATAACAATCTTCGCGGTATCACAAAACAACGGTACACTGTACAGTGCAAAGTGTGAAAATTCGAAATATGACGTTTAATTTTTTGGTTTTATGGTGACATCTTAATAAAATGTTATGAACTAAATAATTTTGTAGAGTTTTATTTTATTTTATGTAGAACGTTTTGTCCTTGAATTATCCAACTATCACATGTTGTTTTAATTCCGAAATACAGCGAATTGTATTTGTATATAATAAACATTTATCTTCACTTGATTTGATCGATGATGCTGAATGAAGCATAATCACTGTCCACTACAACCAATGACTCGTTTAATGCAGCATGCAGATGAAAATAAAAACGGGATAAGGTATGACGTTAGAACCAAACTGTAAAAATAGTCTGGTGTTCTTCGTCCACAGAAATTGTTAGCAAGCAGTTTATTGTACTGATAGAAGCTGCAGCATCTAAAATTAGAAAGTACTGGCGAGTTTTCTGACACTAAATCAGCCATGAAAGAGTGTCGCTTGGAACTCGTTGCTCCGAGATCAATGTGGAGAACATGTGTCCCAATGCTATTCGCTGCTTTAAAGGATTCTTGGATCCCAAGATGAAAAAGGCTGTTTTGGATTTCAAAGTAGTTGATTGATAAATAACCATATGTGTAAGCTTAGTTTACAAATGCCACTACCCAACCTGTAAATAATTTGTATTCAAGTGTCACTGATGTAAGCCAACTCAAAGATAAATGACTCATTTTATAACAATTTGGATCCATACCGAGGCACGACGTCAGAATAGTAGAGATGACAAAAATTAGAATGGCGTATGTTAACACGTGTCGTAGGCCCGTGCTTTCGTCAAAATGTTGCGACTGACAATGGAGAAAGAATGATGTACTTTCCGATCGCGCATGACCTCATTCTTTCCTCATAAAAATATCTACTTGGAAACATGAATACATACCGGCGTAAGACGTCCCGAAGTCAAATTAACCTTGTGTTAATTACTAAGGGATGGTCCCAGGTCATCCAAGATGTGAGATCTTATCGGTCGGCTTCCAAATTTGTGGGCCTCTTTCGTTCGTCAGGGATCGCAGGACTACGAAACTTCCGTTTCTCCTTTGAAGGTCTGATAAACGTAAATTACCAAGCACGTTTTATTATAAATAACTCGAAAGGCAACATTGGCTTTAATAGAACGGGTCAAACATTGGCTGATTTTGAGGTTCGGCACTGGATTGCGAACATTGAAAACTGGACATGAGGAAGAAGAAAACATCGATATTATGCTAGTGTTAGCTGAATAGGAATTGTTTTAGAGGCCCGTTGGATAAAACATAAAAGAGTATAAGGAGTAGGACCATTCGTTCTTATGGAATGAGATTGTAAACAAGTGTTTCTTACTGCAAATTGGGTATATTGATAAATTAAAATAATGTCTTCACATAGAGCATAGGTGATTAAAAAGAATTTTTAGAGGCGATTATCAGGAGATTCAAAGTTTAGAGGTGTTTTATCAGCATTGCAGAAAATGCATATAAAGTTGAAAAGAAAATGTTTCGGACATTTCCCCCTAGGCAAAGTAGAAAGAATCAAATAAATTTAATAATTTCATCTTGCGCGTCCTGTCATATTTTACAAAAAAAAAAAAACTCTGCCACTGATGTCGTTTGGCGCTCACAGAAAACGAAAATGATTATTTTATTGTAAATTCACATACCGAAAACTTAGGTATTTATCAATCAAAATGTGAACGTTCCACCTATCCAATGTCTGCGCTTCTGGTTGTGCCAGTTTCCTTAGCACCGTAATTCCTACAATTGCCTTATCAGGTTTCAGCTGGATAATCGCACTTTGTCTTGCAAGTTCGTCCGCCCTACAGTTCCTCTGGACGCCCGATTGATCAAGGACCCAAATGATCTGGTATAGATCATAGGTATAGATGATCGGCTATCCAACGTCAAAACGTGAAGGGTTAAGTCTTTTTAGTTAAAAATTTTATTGGCAATTAGACACATTGCCAATAAAATTTTTAACCAAAATGCTTGAAATTTTTAACGAAATCTCTTTGGAAAATTTTGTTATCTAATGCGTTTGATCGAAAAATTGTCCCGGTATTCTTGATAAGTATCCGTAAATTAGTTCTGCAGAAGTCGCTTTGGTTTCCTCACTGTATGTTGTTCATAGTCCAAGCATTAGCAACCAAGGGTGGGTCAGCTATTGCTTGATGACAATCTATTTTCAAAAAGCTCTACAAGATCACCAACACATTCTACTAAATTTTTTTTTAAACAAGTTAACGAAAATGACAAAGAAGTAAACTAAGCGAAATAGAAAGGGTAACGTCGCAGCTAAGCAACGAAGTTGTTCTGTTTAAAGAAGGAAAATTAAATTTAAAAAGGGCTTGACAAGCTAAAGATCTGAAGAACCTCCTCAGATTAGCAATGAGGTAGACACAATTAAAAAGATTGAAAAGACACAATTAAAAAGACTGATGAAAAAAAACTAGTAAGAGAAACAGATTGGGTCATAAGAAGGGAGAAAAGGAAAGCAGAGTCGTCTCCGGAAAGTAAAGAGTTTCAACAAAACTGCCAAGATTATAGCCACATTCAGAGATATTGTAGAAACACATCGCTAAAGCATGTCCTTTAAGCATGTAAAAACATTCCAGCAAAATGCATAAATTATAGAGGATGTGAAGTAGCTAAGAATTACAAAGAATAAGAAACATAGGGTTACAACAAAACCATAGAACACATGTAGGGCGCCTACTATACATTTAGAGAAAAGTGAATCTCAAGCAAACACGATAAAAAATAGAAAATATGCGTTTTTGTGTCGAGTAAAGCGAATATAAATAGGATTTTCATGCGATTACTTTGTGTAATTGCTATAAAACGGTGAATTCGGTCGAATTTAAACGTTTAATTTAATAAAATTTTATTTATAATAGTTTCGGTGTCGTGTGTGGTGAATATAAATGGGATTTTCATGCAAATATTTGACGTATTTCATTGTTACTTGTGTTTTATTATTATATTTTATTATTATATTGTTATATTGTTGTATTATTATGTTTTTATATTATTATATTATATATTATGTTTTATCTTATTATATTGTTATATTTTTTTATTATTGTATTATTTTATTATTATTTAGAATAATTTTTAGCTACAATGTGACAAATTAAAAAAAATTTATTTTCAGGTGATAACTAATTCAATTTATTACAGCCTACGGCTAAAAGCAATTAGTTCATTTATAGATTTTGTTTTCAGGGAACCTTTGCAGATTGCACTTGAATGGTAGCACAGTGAAGTTGCTGATAAAAGATGACAGGATGCAGAGCAGTCCATTATAATTGTCTTATGCAAACTAACAGCAGTTTGAATATTGGCTACCGGGAAACAGGACCAATTCTGTCATTACTGACATACCTTTCTTTTGCCTACCTCACAAAAAATACTAATTATCGATCGGGTAGGTGTCTGTTACCGGGTCGATTGTCATAACTAACATCCCATCCACTCCTTCGGTTTTTTATATGTAACACGGGTCTACGGTAGTTCCCTACATTCCAGGAGTTCCTGGTCTGTCCTTGGCCGTACATTCTAATCAATCAATGATAAAGCACAAAATGCTGGCTGGAGATCGAAATAGAGCATCTGTAATTATCTTAAATGTTAAGCCGATCAATTAAACCCTTTCATCAGATACATTTTTTTATTTCTTAAAAATCTAGAAAACATTTTTTACTTTTTATGCACTTTTCATTTGTATTTAATTTAATTTTATAATTTATAATTAACACATCACCTAAAATATAATAATAATAATTCAATTACGAAATTTAATTTAGAAGAAAGATTCCTAACATATATTAGTTGTTTATATATTATATATGTATATATTGGGAAGATATGCCATTTATATATTTATTAATATTATTGTCGAATAAAATTAAATAAAATAAAGTAATCAAGCGCTTTTATTCGATTTGGAATGTTAATGAAATCCCAGTAGCGAAATATTTAATTTGATTTGTTGAAATTTTGAACGTAATAAATTAAAAATTGGTGTTATGTATTTTATAAATTTGTTATCGTGTTAACTTAAAATTGCAATATCATTTGACTAGCCTTAAAATTTGTATTTTAAATATTAAAGAAAAAAAAAAAAATTAAAAATTAAAACTTTCGACATTTTTACAAATAAAGTAAAAAAAATATTTATAATTTGTATTTATAAATGTACGATTATTATATTTTTATATAAGTATATAGTATATATATTATATTATAAATGTATGTTTTATTTTTGAAAAGAAGAAGAAGAAGAAGCCCCACCATCAATATCATCATTGGTATTAGTATACGGCAGCTATGCTAATATTAACCAAGCGAGAAATACTAAGGCAACCCATAAAAATAATTTCGATAAAAATTGTTCATCGTCATATTGTGTTGTACCACGAGTTGCTGGTGTTGGCCGAGGATCGCCGATATTTAACGATGATGTGAAAAATCCGAATGGAAATGCACCAATTCCGAACGACATATGAAAACCACCATCGCCTAAACCAAAACCTTGGAAACCTTGTGCTGGCTCTGGTTCGGTACGTTGTCCAGCTGGACGTGGTGGAACTTTTGTTCTACAAAAATTGTATTTAATAAAATTAAAATCTTCATATTAAAAACCAAAATGTACCTTGGATCTTCTTGTTTTGTACTTCCTCTACCGTATAATGGTATTACTTTATCTTTACTAATAGCCGCTTTACAGACTGGACATAATTGTCGGGTTGGTCGTGTTTCAAGCCATTGATGTAGACATGGCCAACAGAATAAATGACCGCACACACTAACAACTGCATCTTTGGCCGTATCTAAACATATATTACATTCAAAAATTGAATCATCTTTTTTATCTTCGCCATCTTTATTTTCATTATTATTATTTGTAGCACTAGAGCTACTGCTACTGCTGCTGCTCGAATCAAACTTTGACGACGATGATGGACCGGCTGATGACGATGCACCTGACGAACTCGAAGCCGTTTGTGCCTCATAGGGCGGTGCTGATGGTGTGGCTTGGGATGGTGATGGTATTTCGGTGGATGATGTAGATAACACCATTTTTGTGTTGTTCAAATCTAGAAAATATTTTTAAAACAAATACAAAATAATTGATAAGAATACAAAAATTTAATTTACATTATCTTCAAAACGATGGTCGTACTTATTTATGAGTACATATATTATATGACGTCTCTGAAAAACAAACAAATTTAAGTTGGCCTAGTTCAATCCAGATATTTACTGTGTAATCGAAACGTTACTGACTGCAAACTGACATAAAAGACTAATATGTAATACGGCTCAGTTGATGATGTTTTGGGTAATCTCAGTAAATTATCACGTAAATTTCAAATAAGATAACAAAGACTAAATAAAATCAGAATAAAACTGACCACACAAAAATACGGTATTTCCATACTCTATGTCTAATTAAACCCCACCCGTGGTAATTTAATTAGAGAAAACGGTGATCTATAGCAGCAGTTTAATCTTACAAACTAAACAGTAATTTGCTAGATTATGCTCATTGGTCTTTCGAAGTCTTTTTAACAACCGACAAAATAATAAAATTGGTTCACGACTCTTTAAGGTCATACGAAATGTAGTTAGAAAATTCAATCACTAGAGAGCTTCGTTTTTTGAACTACGCTTTATGGAATTAGAAGCAGTCTTTCGAGAAAAACTACGAGTATTCGGCACCACAACAGCTCTATTGATAACACATCCAATAAAAGGCTTTGATGTCTGTAACCAAAATTATCAACTTGTTCCAAATTCAAATCAATGAATATACTTGACAAAAATCAGCTGGTAACATAATTGCAACTATGCAGAAAACGTCTTACAAATATCCATGCGTTTATGTTTTATTTAAATTTATCTATGACTTCACCTATTGGCGTTTCACAGATTCTGGTAAGTTGTTTATATCACGTTTATACCGTTATTGTGGATTTAAATCAGCAAGCAGCTGTTTGTCCTAACAATTAAACCTGCTCAAAGACTTTGGTTCTTTTCAGTCTGCGTACAATATTGGTGTTGGTTGGAAGTCTTTCTTCGTGTCTCCTTGCATTTTTAATCGAATTTCAATTGAAACGAGATCCAGTTTGCGGTCTCTAGTAGATTACTATTCCTGACGTACCATGTTGCATCGACGAAGTTCCTTAGTACCCTGTTCTGAAACCTTTGCTAGGATCGCAGTTCATCAACAAAAGCCGCAACTGTGTTCTCCTCTTATTCAGGTAGATCATTCGTGTATAGTAAATATAAAATCGGCCCTAATACACTGCCATGTGGTACAACTGCTTTTCTTGCTTTCAATTCAGAATAAGTTTCATCAAATTTAATTCTGACGAATCTATTTTTCAAATATGATTCCAATATTTTAACGAATTGCATTGGTGAGAGGTTTCTTAACTTATGGTTAAGAATCTTCATGCCAAACTTTGTTAAAAGCACAACGTCTAAAAATATCGTGGAGCAGACTTTTTCTCTTCGAGTGCTTTCTCAATTATATTGATTATTCTATGTATTTGTTGTATTGTTAAGTGATGGCAACGAAATCCGATCTGATGATTTGGAATTAAGTTATTCCTTTTAAATATCGGATTTAACCTTTTAATCAGTAGTTTAAAATCAGTAGTCAATAGGATTTTTTCACTTTCTTTTTCAGAGACGTTCCGCAAAAATTTGAACTTAATTTTTGGTATTTTGAGCCTATTTTTTACCTTCTATCCTTATTGGAGGATTCTGCATTGTTGGTTTTTTTAATATTTTTGGTTGCTTTCCAAAGTGGATAATCCGTACTGCTGTTGCCATTAGTACTGTTGTTTGCTGTCATGTTCTTCTTTCTCTTCTTTTTCCTATCAAGAGTTCTCTAATTTCTTTAGAGTAGTTGTTTCCTTTTATTTTATGTTTATTTTTTGGGGTTCTTTCGCAGGCTGATTTCTATATTATTTACAAATTGTTTAACTTTTTTTATGCTTATATTTCTTTCTTTTTGAATAATTTTTTTCACTTAATGTCAAAAGCATTGGAAAATCGTCCGAGTTTAGGTTTGGACTTTCGTCTACTTGTATGTAGTTTATTATAGAAATCAATTATGTCTGGTATTTTATTTTGATCTGTAGGCCAGTAGGTTGGTTTTCCAGTTGACAAGGTTTTACTACCGCATTTTTTGACAGCTTTAAGGAGTTCTTTATCTTTAGTCGTTGTTAGCTTAAAACCCCAATGAACATAATTGATTGTCTAGTAAAGTGTTTCTAGATAAGACATATATCGATTTTTTATGTTCTTAAGACCACCTGCAATTCTTGCTGATGTTGCATGAGTCCATTAATATTCCAGCATATTTATTCTAAGATTATTGGCCATTTTTCTGTTTAGGAATAGCTCTCTTAGCTTTATACTCAAGTGTGTGTAATCGCTGATCAAACGTATTAAGTTTACTTAATATTAATTTCAGAGTTTGATTATTATCCTCATTTTGGGTGTTTTCTCTTTGATTTACTTTACTCAATACTTGAGTGGAAGTTAAATTGCTTATTTCCTCTTGAAGAGTTTCCGATAATTTTCATCATTTTCGGGCTTGTTTTTCCAAATGGTTGGTTTTTTAATTACATTTGAATTTTTTTCATTCATTCCTTTAAATTTGATGCTTTGCATTTCAATAGTAACACTGCATCCTCTGTAGATAGCGGGATGATCTTCTCGAAGTGAACGCATTTGGCCTACACATTTTTTGATAGGACGCAAACACTCGTCTGATGTTTCCGGTACATTTGACACATATTGATTCTCTGTTGCAGTACTTTTGTGTATATCCATAGGCTTGGCATGACATTGTGGTATTAGCTTAGACTTTCTTAAAGGCTGTATAGTCACTCTGCATCCTAAGATATACTTAACTTGATATATTTTTTCGATTATCTCGTCGACATCGAAGGTCAACATAAACATATTAAGATGTGTATTATTTCGTTTGTTTAGCTTAATGGATGCATCAACAGCTTTAAATTGCTGTGCTTTTACCTCATCAATTATTTTTTCTGTATTACAGGTGAAATCAAGACAAAAAACTAGAACAATCAAAGTGGTGGCTAAAAAGCCATCACTTTGATTGTTCTAGTTTTTTGTCTTTAAACGAGTGCGAAGAGTGTTTTATTTCATTGTGCATTTTCGTTATTTGTCTGTAACTTTCACTATCTTTCAAGTTTATTTTGTTGTTGTTTCCATTCATCTCTTTTGCATTAAACTGATCTGTTGCAGTTATTGTTGTTATTTTTTCATTTAGTAAATCATAATCCTTTATTTTATTTATTACTATTGGTGGTGGTTTAGGTACTTTTGTGACTTTTTTGTTATAACCTTTGGAACATTAAGTTATAATTGAGGTTGTTAAGTTGAATCCACAAAGAAAATACACCTTTTACGAATAAGAGTGGGACTAACATTTTCAGAACTACCACAAAAGAGAATCAGACAATAGATACAACCTTAGAATTCCATGTCAACAGCAATCAAATCTAGGAGATTCCAAAAAATGGCAACTTACGATCTGACAAAACTATATAAAGAATTCATGCGACAATATGAAAGTTTCGGACACATGGAAAAGGTTCACTCAATAAATTTAAATTATGGAAAATTCAACATGCTTTATCACGATGTGCTCAAGCCATCAAGTCCTACAACAAAACTAAGAGTAGTCTTCAACGCATCAGCCACAACAACCAATGTCGTCAAAAAATACAACAAGATCTCTGTCATATCATAATGAGATGGCGGAAGCATTAGTACGTCATGACAGCCGACATAGAGAAAATGTTTCGGTAGATTTGGATAAACAAAAAGAATAAACTTTCAACGAATTTTATGGCGAATCTCAAACAAATAGGCAAGCAACCAAATAGGGCTTAATAGTGATAATGGCACAAATTTTGTTGGAGCCAATAATCAGTTGAAAAGGTTCAATGATATTGTTGCCCAACAATTGTCAGCAGGTCAAATTAGTTAAAATCCACCTAAAAAAGATCATGCAAGGACATGCAACACTTATCTACGAGGAATTAACAACACTGCTAAATCAAAAAGCGGCCATTTTAAAACGTCATTTTTTAATTGGTTCACCTCTACGATGCCAGAAAAAATCTAGCATATTCAAAAATGCATCTTTTGCCAAGGTGGCAAATGCTACAAAAATTAGTATCTGCGGTGATTACAACAACGACCAAAATGGCTACTACAAAGGCTATAATGTTAAGAAGTAAGATTGTTGGGTAAGAGGTAGAAATGCTTTCTATAAAAGAGCAATTATCTAAATATCCATTTTACCAGTAGGCAAGCCACAAGGGACTGATCAGTTTGGTATGGTCACAGACTATTCTAAACAGAAGGAAATGCATTAGCTAAAACAGAAACCAGTAACCAGTGTAAACACTAAATAAAACCTTTTGCTCTACACGCTATCCATATTCTGTATATTGGGGGTGGTGTCATCAGAAACAACAGCAAAGTATAACATGTCAAGATAACCGCGAAGATATTGAAGTATAAGAAGATGCACTTCCAGAAGGAAACTATAATAAAACAATCAACACCCATTCACCAACGAAAAGGGAAGTTAAAAGTCCTATAAGGAAGTTAAAGAACAAAAAAGTTGCTGGATCGGACAACATCCCAGCTGAGCTACTAAATTGAGATATATCTACAGCAGCAGTGGTTCTCACTGTCCACCGGTTTGGTGGACAGATAGAATACTAGAGAGATGACCAACAATCACCTACGAAAAGAGCAGGCTGGCTTATACCTGGAAGGAGCGGCACGAATGGAACTCACGAATCTTTAATGCCTGTGTAAAATCAGTACCACTGTATGGTTGTGTAACATGGAAAAACAGGCAGATAATCACACGAAGACACCGTTTGTAATTAAATGCGTTTGGCGTTTAATAAGATGGTTCTGGCCAAAAAAAATTAGAACGAGAAGCTCCTCCCGCAAACGAGGCAAATTGCTATAGGTAAACAAACTAGGTAAAAAAAATAAAGAATAAGATAGGACACACATCGAAAGCCTTTAAGAGACATTGCCAGGATGTCATTAGAATGGAACTCGTAGGGAAAGAGGAAAGACTACCGATGACACGGAAAAGAACATGGCGAACTGAAGCGAAACAACTAGGTAAGACATGAAGTGAGTTAAAGGCAAAAGCCGCCAATAGAGTGGGATGGTTAAGTCTTTTAGAGCCCTATGTTTCTAAATTGGAGATAAAGAAAAAATAAATTGCCTTAAAATGTCGAATACGGCTTCCATAATGATATTGTTTTCCTTTTAGTCCTTTACACACAGAAAAAGATCTTTTTCTGTGCCTTTACAGATGAACTGCCTGGTTTATTTTCTTGAAATCCAGAACAGCCTTCTTCACTTGTCGCTCAAGAAGAAAGCCAACACCAAGATTACTGAGGTCATCTCCACTGTAAAGCAATGTATAGCCTTGGGTCACAAGATCTCAACCTTCTCAAGTTCTTGAAAAGCACCGTGTTGAAATTTATCTTTTTTCAAGGCCGTTATAGTACCATCAAATGTGCTTGGTTTTCTTAGCGACTGCACGTTCTAAGTACCAATCCTTAATTGCGTTTTCGTAATCATAAACGAGGTTTTAGTTAAATTTTGGCGATATCCATACTTTTTCAGCCCAGCGATTCAACATTTATCTTAGTCGTTTATGTATTTAACGAGACATGCAAGTGCTCTGCAACCACAGAGGCTAAATGCAATTTAAATGCATAATATGGACAAATTTTTTATTTCAGCTGATAAGTAAAAAGATACTAGATAAGTTATATTGCCTTATCTAAAATAAATTTGAATTTGCGATTTATTGCATAATTTGTTTATCATTGTGGCTTAAATTTTGTTTATCGGATTAAAATTAAAAGGTCAAGCTTTAAAGGTTCATCTGTGCTAGCAACAAATTAATGGTGTGCGTGTGAAAATTCATCATGTGTCAGAAGTATGAAGTTTTTTTTTTTTGCACATTTCAATAAGTAATCCGATCGTGACGGCTGATTTAATGGTCGCTCGTGATGGTTGGCCCGAACTGAATCGCCGGTATTGTTTTAGACAATCCGACGAAGTCGGATTCCCAGTGGAGCCATCGTCACCGACCATGACCTTTGTGCTTAATAAATGTCGGCTCTCGTCTCAGAGATCGCTGTACCATCCGCTTAGGATCGAAACGCAGAACGTGATCGAGCCAGCGTACTCGATGTCTATTTATTTCATGAATGAGATCAGGAATTTTATTTAAATGGTTGAATAAATCTCAGTAAATGACATCATCATGCACATGACTCTTTCAAATCTAATTAGCCATCTCTCATACTCATGTCAGGGTCAAACTCTCACAACCCATACATGACAACCGGTCTGATCAACACCTTGTATTTCAGCTTGTCGATAGTTGCAAGGTAATATGACTTTAGCAGCGGGCGGAAGGCATGCAAAGCACGATTGCCAGCGACAAGACGTGCTTTAAAATCCCCACTCACACAACTGTCATGAATGAAAAGGGACCCGATCGGAAACTTGGTACAGTTCTTGGCACCGTTGTCATTCAGTCCAATTACACAAATATCATCTGCATAAGCCGGAACCTGGTTGAACTGACGGTACAAGGTGTTGTCCTGAGGTGTTTCACTTTTACAAAAGATAAATTCTAACATGAGATCAAAGAGTATCGTATAACATCGCAAAGCAAACCTTAAGCTATCCCGATCGATTAAGTCGTAGACTTGGTAGAAATCCACGAACACCTGATGTACATCACAAGATATTTTGAAATATTTAGAATAATCCTCATCGAATAAACTTGATCAGTGACTAACCGATTCGGCTACTTTGATGTTCTAAAGAATTCATACTCCAAATGATATTCCAGATTTTCAGAACCTGTTTTAAAAGAAGGCAAGTTGTCATAGTCTTGAAATCTGAGCATATGATCTCAGTAAATTAATCATTTTGTTTAGGCAAATAACATAATCCAGTTTTTTGCATAATTACTCGAATACTCCGTTATTACCAAACTTTTAAGTCTCGTGACCCCACAACATATAATCGAAGATCGGTCCTCCGCTTATTAATAACAATTTATATGTCAAATTCAACTTGGCTATTATCAATTTATTTAAATTAAACGCAATACAAACGCAATACAATTATAAGCAATAAAAACAAAATATTTTTAGCAGACACTACACATAAAAAAAAAAAAAAGTACGTAAGAAAATTAAAAGGTCAATTAATTCCACAACCACCTTAAAAATATCACACCACTAAAATTTTGTTTGTTGATTAAATTTACATTTTGATCGCATTCCACGATTTATATTTAGTGAATAATTTATATTAAATACTATTTTAGTGACCAATATGTATCGTTTACTTACACTTTTTATTTTAAAATTTTTTTAGATAAATTATAAGATATTTTTGCAATCAAATTTTTTTGTGAACTGAGAAAAATTTTGAATTTACAAAATTTTGTTTTTTAATTAACTAAAATTATATTATATTTATATATATATATTTCAAATTTAATTACTTCTTTTTTTTTGCAGTTTATCGGTTTGCAGCGTTTTTTCTAATTAATTTATCAAGTATTTGTAAAATATAAAAATTAAAATAAAATAAAACAAAAAATAATATTGAACAAAATGACGTTTTGCAGGTTGACTAACGTAATGAAAATTAAATTAACTTTTATTTTGATTTTACAGGGCATTCATAAAAGTATAGGAAATTTAACAGTGTGTATTGACGATTGGTATGGATTTCTGGTGGCAAATAGTCATACCAAATAGCATATATAAAAATCTGACAGCTCGATGTCTCTATGTGCTTTCAGTATTAATTGTAATTTGCAAGTGAAAGTTTTGTATTCAATTTTTAAATGAAAATTAAACGTAAGAAATACATAACTAGTGCCGTTGAAACAATAAATGTTTAAATTATAAATGAATAACTTTTGTTATTTGCTTTTGTAACCATATGTGCTTTTGTAACCATATCAGCAAGATATTTTAGAACAATGCTGCTTACTTTTTCCTGTTACGTTCATTGTAGGATTAAAAAATGTAAATAATTTGACGTTTGATATACCCAATAATAAATTTTTCATATAAATTGATTATAATAAACGTCAAATTATTTAAATTTTTTAATCCTAACAATGAACGTAACACGAAAAAATAGGTAGCATTAGTTAAAGGTTTTCTTGCTGATGTGGTTACAAAATAATATAACAAAAGCTATTTATTTATAATTTACACATTTTTTCTTTCAACGGCACTAGTTATATATTTCTTACGTTTAATTTTCATTTAAACATTGTTTTCAAAACTTTCACTTGTAAATTACAATTAGTACTGAAAATGCTTAGACATCGAGCTGTCAGATTTTTATATATGCTATTTGATATGGCTAGTGCCCGTGAGTGGCGCTATTTTTCTATTTCCAATCGTCAATATATATTCGATAATTTGGAGAAATTGTAGTTTAACTAACGACAAATAGATGACAGTGTCGGTTTGTCGTTTTTGTAGAATAATAGGATTTTAAAATTATTTCAAGAGACAAATTAATGAAGCGATGTTTACAGTACACTGCTCGCTCGTCCCATATCAGCAATGCGGCTACATCATTGTTTTAGATAACCTGAAAAAGTTAGACGTTCCTTACCCCGAGGGGCCGTTATCTTCGTCAGTGACCTTTGCACCTGCTAAATGGCAGGTCTCCTCTTAGAGATCGCTGCACCATCCGTTTATGATTAGTTCGGAAAAGTAACCGAGCCAACGTGTTCGCTGTAATCATTTTACTTCATGAAGCGAACTCAGTAAGTACGGTCTTCGTGGCGTTTTAGACTATATATCATGAGTTTAAATCTATCTCGAATGTCATCAGCCATCTCTTATACTAATCCATCAGGGTTGGACTCTCAGACCCATATATGACAACGGTTCTGATCAACACCTTGTACAACTTCAGTTAGTCATTAGCAAGGTATTTAGACTTGATAGCTGTAGACATAAGGCATACAAATCACATTTTATCACGATTATAAGTGAAAAGGGGTCTGAGCTATCGAATACCCCTCACTCTTTTAAATCTGTGGTCGCCACTACTAAAATGATCCAGATAAATGTCGAATATTTGTGGAAAACTGAGAGCGTTCTATCTCGTCTAAGAAATAGGCTACGGTTTCATGATTTTAACCTGGAACGGGTTGAAAACATTCAAGAGAGTTCTTTACTGAGAGTTGTTTTACCTGTCGGTTCAATTCATGTAATTGCCGCTAGGATTGACACATTACACTGAGACTGAAATTCTAATGTTTGAGAATGAGATGGCTGATTTATCAACAGGTTATGGCATCACTTATCTAATTCAACGACAGATGCATTGAATCTATAATCGTGATTGCCACACTGGTCGCAAGTTCTGGTAGTTCTCTCTTGCTAGCGCTCAGAATAGTTTTGGCTTTGATTGGTAACCGACTTGAGCTAAAATGTTTTAACAGTTTTTTATCTGTCGTATCACTAACTAGAGACGAAGCTCTTTTAATAGTGGATGTGGGAGACTGTCACCTAGTTGGATTTTGGATACCAGCTTCTGAAACCGCTGTTGGGATGACTATGCATAAGCTGCGAGCACAGCTTTCATTAGCAATATAATAGTCTTGTCAACAATTGCGTAAAAAACTGTTTGCCATGCCAAAAAGCAAAACTAACTCATCATACCAAATCACGTCATGGCGAATTCAGCCTTCCATCAACACGCTAATTCCGGTACATTCACATAGATTTAGTCGGACCGCTTTCACCATCAAAAGGTAACCAGTAATTAATAACTATCGTGGACAGGTTCAGCCATTGGCTGGAGACCACATTCTAATAAGAAATTTATTGAGCAATATATAGGGTTACCCAGTAAGAAGTTTCATTTTGAGTAGCCTGCTTTTTGGGCAGTTGTGAATTTTGGAGCCGTCATCTTTTGACATTTGACATGTAAAAACTACGCCATTACTAAAAATGGTACGATACACGCTTCAACAATGAATTAAAATTGTTAAAATTCACTTCAAAAATGAGGCTGGTGCAACTGTTACGGTGAATGGATTGCGTTACCGAGCTATGATCAATGATTTTTTAAGGCCGGAATTGGAAAATATTGATGTGGACGGCGTTTATTTTCAGTAAAACGGCGCTACGTGCCCACACAAGCAACGAACCAATCGCAAATTAGCAAGAAAAGTTTTCTGATCGTGTTATTTCTCGAAGAGGTGATTACAATTGGCCACCGAGATCTTGTGATTTAATACCTTTAGATGTTTTTCTTTGAGGCTACGTGAAAGAATTTGGTCTATGCTAATGCTCCACTATCGATTCAAGACCTTAAAGATGGAATTCGTGAAGTTATCGAGGACATACAGCAGCAAATGTGCGAATTGGTCATATAAAATTTCATGAAAAAGATATGGTGCTGCAAGCGTAGCTGTGGTGGCCATTTGGCTGATATTGTTTTCAAGTGTTAAGGCATACCTTCCTCTTTACGATGAAATAAACATTCATTGATTTCTCTTTAAAAATACTCGTTTTTTTTAAATATCAAAATGAAACCTCTTATTGGAGAACCCGTTATATCTTGGATTATGGCTTACCCCTTGAAATAACGACGGGCGAAGGCAGCCAATTTAAGTCTAAAATCTTCACAGAGCTAACAAAAATTTTAGGTTTACAATTCACATAGCATTCGACAAAACTTCAAAAACTTCGCTTAGTCCTCGGGGTAACACCAAAAAATCGAGCACTGAGGTACCTACAATTTTGCTGGGCATTAGCGCATGCGTCAAAGAAGATCTTAGCTTAGTCCCATTCGATTCTGACAAAATGATCAATTCCAAACTTTTTATCTCCAAAAGCTTAGATAATTGCTAGTTTGTATTTGTTCATGTAGATATAGAAAATAATCTGGCCCAACGTCACTTTACGCAGGATCTTACAAAGTTCTTCGTAAGTTACGAAAATTCTTCGAAATTAGTATCAACGGAAAACAGCAATCCATGTCAATCGGTAGCCTTAAATTAGCTTTTCGAGATAAAGATAAGAAATATCCCTGCACCAGATACAAGAAATAAACAAATTAAAATCAAAGAGATGACATTACATTATTGGTCTATTGGTCAAAGATGTGAAAAGGGTAAAATGCTGAATTGAAGTCATATGGTTAACACAACTGTCATAGTAGCTTTTTGCATCGTGCGAGGGAACGATGTGCTAGATAAAATTCAGTCTGATTATTGCCAGCTTTAACATTAAAGTCACCAATCACTATTCTGACATATCTTTGCGTTGACTAACATCCATGGGC
Source organism: Tipula confusa (assembly GCA_963556175.1). Lineage (NCBI taxonomy): Eukaryota > Metazoa > Arthropoda > Insecta > Diptera > Tipulidae > Tipula > Tipula confusa. The sequence continues at coordinate 75,401,642 of OY744477.1, forward strand.
GCATGAATACAAATTATTGACAGGTTGGCTCGTTCGATGCAAATTTGTAAACAAAGCTTACATGCTTTAAAAATCGAAAGCAGCATTTTCAACCGGTGGCCCTAAAATAAATCCAAAACTCAGATTTCTGAGGTTATCTCCACTGTAAAGCAATGTATAACCTGCTAGGGACACAAGGTTGCCACTTTTTGGCCGTCGAGTTTCTTTGAGAGTCACGAGTTTCAAACATTAGTTTTCATTGCTGATTCAGTGCCTTTCAAATGAGCCTGGTTTTCTTAGCAACTGCAGGTTCCTCGTACCAATCCTTAACCGCGTATCCATAAACGTGAACGGTGTCACATATAGATAGTAGTATACAAAGGAAATAAAGTATAAATGTGGCAGCCCTAATAGAGCTGAATAGTTATTAAGTATATGCTAATAGGGATATAGAAAAGAGCATTCAAGATGGATGGTCGCATAAAAGTCATACATAAAAGATGTTTAATTAATTGGATAAATTAAATAAAGAATATATAAGAAATATGCAGATCAATGGAGTTATTATAATAATATTTATATAATAAACATATAAATATAACAAACGGTATAATTTAGGCGCTATCCAGTTATTCATAAAATAAAAATTGTTAATAAATTCATCGAACAGGTAAAGAAAGTAAGAGATTTAAAATCAGCGCAAGGAATATGTAGTCACTGAAAATTTCAGGTGAAATTGGTAATTGATCTCTAGTTGCTTTATGGAAGAAATTAAACTTTTTGTGGGATTTCTTCTAGCATCATAGATGAACAAAACTATTTCAAACAATGTTTTGGCTTGGGTTATCCAAAATGTAAGAACCTATCAGTAGCCTGATTAGTCCGTAAAGCAGTGATCAATATTTGGACATTGAGCAATTTTGGAAGTTCGTTTGATGACAAAATTGATCATTCAGGACGTGGAAGGACGCTACACTGATGACCATTCGATATTTGGAAAGAATTTCTATATTTTACTCAATATTTAAGATGTGTTCTATGTCTGAATAAAGACCATAGAGAATTGCATTAAAAGTTCATCCAACGGTGTAAACAAACTGCTAGACCGTTTGATGGTTTTTAACATATGTTGGCCATGTTATAGCTAGTTACTAAGTAACAAAGACATTTTGTGTCGAGGCGAGATATCTTGGATATCTTGAAGTCTTCTCACTATTTGACAGAGGAGATATTAGAGAAGGTTGTCTAGAAAAATTTCAATTTTTACCTCATGATTATGCTGACCATAAAATTTGAATTGAGTCACATGGCAGGTAAGTTCGCTGATCAAATTAAAAATAAACAGAATATGTGAATTCAACTTTCATTTCAATTTTTTGCTGAACTTGATTTCATTTGAATAAATGCTATTTGATGCCTATAAACAGTTTGGCCCACTATGCTATATGCCGCACAAGGCGTTTACTTTTAAAAAACTTTGCACTATCCGTTTTCAATGTTCTCTTTCAGGATCACTGTTAGTCTCCAACTTTTCAATTATCTTGTGGATGGCACTCTAGCGACATTTTGGTTAAGTCACTAGGGGCCTTTCTCAATGTGTACTCTATTCATCTCCACTTTCTTGTTTGGCACATAAGTTCATAATTTGTAATGGTATTCAGCAGTAAATATTTTATTGGCAGTTTTGGGCATTTGTTCATAAACACCTGGAGCTTCCTAAAGATCTCAGTGTTTGCTTCTATTTTGCACATCCATTTAGTAGCACTGATTTTAAACGTGCATTGAATTCTTGTACCTTAGTGTTTCTTGACAGGATGGATGAATTCCAGAACTTGTTGGTTTGTTCGATGATGTTGGAGATTGCGCTAATGTGGTCTGTGTAGCTCTTTCCTGGTTTAAGGAGAAGGATGCTTTGGTATCAGTGACTTTGTTGTTGATCTTTTTTCTGGTACTTCTAACTGCCTGCTCCGTTTAGAACAAAATATATGATCACCAGTTTTAGAGACCAAGATGCAATGGATTTTAGTAGTGGTGACCACACATTTAAGAGTGACAAGTTTCCGATACCTCGGATCCCTTGTCAATCATTATAATTTTGTGAGATAAAGCACGTCTTGTCGCTGGTAATGTGCTTTGTATACTTCGCAATCGGTGACAAAGGCCCCTCGGGGTAGAGAAGGGCTTGCCTTCTTCGAGTTTACTAGAACAATACGAAGAACAAGCTTGGGATCGAATCCTATAGAGCCAGACTATTGATTCGGGCCAGCAATGGCCTGTATAAACTTTTTATTATTATTATTATGACATTTGAGGGGTCATGCGCTTGATATATGGCCCCAAATGCAACGATATACTTACCGAGTTATCTACGACCACGAGGTCAGAAATTTGATGAAAGTTTCTGATGTCGTTCATAAAGTAAAAGAACAGCATAAGTACGCTGGCTCGGTTCTGCGATTTTTGATTTGGAATTAGCCAGCAATGTCCTGTGAAAACCGATTATTATCTGTATGATTCGACTAAACGGCAATGTTGTAAAGAACTGCTGGAAACACTGTTACGAGTCTAATCGATAAATCGAAAGCAAAATATATGATCACAGATGTTAGAGACTAAAACGCAATGAATTTTAGAAATGGTCACCATTGCTGAAGGCTACCATTCTTTAGGCACAGATGTCACTGTTGGCGATGATTGCTCCTCGGGGTAGAGGAAAATTTGGTTATTTCGGAATTATATCTGATTGGTCCGGATTGTTTCGGTACGAATATTATTACATATTAAAACTAAATTCGTTATTTTTAAACAATTATTTAAAATATATTATCTTTATAAAATTTTGTTCGTTTTTTTACTATAAAATAATCGTACAAAATATTATTATGCTTTTACGTGTATAAAATATTCACTTTATTAAAAAAAAAAATCTAACACTTTACAATTTACGAATTAAGTTTTGTTAATAACTAAAATGTAAAAAATATACTTATAAATGATTTTAGAAAGAATGAATACTTTTTTTTGTATTAGATGATCCAATGATTAACGGAATGATAGAGAAATAGGAAGTATATGGTTCAAATAATATAATAATTAGGAAATGTAAACTAGTATTTTTGAATTATATTCTACTACGCGTATTACCCGATTTTATATCGAATAATTTACGTACGAAGAACACTTGAATTGATGTTGTAATCACAACCACAAGAATTTGAATAATTGACCAGTTCCGAACGTAACTATTATTGTATTGTAGCAATGCATAATCACGAGCCTCACGACTTTTACTATTGTACTGGTATTGTAGAATATCGTTTAAATTTTTTTCGACCGTGGTTACAGTATACTAAAATAAAAATTCAAAAAAATTAGAAATGTTATGCTTTCGAATTTACTTCGTACACCGCTGCTTACCGTAAAATTATTCAAGTTAATTTGAAGTTCTTCAATTTCCTTTGTATATTTATCCCATTCCTCGTATCGAATGACGGTAATATATATATTAACTAATTTACCGGCAAATCGAGAAAATTGATTGTCCAGACAAATGGAATAGTAACCACCTGTTGATGTCTGATCGGTATATTCAGAACTGGCTTGCCATTGATATGGGTGCACTATGGCATTATTCGGGTGACGTACAGCAAAACCAGCCATACCATCACCACCACGAATTACCTAAATATAAAAAAATAAAAATAAATAAATCCATTATCTGGATGACACTGTACGTAATATTTTGTGTTATCATTTTTTATCGACTTTAATTACTATTTACCTGAAAACTGACATAGAATGTCGAACCGGGTTGAACATATTGATAATAACAGTCCTCCTTACCAGCATCAACGTGAACTTTATAATCCATTGCAACCGCTGGTAATGTTTCATACCATGGCCGAGTTGTTTCCTCGGTTTTTACATATTTTAATACATTAGTAATAATAAATAATATAATAAATAAATTTCCTATGTGCCACGTTATCGTTGCCATTTTTTATTTGAAATAAATATTATCATCATGTCAAAATATATTCAACACAATAAGAAAATGAAACCGATATACTGCTTATTATAAAATGTGGAAAAGAGTCGGCACTATAAGTAGTGACAGACGATTTCAATACTTGTTTAATGAATAAGTAGAGTAGATATATATTTGTTTTGAATTGTGAAAGTAGTTTTCTAATGTTTACCTGTTGCAACATGTACTCGTTATAGTGCAGTATTCCAATGTTCAATTTAAGTTATTCGTTATTACGTAGATTTGAGATGAATTAGTAGAGTTTACCACCTACGACGTGCTACATAACTTTTTAAAAGTTTCGTCGTTTACAAGGTTTCTTGAATGGCACGGTGAGAGCCGAGAAATACATGGTCAATGGAACAAGAATGACGTAAACTTCAATGTAAACAACTTAGGTAAACTAAACTAAAAACTAAACGCTTAGTTATATAGTAAAAACGGGTAATCGTATGTTGTTTGTAAATATGTAAATAGCCCCTGTGGTCGGAGGGACAACTTGGACTGACTGATTTATTTTTTTCCGGTTTTGATAAGCCACGAGTTCACGATTAATCGACCATCATTGATGATCGATCATCATTGACTTCATTCGTCCTGCAGATCTTTGGTCATTTATATTTTATACGCCATAAAAAATGTATCGTTTGGAAATTGTCCCAGCGTAAAAAGACAGTTTTCCAAGCAATCGATAATCTTAAGTGCAACACCTCAGGACAACAATTTGTACCGTCAGTCCAAGCTGGTTCTGGCATATGCAGATACGGTGTTACACAACTACGATTCTCAGCTTCCGTTGGATTTTATTCCATTCTGGAATGTGGGTAACCACATATTTGAAGGAGCGACCAATTTCCGATATCTCGGGTCCTTTGTCACTCATAATATTTGTGTGGGAATATTAAAGCACGTTTTGTCGTTGATAACCGTGCTTTGTATACCTTGCGCCCACTGCTTAAGTCAAAATACAGACCCGTGGTCATGCATGGGTGTGAGAGTTGGGCCCTGACACTAAGATGAATCATGTGTATGAAATATGGCCAAGTAATACGGCTTTTGAATTTTCACCTACAAAGTATGGTCCCATTACCAGAAAATGTATTTTGTGGAATTCCACTGGTTTCTTTGAATCTTTGAATGTCTCAATAAATGCATTAGCAGTCAAATCCGATATTACTTCCAAATTAACGGTTTTGGTGGAGACAAAGACAAAAAATTCAATGCATAGGGCTTTGTAGGTTTTGATTATTGAAGTTTGTAGTGAATAACAATTTGTCAACCATAATCTAAATCAATGGAAGTGAATAGAGCTGCAATACAAGTTCGTAGTGTATGCAGATTTCCCATTGATCTCATTACTCGCCTTAGCTTTCAGATGGAAACATTTCAAACAGTGCAAAAAACCGTTGCCAGACGTTTTCCGTTGATTATCCAGTATTCTTCATGTACGGCTGCTAGTAAAACGTAATACTGCATCCCAATCTTGTGAGAACCGGAGTCGAGTAAAGCTCTACATGGAACTGCTGGTAAGCCTTTAGCATCAAAATGTAGACATTAGAGGAGAGAGTAGCACGAAACGTTTTGTTTTCTCAACTGGTTTTATTGTTGCACTAGCAGTTGTAACTTTTGCAACGAAAAATTAAGTGAATTAACTGCAGACATTTCACATTTTGGCGTTGAGACCATAACTGATCCGGAGTTAGTTCGATATTGCTTAATCGGATGACTTTTATTATGTTTTGACATCGTCGATTCAAAAATACAAACATCTCATCAACTGTTTCCAATCTATCAGCCTCATTGTGCCATTTAAAAAAAATGGTGTGTCGAAAGACATATCAAACCAACCGTTAACAAAAACTTAACATCTAAAAATAAAATGTACTAAATTCTTCTGTTCATTTTTACGTCAAGCCCACTGAACAACTCGCTTCTTTTTTACGAGGAAATCTAAACGTCATATACGCATCGTCGCCACAACAACTTACTTGACCCATCGGAAACGACCAGCAACTTTTTTGTTACTTAATTTGAACTCAGCATGGCGTGGTAAATAGTACACCGCCCGTTCTTCTCCCTTATTTCTTCACGAAATCTCGTTTTCTTTGATAAACAACCTTCTGTATTCCATTTTACATTTTTTTCTTTTTAGAATTTACCGTTTATGACCATCATATAGCTGCTTTGAGACGTTCATCTAACTGGTTGACATTATCTCTCAGAGGTAATTCTACAGTATAGTGTATACTAACCTCTGGCAAAATGGTGAGTACTGGTAAATTATTATACGCATCTGTCATTTTTGGTGGGAGTATTAATTGATACCTCCTTTATTTCCCAGAATCTCCGTAACCACTAATGTGCATCTTCGGTATTTATTTGAATACGATAGCAATGGGCTGTAGAATTAATTTTTTGATTAGCATATCGTTATAACTTTAGATTGTTCAATTAAAACACGATTTTATCTGCTTTTGTTGGAAATCCAAGAACCCCTGATAAACGTCACGAGATGTCTCGCAATATTAATAAAGAATTATAACTGCGGTTTGCCATACAAAATCGATATATCAATCAACCCCAGTGGAACGATTTACCTTCTACAATGTGAATTCTTTGTATGATGGGTCTCTATCCGTGTCTATATCTATGCACATCTCCGCAGTCTGTATTTAACAACTTTCAATTACAGTATTTTACACTTGTTGAACATTAAGTAAATCAGAAAAATGCGCCTTCTAAGTGTCGATCACTACATCGATTTAACACGGGGATTTTCAACCTAGATGACGAGTCCCGAATGGCGATAGACCTATATTCATCATTACATTTCGGAAATTTCGATGAAATCAAAGAAAGTTTTACGTCATACGAACAGAGACGAATAAATATTTAAAAATTGCATAGACAAACGATGTGTTTGTGGGGTTAGTCGTAATAGTGCAGAAGAAAAAATGTTTGTAAATTTTTAATTTTTACAAAATTTTTAATTTAATTAAATTAAAATTATTTAATTCAAATGTTTAATTCGTGAATCGTGGTTTAAAAGAATTTGTAATAAGCTTATAACGAAATATGAGTGTTGTGCAATTGAAAAATGTACGAGAAGGAATGTGTTAAGAAAATTACGATATGGACTAACTGTGACCCATTGTGGATAATTAAACCGATTATCTTTTAAAAGAAGTGTAAATAACTATGTAAATAAATAAGTGTAAGTTTTTTAAAATTTACAAAAAAATATAATTAAATTTAGGTTATGTTAAGAATATTTATTTTTATTTTTGTTAAATTTCCCGCGTTAAATGTGAAACGCGGGAAAAATATGTGCTAGTATAGCATCAACAATGACATCTATTGACGAGAATCTTTACTAACTTCTAATCAAATATAGTAAAGATTCAAACCATTTTTGTTATAGTTTTTTTTATTGATAAATGGATTGTGGTACGATTTTTTTTATAAACTCACCGTTATAAGCACAAGTAGTTTATATTTGAAATAAAATTTGTTTATATTCGATGTGAAGTGAATTTATTGTAGGTGGTACATTACTTTAATTATAGTTAAATGTAGTGATATTTAGTTAAATGAAGTGTTTTGCGAATTCAAGAATTAATTGACTCTGTCGCTTATCATCCCAGAGAAAAGGTATGTGTGCGCATATTTAAGATATTATAAAAGCCATAAATATTATTTATATGTACTTGAATATTTGCTATAAAACAGAATCATTTAATATTGCAATTACTAGATCCAGTAGTTTGGTTCTTAGTAGTTTGGTAGGGGTCTTGTCATTGTAATATCCTCCATTCATACGACCAATTTTGGTATTTTCATATTACCAAATTATCAGAGGCGTGAATCAAGTTTTGCGGCATAATCGGAACTTAATTGAAGTCTTCCATCTTTAATTCTTGGTGCAGGTAAATGTCCCGTAAATCTGCGTTCCATAAGTTCACACGGGTTTTAAGGGGTTTGCTGGTATGCTAATTATTATGCATACAGACTACCGATGAGCCAATACATTTTCTGATATACAATCCGTTCTTTTATGAGTTCTTTCATTTCTGACAAAGTCGGGTTACGGATAGAGAAAACCCCTAACCGGATTTCCGGCGAGTAAGTGGGAAATTAAATACCATTCGCGGACTAAAACTGGTCCCCATCTAGTTTGGTGGGCCCATTCAAGAATATTACGATTATCATCAGATCACTATAAACACATATATCTAGGGCAGTCTCACTTCCTGATTTAAATGAGGACCAAGTTAAAGAAGATAAAAGAATTAAGTTCGAACGTCGAGTGTTTCGAAATTATCTGCAGTAAAAAACAGATAAAACACCTGTTCGAATATGTGAAGAATAGGAATAACGTGCATGGTGAAATAAAGAGAATGGCTCAGTTACATAATTTCCTTTAATGAAGTGGAAAAGGAGTTTGAAGAATTTAGATAGAAATTGGGAAAAGCCGAGGTGGCTCTAAAGAGGATCGTTAAGATGTGGGTTGGCAACCTGAAAAAAGGAGCTGTATCGTATGCTGAACTGCTAAGGATAGTGAAGGCGAACTCCGAATTTTCTGGTCTGGGAGAAAAGGTTATTCATATTTGCCAAACTATGAAGAGAGATCTTTTGCCAGAGTTGGAAAGGACTGGAAGCTAACCGTAAAAAATCTGTTTTTCAATCCCAATTGGAGAAAATAATGCAAAGGTATTGTTTCTGTATAAACGCTAAAAGCTTCTTATCGGGGGACACAAATATGGCAGTAATGAGCCCCAAATCAAGCAGAAAACGTCAAATCCTAAGGAAAAATAAGGATTTGTTTGATGATTTGCAGAATTCGAGAAATTAACGAGCCTTTAAATAGTTTCCAATACCTTGACTATGGTCGCCAAGCTCAAAAATGTATGAGTTGTAGGTTTAAGCTGTGTAGAAAGTATGGAGAAGAGGGTTATATTGTAAAAAGCTGCAACAGAGCAGAGGAACAGATATTCCTCTGGTAGTTTGAAGTGTCCGGTATATCAGAAAGTGCTACAACTGTAATGGAAAAGATGAGGTTAATCCAATTAAATCTTAATCACTGTCAAGCCACAAGAAAATCTGCAACCATTGAAGTGTTCGAAGTCTTTCTGGATTGTATGATTAGTGGCGCACAAAAATCATAGGCCCCTATGTTGATTGTGGGGTATTTTGGGCCGTTGAATGTGGAACCCCAGTTACTAATAGTAGAGGTAAAGCTTTACGTTATTTATACAATAGTCTGGATATGTGAGAATCATCGATACAAGGAGGGAGATATAAGTAATTCTTCCTTCTGGTAGCTTCCGGTCCTGATAAAATTTCCAATGTTGCATTAACAACTGCGGTCCATGCATATCCGAAAATTTAAATGAATTCCGTAATGGCACAAAAGATTAACATATAACTGAAGGAGTACCACAAGGGTCGGTGCTAGCTCCGAAACAAAAGTTGTCGGTTTTGCGGATGGTGTGGCAGTTGTTGTGGTGCCACCAAATAGAGAGGAGGTGAAATAGAGTTTAAGAATCCATCAGGATTGGCGTTTGTCTATGAGTTTTTAGTTGGCAGAACAAAAGATGGAAATATCACTTGGGAGTGATAATCGATGCTCGACTATCATTCAAATCCCTTTTGGACACTGTGTGTGAAAAAGCTGAGCGAGTAAATGTAGCTTTAACGCAAATAATGCCGAACGTAGGAAGTGCTCACGAGAGTCGATTAGATTATTATAAGTAGCAAGTGGCTTCTGTTTATAGGTTAAGCGCCTTAACAGTGGTTTGTGTATTTAGAAAGGTCTTGGATGAGGCCGTGTGCATTGGAATACTTTGTCAAAAGAACGTTGGACTCATCGACTAATCCCTTCGGTAAATAAATAAATAAATAGAAGATTTGAAGAGTTGAATTTCTACCTAAGTCAGTTCCTAATTTGGCTTGTTTATTTTCGTGCTTATCTATACTAATTCAAAGATAATTCTCCATACTGCCCTGATCATGTGTGCCAGAGTAAACCTTAGAATGTAAAGCACGTGTTTGAATGCTCACGTTTTGGAAACGAAATATCTGATCTATTAGGTTTGTGGGAGTCCATCTAGCATCAGCAAATATTATCGACTGTATGCTGGAGTCTCAGATGACTAAAAGTTTCAGCAAATATTATCGACTGTTACTGGAAAAAATATCAATTCTGACATAGAATTTATCGTAGAAGCATGCAAATCATGTTCTGACTTTAAGGACGTGTAAGAACCAATTTTCAACGAATTTTCTTCATGTTTTGATTGCATTAATTCTTAGCTCTTGATATTGGGATGGATTAGTTTGTAGAACTATATGTTCAACCTTAATCGACAATTATTTGCTTTAGTCACGAAATACGGAGTTTCAGGAGAATTCCTGATGTTTTTAACAAAATAACAGCCACTTTATTTAAACCATTCCTAATAGTGAAGTAACCTTTGAAAAACAAAAGATGAAGAGCCGGATTAGTAATACAGTACGGGCCAGCAGTGGCCTGCACATACTGATTATTATTATTATATGTTGACATTTTTTGGTAATATATTTTGTCTGTTTGCTCTCCATTCCAAATTTTAAATTATCATCATATGCTCTATTCTTAATTGAAATAACCTTGAACGTCTCTTATAAACAAAACACTCGATTTATATAGTTTATATCAGACATGCCCCTAAATTTAAGTCACTGTGAATAATAAACTTATACGATAACAACTCTCAATTTCGTTTAAGCCTCTCATGGCGAATATGTGTGCACTCAAACATAGCTAAGTCAATAATATACAAACGTTCGTAAGTGATAAGAAATTTACCTAGTCAATCTCAACAGCTCAGAGAGATATATGTGTTTACTTGAATTTATTATATTTAATTTTGTTGCTCGGTGTGCGTGTTTATAAAGTCCAGAGACATTTTGTGTGTGAAATTTAAACAAAAAAAAATATGTCTTTAACTCGCCTTAGTTCTATCGTTAATCGTGTAAAATCTATTGGTTTGAATCGGGTGCCATACCGATGTTTAACTCACTATCCGATCGACGACAATGTTTTTGGTTTAAATCAAGAACAGCAACAAGTGCGTAATTCAATACAAAACAACTTATTTCCATTGTTATGTAATCATATAAGTTCTTAATTTCCAGTTGCGACAAACCATTTTTAATTTGGTGCAAAAAGAATTGGCACCGCTAGCAAATGAAATCGATCGGGTCAATACATTTTCCAAAACTCGTGAGTTTTGGAAAAAACTAGGCGATCTTGGTGCACTCGGAATTACAGCTAATCCCGATTTTGGTGGTACTGGCGGAACATATTTGGATCATTGTATCATTATGGAGGAGTTATCACGTGGTGCTGGTGGCGTGGCACTTTCGTACGGTGCCCACTCAAATTTGTGTATCAATCAAATCAATCGAAACGGGACGGACGAATTAAAATCAAAATATTTACCTAAACTGTGTAGTGGTGATCATATAGGTGCTCTTGCTATGTCTGAACCAGGTGCGGGAAGTGATGTTGTTTCAATGAAACTAAGAGCCGATAAACAAGGAGATTACTATGTGTTAAATGGAAATAAATTTTGGATTACAAATGGGCCAAATGCTGATGTACTTATTGTATATGCTAAAACTAATCCGTCGGCCAAACAACATGGTATTACAGCGTTTGTGGTAGAGAAAACTTTTCCAGGATTTTCGACCGGTCCAAAATTAGATAAACTCGGCATGCGTGGCAGTGACACGTGCGAATTAATATTTGACAATTGTAAGGTTCCTGCTTGTAACGTATTGGGCAAAGAGAATCAAGGTGTTTACGTTTTAATGTCAGGACTTGACTATGAACGATTAGTATTGGCGGCGGGTCCAGTTGGTTTAATGCAAGCGGCATGCGATGTGGCTTTCGATTATGCCCATCAACGGAGACAATTTGAACAAAGGATTGGAGAATTTCAATTGATTCAAGGTAAAATGGCCGATATGTATACAACATTGAATGCGTGTCGCAGTTATCTTTACGCGATTGCACGTTCGGCCAACACGTCGGAAAAACTTAGTGCTAAAGATTGTGCCGGTGTTATATTGTATTGTGGCGAAAAGGCGACACAAGTTGCTTTAGATGCTATACAAATTTTAGGTGGAAATGGATACATTAATGATTATCCAACTGGACGAATTATGCGTGATGCAAAATTATATGAAATTGGTGCTGGCACATCAGAAGTGCGTCGACTTATTATTGGCCGGGCACTTAACAAGGAGTATAAATAATTCAACTATGCGAGTGGATATTATATACCGAACTGGGATTGAATGCATTTATTTACAAGTAATTCTATTTTTAAGTTTTAAGTTTTTTTTTTATTTTTACTGTTAGAATAAATACAATGTTGTGTCGTATCACTTATAACGAGGATTGATAAGATTATTTTTTTCACGTTATCGTTGTTGATCACTTTAGTCACAATTATCTGCGAATTGTGCACAATTGTGGTCAACGACATGGCTTATTATGATTTTCTAGAATAAAACAAAAAGCAAGGGCAAAATCGATGGAGCATACTTATTTGTTGGGTATAGGTCAGCAGCGGCCGGTAAAAGACGATTATTATTGGTAGACTACAGTCGATTGATTGAGTGATTTAGAGTGTACAGCCAAGAGCTAAGCAATTTCCCAGAAAGCACCGGGCCCACCGTATACTTAGTTTTACATATCCTAGGAAGGATAGGACAAGATAGTCAAATATATTATATTAGATATCAATCCGATTACAGACATCTTGGTGGCCAATAGTATTATATGGACAGTACAATTCTATTCTATAATATTATCAGCATTTCTATCTATTCATCTATAATTCATTCATCTTTATATATAATCTGTAATGTTTCTTTGAAAAAATCTATTGATGGACTAATTTCCCCAAGCCGTAGGCTTATGTGCCCTTTTTGGCACTAGACGTATGTTGTGGATGTTTTATCCACAAAATAAAATAATTATTATTATCAAATAATTAACTTAAAGTTTTTATAAACATGCATCTACTGAAAATATACCGATGCTTCAAAATGAAACGAGTCGTTTCCTATCATTGGTGTGGATTTTCCGAGGTATACAGCGTTGCACTTTTTTCGCTATCGTCTTTGACTACATTTGGAAGAACGGATTTTCGAGTGAATACAAAACACCAGACAAGACTGGCACCGGACAAGGTCATATTATGGCGAGGGCAGAATTCGAACAACTGTTAAAACATGCACCTAATAGCAGTCATGGGTTTCGGACGAGGTCTGAACGTTTGTCACAACGATAAACCTTTTCTAGACCTACTATTATATCTCTACAGAACCGATAGGCATCTCACGCAAAACTGCGATTTCAACACCTTTTGAAATTTTGTAGAATGACTTTTGGTCTTAGGAATGCAGCACAGTCGTTCCAACGCCTTGACAAAGCCGTCTTTGCAAAAACCAAAAGTTTCTTTTTAGGCCACTTGGTTAATGAACAAGGTATATTATCGTTGCAAGAACGGGTTCAAGTCATTAAAAATTTTGAACGACCTTTGGCTGTAAAAAAACTGAAACTTCTTTAGGCATGATAAGCTTTTATCGACGCTTCGTTCCTGGTGCTGCTGCCGATCAGGCATTACTGAATGATTGCCTAAAAGGTTATGTTAATAATAACAGTCACGTTCCCATTCAGTGGTTGACAGCAACAATTAAAGCGTTCGATAACTGCAAAAACCATCTTACGGACGCTACTTTAGTGATTCATCCATCATCATCAGCACCTCTGGCCATCATTTAGCAATTTATTTCGGATATTTTTCAACCGCTCGTTACTTTTCACAAACTCGCAAACTTCTCACGGCTTATTCTCAAAGACTATCGACATATCAAACACTGTCGACATATTTTCAAAGGTGGTATGTTCACTCTCTACACCGATCATAAACCACTGGTCAATGCTTTTAGTCAGGTTCCAGAAAAAGGATCTCCCTGTCAATTTAAAAAATCTAGAAACTTAGATTTCATTGTATAATTAACGACTGACATTCAGGACATCTCTGGCATAGTTAAATGTCGATAATGCATACCAAAATAGTGACACAAAAGACCATTTGGTCATCTATTAATAAAGACGGCCAGGAAATTGCTTAAAACTGTATAGTGCCAAAAGGCTAAAATATCACGACACACTAAATCTCCACTCAGCACTTATAAATTAACTTCTCAATACTTTTCGGGTTCTCATAATCATTGATTGATAGATACTCTCACTGGTCTGAGACAATCCCAGTTCCTGATGTAACTGCAGCTACTGTCGCTTTGCTTTCTCATTGCTATATTTGAATAGGTCGATTTGATGTCCCAGAGTCTATTGTCACCGATCAAATGCATGCAACTCGCCCAAAATGGAACAACCCAACAACCCAAAATGTAACGGTATGATTGAGCGATGGCATCGTGTCATTAAGTCTGTTATTATGAGCTACAATCAAACGGATTGAACAAGGGTTCTTCCTTCAATCTTACTTGGACTACTAGTTACAGTGACGCACTGAAAACTACGCCCACTGAACTATAGTATTCGGATGTACAACTCGAGTTCCGGGAACCTTTTTGGATACTACGAACGATTAAATTTTACAGTTTGGCTTTGTAACGAATATCAAGCGACACTTCGACCAAATTAGTCCTGTATCGACTTTTCATCACGCTATACGGACAAAATATGTATTAGTAATGATCTGTATACTTGCTTGCACGTTTTTTTACGGACTGATTCATTATGCAGATCACTGCAATCACTTTATAAAGGGCTGTGGTTATCGACCGTACTCTAAAAATTTTCACGTTATTGTTGAAATTGTCATCGTCTCAAACCTTGCTATTCGGACTATCAACCGGACACAAAAACTAAGCAAACTGGATTTTTTTTTACTGACTCGTGAACCAGAACTTCCTATTTCGGCTGACGATCGTTTGGAAATTGTTACTTTACATTAGAGATGACTTCGGGCATCATGGTTTTGCAATTTCTAGGAAGAAATCGGGGAAGGATAATACATTTTCCAATTGTCTTTTATCTCATTATGGTTAACACTAATTGCAGTCTTGTTAGTTGTTAACAGTAGTATCTTTGTGGTAACCAATCACTGTTCTGATGTTGTGACTATATGATAGACATTATAATCCTTGGAGGGTGAAAATTCACCCAAAAAATTATTGGCTTCATGAGGAACGTTGTCTTGCTGTTGACCGAGAGAGTATAGACGGACATATATACCTTCAGATATAGGTCTACTTGATCAGAATTTTCTTTGATTTTCTCTGATGATGTCCGTACAGTTAGACTGAATATAGCAACAAGGTATATTAGAGTTACTGAGTCTTTTTGCACAACCTTTTCACTTACCATCAAAATATCATTACGTCTCAAACATAGTTTCAAAATATAATCAATAGATGGCTCTTTTTTCAAAAGATCGATTTTATTTGCTTTCATTAAAATTATAAATCGAAAAAAAATATAGAATAATTATTTAAAATTAATCATTTAACAAATAAATATAATTTTGTATCATATTCCTTTTTATTATTAAGAATAAATATATAATTTAATATATTCTTTTTATTTAAATAAAATTAATTATATTATTTGCTTTTTTATTTATTTAAATTTAAATATTTATTTTATATAATTAATATATTATTTCATTGACTAGAATTGACACTCATTTTTTTTTCACTTTTACATGATAAAAAGAAACATAATTATGTAAATATATAATAAATTATAATATGTATGATTAATTAAAAAAAAAAATTACAATATGTATATTTATTTAAAAATGAAGTCGAATGGCACAATTAACAATGATACACGAAGTGCGAGTACAAAGTAAAATAGCCGATCGACAATCTAACGATTAAAATTACAAGTAAAACTCAATTTATGATTTTTTTTTTTTTTAAATCAAAGCATAATAATTAATTTTTTAAGCAAATAAATTAAATTAAATTTCGCGATTTTTTTTTTTATTTTTATTAATTCGATGACATTTTAAAAACTTTTTTGTTTTATAAGTTTTTTTAAAAATTTTTCTCATTTTGCTGGTCAGAATGAAAATACCATTTTAGATGGATTTCGTTTGATGGCGTTTTCTGTTCTTGCATTTAGTATTTTGTTTCGCCTAGTACGCTATACATGAGACGCTTAAATGATCCACTTTGGTGAATTGTATCAGCTGATTCACCAAGAGCGTTTACCTATTAATTGATAAAATATTTACGTTAGAAATTGGCTTTTGTCCAATTTTAGATATTTAAAGCCAATATCAGATATTCCACATCCACACTTTTGTATAACTCATAAACTTTATTCTCACACAAAGGACGATTTCACAAGCATTCTATCAACACAAGCATTTCTATAACTGTCAAGTTTACACAATTTTAGATAGCCTTCTTTTTTCCGTAGATGTCGAAAGACATATGACAAAAATCTAGTACATTTTATTTTAAAGAAACGAAGGCGCAGTTCATTTTGTAACATCGATCATCGCGGATTTTATTTGTTAGAAATATAGACATAACCATATTGAACGTCGCGTTTTATTTAAAATCCATATAATCGAAGAGAGTGGCGACAGGGATAAACATATTGTACAAAAAAATTTATTTTTCACGTAAAAATTACTGAAATACAAAAATACAAAGTTTTTGAGGTTAGATCAACACGTGTTTATATTGAACGGATTATCAATTTCAATCATACGAATATTGAATCTACGCAAAATGTATGACGTTATACGTTTTACAGTGCCTGAATAAATCATAGTTAATCACTTCTCCTGATCAACCAGTTTTAGTGAAAAAATTAACAGCTCCATTCAATATTGAATGGTACGATAAAGCCAACCAGTTGTTGGGTTGAACGTCTAGAAGCTGCATTTGAAATAATCGATATTGAGACAAAATATGCAAACGACAACGAACAAATTACCACATTGCTTAAGAAGCATTTATTTGAGCCATATCCATAAAAATTGTTGAGAATTTCAAGTTTCATCTATGAAAATAAAAGAAGTACGGCTTTGAGAATCCAATTTGTTTTCGGCTTAAGTAATAATCGAATACAAAATACTAGATTGTTAGAAGTGAAAGCTTTAACAGTAGTTGCAGTACTTGTAAAGGCAAAGGCTTTGGAATTGTCTGAAAAGGGTGGTGCGAAAATCAACAGTAAACAAGGTTTAAAGAACATATCGAGAGTGAAGATATTCTAGGAAGTAGAATAACAACACCAAATGACGAGCCGAATCTACAAAAATACGACAAATCTGAATTTATGGCTGATCAGATTTTTTATTGTGGTTATAATCGATAAAAACCGCATTTGAAAAATGACGGAGAAAACGAATGCCATACAAAACAAGCCAAAATCGAAGAATACAAATGAACAACGATCATTTATTGGACTTGAAAATAATTACGGTAGATCTATATAGAACATGAGCACGATTTTGTAAACAATCGACTTAAGTCAAGGAAACGCGAAAAACGTGTAATGAAGTCAAAAAACAAATGCAATCAGATACGGTATTAGCACATTACGATTATGAAGTCCAGGCATCACGATCATCGTATCTAGTATGCCATGTTTTCCGGAAGAGGCAGCATAATCAAAGTATGTAGTACCAATCATTTGCCACAAGATGGTATGAATGAAAATTTAAGTCGGCCATGATTTTTTTCCTTGTTTTTAATTTGTTGTTTCCATAAGATGGCAGCATTATCGTTTGTAGTATAATCTTGACAATCCAACGTGACCTTATGTTTGTTAAATTAAATTAATTTTATATTCCTTATTTGAATATTGTTTATGAGGGAAAAACTGTTGTGCCTTTTAAGTTAATTTTAGTTTTTTCCGTAGATGTCAGGAAAGACAATTGACAAAAGGCTAGGTAGTACATATCATTATATCCTCAAATAGATGTTAATGTTTGATTCAGAATGCAAAAATAAAAATTTGTTTTGGAATCCAAATTTGGTCCATCTATGCTTTCATAATTGACATTTCAAAGTTTTCGACTTGCTTTTTTCTCACCATAAAAGCCGGAAAAGCATGTTCCACGTTCAATTCATTAGCTAGGTCATTTGCAACACTAAGAATTTCTTTAAACTCGTTATCGCTTTTACATAGAAATGCATGCTTTCATATGAGTTGCTGGAATTTTACGATCAGTGGAACACAATATTCCTTATGCACTTAATATGGCCCTTCGGATGGAGGTTGAATTCCAGTGCGAATCTTTTTTCAGAGTTTGAATTCGAATTGCGTTCCTTGCGTGGCGGAACGCCGAATCGAGGTAAAGATATGTACCGGTTAAAAGAGTCCATGTGAATATGTTCAAATCGACCTGGTGGAATTTTGACTTTTTCTAAAGGCACCTTTGTATGCCTTTGAACTTCTTAACTTTGATTTATGTTCTTGTTTATAATAGGCCAAAAATATCGAGCAGTAACCGAGTTTAAACCAGAAAGTAAATTTTGAATTTGCTTTTTGTGCCTGAGGTGATAGCCGAAATTTGCTTCAACTGTTTCGATTGTGTTTGTTTGATTGATGTCTGATGCCATTTCCGGTTGACCGTGCGGAATAATATATCCACAACGACATTGTCTTTATCTTTCACACGCCGAAGATTCGTGATAAACTGACTGGTGTAATCAATAACATCTCTTACGATCTAGTTCACGTTTACGTAGCGGTTCGAGGCATAATGAGCGAAATTGTCCTTATAAATATAGTTGCAGAGTTGTTAAAACCCAGATTAAAAGAATGTGCTAATCATGGTACAAAAACGCTCTTGGCTTAAGCCTAATTGACTTAAGCCTTCGCCAGTCGTATTTATTATAGGGTTAAACCAAAGAAAATGCTCGAGCTGGGAGAGCTTCAGCTCCAAAACAGATGTCACCAAAATAATGTGGCATTCGGTTTAGTTGATTTGCAGATTCTAATACGACGAAAATGGTCGGTCGCGAATTGGAAATAGAGTAAATCTCGGAGTACTTTTTCTTCATTTGGTATTTGCTGAAAATAATAGGTTTTTGAAAATTTTCTTCCATATCCAGACTTTGGAATATCAAAATTTTTAGCTTGGTTTGTTTTTTTTCGAATGAAATTCAGGCACTGGAATTATTTATTCGTATGGGTCACATACCTGGATCATATGACATTAAACCTATTTCCGAATTGGAATTTTATTTTTCTGTTTTTCATTGTGTTAAAATAGCTCGCTACTTTTGTACAGCATACAAATTACATCCTGTCTTACATAATATTGGAGAGAATCACTTCTCTGGTGGAGGAAACTGTAGGTGACTACCAAGGAGTATTTAATTCAAATCGGTTAGTCGCTGACCGAGTTTTCTCGCTCAGAATAAAAAATTTTCTGAATTTTCTGAAAACTATTCAAATTTATAGCCTGCTTATTTTCGAAAAAAAAGTGCAAAAAAACGATCGATTTTCAATTGATTTTAAACGGCTACAAACCTATCAATAATGAGTTCCGAAGGGATTTTAAGGTTTAATAGTCTATTTTAGACTACTCTAGATACCTTGTCATATGTAAAAATATTCATATTAAATATGAATGTTTCCATTTATGTTAATTGCCAAACATTTAGGACGAAGCATTATTCACTCGTTCCTAACGGCTTTAAGTTGTTTTACTATTTTCGAGGCTCATTCATTTCTTCCACCTATTTCTTACTTATCATATTATAATATTACGGTTTTTTGTCAAAACTTACGTTATGATTAAAGTGTGGTTGCGCTGGTGGATGATGTGGAGTTGGTTTCTGCCAAATGATAATGTACCAAAAAAAAAAAAAAAAACGTTATTTAATATTATAATTTCAAAAGTTCACTAATTAAAAAAAAATATTTCAAGTTCCATACCTTTCCTGGTATTAAACGATTTGGGCTATAAATTTTTGGTTGTACAGGTACAGGAATTTCTTGAATATAGTCTCCCAAATTAGCTTCTTGAACTGCCCGAAAAGTTTCACTTTTTGATGGATCATAGACAACTGTCTGCTTGTATCTAGGGTGTGGGGTAGTTTTGTTTCATTTTTGACAATTTGATTTGATGAGGTTTAAAATTGGTGGTTGGTGGTTGGTGGTTGTGGTTGGTGGTAAAATCGGTAGTTTTTTTGTATTTTTTTGTGATCATGAAATGATGTTTGATGATATATAGGTATTGTCAATTTAATAACGATTTTATTGTTTTAAAAAGTTTTTTGTTTTCATTATTTTTATGTTTTTTTTTTTCGGTTGAAATTTTATATTTAATATTTTTTTTTTTTGTTTTTTTAAATAAAATTTTTGGAAGGTATTTTAACAATACAAAATCACAAAAAATAGTATAAAAGAAAAAGAAAAGGTTGCAAAAAAAAAGAAAAGTTAGAAAAATTTAATTTTTCTTTTCAAAAATTATTAAAAAAATTTAAAAAAAAGTTAACTTTTGTTTGTGTTATTTAAAACAAAACTACATAATGATCACATATCAACAAAAAAAATTATTTTGTGTTATTTTAATTATAAAAACTATCATAGTTATACATTTTATATATTATATAGTATATCTACTTTGCAAACACTTTAAAATAATTTACAGTTTTAATTTGGTTTTGTTTAGTTTTTTGATTTTTTTGTTTGTACATAAATAACTATCTACATACTTATAATAAATTAAATATTTTAAATATTTCTAGTAAAAATGTTACTAAGAAAAAAAATGCGAAAACCAGGCCGGGTGCAATGTTTCGATTTGCCCTGTGCAATCGTAATTGGGTGTCTTTGACTATTGCTTGTTGACTAAAATAAAATTGATTTCGATTTTTTTTTTTTAAATTTTATTAACGAAAAATAAATTTAATTTATTTTTAATTTAAAATTAGTCAAAAAAATGTTCAGCTATAGCATAAGTGCGCAAATACAATATTCAGGCGCCCTTTACGATTGCGCTTGGCTAATACGATGGGCCTGCCAACAACAAAAAAAAAAAAAAACCAAATCCAAACAAGTAAATGAAAAACAAAAAACAACAACAAAATATACAAAATGAAAACAATTATTAATGTTTTTGTTCGTGTATTTAAGTGTAGGCTTAAGAACGACATATATTATATCAGAATTGAATTATGTCTTTTGAGTGTGATTGTCTTTATCTGTTGTGAAATTAAAAAAAAAAAAATTCCTGTGCAGATTTACGTTTCTTGCCATTTTCCAATATTCTTCTTCATTAGCTTTCTCGCCGCCATACGAGAGTCGTTCATATTTTTTTAGTTTTTTTTTCATCTAATCTCTAATTTAAAATCAGTCATTTTACAATTTTAAAATTTATTTGACTTTTGTGCGTTTTTTAAATTCAAATAAATTTTCAGTCTTTTTCATTATTGTGTGTGTTTGTGTGTGTGTGTGAAAATGGCAATTTTCCAACACGATCGTTTCAATTTAAAAATGTAATCGCCTAAAATTTTTTCTTTTTTTTGTTGTTTTAAAAAATTTAAATTAATCCTGATATTTTATATGTCTTTGCTACGGTGTAGAAGAAAATGTAGAAAATCGTTAGATAATTAAGATTTGGTCGGCGTGCAGCCAAAATAATAAAATATAGTTCGGTCGCATGTTTTAATGTCGTTTTTACATAGTGAAATTATAAAAATTTGCGTTTCAAAAATGTACTAGAAAATTCCAACGGCTTAATTTCAATTTAAATGTAGTTAATAAATATTCCCTATAAGCCCGTCATATCGAATTCGATATAAATTTTTATATATAATTTCACTATGCTTGTTCAATTAATCATGTGTATGTGTAGTGTGCGTGTATGTGGGTGTGTTTGTATTTGTTAGTATTAGTAATATTTATTTAAAACTCGCAAATTATTATATTAAAATAAATAAATATTAACGTTTTTTTTTTTAAATTAAAACCAGAAAAATAAATAGAATATAAAAGAAAACGGTGACGTATTAATCATAATGTTAAATGTTTTATTGATATTTCCGACCTGATGGATTTTGTGGTGCTTGATAATAATCATTAGTATTATTAGTATTGAAAAAACTACTTTGTTGTGGATTATTATAATGAATTGATTGTTGATGGGATTGATTGGGATTTGATTGGTACGATGGTTGACTAAAAGGATTTGTTTTATAGGTAGAATTATATTTATTTTGTTGTTGTTTTTGTTGCTCCAGGATTTGTTGTTTTTGGTGTAGGAAAGAAAGATCGATGAAAATTCTAATATTAATTGTGCAGCCATATTCTTATTTTTATTTTATTTATATTTATATTTTATTAAAATTAGTATTATGTTTCGTTATATATATATATATATATATATATATATATATATATATATATATATATATATATATATATATACATATAATAAAAGTATTTATTATAAATTCTAAACTAACATCTAATTATAATAATTCCTATAATTTGTTTACTAATTTATTTACAAATTTGTAATTTATTAATTTATGTAGTTTGTAAATTGTGTTTGAATGTGTAATTGTGTAGTGTATTTACATATATATATATATATATTTAGATTATGAATGTGTGCGTGTAGATTTTGAAAGTTTTTTTTATGGTATATTTATATATGCGGTGGAATGTACTGTGAAGTATTGTTACCAATGCCAGTATAATAATAGGCGAACTCGTAAATTTCATTGTAAATTGGATTATTTATTTGGTCAAAATTAAGATTGTGAGACTAGAATGAATTCGAATTTAGGCAAACAAGGTAATATATGTCTACAAATATGGTCGTAATTTACTCGTTTTAATTTAAACTGGACCTGCATAATTCAAACCACAGCTTGATAATGGTCGTTGTTGCGTATTTTGATGACCACCTACTCGTAAAATTCATTGATCATCGATGAATGTATCTAATGCATGATGAATGTAGTCGACAGTGCTTCAGCCTACTAGATTCAATGAATGGGTTGCACAGGACACATATATAGCAAACTTGTTTGCGTTTAGATTTTTTTGCTGCATCCCCCTTTTTACCTGATATGTTAGCAGCATTATCGTAAGATTGACCTCTATATTTTGCAAAGTTTAATTTACAAACTTCTCTTAAATACTGTAACAACTGATTGAAGATTTCCTCGACACAATGACTTTTCATTTCCAGAAAAGTTAATACTTAACTGGTCGATATGAGCCAGATCTGGTATTGAATGTATTAGTTCCTCACAGTAAAATTGTCGAATCTCGCCAGGCTATAATTTTATTTTGGTGATTGGCAAATAATTCAGTTTAAATGTTTTGAATCAGTTTAGCTAATACTGCTAGGCATAGATTTTATACTAAGGATTCGATTATGCATGTGCATTATGAAAGCCGAAATCCAATAGCCTAATAGATTTTGTCTCGGCAAATAAACGAGATTGTAACGCATCACATCTATTGTCAAAGAATTCCATATATTTTTTAAATTTTGGATGTTTCTTGGTTATTGTGGCCTTTGCCTACATTTGCCTCGAATCGTGACACTATTTTTTTTATGGTAGCGTAACATTGCTTATAGGGAATAAAAACACGAATTCTGCTCTTTCACGTAATGCATATTTTTCATTTTTGCTTTGTGATTTTTGATTAGTCGATTGTTGGTTTTTAAGGAAATTAGTTGTCCTTCTCGTACTTAAAAAATAATATGTCGCGCTTTATAAATAAATTAGCGTGTACCTTCAAGAATACGAATCAAAAATCAATTTGTGTTGTGTCTTGATTCGGCGATAGTACTGCAATAGCCCAGGGCCATTTTGCACCAGAATATAGAAGAATTAAAAGTATAAATTATACATGATACACATCATAACAACACCGGGTCTCTTTGTTCTGCAATTTTGACCATATAAATTATCCCATTTACTATAAAAAATTATTTGGCAAATTATGAGTAGGTATATATACAGGCATTGGTTGATATTATATAACATGAAAAGCAAAGGTTTATGTTTAAAATTTGTTTGAAGTTCATTCCAAGATGAAATGGAGTTTTTTTTTAATAACAAGAAGCATAATGCATTTAGTTGGTGAAGTGACGTATTGTAAGGTAATTGGTTTTAATAAATTTGTCGGATTGGTGTGTCCTTTTATAGACAGATGAAATTTTTAGGAAAGTGGAGTCGAGGTCAATGAGGCTTTTTGTTTTGTTTATAATATACAGAATATTATGTGATATTGATGATTTGAAGATCAATTGGGAATTGTACACTAGAGCTACTGAATAAGCTGGAAGTAATGGTTAGTAAAATATATATAGTAATAAAAATTCTTGTATCTTTCGTTACTAAACTTAGCCTTTTTATGAATGAGGGTATATTTATATTGAAAGAAGCATCATTCGTATTTATTGAAAATTTGCAAGTCAAAAAAAAAAAACAGTCATATTCATTTCACTTCAAAATTCACAACTAAATGCATCAAAAAATTATATATTTTCATCGTTCCGCACAGAATTTAAATGAAATTGATTTTAGAGAAAAATCCCAAAAAAAAAAAAAATTAAATTCAAATAATTTTGTAAGTTTTAAATTACCCTTCAATTTTTGATGGCCAGGGACGACTTTGTGATCCATTTAATCTAAATTAAATTTTCGTGATTTTATTTATCGATTATAAGAATACTACATATTAAAAACCTATTCCTAATCTGTCTAATCACCTAAATAATATATATGTACTAAGATTTCTTCCTAGAACCACATTCAAAACCCGTTTAAATCCATCATAGATTTTAAATTATAATTTTGGGTTATTAACTAATATCACAGGAAAAAAAAGCTTTTATTTTTGCAAAAAGCTTCCGGTATTTTGTTTAGCTCTCTCAGGACATTTACAAAGTCTATATAAAAATAAAATAATGTGTCAAATTTTGCCGAAATTGTGTCAAGTAAAAAAAAAAAAAAAATTCCAACTTATTTTATTTTTATATAGGATTTTTCATAAGTGATTTTCGTTCACAAAATGAATATAAAAAATGAAAAAAAATATTAAAAGACATAAAATGTAGTAATATTTTGAATGTGGCCAACTTTTTTTTTTTAAATATCATATTTTGCATAATATAATTATATATGTTATAAAATGAAATTAGTACTTACGGTACTGTTGATTTGATTGTATTTTCAATATTTTGATCTGAATATAATCCAATTGGTGAATTGAATTGTTTATGGAAAACTTTGCCATTTTTAGCTTCCTCGCCTACAACACGGTGCAATACTGTGTCGGCAACCTGCGAAAAGGATATGGCAATTATGTCGATAATCTTTAATTTTGTGATCGGTGTGACCTTACTTTTTGTTTCATCGCAGCATCTTGATATTCATAGACATGATTTGCGCGAACAGCTGGATTAGGATGATGTCTAAGATAAGATTCTGTTTGTACATTTTCTTTCTTTACTTTGGCTCCTGGTAGAATCAAAGGAGTTGTGCGGTAGGGCTGTAAAACAAATAAAGTGTAAAATTATAGTACATTTTTACAATATATACTTCATAATATGAATTATACAGTTTTGACATAATTTTCTTTTTAATGTTATTTTTACGCTTTTTCATTTTTATTTTTACACAACAAAAATTTTATGAAATAAGTTAATTATAACTTTTTCACATTGACTTGACCTTGACAAAATGAAAATATATTTTTCGTTCATTTTTTTTATAACACCGTGAATATGAAAATGATTTAATTTTATTTACTAAAAATAATCGTAAATGTTTATTTTAAATAATTTGAATTAAATCATTTGAACAAAATGGCGACACATTGTAACCGACTTTTTAACGCCATATAGTCTGATAGCTATCATACTACTATCATGACACTATCTTTAAGTTGGTAAATCAAACCAATTATGAATTTGTGTAGCATTAAAAAAGAAATTTAGTGTCTTTGACATAATTAGAACTAAACTATTTGCTTATAATTAAACGAGAAACATAACCTTTTATTAACCTTCAGACATTAAAATTCTATGGAGAAATTATTGTGCGCGCTTTAAACAAATCTATTGCTAAAAATATCCATATGAAACTCAATCGCGATCGAAACGCGCAAACGTCTAATTTGTCGTAATAAAAATAACGATGATTATTTTTATCATTTTGACGTCATTTACATTTTGAAATATTTTCTAGAAAATAATCATTATATTTTTGGTTTTTACTTATGTATGTTACACGATTTTAGTTAAATTTAAATTCTTAATTGGAACAGTTCGGTTTTTATCGATTAAATATTCTGCTTTTAGGGTAAAATGTTAGAAACTTCACTACATAAGTAAATGTCAAAAAAAAAAAAAAATAAAAATTGAAATGTGTCAAATAAAATTGGCGCACTGTTTGTTTGGTTAATTATTTTGTATTCGTTCGATTTTAATTTGTTTATTTTATATTTATTTTAATTTATATATAAGTTTTTAATCGAGTAGAAAATAATGAATACACGAAAATCATCGCGTATCAAAAATAAAAATGATTCACAATCGTGTTTAAGCGACGATAATAATCGTGATAAACGGAAAACAAAGCATGAAGATGATCATTCAACTGTTGTTGATAATAAAATTGAATCGACACCACCAAAGCAAAAAAAAGTCGATCACGACAAATTAAGTATAAATAATTTATCGCCCGGTTCGAATGCCGCCTCATTACTTGTAAAATTGAAAATCCAACGTAATGGCAGCAGCGACGATAAAAATAATATCGGTGGCAGTAATGGTAATGTAGAATCATTAAAAAAAAGTGAAAATCAATATCATAAAGCGCGGAAAATCTTGAATACGAATGAAACTAATAAACTACCATGTCGCGACAAAGAGTATACCGAATTAATTGATTTTCTACAAGACCATCATGATCGTAAGGCTAGTGGAAGTATTTATATAAGTGGCCCTCCAGGCACAGGAAAAACGGCAACCCTTACCAAAATCCTGACTCACTCGGAAATCATAACTAAATACAAAAAAGTATATATAAATTGTACGTCAATTACATCGATAAATAATATTTACAAAAACATTTGTGAAGAACTGAATTTGGAAACCAAAGGAAAAGCGGCCATCGAGGCATACATCATGAAAAATCATAAAATGATTTTATTAGTACTAGACGAAATTGATCAACTCATATCGAAGAAGCAATCGATTTTATATTCTATATTCGAGTGGCCATCAATCGAAAATTCTAAAATTGTATTAATCGGAATTGCGAACGCTTTGGATTTAACGGATCGCATGTTGCCACGTTTGAACACAAAACAAAATTTAAAACCGAAGCTAATGCATTTCGCACCATATACAAAACAACAAATTGTCGAAATATTTACCGATCGTTTACGAGATGCTGACGTATTAGGATTATTCCCGCCTGTAACGATACAACTTTTGGCCGGAAAAGTTGCCGCAATTTCGGGTGATGTACGACGTGCACTCGATATTGGACGTCGTGTTATCGAAATAACCGAAAAACAGAAACGCACCAAGAAAAAAAGTATCGAATTGAATTTTAACGAACTGGGAATTAAACCTCTTGACACTCTCGAAACGGAAGCGGATGATATGCCAGCCACAGTTGAGCTAAAACAAGTAGTTAGCGTATTAAATAACGTATATGGAACCACACAAAATCTTGACGATGATATTGAAGATTCATTTCCGTTACAACAAAAAATTTTAATATGTGCCCTACTTTTGTTATTAAAGCATGACAAAAATAAAGATGTAACAGTGGGGCGGTTACACGATGTCTATCAAAAGGTATGTAAAAAGCGTAACATTTTGGGTGTGGATCAATCCGAATTTGTCGGACTATGCGATTTGGTGCAGACGCGAGGAATTTTAAAAGTTCAAAAGAAAAAAGAGCCACGTCAATGTAAAGTGTGTTTAGAATGGGATGAGGAGGAGGTGAATCAAGCGCTACGCGATAAACAACTTATTTCGAGTATTTTATGTGATTTAACGTGTCTTAATAAATAGTTTGCAAAATGTGCTTTTATGTTTCTTTTAATTTGTAGTTATGAAATAAATGCGACTGATTTTGTTTTTATGTAAAATGCTAAATTTATGTTTGTTTTATTTTTTGATCATAATCAAGGCGTTACAAAACTCAGAACCTGTTTAAAATCTAAGGAACTATTATGATACCGATTGCACTTCCCTTTTTTTTGTGATTTTGTGGATGCGAATCGTCGTTTACATTTGTATTATGAAATGCGATTGTCGCATATCGCATTACCTATAGGAGTATTTTTTTGGACAATCTTTTTAAATGCTAAATCACAATATTTAATACTTATATATATTTGTATCAATCAAAACAAAATCACACAAAATGTTCAAATATATAATTATATTAAACAAATGAATGATGTGACATTCGACTGCTTCATTGAGCACTCGCATTTGTCAAATTTAATTGCGCTAAAATTCGTCTAAGCATTTTATAATATGACACGTCATTTGCATTTTTGCGAGAGTCATTTTATAATATATTTATGCGATACCGCATGAAAATGCGAAATCGTATTTTTTTCATGTTAGAACCTTACGTAAACTGTTCGATCGTTAATATTATTTGAAAACTAGTGGGAAAATTAGACTTATAGGAACTGTTGTTTGCTGAATATTAACAACAATGTTGATGTTAAGCCACAACTAATAAAAATTATTTGCTTTATGTATTTGAAGTTAATTGGAAGTCGATTTAATTACAAAAATATTCTACTGTAAAATAAACTACTGTCTTGTTATAAAACGTCCAATCAAATTTAGAATAATATTTGAAATTATTTCAAATCAAATTTTGCTCAATTTCAAATTGTTATATTCTCTTTTATTATTAAAAATATATATTTTCCAAATTTTTGAAAAAACAAATATTTTTGAAAGTGATCAGCTGAAAGATCAAAGTGGGTCTCTTCAATGAATATATTCAAATTAAGTTTAAAGTCCAATACCATTTAAACTGTTATCAAACTCATCGGTTCATTTAATTAAAATTCACTAATTAAATTTAAACTGGTTTGCGACTTGAAAACATAATGTCAAAATGAAATTCCAAATTTTAAATACTGTCTAAGATTCGCGTTGTTTTCAACCTGGTTAAATTATAATTTTGGAAAAACCCCAGTTTACTTTACTTAAAAAACTACTGACCTGCAATACAAGTTCTAAAACGTCCATTCTAATTTAGAATATAATTTAAAATATTTCAAATTTTAAAACAAAGTTTTTAATTTCAAATTCAAAGTTAAGCCCAATTATCAATTGTTATATTATTATTATTTTTTAAAAATGTTCCTGTTTGAATCGATATTTACATCAATAATCAAATTTTTGAAAACTATAAACTTTATTTTAAATCAAATCAAAACAAATTTTAAAATGATCAGTTGAAAGATCAAAGCTGGTCTCTTTTCAATGTTTGGTCCAGTTAATTTTAAAGTCGATTACTATTCAAACTTGTATCAAACTCATCGTTTCATTTAATTAAAAATTACCAATTGCGACTTGAAAACATAGTCAAACTAAAATTCAAAATTTTAAGTTCTTTCTAAAACTCTTGAACGTTTACTTTTTCAAACCTGACGAACCCGTTAAAAATCTAGTACAACAGTTTGATCGTTAAATGTATTTAAAAAATTAACAAGTGAATTGAATACTTTTTTAAAATCAAACTCGCTTTACTACTAGCTACTTTGTTATTGAATTTTAACGATTTTATCCATTTGATTAGAATTTTAAATCAAATTCGGTTTCATCAATTCTTACAAGTTCATCTCGATTGAAATACAATTCAAATTTTTAAATATTTTCAGATCACATCTCTTAGCTACTTACTGTTTATGTGGCCTTGTTAGACAGTCTTGTATTTTTGAATTTGTGATTGGGAGATAGATTTTGTACTTGAAATGTTTGTTTGCTCAATCTTTAAAATTGATTTGTGCTGAACTATGTGAATTTGATTTAAACTTGAAGACAATAATCTTCGATTTTGGGTTTTACATTTAAGTAAAATATGTTCGAGATTTGATTATCTGGATCAAACCTGTATAATCTTATTGAATAAAAATAACTACTTTAACCTAAACCCTCCTTTCAAATTTAGAACAATGTTTAATCAAACCAACATTTACAATTTTTCAAGATTACTGTAGTTTTTATCCAATTTTTAATCGTATTCGATATTTGAAGGCAACTAAATTCAAATCAAATAAAAATATTATAGAACAAGTTTAGATTGAATAAGTTCGTTATTTTTAATTTCAAAATCAAATCAATTTTTACATCAAACATAAAAGTTTGATTACATTTCAATTATCAAGAGATATTACAGTTTGGATTTAAAATTTTAAATAAGTTGAATCACATACAATACAAAATGGTTTCTTTTCAATAATTATTCAAATTAAGTTAAATTTGAATATCGTTCAAATTTAAATCAAACTCGTTGTAACTAGAAACTTTTGCTTGCTCAATTGATTTCTGTTGAACTTTATTTAAATGTATAAGTTAATTGTTATAGGCATTTGATTTGAATTTGATGTCAATTGATTTTAGGTTTTACGTAAAATATGTTTAGGATTTGATTATCTGAATCAAACCTTAATAAACTTATTGAACAAAAATAACGGCTGCAATACAAGGTTAAACCTAAAACGTCCTATCAAATTTAGAACAATTTCTGTACAAAATTATTTTAAATCAAGATTTTATTAAAATTTAACCTGTATTCGATACTTGAATACTATTAAATTCAAATCAAACAAAAATGTGTAAGAGCAAGTATAGATCGAATAATTTGTCTGTTATTTTTACTTTCAAAATCAAATCAAATTTTACATTAACCATAAAAGAGCATCTTTGTTAGTTCCAACTGCAGTCACAAAAATCATGATTAATCAAATTTGTAAGTTGAATACCCTTCAAATTTTACTTAAACTCGTCGTTTCTAGATTAAACTAATAAATGTATCTAAATTTAATCGGTTAAATTGGGCTAGTTTCCAATAATTCTTTTTTTAGTTTTGGAAGGTCTAGAACTTATGTATATATTATGTAGGACAAGGTTAATAATGTATTCAGCAATAAATTTGATTACTAAATCATAAAAAATTTGGTTACATAAACTAATATAATCAATTTGTTCGGTTCATAACATATCTGTTAAAAAATTTATTTTAAGAAAATTTTCGGCCAACAAATTAATTATTTAATCAAAATAATGCTGTCTAAATTACGTGTCGTCGTCTCCGATACAATATATTGATGTAAAAAAAAATTTTCCGCACATTTTGCTATTTTTAGCGATTTTATGCCACCGTGTGTTGAATTAAGTGCGTAATATATCATCAACTCTCCAGCCTTTTTATCATCTGTACACTATTACGTAGTTTTTTTTTTGCCTGAATGGGACGATGAAAAATTATTGACCCACGTATTGAATAATTTTTCAAATTTATCACCAAGTCACTGAACACAAAAAATTTAAAAATGTATAAATAAATAAGAAGTTCTACGTGGGCAATTTGAAAAAAAAAAAAAAAAAAAAAAACTGAAATTATAACATCGATGGAAACAGTAGAGAATTTCCTAAGTGGTCCCTGATGTTGAGCTCATTTCAATATTTAGACAATTTCTAGCGTCGCAATTTTATCGGTACTTACTTGATAAGCAATAGCTTCCTCATTGTATGGATTAAATGACACTCTATTTTGATACTTGTTAATGCTTGGACCGTGTCGTACTGTATAGTATGTAGCCATTTTTTTTAACGAATTTTTAACCGTTTTATTCTTATCAAACTTAAACAAAAAAGAACTTTATAAATTTCACTTGTATATATATATTTATTTATATAATATTTTCACTAAAAATAAATTTAAAATTGACGAAAATTTTTAAATAAATTAAATTAAAAAAAAATTTTTTTTAATTTAAATTTAAAATATTAATTAAATAACACTTAAATCACAATAATTTTATTTATAAATCACAATCAATAATTTTCAAACCTTGTTTTATTGTTTTTATTTTAAATATAATTTATATTTTTTAATATATTATTATTAAAAAAAAAATTAATTAAATAATTTAAACTTTCGTTTTACAACAATATTATGATAAATTTGAGATTTAAAAAATTAGTATGGTTCTTTAATCGAATATTACCCACGAGCAACTAAAATTAAAAGTTTTTAAAAAAAATTTTCACAAAAAAAAAAAATTAATTTTTTGGGAAAATGAAAATTATATGAAAATGAAGAAGAAACCTTTTTTTTGTGTGTCGATGTGTGTGTGTATTAAATGGGTCCAAAAATATATAATAAATTTAAATGAATTATATCACAAAAATTATAAAATCTATAAAAAAAAAAAAAAATAAATAATAATCATTGGAGGAGTGTACCTATATTTTGTTGCTCGGAAAATATTAGCGAAAAACAACTATTAGCTAGCGATGGAGCAATAAAAAAATACTAAAAAATGCTTATGACCTGTGACATCAATCATCTTTTCGGAAACTAACATTCAAAAAAATAATTTAGGTATATTCACCGAATTATGTTCACTTTAAAAAAAATTAATTAAAAAATTAGTTAAAATAATTAATAATTGATATTTATATTCGACCTCTGTTTATGCACACATAGATGTATGCTACTTTTGGATATTTTTCGATGATGTCACAATAAATTTTCCAAATAAACTGCGAACTTGCTTAAATTATAATGTACACAAGAACAAATTCTTCAGTCAGAGTTTAATTTGTCAACAAGAAAATTTTGTTTTTGACTTGAAACATATTTTTGGCCACAAGTTAATTATATGTATGTATACATATACATATGTTAAATCCGAACATTTTAATTTGTTATTTCAAGAATTTTTATTTATTTTATCTCCGATTTCAGGAGCATAGGGGGCTATTATCTTTTATTCAGTTACACATTTATACATAGTAAAAACTCCATCAGTGATAATTTTACTAATCATTAATAAAACCAATACTAAGCAGAACCTAGAATTTACATGATCCTTCGATTTCAACCGGCAACTTAACCAACGGTGAGGTTATATATAAACGCCGATACCAACCTGTTGAAATTTTGCCGATGGATACGAATTTTATTCAAGTTGATTGACGGAAGTATTTATTTACAGTGAAGTTATACATAATCACAAAACAATATACCCAAGGTTATCAACTGATAAAAAAAATTAAATATAATTCTCATTTCAATACCCCACTAGAACTCTATTTTTTCACAGCACATAACTTTGAAGTTTCTACAAATAACTCCCGCAGTAATTCGTTTAACCAAATTGTCTCCTGTGTGGCTGAACTTAACGCCATATATTCGCCTCAGTTATTGACAGTGCCACTATGAGTTGTTTTCTGGAATTCCAAGATATCGGACCGTTTTGATATGTAAAAACATATCCTGGAGTTGGTCGTCTTTGGTCGAAATCGCTCGCCCAATCAGCATCAGAAAAAACAGACAAACCGCTGCCACCGCCTTTTCTGAATTCCAATTAATGAGCCTGCTCAATGTTATTGTTGATTTGACTAACTAAATTCACGGCATAACAAACATTTGATCTGTACACTTGAGCTGCAAACAATTTACTTCCAACAGCTTACTGGTATGGCACGTCAGCGATTTCATCCCGTTCTTTTTTTGTATTTGGGCAAAACTCTGCTGATAGTTTTTGATTGATGTCTATAGGCGTCGATACTGTATTGTAATTCTCCATATTATAACGTGACAGCGCCATCTCGTTGATAAATTGTTCTTGGTCAATCCATATTAGATTATTATTGCAATTCCGTGTTGTTTGTAAACACATAAGACGCTTCACCCAAATCTTTCATCTTAAATGTTGACATCAGGTTCTCTGTGAGGTTCTTTTTCATTTCGGTTCGTTCGTGAATATTATCGGGTCATCACATGAACGGCAACAAATATTATTTTACTTCCACTAACTTGGTAATAGATGTCACCTCATCGAGGTGTCACTTCATCGCGTCATGTAGGTCACCTCATCGAGATCCTCTTGTTCGGCGTACTGTATCCAATTGATCTATGTCAAGATCAAACTTTACGGTGGTTGCGATTAGCGTCCTGATCGAGCTATACCTGACCCCCAGGGAATAAGTTTGAAAACTCATTTACAGTTTATCGGCTTTCGATTCGGTGGAAGATCAATAAACAAGCACTGTTTTCTTGCAACGAACTGTATACCACTTTCCATTTCTCACTATTGGCATGATTCAACGCCTGGCTGATGGAGACATTCATTTCAATTGAATGCACGTTGTAAGTCATATAGTCATTTCATTTTACTGGCTTATACCTTCATTAATATTAATCTTGACTGTTGACTGTTTCAGGAGGCACAAAATTATCAGCCATTACTTGAAGAGTTTCATTCTCAATTTCTTGTTCGCTAGTCATGTAAAATGTATCGTAGTTGGTCACACTATCAGATGATGTAGAGTTGCCATTCTGATTTGGATCATTGGTTGTGGTCTGTGACAAATCTCCGGTGTCATCATTATCGATTATCGATGCTTCCGGGAAAATATCTAAATAAGAGGAACTGACTGATTCTGATAATATCTGGTCTTCAACGCGCTGGTTGTCGTGAAAAACTACATCACGACTAACTGTAATCCGCTTTGTATCGGAGTCAAACACCCTGTAGGCCTTCGATACTTTGCTATAACCAACGAAAATTCCCATTTTCGACTTTACGTCATATTTTTTACGGCTTTGTCCCCGACCATGCTTCTTCAGGTTCATTCCATTAATGACTACATGGTGGAAGATTAATTGTATATATGCCGCGGTAGACACTGCTTCTGGCCAAAATTGTTTACCTAAGTTCGCATCAAACATCATGCATCGCGCACGTTCTACTATAGTTCAGTTCATGCGTTCTACATCTCCGTTCTGTTCTGGCGTATATGGTGCTGTTAATTGATGCTATGAATACCCGAAGTCCGTATGATTTTAAAAAATTGCTCATTCACTGCCATTATCGGTACGTAAAATTTGTATGGTCCTTCCAGTCTGGTCCTCAACAAAATTTTTAAATTTTTCAAAAGTATTTACAAATACACAAGTATGTCAACAAAAACGCTTCTTGTGAAATCGTCGACGAACACTATAAAGTAACACGCCCTTCCAAGCGAAGCACATTCGATTGGACTGCATAAATCACAATGGATTATATCCAGCATTTGATTTGCCAGAATTGCAACCTCTTTAAATGGGAGATGGTTCGTTTGACTAAAATTAACACCGCCTGCACGTTCTGATTTCAACTTCATCAAACTGTTGAAATTTAAATGTCCCATTCGCCGTTGCCATAATATTTCATCTGAATTAGATATCCCAGTACTGAATATCAGGGCGAAACTATCAAAGGCCGATTAAATATAAACATACTATTTTCATGTTTTGGTGTGATGACTATACTTTGTTGGATTGATAAACATTACACCCACTGTTGTCAAATATCACCTTTTATTGCTTTTTACTATTTGCTTGACGGATAAAAGATTTGCATACAGATCTGGAACAAACATCACCGGTCTCCAGCTGAATGTCACCAACACTACTGTCGGTCAGACGAGAATCATTCGTAGTCATGACCTCGTTATTCGGTGGTGGCTCTGTGGTTCCTTTGAACCAATCCCCGTGCGATATCATATGCGCTGAATCTCCTGAATCAATATACCATTCTGATGATTTAGCGGTTGCAATCAGTCTCCACTGTTTTGTTAATTGCAGCCAATTGATTTAGTTCTAGGAGTAGGCTACTATCTATAGACAACAACAGAATCAAAAGTGACCAGGAAGATCCTATGGCACAAGGAAACTGAGGTAAGATGGATTGTCATCGGCAACTTGGAAAGTATAGATTGCCGGCAAAGACACTTATGATAACTACCAAAGAGATTGAGGAAAACGGCAGTATCCCAAAAGAAAGAAGACGCATCAAAGAAGAACTCAAGGTAGCAAGTAATTTTTCATTAACCGTAAAACGTGGGTAAAGACGGAAGATATAAGGTGAGAATTCCATTTAAGGGTGATCATGTTAAACTAGAGGAATCCAGAAGAAGAGTTAACGCCCAGTTGCTGCAGCTTAAAATAAAATTTATGAAGGATGCACCGTTCAAAGAACTTTACTATGATTTCATGGATCCAGAACTTTACTATGATTCCATGTGGTTCAGGCCTAAACAACCCAAGCCTGAACCACATGGAATTAGTTCAGAAAAATGGTGAAAATAACAAAGCTCCGAGTTTTGTTCGATGCGTTGTTCAAAACAATAACAGGAGTGTCGTTAAAATTGCTAGTACCGGACATCAAGTCATCGACATAAAAATCATTCTTTAATATTTCTGACGCCTCTGGCTTTCCCCTTTGATAATCCAATGCCAGTAGGTTTAGTGTTTTAGTTGCTACTATTAAAGTAACAGCATGCAGTTTGCACACTTTTAGTTCTTCTTGTTGTGGAACCTTCTTGGTTCTATTTTCCACATAATTTTTTAGTAGTCACAATCATTGGTGTTGATCCAGGTCTGTCTCCTTAACATTTTCTCGAAGTCGGCCGTAAACATTATTTTATGTCTGCGAAATTCAAGTAACAATTCTATCAAACTTGATGGCACTATACTGGTCCAAATGCTAACTTTTCATTCAGTGAATTCCCAAATGTAGTTTTAGCCGTGCCATCAAACACAATTCGTAACTTAGTTGTCTTGCTCTTTCATATAACCTAGTTTTTAATATTCTCCAAGGAAATCTTCGTACTGACTTTTGAAGCTTTGAAGAACAATCTTGTGCAAATCGTTTTTAAAAATATTGAAAACTTTTCACTGTTATTACTCTGGAGTTTCCTAGCTCTGTGATACCATTTTTAAATGGTAAACTTGCGATATACCTGCCATCAAACGATCTCTCAACGGTATTTTGATAATGTTCCAAACAAATTTTTTCTTCTTTGCTATAAGGAATGGTGTTTTTAATGTCCTCGATTTCCCAAAACCTTTTGATACAATTGTGAGCATTAACAGTTCGTGGAAGGAACGTTAAGTTGTTTCAGAGGTTTGTGAATTTTAAAATTAAGCACCAAGAATAATTTAAAATAAAATTAATATTATAAACTTTACACCAACATTTAAATATATAAAATTATAAATAAATTTTAAAATATTGGCTCAGTGGTAGATTCCTTTTGTATATATTTTAACGCTAAGTGGTCTACATTTAGAATATATGTTTATACTTTTAATGCAATACATATATGCCTCAGAATTTGATCTGGACTAAAGCCCTGGACTAAAAATTATCCGCATCCACACTCGTTCAAAATGCTTATATCCGCATCCGCAAAAACAATAAGTTACCTCGCCGGCCGACAAATTTAAATAAGTCTGACTAATAAAATACGTAGGTGGTTGGGATATAACATTACAATAAACTAACAAAACAGTGCAAGTATAATATCTAAACCAACACGAATGTAAATAGGAAATTTTGATAATATCAAAACCTCCTATATTATCAAAACCTCCTATAATTAAAAAATTTATGCGACAGGCATCGGTGACTGCAAGTTGTCTTTAATTATTGATAAAGAAGTGTCAAAAGTCAACATATCAAATGTTTTACACATTCCGGATTTGTCGACAAATTTGCTGTCAATAAGTCAAATGGTGAAAAATGGCAAACGTGTTGGTTTTGATCAACGTTGATATCGAGTTTATGATTCTAATGAAGAGTTCTTGCGGCGACATCTACTTTAAAAAATGGGATTTACAAATTAGACATGGAAAGTTTTAACATCCATATGTCATATTATCTGCGAAAGGATGTAAAGTTGTGGCACAGACGTTTGGTCTGATCTTATGCCAAATGACAACGAAAAATGTGAAACGTGTATTAGGACCTCGAAACACGAAGTTTTAAAACCTGATTTTGTGTACCTAATTTCAAGGCGGACAGTTTGTATGAAGATCCATCATCAGTAAATGAAGCATTACAAAGTATACATTCGGATTTGTGGAAGCAAGCCATGGAATCCGAATATCAATCTCTAATGGAAAACAATACTTGGGAGTTGATTGATTTGCCTGTTAATAAAAGTAATAACTGTGTGTTTAAAACGAAACGCAATGCTGCCAGAAGAATTAAACATAAAGCGAGACTAGTGATCCGAGGACGTGTGCAGAAACCGGGCATAGACTTCACCACAGTAACGTACTCTTCAGTTATCAGATACAGGCAACGAAATAGATTTAGAACTTCACCAAATGGATGCAGTCACAGCATTTCTCCAATCAGAACTTGAAGATACCATTTATATGGTGCAGCCAGCATGTTTTCAATATGGTAAAAAAGTTTGTCATCTTAAAAAATCACTGTACGGGATTAAACCAGCCAACCTCATTTGGAACCAACATTTAGACACACAACTGAAGAATTCCGGTATGACGTAATCATCGTTAGACACATGCATATACTTTAGAACAGCAGCTGAAAAGATCATAATATAGTCGCTGTATACGTAGATGTTTTGGGTACCGGTCGAAACTGGATATTTTACAACTGGATTTGACAAAACAGGATAATTCAAAACTGGATATTTTAAAACGAGATAAGGTACAAAACAAGATATGGTACAAAACTGGATATTTCAAAATTGGATATTTCAATACGAGAAAAAGTACAAAACGAGATATGGTACAAAACTGGATATTTCAAAACAGGATATTTCGACATGTGATTTAAACTTAAAATGATTTTTTAGGAAATTTCTGGAATATGGCCAATTAGGGAGGAACTCGTCGAGCTCTTATTTTTTGGGAAAGTTCTGGAATATGACCAAGTAGGAAGGAACTCGGTGATTTCTTAACCGATTTTGATGAAATTCAATATGTAGGATAATAATTTTGATGAAAATTAATTAATTTTTCTCACATAGATTCTCTAAAGTGAAGAAAAGTTATATTAAGTAGTCGAAATATCCTGTTTTGAAATAATATCCAGTTGTGTACCATATCTCGTTTTGGACCTTATCTCGTATTGAAATAACCGATTTTGAAATATCCAGTTTTGTACCTTATCTCGTTTTGTCAAATCCTATTTTGAAATATCCAGTTTTAAAATGTCCAGTTCTGAGTGGTTCCCAGATGATTTCATATTATTTTCCAATGAATTGGATTTAATGGCTGAGCTAGATGCTCAACAAATCTTGTCTAAAACGTTGAAGATAGTGAAAAGATGAAACACATTCCGTACCAAGAGGCAATGGGCAGTCTACTTTATGTAGCGCAAGTCACAAGACCAGATATTTGTTATGCCGTCAACAAATTAAGTCAATTTAATCAGAATCCATGAATGGCCAATTGGAATGCTAAGAAACGAGTGATGAGGTATTTGAAGGGTACATTAAGTTTTACATCAAGTTTTCAAATTGGAATTTAGCAAAAATAGCAATGCAGATATGATTGGATACTGTGATTCAGACTTGGTGGGTGATCCTGAACAACGATGTTCAACTACTGGATATGTATTTGCGATACAGAGAGGACCAATATCGTAAAACTCGAAACGACAATGCACAGTGGCTCTGTCAACTACCGAGGCAGAATACATGTCTATGGTAGCAGCGACACAAGAAAGCTTATGGCTCCACAAATTACAATGCGAATTTTTTCCAGATACATCGATTGTGATCAAACTTAATTGCGACAACAAAAGTGCAATAACCTAAGGACGAAACATATAAATGTCAAATATCACTTTATAAAAGAGTTAGTAATGTGCAGTCGACTTGAAATAGAATACATTTCGACAAAGTAAATGATTGCTGATGTTTTAACAAAAGCTCTCCCTAAGCAGCGACATCACAGCTGTTCCAAAGATATGGGTGTAGTAAAATGAAAAATACAACATTTAGGGGGAATGATGAAAAGTAAATATTGTATTCTAAATGTTGGTAGCACTGTATTGTTGGTAACACTGTAATAGTCGTATTTTATTTGATAGTCGTATTTTATTTGATTTTGGTATTGGAATTGGATTTGGAATTCAAATAAAATAGGTTTTAATTTTTTTTTGGAATTGGATATTATTTTTAAAGGTTGGTACGTTGTGTATTTTTAAATTTGATTTTTCAAATAGTTTCTTTTGGTAATTATCAAAAATTTTAAAGTTTTACCAATATATTATTTTTTATTAATATTTTAATTAATTATAATTTCAAGCAACGGCGAAAAGATAAATAATGTTATAAGAAAACCATAGTGAGTATTATTTAAATCGTCAATTTCGGCTTAGGTTTAATAACGTACAATCAAAATTTGTTAAATACAAATTTGATAATTACTGTTCCTCAAGATAATTATTATTATTAATAATAATAATATAATTAGTTATGCTCTAAAAATAAATACGTCATGAAAATAATATAACATGCTTACATACAAAAGAAAACTTTTACCTATATATTGAAAGTTCATCTTGATCCATTTCAATTATCTAAATGATTTCACTTTCCAACACTAAATAATTTAAGTACTAAAATACTGATTAAGTAATCACATTCAAGATTTAACAAAATATCGTTAACTCAAAATGAATATCAAAATAATAAAATAACAACAATGACCAACTTATAGAAATCAAAATATGAGATGTCGCGCACCTGGTATTCGAGATACTAACTAAAAAGATGTATTGGAATTACAATACCATCAATAGAGAAAGATTTCAACCAATTCAAAAAGAATTCGATATATGGGATTGTTGTTGTAAAAAATCAAATAAAATACGACTATTAATGTATTTATATTGTTACGATCTTCAGTCTGAAGATTAAAGAAGACTGTCATTCCCG
This sequence comes from Tipula confusa, assembly GCA_963556175.1. NCBI lineage: Eukaryota > Metazoa > Arthropoda > Insecta > Diptera > Tipulidae > Tipula > Tipula confusa. Next base: position 75,442,706 of record OY744477.1, read on the forward strand.
CGTTAGTTACAACAAGAGCAAGTTGTGTTTTATTTCGATACGACAGAAATCTCTTTCGATCACTGGAGTTTGACCAAACGATGTTTTTTTTCTTACCAGTCTAAAATTAAATATTTGATGCTTATAGGTTTAAATATAATTGTACATCAGATTTAGGTAAATGCATCCTCTCTGGTAAATTATGATAACAATTTGGATGGGAGTATCACGGAAGAATGAATTCATTTCTGAATTAGAAAATGTTTCGATCAAGTTCATTGTTAAAACATTTACTATCTTATTGTTCTGAAATAAGGGATTTTTTTGACAACAAGCCAAACACCAAAGCAACTGGGTCACACAATCCCAAAAACAAAAAATGTCCAAATCTGCTCCTAATTTGTAAAAAAAGTTTCATTTTAATAAATTTTAAAATGTATGAATGAGGTAAATCTAATTTATTCACTATTTTTCGTTTGTTGTCACCTATCATCTAGATTTTCTATTTTATTTATCTATTTCATAGATGAGTTGAAAGAAATTTGGCTAACGCATCTGATTATTTTTAACTACATATATACATTTCCGTTTTTATATAAAATGTATATCACTTTAATTGTGTGTGCGACCTTTGCAATGATTTTTAGCTTGATGAAAAGTTGGAAAAACTCATTTTTTTTTTTCATAAAAATAGCACAAATTCCATTAGTTTCTTTTTCTTTTCTTGTTCACTTTTCTACCTCAACGTAAAAACATCTGAATGAAAAACTACCTGTTGTATAGTATTTTATTTACATTTTATACATTTTAAATTATATGCAATGATTTTAATAACCTCTTAAATTCCAAATTAAATATTTTAAATAAAATAAATAATTAAAAAAAAACAAAACATCTAACAAAAAAAATGTAAGATCTTGTTTACATCTTAATATACGTCTTGTGCTCTACATACATGTTTTTATAATTTTCTTCTGATTTTCTCGAGTCCAAAAATAAAATATTTTTTTTATTAGCTTTATTCTATCTTCAGATGAAAAACTTTTATTTATTTTACTAAATACTAAATTTTAAATTTATATAGCACACGAAAATTTTGCTGTTAAACAATTTTTTGGCTTCCAAACACGATGTACAACGAATTTTTAATCGATTCATGAAATAACCACTGCTGGTCGAAACGCAATTTAGAAATATTGTTTGTAGATCGCATATAATATGTAATCTTATACAATTGACCATATGGACGATAGGATAGGTTTGTAAAATGCGATAAAATTTGTTGATATGATTTATCGTTAGGCAAATTATAATATGTGGGTCTTTATTGTTTAGTGTATAACGTTATGTTGGTTTGTGTTTAGATTAAACATCTTAGTATTTATAGGGGAAAGGCAATAAACTTCGGTGCCATGTACGAAACTGTGTTAAAGTTCAATGATCATGTTTAGAATACAAATCACATATATCTACTGTTTCACTTGTTTAAATAGTTCAGTTTTCTCACAGTTCACTGCCTGTGTTGCTAAGCATATGTAGAGATTTATTATATTGGGGCACTTAAACAAACTTTTATCGTTGCGAACAATTTATTTAGCTTGGTTACACACGCGTTTTAACGTGAAAAAGTTTTTAAACTCAGAACTAAGGCTAACATGTTCAGAAAATCGAAGGAAATTTGTCCTTGCTTGCATGGAGACTCCTCATTAAGTATAAGGTATTACTTCATTCTAAATACATCATTGCGTAGGTTCATTTTTAATCTCGATGCATCATTCTTTGTATTTTCACATTGTGGTCAACAGGAGGCGGGGAAGGACGCGCCGCGAACCTCTGATTAGAGTGATTTAACATGCTATAGCGAGAGAATGCATTAACTGATCGAACCAATTTTGGTGCCATATGCGAAAAGAACAGTGCGATTTAATTAAATTAAAATTAAAATAATTAATATTCCCATTAATTATAATTAAGAAAAAAAAACATTAGTTTCAAATTATACAGTCTGAATGTCTCTCTAGTTGCCTAATTATTGCAATTTTTTTTTTTCATATGAAAGTTGGTATTACAATAATGCATACATTAAGGCGAATTAAATAAAAATATGTGTGAAATGAAACAATGTAAAGTAGTACATGTTAATAGTAATAGATGTCACTTTACATCTTCAGTGTAGTTTCACTGAAATACAAGAATCGTTCTCTATGCCGCTCTTTATGACTATGACAGAACAGTAGCCAATTTCAAAATTTAAAAAAAAAAAAAAAAACTGCGTTCGATTCGATGCCATTTGTATTTATTTGAAATTAAAAATAATAATAAAATAAATAAAAATTAAGTAAAAATAATAAATAATAAAGGTAAAGGTAGTAAAATTAGCACTAAAAAAATTAAGTTAAATACTAAATAGTGTCTGTTAAAATTAATTAATTTATTATATAGCATCATGGAATGGGATTACAGTGGGGGTAACATGAACCATGATGAGATTACAACAAAAATAAAAAAACAACAAGATAGATTTGTAAAACTCAAATTGTTTAATTCGAAACAGGATCTCATTCAGAGGCGTCTCACCTGACGACTTTGGGAGACACTTGCCTCGATATCACATTCACTACAAGGAACATCACCGCAGAGACCTTGCCCTTTTTATCGTATTTCTCGTACCATCGACCAATACTTAATCGTTTATACACCGCCGATGGCGCGGTTGCTAGTAATAAATAAATCGATTTTAATAAATCCATGCAGTCTATCATTTCTCACAATACATATTTACGTTATCACGTATCACTACGGCCGTGCAGACGACACAGCCACCTCGTTTTTTCAGTAGTAGCGAATACGAACAACTTAACTTTACGAAAAAATATATATTTATAACTAACGCTATGAAAGGCTTCATGTCCCTATAAGCACAAAAAGGTAAGTACAACAAAAATGATGGCACCACACTACTCCGCCCCAATACTGTAAGTACTACCGTTATCTTACAGGTTTTTTTAATGTTCTTGTATTCCGTGTAGGTGATCTGGTGAGTATAGCATCCGTTTCTCCACCATCTGGAGTATCTAAATTATTTGGTGGTGTATAATGACAAATTATTTGTCATATCGCTTTAAAATCAGAAATGGCCCAGTATACGGTTGTTGCAACGCATAATGCACTGCATCGTTTTCTGTGAACACATGCGAACACTTTTGCAAGACCTCATGCACGAAGGTTTTACCATTGTTGTGATTTGAGGTAGGTGTAGGCCTGATCAAACTCATAAGACATTTGAAGACACAACAAATGTTGATTGAACAACAAATTCCGATTGAATGAGTTCGTTACCTGATTCCTCAAAAAATTGGCCCGGTAATTGCAACAGTAACTGCTTGTACGTCGACCTCAATCCGATCAATATAATAGGCAGTAATTTCACTCAACTCGCATTTTGATGGCACATAATGGCCGACTTATTGCGGATGATAACTTGTGGTTTTCAAATGATGGATATAAGGTAATCTCGAAAGTACTTGAAAAAGGGTCGACTCGAACTGGCGACCCTGGTCTGTCGTAATCCTCTTCGGAATCCTGAAACGAGCAAACTAATTCGAAATTAGGTGTAACATTACTGTTTCTGGCGTCATTAGCAATCGGGATAGCTTCAGACCATCTTGAGTACCTGTCAACAAGCGTCAGACAGTAATTGAACTCTCTGGATGGAGGCAGAGGATCAATCAAGTCGATATTGATGTCTTCGAATCGACGATTTGGAGGTATGATGGTTGGTCTATAGCTATCTCTACGTAGTCAATTATAGATCACCTCTCTATAGAATTATTCTGGGATAAAAAATCAGCTGTTATGTTTGACTAATCAGAAATGTGACGAATATCGATTGAAAATTGCGAAATATAATCCAAATATCGAATTTGCCTAGGTTACGTTTTGTCTGAGTTTTGCTTAAAAGCGAACTCCAACGGCTTATGATCGGTACAGATTCTGCATTATCGGCTTCTACCATATACCTTAAGTGCTTTACACCCAGGTATATTGCCAAGAGCACTCGATCGTATATGTATTATACTTTCTCTGGGTATCGTCTAGCTTTTTCGAGAAATAACCAAGAGGTTACAACTACCGATTGACAACTTGATGTAAACTTCGCCCACTGCATAATCTGAAGCATCGATGGTTAATGTAAGTGGAGTATTTGGCGACGGATGACAAAGTAGGGTAAATGTAGACAGTTGGTTTTTACAGTGGTTACATGTCGCAGATAAGACATCGTCCCAAACAAGCATAGTCTTGTCATCCCTTTTGTTACCCTTAATCATACCTTTTAAAATCATTTGATGTGTGATAGCATTCGGAACAAACTTCTTGTAGTAATTGATCATCGCCAAAAATCACTGTACTAATTGCATAACTTTGGGGTAACACTGAAATATCTGCGACAGTATCTATCAAAAAATCCAATTTAGTTGCGACATCGTAGACGCATATTTGGTTGACATTGGCGAAAATTTTTGTACATTTGTATGATAATTCGACTTTAAGATTGACGACGTTGAGCTTGGCGACGTTGGTTCATTTAATACGTTTGCGGAGATCAGCTATGATGACGTAGCATCCAGCTTGGACGACTGAGCTTGCGAAAAATTACGGCTTAATACATATGTATGCTGAAACTCCGAATTTAAGATAAAATCGGCATGTGGTTGGCTTATTTACAGATGTCTCAACGCGTTGTTGTTGTACGTAACGATCTCGTGACCTTGAACGGTTAAAATAATGTGGTGCTACCTGGAACGTCAATTGTTGCACCTGTTGCGACAATTACTGTATCTGTAGTTGTAAAATTGCAAAATTATTCGATGTTTGCAGTTGAGGCTGGATTGCAGGTTCGACTGAAGCTTGATTGATATTTAGGTTCAACGAATCCATTACTGCATCTGCAACTCTAGATAACTCCGACAAATCCCCACTCCTTGCGCTGACTATCGTTTTTATTTGTACCGGCAGCTGACTAAGCCAACAAATTTTTAAAAGCTTTTCATCCACCGTATCACTTACTCGGCGAAGCTCGTTTAACAAATGACTGGGACGTCGGTCACCCAACTCTATGCCCGACACCAACTTTTGGAAACGGTGTTTTAGGTTTTCGTACTGTTGCTGGTGGATTTTTGATCGTATTATGAACCTGGTTTACAACCTTTGGTTCCAACAAGGCCACCACAGTACCGAATTTTAATTTCTCCGATATTTGGTTAATGTCGAACCAATGATCCAACTGCAGAAACTAAGTCTCTACCTGATCGTAATTTAATTTGAGAATCGGGACTCTATTTGTCACTGAATTCACGTATTGCATGCGGTCTGCCACATTCGCATCAGGATCTGGTTTGATTTGATCTTTTCGCCCTTCGTTGTCCGACATTTTACCAACTACTATACTTTATAACCTCAAAATATGTATCTTACAGGTTTGCGTTGCCCCGAAAATGCACTCGCACAGCACTCGAATTATATATAATTGCGATGATTCTAGTCGGTGGTCACCAGTGTAGAGATTTATTATACTGGGGCACATGAACAAACTTTTATTTCTAATACTATTTTGTCCTACCATTGCTCCTTAAGTCGACCTTTTAAGCCAATTATTTCAAAGCACAAATTATAGGCAAGTCACTCGTTGAATGATTTTTTAAAATAAGTAATCTTGTTTATTTTAATCGTAAATTAAATGAGCTTTATATCAAGCGTATAATCTTCAAGCTCTTGACCGAAAGCTTTTAAGTCTAGACCTTTATTGCCATTAAATACTTATCACAGTTTTTAAAATTTGCAGAGATATCACCACTTTTTCAACTTAAGGAGGTTATTGAAAAGTAGATAAAGAACAGGCCATCTCTTGGTTTCGTTTTGTACTATGTGTTATGTTGACATTTTGCTACTTTCGTTTCCTTTGATATCTAAAAATTGTTGATGATTGTAAAGTTTCGTCAGTGCATATTTATATCTCTTCGATAGGATCTTGTTCTTGTTTGCCAATTTGTGACGCATTATTACCCGCGGCTAGTGAATTTAATAAATTTAACTCTACCCTGCAGTTGTACAGGAGATATAGAGTCGAGTTTTAGAGTTCCCTAAGCCTTCCTATTATTGTCAACTTTTTCACGTGGCCACTTCAATATACCAAATAATGGGCTAGGTTCTGCTTTAAATTTACATTTGATATCTAGTCTTGGTACAACTGCCTAAGGGAAGCAGCCGACCATGGCTGAAACATCTAAAGGAACGTTCATTACTCGACCGACGATCCCTTATGCGAAATCATAACTCAAGTGACGCATCTGCATAAACGGCAATGTGAAGCGATCTAATCCAGGCAGACCGGGTGGTTCGTCTGGGTATACGAAACCATTTAATGTGGCCTAACTGGAAATTTTGTTGCTGGACAGTGACCATATGCTGTTAAGTGAGGGGCTTGTTGTTCACTAATACCAGTTTATAATGGTCTATGTGTGTTTTGTAGTGATTTTACATTGCAAAACCACTATTGATAATAAACGCAACACCCAAAACCCTATTTGTTTTCAGTAAATGTTATATTAAAACGCTCGTTGCTCCATTTCCATTTACGCAGCCAAGCTTTGTTAATATTGCTTCAGCCACTACAGTAGTTGGCTCAGACGCTGCCGTTGGTGTTATTTGAGACCGTGTCTGGCCAAGCTGCTTCTGGTTGAGATCTGCGGTTTGAATGAAAATCTTTGACACCAGAATTGCTTTGTATTTCATTTTATATTTTTTGTAAAAATATTCTTTTTTTTTACTTTCATTATTATTTATTTTTTATTTACTTTGTTATTTATTTTTTAATTATTTGCAAAATTACAAATTTGCACGAACGCAGGTTTTTTTTTTTTTTTTTTTTTAATTTTGAATTTGGTACTGTCATGGCAATAGTAGCGGAACAGAGAACGATTCTTGTATTTAAGTGAATTACGAGTAATAGGAGTAAAGTGACATCTATTAGAAATAATATGTGCTACTTTTATATATTTTTTATTTGACAGATATTTTTATGTAATTCACCTCAATGTATGAATTATTATAATACCGAATATTCTTTTGAAAACAAATAACTTGTTATATTAAATATGACAATTGTTTTGTATATATTATGTATTTTAATTTAATTTAATAAATTTGACACTAGAATTGGTCCGACCAGTTAATGAAATCTGAAAATGAATTTTGCTACCATAATAAATTTTTCTAATAAGAGATTCGCGGCGCGGCTTTTCGAATACTGACCAAATTATGCCTGATGATAGACTTATTGTCAAATTTCTAGTCGATATATATTAGTGCGTGCTTTAGATAAACAACTAATATCTATATAGGGTCTGTGCACCAAGTTAATGATTCTTTTCAAACTTTGCACCTATCTCCACCAGCAGTTTGTAAAATGTAATTGTAAACTTTAAAATTTTAAGAGTTTAATTGACTGAACTTAAAAATTCACTAACTGCTCTACACTAATAATTAGTTAAGTTTGTTTACGATATAGATACTACCATCACTCCTAAGATTTGTATAAATCAGAAATATTAAACTGTCAGTGTATGGTTTCAATCAAATTAATTATAAAGATCGGTTGCCTAGTTTTATATCGATCATCTCCATTCTTCATATGGAGGTAGGGCCTTCGTTTCATTAACGCGCATAAAACCGTATTTTTCTAACCTCATTACAAATATATGTAGATTTAACGAGTATTTAAAAGTAAAAGGAGGGCATTTGCACATCTGACAACGATTATGAAATTATTTATAGTTCCAGTAAAAAAATAAAAAAAAAAATTTTCTTTATAAAATCATAGTGTCATTTTTTGCGAGTTTTACTTCGATAAAAAATCGTTTTGACTTTTTGGAAATATTCCAAATGATTTTTTTTTTTATTTATTTTTTCATTTAAATAGTATGTGGGTGATGGTCGAATTGTTGGTGAAAATATTAGTATTTAATTTGAATTTGCAACGCACTATATGGAGCGAAGTATATTCGATTGCGGTACTGCACATCAAACCTCTTTCATACTACCGAAATTGATAGTGTTTTTATCAGTAATATTCTTGAAAAATTGTTTAACATAAATATTTATAAAAAAATACAACTGGTCGGTCGTTTAAACGGCTCAATATGTGACTCATTAATTAATTGTATTTGTGTATTGTTTACAGTCAAAAGTAATTTTGATATAAAAATCACAAATGTGTTGTTATGAAAAGTCTGAAAGTTATTTTGAAATTTCTTCTAAACTATTTAACATTTTCTTAAGTTATAATTATATAATAATCATAAAATAAAAATGTTTTCAATTCGTCAAAGTTCATTAGCATTTATTTGTTACAAGGCTACAAATTTATTTGTTACAAGGCATGCCCACCTCTATATTTTTCTAAATACAGTGGCATGGTTATTTACTTTCCCACAAAGGACAGATGAACAACTTGTTTTATTTTAAATCCTGCACCATGTTAAAAATGATCCAAAGGATAATTTGTCGTGTTTTTCATAGTAAACTTGTGCACTAGCAAATTTTCGTTAAAAAAAACTTCCTGTAGAAGTCTAAAGATGTCACGCTAATCGTTTTATCGTCAAATTACAAGTTATTTGACACATCAATTCAAAATTTTAACGAAAATGTTTTTGTTTCGTTTTTTCTCTCTATGTTGTCTTTGTTTTTCTTCTTCGTTTAATTGCTGTAGCGTATAAAGTATTTTCAGCAAATTTCTGCGTTTTGTTGTATCGAGTATATTTTCTAAATCTATTAAAAACAGTTTTTTTTTAAACTTAACTAGACATTTTTCCATATCGTATTGTTTAATATCGTATTGTTTAATATACGACACGTCAAGTATTTTCGGAAAAGAAATCGTGGCCCAAGACCCGATCTGATATTTAATTAGTATATATATATATATATATATATATATATATATATATATATATATATATATATATTTATATATATATATATATATATATATATATATATATATATATATATATATATATATATTTATATATATATATATATATATATATATATATATAAATATATATATATATATATATATATATATATATATATATATATATATATATATATATATATATATATATATATATATATAGGATTATAAGTTATTTGGCCTAAAATAACCCCAAAATATAAACGACACATATCGTGGTACCATTATCGATTAATGGTTTGAGGAGTCATATCCAAAAAAATAATCCTTGTTCTTATTGATAAACTATTAGAATAATAGTATGGAGAGGAATATTATTGACTTAAACAAGATGGAGCACCAGCACATAAATTAAAAGTTGTTCTTTTGACAAATATCAATGGCTACACCAAATTAAAATCCAATGGATTTTTCTATATAAGAGTTTATGGTACAAAAGCTTATAAATTACCGATACAAAAAGTAAAGACTTGGGTTAGCTTCAGTTCCAGAGGGAGGTTTTGTTAAATATCGGAGAACAAACATCATTTTCTCCGATAGTAAAAAGATCTCACCATAATCATTTTACTATAAATATAAACAACTGGTATAGTGAACCCTATATACATAGCCCTTCGAGCCAAAAAACAAACGCACATCTTGCAAATTTCATTCATATTCAAAAAAGCCGCCAGATTTCATACGCACAACGTGTTTCTTCAAAAACAAGTTCAAATTGAAGGAAAAATCATAACCCTACAAGCAAATTACATAAAATATGGGAGGGCCGAATAATTATAAAAATATATGGAAACTAAAATCGATGTTCTTCAGATAACCGAAGTTTTATATGCACGTTAAAATCGAAACCGCCAAACTAACAACAGCTGATTTAAGCAACTGCTTAGAATAAAGCCAAAAATAAATTATTAAACATGCTTAAATGATCAAAAAAATGAAAATAAAATATTGATGGCTGCGTTTTTCGTTGCATGCTGATGTACGTGCTTTGGTAATTGTTGTAAAGTCTAAGTGAGTCTAGACTGCGTTAGTTGCGTGATCTGATGTTCGGCATAGAGTATCAATGACGACATTATATTTGCACATATAGGATGTGTTGAAAATCCGTAAGAAATTGAGAGATGTAATCCAAGTAACGTCATTGCCTTGAATTGCGTTCAGTTTTTGATTCAATTGCTCTTGGCATAGACTTGTGGTAGATGTAAATTGTGAAGTCCTTAACGTCGACAAAATAACGGAAATGTTTGATTGCCTGATAAATTGCGAGTAATTCCCGATCAAATGCTGGGTATTCTTTTGGGTATCCAACACCCTTCGGGTCAAGAAAAATTCTCGACTGTTTTACGCATCTTGGATAGTTCGGCCATATGTGAGTGAATTGGTGTGAGAATCTCATCAATTTTCGGTATGGTCGACTTCTTCATAAGTTGCTGAAACGTTTGGGCGGTATTACGAAGACCAAATGGCATTCGGGTGAATTCGAAAATACCGAAAGGGGTCTTAATTTCCATTTTGTGCACGTCTTCGGGTGTGACTGGAATAAAATGGTAGACTCTGACAAGATCGATTTTTGAGAAAATTTTACATCCATGAAATTTTGGATATTGGTTATCAGATATCGTTCAGGTTTTGTGGCCATGCTTTTAGGTGACGATAATTCCCACAAGATCTTTAATCCTGGTCCATCTTCTTTACCAATTGGAGTGGACAAGAGACAGGAGATGCAGATCGTCTGCAAATCCCTAATTCCACCATGTACTGAAACTCTGTAAATGCAGCTTTGTGCCACACTGGATCTAGTCGGAATGGTTTTGACACGGGCAAGTAACCTTTCATGACAATGTGCTGCGCTGTTTAGTGTTTTACCAGTATATTGTATTTCGAGGCTGCTGTTAGCGAAGGGAATTTTTTCAAGAGACTGACATATCCATGAAATGCATGGGAGTTGATGTATTAACTTTTATCATAGGACCATTGTTTGGCAGTTGAGTAGCTGGATCAATAAGCTTTTTGTGTTTGGGATCGACGAAGAGACCGAATTTACTGAAAAAAATCAGCGCTAAGGATTGGACGGTTCACATTTGCTATAGAATGGAAGAATGAATTAATGTTGCTTTTAGTTCAATATTACCCTGAAGCAATTTACTACCGCAAGTATTAACTATAGTTCTATTGGCGACTGATAAGACTAGATCTGATTTTTTGTGGTAAAATTGGTATGTACTTGCGGAATGGAATGACAGAGAAATCGGCTTTTTTATGATACGCATTGATTTATTTACAGTAGCTTCAGATACAGCTGACATTTTTGTTTCTCGACGTGTGTACTCTATACACACGTGTTTCCAATTAACCCATACCTACACTTTTTTCTTTTAGATTCTCTTTTGCAATGGCGTTTCTATCAACAGGAAGACTTCTCTTCACCTTTTCTATAAATACCTTTCGAAAAGACAACATAATATTTTTGAAAAGGCTTTTTTAAATGCCATCACCGAATGTATCGACCTCTTATTGCCACTAACTATTGTTTTAGGAATTCCAAATATTACAAAACATTTTGTTTAACAAATAGATTGTCTTGGTAGAGGTTATCTCATGTATTTGGAAAACTTCCATCTATTTTCAATATGTTTCCACAAGGAGTAAGTGCACTGGTCCACAATGTTCCACGGAATTGGCCACGGAATTAGATTAATCTTGTTAGTCACACTCTCTGACTAATCTTTTAATATCCAACTATATCTTTGGCCACCAAAAAAAGACCACACTAAAATTGTTAATTTCACTACGGATTGATGTGTGATCCAGCGATGTGAACCTGTGTAAATTCAAACTATTTTTTTTGTCTATAAATAGTTTCAGTTTTACAACTTTGATTCCGGCCGACAATTTTTAATGGAATGAATTACTTGAATTGCAGTCTTTCGCTATGATTGTTCGGTGAAACTCATTTTCAACATGGTTTGAATCGGATTATCTATTTGTATCGTCTTTTTGTGTGGAGTTGGAATTCACGATAATGCATCAGCGCAACTTTCCTTGATAAAGGGCTAATTTAACAAAATTAAAATTTTACAAAAATAATATCGTTCCTCTTTGCAGATCGTTCCTCTTTGTAGGCTCGCTGCGATGCTCGGGAGACCTCTTTTGCTAAAATTGTATGTACAGAAAATACCGTTCAGATTTCTTTTAAAAAAAAAATTGCTAAAGTTTTCCATAATTCCCATAATTCAATAGATAGAATCATAATTTTTTCAGCTTTCTTCAAGGTTCTGGAAGCAAATGCCATCGATTTCTCTTCATGTTTGGAAATGATCAGTATAATTTTACTGAGATGGAACTGTGTTGGAATGCCGACTTTCGACGAATTTCATAAAAATCTGCCATAGTAATTTAATGATCACTAATGATACATTAACTTAATGTATACTAAATGATTTAAGAGATTTAATTTTATAACCCAATAGACAGAAAAAAGATTTAGGGAGAGTTCAATGTTGTCTTCGTTCGTTCGTTTGTTTGTTTTCTGCAGTTTTCTTTAAAAATGCTTTAAGTTAAGTTTTCGAATGTTAAGTAAATTCATTAAAGATAACGGTTTATAAATTAACTGAAGGTAAACCATCAATTTTAAAGATTGGACACAAACTGCTTAATATAAACGTCTTGGTCAATAAAAACGAGTGAAAATCACTTTTTCGGTATTTCATTTGCTTTTTAGCCAAAGTTCATTTTAGTAAATTGCTGTTAAAAGTTTTTTTTACTATTTGAACACTGAAGCCCGATACTTTTGAAACTCTTGTCAATGTTTTGCGCTCTCTTACGATTATTGTCCAGCTCCCCATAGTTAAAAATAGTGGGTATATTAAATTTGCGGTGAAATATAAAAAAATCACACTATAGTACGATGGAATTCCATGATTTTAAATTTTTATGTGTACAACTTAAAATAAAATTTGTTGTATGACTTATATATGAAAAACAAAATCTAAACGAGTACAAAATGAAAAGGCCTACTATATTCACTGCAGTTCACGATGATTGTACGTGGAATGAAGATAGTCCTACCTTATATATAATTGGAGCTATATTTAAATATATTTGGAACGCAAACCACTTAACCCGAATCAAAATACACATTCTCTTTTAATGACATTTCCGCCATGAAGAAATATTTTTAACCCAATATAACAAAATTTCCCAATTCACAAACATTTAAAAATTTATTAAATCAATAAATTTCATTTTACGGGTTTTCTAAAATTAGCCTAATATTAAATTGAAATTAGTTTTCCATTAATTAAATTTAAAGAAAAACAAAATTAATTCATGAATTTTATGGCAAATTACTTTCCGCAATAAAAAATTTCATTGTTGGCAACAGTCGATGTAACAGAGTTACGAAATAAAAAAAAAATTAAATAAATAAAAATAAAGATACAACCGAAATAAAGATAAAACCAGCATTCAATCATGAATGTAGTTTCATCTGATAAATGTTTCTAGCCAACAACACTAATAATATTCAAAGCAATAAAGCTGTCAACAAGTTTCATTAATCCCGTATAGTGCGGCTACTCGTACTTGGTTTGAAATGTGATTGTTTGGAAATTTTTTGTTCAAGGTTTATTTTCAAGATTGAGTTTTTCTTTTAACAAATTTTTTTATTTGTAAACTAAAAATAAGTGGAAAATTTTCGAATTGTATATTTATACAATTTCGTTTTTTTTTATTGAATGGAATTTTTGAATATAAGTTAGGTAATTTAAGGTCGTGTAGTCAGACATTAATTTGTGATATGTTTTTAAATAAAGAAAATTTGGTGGAGATCCAATTAGAATCTACTAGGAAGTCAAGTATTGAAAAAGAAGATAGAATAGTTCCTAAATAATATCATTCAAAGGACTCTTGAAATTAAGTTGATGAAACTATCGGTCACTAAACAAACGTCTTTCTGAAATTGGTTGACAGTAACGCCATCATAATGACAAAGTAACTTTGGTGTATGATAATTAGATGATCTTTCCCCAATACAATTTAACGATTTTGTCTTAGACATTTTTTTTGAAAATGAAAGATCATATTTTTAATATAAAAAATTTAAAAAGATTCAAAACAGTCAAGAAATTTTGAAACATTTTAAAATATTACTGGTTTAGACAACAGTTTTTAAAACTTTACAAAACTGGTTCAGTAAGTCCAAAAATAATACATTTTAAAATGGTGACCTCTGTAATTATTAGTATATAAGTAAGACTCCACCATTTGGCAAAAGATGGTGCCACCAGCAAGCTATTGGTTAAAAAATTGCTCAATGTAAAATATTATTTCCTTGTGTTGGGCATCTGTCAACAACATCACTTTAAAATAATACTGATTTTTCTATCAGTTAAAAAGGAGCAGTACATGCTTTATTTGTCTTGCAAAAATGTCATGTTTTAGTTGAATAAGCGTCATTTGGGGGAACTTTTGATTTCTGAAGCGCATTGATTGCTTGTCGAGAGTGGTTTCAGAAGTTTAAGAATTGTAAATTTGATTTGTGACAAACGCAAGAAGAACTTACCAGAAGTGACTAAACAAGCAATTAATACCTTAAAAGTAAAACGATAATGGAATACCCTTCAGTAATAAATAACCTTCCTGGACTAGAAACACAGATTAGTTATGTACGTGTACAAAGAGCCACTTTATTATGATTTATTAATCGAAATCGTTACGTGATAAGACTTATAAAAATTGCTTAAAATAAATTCTTTCTGCAATGTACTGTCCACCAAGATGTTAGCCTAGTAGAGGAGATTACTGTAACCTATTCCAAATATTTGGTAATCATTTTATTATTGGAGGCAATTTTACCGCTAAGCACACTTACTGGGACTCAAGATTATTTAAAAGGCTTAAAGGCAGGCTTAAATAAAAGGTGCTATTTTTTTCATCTAGTACACCAACCTATTGACCCGATCATAACACCAGACCTAAATGACTTTTTTGTAGTTGAAGGAATATCAAACAACCATTTGTAACTGGAAAATTCAGAGGTCCTGTTCCTGTCGTTTGACCATACACCAGTAATACTAACATTAAATGAATTGTATAAACAGAATAAGAGATCCATCCTACGATCACAAATAAAAGAACTAACTATGGAACACATTTAGAGAAAAACTTGAAATTTTTATTGATTTAACGTCCCCATTAGAAACGACAAATGATTTGGAAAGGAAGTAAAGCAATTTGTTGCAGATGTCAACCAAGAAGCAATTAATTACCAAAGGGAAATAATAGAGTAAATAATAGAAAAAAGAAACCAAAGATAGCCAAAAATCCCGACATCATCTTTGGAAAGATTGTAATTGGATTAGGAACCCGAAGCTGAAAGCTGATATATTTGCAGAGCACCTGTCGAATGTCTTTAAAAGCGCTCCACATAGCAAACTTGAGGCCAACACAACACCCTTAACAAAGAGGACGAACCCAAAATTCTTTTTGGAAAACTACTTTCAAACTACTAATTTGACTTTAGAAATAATCAATCGAAAATTGACCAGGAACATCGTATAGCCGATATGGTCAAAAAGGCGTCTGAAGAAAGGAAGATAGTTCCACAGTTTTTCTGAACGTAGCCTAGGCATTCGATAAGATTTGGCGTAAAGGACTATTGTACAAACTTGTACAAGCTTGCTTGATTTCACACTTTACCTATTGTTCATCAGAGATATTCAAGAAGATAGCAACATTTTGATGCGAATACAGTCGATACAACTGGGGAAGAAGTCGTAAATAAACTACAGAATGCACTTAATAAATTAAAAGAATGAACCAAGTTTTAGCGTATTAAGCTTATCAAGGTCAAATTAACGCATTCAAATTTTACATATAAAAATATAACTAATCTTTCTACAACATTAACAACAAGGCTGTACTTTTTGCTAATACACCTAGGTACTTGGGAAATACCCTAGATGTCAACCTAAAAAAGACTCCCGAAGAAAATATGAAAGAGGACATCTGCAACCTCAAAACAAAGTAGAGTGACACTATTACGCAAAAGTGGGGAAAATTTCCAGAGTTGACCAATACTTTAAACAAATGTTAAACAAGTTCTGAAAAACGAGAGAAATACCGTTGTCACGAATGGAGATCAAATCGAAAAAGAATTAGGTAAGAAAAGGCTTGAAGATACCCATCATCCAATTCCGCACGTTTCGGAAATTCTTAACAATTTGAGATACTCAAAATACTTTTGTATCATTGGGTTATACAAACAATATCGTCAGGTTCAAATGGATGGAGAAAGTTCACACATTCAAACAATAACTACCCACAAGGGTACAAACAAATTTAACAGACTCTATTTTGACACATTTGGATCAATGAAAACCAGGGTTCTGATCACATCGAGGGCATTCAGCATTTCCATGTATATTTTATTCGGTACAGCAAAGAGTGGAGCAGAGTTTATGAACTTAAATTAGAAAGTAGCAAGTTATCAAGTTTTACTGCCGGAAATATGCCTAATATTCGCAGATCATCAAGTCACATATTATCCAAGAAGAAGAGAAACCAGATTCGTTCATTCCTCGCCCATATAGGAAGAAAAACTGGGAAAACCAACTTTTTTTGCATATAATGAATACCCCAAAGTAATTAATTCGAACTATGATTCCATCTTTAAAAGTCAAGAATTCATAAATGTTTGTATAGGATGGGCAATTTTTCATTTTCAAAAATATTTTTGCACTATGCCATTCAGCTACAAATGCACCATTGAAACAGTATGTTTCATCTTTCAAGCATAAAGGTGCGTGAAATTTTATTAAAATACAGTGCTACAGTAGATTTGAATGATGGCAGAAATGCAGCTGAATTGCATTGTTTTCAGCGGAAACTACGAATCAATCTTGATGCAATTCAACCAGTAGAGTTTTTTCCCTTTATTTCCAATTTAGGAGCATAGGGCGTCTACTAGACTGGACCAGCTCACTCTGTTGGAGGCTATTGCCTTTAAGTCGCCCCATGTCTTACCTAATTGTTTCGCTTCCAAATTTTCTCTTTCCTGGCGGATTCCGTTGTAATGACATCCCGGCAATGTCACTTGATGGCTTTCGAAGTGTGTGCCATATCCATCTCCATTTTTGTTTTCTAACTTATTTCTTTATATCGACTTGCCTTGTTTGTACAAGGAGCTCCTCGTTCGTGATTTTGTTTGGCCAGCAGCATCTCATTAACCGGCTAAAGCATTTCTATAAAAAAACCTGGAGTTTTCGTGTGATTTTCTGCGTTTCCATAATTCACAACCATACAGTAGTACTGATTTTATACAGCGATTGGACATTTGCAGCTTTGTATTTCTTGACAGTGCGGATGTGTTCCAGGTGCCTCCTTTTTTGCCACTGTACAACCAAGGAAAATGAATTCCCGACCTCTTCAATGTTTTCTTGATTGATGTGAAGTGGTGTATCAATGCTTGTGTTCGATCTTATGGCCTTGACCTTTCTGATGTTGATTTAAGACCAACTTATTGTGCCAATTCTGTAAACATCTCAGCTTTCTCCTGTATATCCGCGTATATGTGTGTTAGCAGTTAAATATTATCTGCGTAATTAAGATCATTTAGCTGACTGGTGAGGTCCCATTGTATACCATTAACACTATTGAGAACAACAGTGCGGATCGTACTCATCCCTAACTCCTCATGCCTTGTGATATTTTTCATTCTGCTTGCTTTTATATTGAACTCTATTTTTCGCACCCCGGTATATTTCTTTGATGAGTGCTACTATTTTTATCGGAATGCCGAATGCCTTCCAAATTACGCTCATATTAATCGAGTCGAATGCTTGCTCAAAGCCCTTGATCAGTAGGTACAGCGATCAGTTCCATTCTTTAGACTTTTCAATTATGATCTGAATTGTATTGATGTGATCCAAGCAACTCTTTCTAGGTCTATAAAACCAGCCTGCTCATTTGCAATTCCGGATTCGGCGTTTCTCAACCTTTCTAAGTTAAATTTCATTTTGGTTTTCTTTGAGTATTTTACAGCGGTGGGTTTTACTTTGAATGTTGCTATCACTAGTTGATCGCTTTGCATGTCTGCTCCTCTCATTGCTCTGATATCTTGCATAGATATGATAGAAATTTCTTGTTTCCCAGTACGTGATCTATTTGATATGTTGTTCTGCTATCTAGCAACATCCAAGTGTCCTTGTGTGGGAACGTTTTGTGTGGGAACTTACTGCCATCTATGAATTGGTTTGTGAAGCAGTAATCGATGTCTCTATTTCAATATTATTTCTTGGTGATTCCAATGCTTCTATACCACTTTGACGCCGTGCCTGTATTATCGGTTCCATCTTTTGCATTGAAATCTCCCTCAACAATTTTGTAGTGATAGTTGTGCAATAGTTACTGTCGCTTGCAATTGCCAGTATCTTCCGTAGGTGCGTAGCACTGAATAATTGTAGTATTTTTATTTTAAACTGAAATTTTGCTGTTTTTATTCGACTGCTTACTGGTTTCCATTCGAGTAGTGCTTTCTTGCTTTTAGCTGTTGTTAGTAATCCTACGCTTCGATCATGTCTGTCGTGCCTGTTGATGTTACTGTTAGAGTTATTAAGTTTCAGTTTTCAATTCGTGTCCGTGTACGATAGCCAATGGTCAATATTTGTGTTTGCGGATTGTTATTATTTATTCTTCAATTATGATTCCTGGAAAGTTGCTGTAAAAGCATATCTTCAGCATGAGGAGCTGTGGGATTGCATTATCAAAAATGATCAAAAACTAGAGAATGTAACTATGGCAGTAGCAAAAAATCCAGGATATTTTGTATATGTGCAAGATACGAAGTCAGCTTAGGAAAATTTGGAAAAAGTATTTGTGGATTCAGGATTAATTAACTGTTCTCGTATGACAGTTGAAGCAGTTGGCAATATCAAATTAAATGTTAATGTGAATAAAAATATCTAAGAAGTAAACGTCAAAAATGTGTCTAAAAGATCGTTAATACAGATTAAAAAGTGATATTTGATTAATTAGGGGCAAATATTTATAGTACTAGTTCGATTCTGTTTCGATGATATGATAATGCAAAAAAAAATTATCATGAATTTTTCATTCGTTTTTATCGTTTTATTTTATCATCAACATCGAAAACGCGATTCCGGTTTACCAAATTGATAAAATACATTAGTTCTGAGTTTTTCATGATAAACTCATGATAATTTTTTTTTGCATTATCATATCATCGAAACAGAATTTAACCCCCGAAAAGAATAAGATAGTTATCAGTCGTGATGTTATTTTCTTCGTAAATCAGCATTATAAAAATCAGTCTCATGTGCAGAGTACTATCTCATATTTTCAAAATTTGATTCAATTAGTGATAAGGTAGAAGTGCAAACTGAGATTATAATCACCAAAGTGCACAATAATTTGGTCAGATCCTCAGAAGAAAGTGATGAAGATACGTATTATACCAGCGATGAATCAGATGATGCTATTCGAGTCGAGGCTCTGATAATTATATTCCACAGAATGATGTAAATGTTGATATAACACTGTCAAAGTTAGAGGATCACCGAGAGTGCCAAAACCGATAAATTTTAATTATTATGGCAATTGCAGCAAAGTTCAAAAAACAGGGTAACCAAATTATCATAATTTCTGTATATATTGATGATTTTTTGATGTTCTCTAATAACGGAAAATTTAAAAAGGATTGACGACATCATTTAAAATTAAAGATATTGATCCTGCTAGTTTTGTTTTAGAGGTACAAATTACACGTGATAGAAAAGCGGGTAAAATTTGAATCGATCAAGAGCAGCACATAATAGAAATCTAAAATAGATTTAATATGAGGATTGCAATGCCATTATACACAAATCAAAAGTTATCACACGAAATGTGTCCAATAAATCAAGAAGACGGCAATGAGATGCCGAGTGGACCTTATAGCGAAGCCGTATGATATAAGTTTTGCAGGTAATATGATGAGACCTTTTAATAACAAAAGCTGATTGTGAGATACCTTAAAGAAACGTCGAATGCAAAACGTCAGTTTAACAATCAAAATATGGATTTGGTTGGTTACAGTGGTGTAAATTGGGCAAGCGATAAAAAACGATCTACAACGAGATATGTGTATGTATATCCAAATGGCCCGATTCCATGGAGTTCAACACAACAGAACAGATACCAGAGAAAAAACGTCAAAACCCCATTAAACGATGAGAAGATACGTCATATGCTTGAAATCTTATACTAATTAAGGCGGCTTATAACAAAGAAACATAACAAACAACGGCATGTTTAATTTTTAGAAAGTTTTAGGGCACGATTGAAACCGGTCAAATTTCGATATTACTCATAATTATAATTTACTGGATGCCTGCTAGGCATTTTCCAAAATATTATAATATATTTTCTTTTATAATTGTTGTTTATCTTTAACTATGTATATACCTATATAGTTTAAAATGTACATCCTTTTCACAAATATGTCAATATCTACGTATGTCTGGCGTAATATCGAACATATGTTCTTATATTATCTATCACATTCAATATGCAAAAGTAAAAAAATATTTTTTTGGAAATTTACCAAGAATATATTAACATTTTTCTTACCTGGTTGAGTATAGCTTCGATTTCTTCTTCATACTCATGTTGATAGTCACGTGTTGGCATTGGACTAAACGTTACACTATTCCGGCTTGACGATCGTGGCGGAGCTGCTGGTGCAATATAACCACCCGTTTCATTTACATTTGGAAACATTGTGTGCGGTAATGTTGTAACGGGTGACATCAATGCAGCCGAATAGCTTCCGGGACCGGGTG
Source organism: Tipula confusa (assembly GCA_963556175.1). Lineage (NCBI taxonomy): Eukaryota > Metazoa > Arthropoda > Insecta > Diptera > Tipulidae > Tipula > Tipula confusa. Next base: position 75,463,559 of record OY744477.1, read on the forward strand.
GGAATGGTGATGGTGCACGATGTGGTAAACTATTATTGTACGATTGCGGTGCCGGACTAATTGGATTAAATGGGCTGTGTGCTGGGATTGTTGATGGGGCTGGTGATGATCCATTACTTAAATTTGGATATGCTATTTTATTATCTCGTTGCACAACTAATTTTATTTGATTGCCTGCATCTCGAAATAACATTTGTGCATCATCGTGTCTTATGTCTCGGCTGTCATAGTCACCAATTTTTGTTATAACATCACCTCGTATAACTTCACCATAAGCTGGACTGCCATAGTTCACCTGAAAGTCAAAATGATTAATTATCAATAATGATCTAATTTATAGATTTCTTAAATATGTCACTTTATTGTTTTTCTTAACAGTCAGCTGCACACACATCATAATGCATTCATCTAATTACTCACAGTTTATAAAATAGTCTCGTATATACGTATATGAATTTCATCACGCAGCGTTATAAATGAGTGATGAAAAAACTTAATTAACAGAAAAATAAAAAAACAATATGTCTAAGACATTAAAAATAGATGATTTCGCTTATAACAGGTGATCGAACATATGTTGATCATTATACTTTTAAAACCGTGTTGATCAAAACGGAATTGGGTCAAAGAAATTCACGGTAACATCGAACAATGCATTTAATTATAACTTTATGTCTTATATCTCTATATGTTATAGAGACATTCATCAAGAATTTTTTTTTCTTAAAAGTAGAGATCATTTATTTATAGACACGGAATTTATCTTACTATAAATAATCATTTTGTGTATTTTAAAATAACTACTCCACTGTGTTGGCAATCATTTTATATAATAACGCCATCTCTTAGATTTATTCGCAACGTTAAATAAATCGCCTACTTGTTGTTTTTTGTTTTCTTGTTACGTGTACTATATATTATCACGAAATGTGTGCTAGTGCCGTTGAAAAAAAAAAAAAATAAAAATATTACGAACACATTCTAAAAATAAAATTATTTTCGACTTTTTAAATTAATTGGTTTTCATTATAATATATGTATACCAAAGAAAATTGAAAATTTTCTGAAATGCACTAGTAACCAAAATATTGGCACGTACACAAATTTTTCGGTTTCTTTTTTAATTTTTGTTTTGTTTAAACAAAACGCTGAATTGTTTAAGTTTTCTTTTTGAATAATGTGAAAAGTTATCATAATCATATTGCGGATGGGTTCAGTACGGGCAATGAATATTGCAGAACGGGATAAGTAATTGGTTAGAGTTACTGGCCATCTAGTCCTATTGAAAAACTGGATAACGAGTCACGACTTTTATATTAAACTTTTCTAAAAATCATAGACAAATACATGAGACATATTCTATACAACAACAGGTTATAGGAATATAGGAGTTCATTTAATTGTAGTTCGTGCGAAGATAAACTTCATACTTTGCTATATCCTTCAAATAAGGAACAAGCTACGAACTGTTACACAAAAGAGCTACTTCCAAACCAAACATATTGAGTTTGCCCATATTGAGTTTGCATTCAAACTTAACTTGTTTTGGTTGATGGTGTTATATAATAATGGAGAAGTAGTGTAGAAAGGCTTCAATAGATATCTGTATAATAATTGTATATCTAGAAATTGGATATAAAACCTCAGATCGCTTTAGTCAGATGATCACTTAATTAAAAGTTCATATTACATTAGTGTAGTAACGATAATGTAAGCATCGATATGTAGGGAATACACGATAAACCATTTATGGTTTATCGGGTAAAAAGATGTATAAAAATGGAGTCGAAAATTGCCATCCGGATGCATCGGAGTGATAGAATAAAGAGCGTGTAAAATATAAAACATCCTTGTTTTTAATTAATATATAGGTTAAAAGAAAAAAAGTAAAGCAAATAAAAAACGAATTAATGGTTAAATCCGAAGAACGAAGAAAAAAATTGAGGTTAAATCCGAAATCATCGTGGTTATAATAGTTAAATCAGAAGCAAGAAAAAAAAGAATAAACGAACGTGAGGTTTAGTCCAAAACAAGAAAAAAATTAAAAAAAAAAACACGGAAAACGAGAGCAAAAAATGCAAAAAATTAAGTCTAGAGGGAAAAATCGCCGTAAACTGGGAAAAGTGGAAGCGAGCATTTAACGTAATGGTGGAGGCAAATGAAATAAAGGATAACAAAATAAAAAAAATCAAGATGCTGTTTAATGGTGGTATAGAATTACAGGATATTTATTATAATTTGCCGCAAGATGCTGAAAACGACGAAAAAAAGAAAGGGAACGAGTTTTAATCAATGCTAGACGCTTTGGATGCGTATTTCTTGCCAAAGACAAGTTCTGCATTAGAACGTAAGTATTTTCGTGCAATGAAATAGAAGCCAGAAGAAAACATCAGCCAGTTTGTAGTAAGACTGAGGCAACAAGCAGCAAAATGTGAATTTAAGAATGAAAAAGAGTATGTCCGAGATCAAATCGTATACAAACCCAAACATACCCAGAGAGAAAAGTAATCAAAAAGGAAAGCGTCGATTTAGACGAATTGATTAAATTAGCCCAATGATTGGAAATTGTAGAGTTGGCAGACAAACAGATAAAAAATCAGTATGAACAGAGAGAGAAACCGAGGAAACGATGAAATGCATCGAAGTCGATTGGAACCGAAATATATTAGTGCGAGTAGAAATTTGAGAAATAAAGGCGAAATAAAATTGACGGGAGGTAAGCCAAATGAATTTTCCTGTTTTAAATGTGGTAGAATTGGTCATATAAGTAGAGACAAAAGTTGTTCAGCGATAGGGAGGCAGTGTAGCAAATGTAAAAAGTTTAACTATTTTTAAAAAGTAAATCAAAATTAGGTTCTAAACGTGAAAGATATGTAGAGGATAAAGAAGAGAATAAATTGTCAGAGAGTAGCGTCATATTAAAAGTGATAGACAGTAATAATAAAAGGAATGGAAATATAGTAGTGGTCTGTTTAGTAGGCAATGTAAATATGGGAATGACTGTAGATACGGGTGCCACAGTTGATATAATTAGCGCAGAAATATATTTTAAAGCGAAAGAAAGAAATATAAAGGTGATAAAGGAAGATAAAACAAACGAAAGCCAATTACAAGTTTGGAAGTAATATCTGTTGATATACGATTGATTTAAAAGTATGAGACTTTAATTGGGACGGATGATAGGATCGTAAAGCTGAAAGGGGTTCATGTCGAAATTCATATTGACAGATCAATAGTTCCAGTGCGGCAGCCTTATTGGAGAATTCCGATTCTTTTAAGGGAGAAAGTGTCGGTCAAACTGAAGCAGTTAATAGATAACGATATAAAAGAACGGGTAGAGGAAATATCCGAATGGATATCTCCATTAGTGGTGGTACCAAAGAACAAAAGCAATGATGTTAGGTTGTGTATTGACATGCGACAGCCTAATAGAGCAATTAAGCGAGAAATACACCCACTTTACCTACTTTCCATGATGTACTTCCAAATTTATCAAAGAGTATAATTTTTACGAAGCTGGATGTGAAGAGCGCATTCCATCAAATAGAAATAACGTCTAGTTCTAGGGAAGTAACAACATTTATTTCACACGAGGGGTTTATAGGTTTAAAAGGTTAATGTTCGGAATGACATGTGCCAGCGAAATTTTTCAGAAAACAATGGAAAACTTGTTAGTGGGAATTAAGGGAATCGTGATATATATCGATGATATTTTAATTTATGTAAGGGATTTTAAGGGACATGACAGAATATTAGAAGAGGTAGTGGGAAAGTTAAAAGATAGTGGAATAGTTTTGAATAGAGAAAAGTGTCAATATAGAAAAAACGAAATTGTTTTTATGGGACATATATTAAATGCTAATGGAATCAGACCTACAGTAGACAAGGTTAGTAATATCAAAAATTTTAGGCAACCAAAAACGAAGGAAGACATTTTCTAGGTATACTTAGTTATATTAGAATAATAGCTTTTGCTTCCAAAGGTTTGTCGGATATCGAAAAGAGATATTCTCAGACCGAAAAGGAGGCGTTAGCTTTGGTCTGGGCAGTCGAACGTTCTAAAATTTATCTAATGGAAAAACAATTTGAGCTGATAACTGACCATAAACCGTTAGAGGTATTATAAAACCGTGCCCGAGAATATAGAAAGATGGGTAATGCCTTTACAATCATATGACATGAACGTAGTATATAAACCCGGAAAAACGAATATAGCCGATCCATTATCAAGGGTATGTCCGCAAAATTTCGAAACGTATGACGAAAAAGGGGAGAAATATCTACATGAAGTGGTCAGAATAGCAACACCAAAAGCTATTATAATGGATGGAATTAAAGAAGAAATTATGAAGTACGAAGAAATAACAGATCTAAAGTGTTGTTTGAAATACGGCAAGTGGCCACGGTAGATGTCACACTAGAAGCGGTATTCAGATGATTTATCAGAGGTGAATGGAATATTACTGCGTTTCCGAAGAACAGTTATTCCAAAATGTATCCAATGGTTGTCATATGGTACCTAAAAAAAAAAGAATCCAGAGCCTTTGTATATAACGCAATTACCTGAGGGTCCATGGAAGCAAATACGGATGGATTTTTTTGGCCCACTGCCCAACAGGGATTATATTTTGGTGATAACCGATGATTACAGTCGATTTGTGCTTGTGGAAGTCATGAAAACATGTACAAGTGAAAGGACGATCGAAGTACTAAAGCTATATTTACCCGGTCAAAATGAGAGACCAGAAAACAAGCTATCTTCGAATAAATGTCAACTAAGACGGACTGATCATCTAAAGAAGATAATGCCAATGGCAGATAGTCATAAACGACAAAGTGAGATGCCAGCCGGTAATGAGTTAGATAATATAGGAGAGTCAGTAAGGTCGGAAGTACCGGAATCAATTGCATTTTCGAGGGAGAAAAAGGATATTGTAGTAACGGTAATGTAAGCATCGGTATGAAGGGAATACATGATAAACCATTTATCATCTTATAGTGCACAACATCTTATAGTGTTGTGTTGTTTGAACTCCAATGAACTCCATTTTTACCCATGACAGTTGTCTGTTCCAAATAAAATACGTAGAGTAAATTTTTTTTGCAATGTATTATTCAATGACGTCATGGAAAAAGTTATAGATTAACCCATGACGATATTTTTCAATGACAATTAATCAAATTTTGATCAGAACAAAGATTGATTGAACATTTTGGTTAATGCAGTGTTCCAAAAACGTATATGATTCTAAATATTTATTTATTTATTTTACTAATCATAATTTTATATTAACAAACATTTAATTATAAATTATGTTTAATAAAATTAAAAATTAGTGGCTTAAATTAAAAAAATCTTTTTATGCTTTGCTTAGTACAAAATTTAAATGTTTTGTATAAGTGTGAACATAGTATAAACACACATAGTACTTCCATGGTATGTTAGCTCATTGACGTGCTAGATGTCGCTACTGGTACCGTTTTTAAACAATCAAAATATTTTTGTATGTATAATCGCCTAAATGTCATATATTTATTCAGAATTTTTAACGATATTCTATCGACCCGACATTTGGAACATCAATGGGTAAACTAGTTTGTTCATATGATGGTAGTACTATATGTATTTATACTATATGTATTTATACTATGGTGTGAAGGAATTCGATTATTAATAATTTTGTATAGATTAATTCTGTATGCAACGCTCTATAATAGAAAAACTGAATCAAAGTGCAGTCGAACAATTCATTAAACATTGCAGAAATATGATCATATTTTAATCCGTTGGTATACCTCACTATATTCTTTAGAGTAACCTGTAAAATATTTTATGAAATCTAGTTACAACTTAAATAGAGGAATTCACAATATAAAACGTGGGGTATCACTAAATATTTCGATTGCAATATGCGAACATTTTTGGGCCATATCGTTCTGTGAAGCTTTAGACCATACAAAATAGAGTGAATTTTATTAAAAATTCTAATAACAAGTCTCCTGTCGTATAGCGATGGTTAAGATACTTGCTTATCACGTCGCGGTCCCGACTTCGATACTCGCCATTGACCAAAAATGTCTAAATATAAATTAAATATTACATCTTGTACCGATGACCGAATTGCATGTAAACAAACGTTCGTTGGGCTAACCATCTACAACGTTTGCCAATTCGTAACAAGAGGTTCAAAAAGGTCTCGTTAGAGGCGCAATATGGAACGTTTATGGCCTATATACACCATAGTACTGCATTAGTGAAGGTACTAAAAACGGCGATTACCCAGAACTACTAAGATACCTCATTGATCCGGGTTCTCAAGCATCTTTTTTACCGAGCATCAGCGAAAACAAGTAACAACAAAAACCTAAATGACCAACAATTTGTCGGTCCAACATTACAAGAGCAACTTATTTCAATCTTACTAAGATGGAGAAAGCACTAAATTGTTTATACAGCAGACATCGAGAAAATATACCGTCAAATACAAGTACATACAGATAATCAAAAATACCAAAAGATATTCTGGAGAGAAAATTAACAGGAACCCATCAAAGAATACAATTTAACAACAGTAACCTATGGAACAGCGAGTTTTCTTTATCTTGCTATCCGCACCTTACAACAACTAACGTACAATAAAATGGAAGAATTCCCAAAAGCAGCCAAGGGTGCATTACAAGATTTTTACGTAACTGATCTGCTTTCCGGTAGAGATTCTGTCGAAGAAGCTGTACAACAATAACAGATAAAAGGCCTCTTAAATAAAGGCAGGTTTAAGTTACGCAAATGGACCAGTAACCATTTTGATTTACTGAGCCAGATACCACAAAATTCAAGGGCCGTGACAGGACAGGACAGAGATGTTCCAGATTCTATGTAACATGTTAAATTCATATCTGGCTTTGTTTATGCATTTATTTATGGCTTCCTCTGCCCATAATATAAATACATATAGTACTACCACCATAAGAAAAAAAACAGTTTACCCATTGATGTTCCAGATGTCGGGTCGATAGAATATTATCAACATTTAGAATAAATATATGACATTTAGGCGATTATACATTTAAAAAATATTTTGATTACTTTAAAGCGATACTAGTAGCGACATCTATCATGTCAATGGGCTAACCTACCATGGTAGTACTATGTGTATTTATACTATGCTCTGCCTCACCTGTGTTTTGTTATTATGTAAGCAAGGTATACAAATTCGTTTATATATTCAATTTGTTATTGATTGATGTGCATCGGTGAGTTTATATTCGGGTTGAGTCTAGTTTTTCTAATGTTTATCTTGAGACCAACATCACTAGCGAAAGTTGATAGCTATTTGTGTGTGAGCAAGAATATATCATCTAGGAAATCTAGACCATTGAGTTTACCTGTTAATCCCTCTTTTTTGAATAAGTTTTCTAGCGTATAAAAGTGGGTTTATGTCCGTGCGTTTTTGAAGATGGTAGGCGTAGAACTCGGGAAATGATACCTTCTGTTTATTTTGTCCAGGTTTCTCAGGCTGCCATATAAAGTCTTCGTTTGGAAATAATATTGGTAAACCATCGGATCAACATTAGGGCTGAAGATATTCATTTTTTGAATACTTTAAGCATTTTATGGGAAGCATATATCCTTCTCAAGTAGAGGATGCCCATCTTCTGAAGTGGATATAGCTGCAACGTCATTCGCTGTTGGAAGGTTGTATCTTCTGGGTTCCTTGCACTTGCCCTTAAAGAACCACATTTGAATGTCTGTAGACTGTATGTTGTTTAAATTATATCCTTCATTATCTTAAATGCTTGGGCGTAAGGATTAAATTGTCTAGCAAATTCAGGATTCGAATATTGCGCTGGATAAGTTGCAAATAGTTCGCTTCATTTTCTCTTGCAAATCCAGAAGCACCATTGCCTTTCCATATGTTCTGTCCAAAATGTTTTGAGTCAGCATCGGTATTTTTTAACCATGATCTAAGAGATTCCGGATACTGCGTCTACACGGTTTGAACTGGTTCTTTCCCTTTGAAAATGTTGAGTTCTGCAGTAATTTGGAGTTTGTTTAACTCCAAATAGGAAAGGTTGTTTCCGTAGTTCGGCAGCCAAGAAATACATCATTACGATATATGTTTGAATTTTAAATATATCTCTAGCGGTCATCACAACATCCGGTGTATTCTGTTCATCAAACATGTGATCGATATTTGGGAATATCGATATGTGCTTGTCGGAGATTTGGCTAGATTTGGACACTTTCAACATTTGCGATAATCTTTGACTCTATTTTTTTCGATTTTTTTCTTTGACCCATTATCTGAATAAGTTCCTCACAAATTGTTTTGGTACGTTTTGCTGCCAGACCTCTTTCTGAGAATCTGGCGGGAAAGTGAATGATTCTGTGATATCAGACCTATTTACAGATTGAAGAGAATTTGATTCTAGGTTGTGTTGAAATCTGCGCAGTGATGATGACGACACATTTCAGAGCTATTTCTCGTTTCCACGGTATCTCGCTGTGTTCTTGCTGAATTTACTCCATTACTGTCCTTGTTTGTTTTGCTGACAACATCAATTTTGTTAAAGTGGATATAGTTAATTTTAAAAGGGAACCTTAAGGTGTTTCCATTTCTGCTTTTTGTTTTGGTTTTTCCGAACCACTAGGATATAGCATTACAAAATTTAGAGATTCATAATTATATCTAATAAAAAAATTCTAAGAATAGATTTTTAAATGAAACAAAGAGTGAAAAATATTGAGTAAGTTCACAATTACTCCACAAAATATTAAAAAAAATCCAATTTGAATATTTGAATAACAAACTTCTGCGTTAATTATCTAATTTTAAATAACCTGTCAAATTAATTTTTTTGGTTAAAAATTAAGATATAGATTCTGTAACACACCGTGTAATTGTAATCGAGTTATATAATTTATTTTCGAACAGACACAAAAACATTTTCTACGAATCTTGTCAAAGTTGATGATATGCAAGAATTTTGACATTTTACTATTTTCAAAATGGCTAACTTTTGATTTGTATTCTATGTCTCTGAAAGTCTGTACTGTTTAATTGTCATAATTTATGCATCGTTGATTTAAATTTTTAATTATTAAAAAAATTTACCAGAAAAACGATATTTTTAAATTATATGTAAAGAGATAATGAGTGTCTTTAGACCATAAATTGTTTAGAAGGACCGACATTAAAATAATGCATATTGAAAAATTGTCCAGAGCTATTTAATAATTTTTTTATATAACGTTTTCTAATAATTTTTAAACACAACAAATAATGCTTTAAGTGTAAATACAAAAACCCAAAAGATTTCTTAACGTCAAATTTATAGTGACGGTCATGGGCGTTTAGAAATTTTTACCAAAAGATATTGCAATTGCAATGGTATATTTTAGGCGCTTTCGATTGACATGAATAAACAAAATTAACTGAATCAACTGAAGTGTTTTGACTGTTCGAGTCGGACCTGTCAATTCAGATAAAAAAATTGAGCAACTGAATTAACTGAATGTGTATTTTGCTCGTGGAGTTAATTCACTTAGGTTCTTGTTTTTGTTTTATTGAATTTTTTTCTGTTTCGCGTTCAATTTTTTAAAATTAGAATATATATATATATATATATATATATATATATATATATATATATATATATATATATATATATATATATATATATATATATATTTATATATACATAATGTATGTATTTTATACAGAACCATCTAAATACAAGCCGTATTATTTGCATACTCATGCTTAACAAAAATATATACTTTGATTGTATTGTAAGTAATAATCTTGTTGCGATATGATCGCGATTATAGTAAAAACAAAAGAAACATTCACATACCAATTCAAAAGAGATTAAGAAAAGAGTAACTAAATAAGAGAAGAGAGAAAATCCTCAATTATGTTAATGGTGTGCGTGAAAAATATTCAATTATGGTAATGGTGTGCGTCATTTAAAGAGAAAATTACAATTTTTATATATGGATTTTGAAAGTTACTAACACATCTAAAGTATATATTTCTACTAATACATTTTAAAAATATATGAAAATATGTGTCAACGAAAATTTTAATACGGCATGTAGTAAAGAGGGTTTTGATTTTATAGCAAGTTCTAATGATTTTATTATATGCATTTTTTATTTTCATTCCCGCTGTAGTAAACAAAAGCCGAATTTAAAATGATTTATCTTTGACATTTATCTGAAGTGATAAATACCACTCGAACACTTCAGTAGCTCAATTATCAAAATAGCAACTGAATTGTCTAAATAGTAACTCAATTTCATTCTGTTGATTCATGTCAATCGAAAGTGTCTTTTATGTCAGATGGAGAGGCCGTGTAAACAAAAAAAATGAGATTCACATTAAAAAGACCCGTTAAACATAAAAAGGGACTTGAGACATATAAAGTAACAAAAAAAAAAATAAGCTTATATATAATTTTCAGTTCAGTTTTTTCTTAGTTTTGTTTTCTGGGTTAAATCGGATTCGACATTAAAAAGCGTTTTGTTTTCATTGTGTTATTCTGTAGCCGAATAGTCAGGTAAATGGTACTTTTTACTATTTTTTTACAGTGTATAGGGTAAATTCAAACACTGTACTAAACAGCTGGGTAAATGGGTTCTTGTTGTTGTGCGTTTGACGTTTAATTGTTTTTATACAAAAGCTGTTTTCTGATTCTCTAAAAATATTTTTTTGATAATTTGGCAATTTCTCCACACATTTTTGTCATTAATGCCTTATCTACTTTATCTTGAAATGATATTTCACAAACACTAATAATCGTATCATTAATATTTGCCATTTTTTAACAAACACGTGAAATAGTTTGTGTTGATAACACAAACTATTTCACGTTTACCAGTGAAATTAACCCTTTAAACCAATATATTTTACTCTACCAGCCGATTTGGATAAATTTATTTACCAAAGAATTCGGACACTACTGGAGGTAAATGTGTACTAAAATTTCAATTTACTGTACTAAACGATTTACCCAACTATTCGGCTGCAGCCGTTTTGTTTTGGAATAATTTTTTGTTATGGAATAAAATGGGATCCCAACTAAACAGTGCCTTAGGGTTCAGCCTATTAAGCCTAAAGGTAAATCCAGGCCTGGATATTATAAATGCACAGTTAGAATTGAACTTATTTTCTTTCAACGAACAAAATGTAAACACAATCGTGGTTGCGTAGTTTGTAAGAATGAGATGGATGGAATTAATGAATGGGAGCACGATTAACGGAGGTGCAAATGCACTGAATATATTTATAGAATAGTATTACGTGAATTAACACGCCCATATCTTTTTATAATTCATTTATGACTAACAAGGTCAAGGCCAATTTTATTTTACAAATATTGCAAATTTGCACACGGTTATCAATCATCGATCGAATACGCGCCATTGCTTATTCAAAAAACTAAAATCCAACTCTGCCGAAACCAAAAAATTTCGAACAAATGATCACTTTTATTTGTAATAAAAGCAAAAAAATTATTTTTATACAAATCGATTAAAAATAAATCAATAACAAATCATGTAATGCTACATCTTGCAATTAAAAATAACTTTTAGCCCACTTTTTAGACTATACGCAAAAAAAGAAAACTTCGAAACAAAAGATTTCTTCTTATCCGTTACTATAACTTTACAGTCGTAATATATAAAGCTTTTTTACTACAATTTAGATCCTTGAACTTAACAAAATTAGATTAATGATTTATAAATATTTTGCCTTGATCGATTGTATGTCGAACTATTCAAAAAATTTCACAGATATAGACAGGTATAAGCTATGCGAGCACAGATTTGAGCTGCAAACCTATATCTAACGTACTTTGTATATTTGATCAGAACTTGGGAATCTCTGACCCTTTGCTAGTGTAACTAACTCTAGGACGATCGTAAGGAACTGGGAGTTAGCCTTTTATTTTTGCTTCTTATTTTGGCTGGAATTCCTTAAGAATCCGAGTTGAGACCTCTATAATTCCTGGTTTACGTATAAATGGACTTTTCAAGTTCCCAAATTTTTTCAAATGAACTTTTGCTACTAACTGTGTTTGTATATGATTTCAAGTTTAGCTCCACTAGTTCAAATAAAAAGCTAACATTTCTGGTATGAAACATGATCTAGATTATCTGTTACTTTTGAGTGATACAACTAAAATAATACATTTTACCTGCAACAATTTTTCGCTGTGATCAAATACTTTCGGACTATCGCAAATCTACTTTAGAAACCCACATTGAAACCTCAAAATTCAAACTATTATTAGTACCCAAGAAGATGTACGATTCACATCTCTTCCTCGTTTTACTTTTTAAAGTTAGTTTATTTTCTAGTTCTAGTATTCAAGTACACTTCGAATAGATTTAAACTATCTAGTCCCGCGTGTGTTGATATAAAAATTTCATTACCAAATATTTTAAACCGCTTAATGGCGAACACATGACACATTAAACTATATAATTTATGTGCTTAGCATCAACAAGAATAATCATAAACACCAATCACCCACATATTTCCAAAAAGAAAATATTTTTATTTTCGTTGACATTACATTATTTCACGTCAAATAATTCATGCGAATATAATTTTCCAATTGCGTTTTTATTTATAATTTTTTTTTTAGAATGATCACGAATCGAACACATTACACTCACCTTTGTTATAATAAGTGGTGCATCTAAATCACTTCCACCAACTAATCGTATACCCCATGGTGTATTTGTACTTTCACGTTTTATTATAACACTAATACTATTTAGTTTAGGGCTCATTTTTTTTTAAAGTTCCACCCCCCACCACCGCCTAGTTAAATCTTTTTGATTTTATCTTAATTAATTAATTAATTATCGTGTGTGTGTGTTGACTAATTTAACAAATTAATTAGACTCGATTTAGAGTAATAAAATTTTGTTATATTAACAATATAGAACACTAAAAATATAAAATAAAATAAATTTATTAATTTAGAACACAAATTCGTTAATTTAATTCTATTAAATAATTACACTAAATTACGAAATTTTCTTGTTTAATTTCAAACTCGATTATCTTTAAAAAAAAATAATTAAAAATTCAAATACACACAACAGTAGTACAATATGAAAGCCACCCAATTACTAATTTAAGATTCGTTGGTGAAGAAAAACATTTTTTGTTTTTTACAATTTATACAACACAAAAATGAAAAGAAGATGAAAACTCGAGATGAAAATGAAAGAAAAACATACACACTTTGTGTATATGATCGAAGAGCAGCGAGAAGATGTGGAAGAAGATCATCGGATCGGGAAAAATTTATGTTATGTTTTTATACGTTTTTTTTTTGGTTGTTGAAAATATTGCAACACGATGAAAATGCACTCTGTATATGATTATAAATTATAATTAAAAATTATTTTTGAGGTTAAGGTAAATGCACTTAAGAGCAATCCACGTTAATATCTTAATATTTTTTGTGTAAAACAATGTGATCGTAAGATCTTACGATCGATGACAGTTTGGTGTTTATACGAGTGTACAAACTTTTTGTCTTGCTGCGATGTAATTCCCCGGGCTACGACCTATTTTATTGCCTTACTCAATTTAAACATGATTGGGACAAAATTAATGAATTAAAAAGTAATTAGTTGCCACATTGCATTTTTATTTTAATATTTTATAACATAAATTTACCGAATGTAAGAAGAAATTAATTTGTAATAGACCAAAATTGGATATTACTTTTATTATTAAACTGGGCTACAAAGTAATATCCGATATTTGTATTTCGTATTTAGATGTTATGTAATTTTAACTGTATATTAACTGAAAAATTGATAGGAAAGAGTTTTATCATTATTTAAAATTGAGCAACTAATAAAATTTGAGCAACTATTTTTGAAATTTTCGATTAATGCATATTTTAATATTATTTAAGTTGAAATTTAGGTAAGATTTACCACTTTGAATTTTTTACTACAAGTAATATATACTACAAGTAATATACTACATGTAATATATATATACTACAAGTATATATACTACAAGTAATATATACTACAAGTAATATTTTGAGCAACAGCTTTTGAAATAAAAGTGATATACAAATATGATGAATCAGTATTTTTTAATTATAATACAATTATCCATCGGTTGTTGTTAGGAAATCCAATAATTTTTTTCATAATATTTAAATGATATTTTACATATTATATAATATAGAAAAAGAGCACATCATATATTATAAAAACAACCATGCTTCTTTAATTTGAATATATTTGTAATATAAAAAACGAGTACATGGATGCCATTTTCAACATGTGATCATAAAAATGTGAAACCGATTAGTATACACTACATGTTGGCGGAATACCTTTATTTTAAATAATTGACGAGGGATCACCCAGCAAATATTTTTAGAGTAGGTTGTGATGTGCTCAAAATTGAATAAATTATCTAGTACAACAACTAAAAGCTACTTGCAGTCTTCTTTTAAACCATGCATAATCTAGTTGGCCCCAGACAAGATAAAAATGATAAAGTCCAAAGGATAGGACTGAACAACTCGATTTTAGTAGAGACTGACTTCAGGTACAAAAAAGTACCACGTGGACGTAAACACGTCGCTGAAAGTTTGGTTATAATATTTATTTGTGAAATGTTTCATCCTATAAATTAAATATAACACTTAAGTCCGATATAAATTAAAATTTATACAAGCTGAAGTCAGAATTAAAACGACAAACCGAGCTCGTATACAGATTGAAGAGGGTCGGCGATATTTGACTGTCTTGCGATAATCCTACCTGTAATCCTTTCCACACAACACAAGTTTCCTGTCTTTTATAAATTTATACACCCATTTACCAATTTTAACGGGGAAACCCAAGTTCAACAGAACCTGATACAGTTTTGCTGGAACCACTTAATTATATGCTCTTTCAATATCCAAAAATGCCGCCACAACCTCTTGGCATATATGCTTTGGACATTTCTGTCAAATGCTCAAACATTCGTTAGACCTTATCGATTGCTCGGTCATTTATACCTCTGAAAATTCATATAGATGAACATTCATCCAATTTTGCATTCTCTATAGCTATTATTAGCTCGTTTGGGCTGAGGAACGAGTACCTCTTAGATGTTGTTATCACATTTTCTGCTGTTGTCACTTGTTGACTCTCTAATTCGTTGGCAATTTCCTCTTAACCATTAACAAGTCGCGGCAGTAGATGACACCTTTGCAGAAATTACAAAATTTATGTTCTTCCACTTTTATGGGCACATCAGCCAATTTCGTTTCTTTTATTAATTTGTTAATCCTTCATCTTTGCTTGTTAAAACCAAAAGATCTCCACTCCGTAATCTCTGATTTTCTTTAATGTGCGGTGTATCATCGACAAACTTTTTTCAATTAGAAACGGTGAGACTCCAGAGAAGCATGTTTCGTCAGTCAGCACGTCAGTCTATTTAATAACCAAATATTTTTGTTCTTCTGTGCTCTCTTCAAAGAAGTTTTTTCCCTTTTAAATTTATTTTCCTCTGGATTGGGGAACTCTCTCGCGTCAACGAGTGCCGCAAACCTATTTGAACTCAATTCCAGCACTCTTATATGGCGGCTTTTGTTACTGTTCACTGTCCTTAAATATAAAACTATAATTACTTAAAAGGTGTACCTTTATGATTTTTTTCTTTTTAAACCACCATCACAATTATGAGTATTTTTTAACACAAAACACTAAAAAAATAAAATTTTAATCTTAAAATAAAAAAATAAAAACAAAACAAACCAAAAAACAAATAATATTTTTGATGCTCTAAAAATCCCGGTGTACTTCGATTAAAATTTCGAATAAGACTGACGAACGAAATATGAACCAAAAAATAATTGAACAAATTTAAAATTGAGCTACAAATTAATATTCGAAATGTATCCATCTTTTACGGTTCGTAAATTTGATTTTTTTAATTATAGCGTATTTAAAAACAGATTAACTGAAGTTTTACCTTGATTTTTACCAAATTAAGGTACATATTATTACATAGAATGATTTTAAGCAACAGAATGATTTTAGTGCCTAACCAAAAGTCCTATAGGTAATTTGAATGATGATCAAATTTATAAAAAAGTGAGCCTGCCAAATAGTGGCTCTCTTATTAGTTCCAATTTCAACTAAAATAATTGCTCTAATAATTGCATCTAGTACAACTTGCTACTGATATTGGGCGCAAATGTCAAATGTGTAAAAAAAATATTATTGTCTAAAAAAATGAAGCAATCAGATTGAGAAAATACTTTTTAATAAAATAAACAGAAAATCTTTGGAAATTTAAGAAATTCTGCTTAAAAAGAGTACAAAGTACATGGAGGCAAACTAAAATTTAATTTACCAAAGGCCTTTTTTACCTTACAAGTTTATGTTTAATAAATAAGGATAAGAAAATTATGTTTTTGTGTCTATTGATATACTCTTAATAAACATATGGAGATAAAGTCATTTATAAACTGTAAATAACAAACCTTATGTACATAAGCTGTTTTTTTGCCAAGGTGGCAAATTTAGAATCATCTTCACTATTTTATTTTAATAAAACTGACATTTATGTTTGTGAGTTTTTGCGCAATAACTTGATTTAGAAGTCTTTTAAATATTTAATTGTTCTGCCTAGTTTTTTGATTTATCATTTAATTTAGGTGGCCCATTATTAGTGGTTCCGCAAATAATCAATACTACATGTTTAAATGAAGTTTCGGTGATTTTGGGTCAAAATGACTGGTTGTTATTGCGCAGTATCATTCGTATTCAAAAATAGTTTGGTATCCAATGATAATAGAATATTCGATACAAATAAGTTATACAGAGCAAGACTGAGCACTCTTCTCTGTGGTACTGCTTAGGTGATAGGATACCTTTCAATGGGATTCCCTCAAGGTAAAGTAGGAAGCGGAGTAGACCATAGGCAATAGCCAACGTTTCTGATTCTTAACTATGATAATTGATCTCATGTTTACTAATAGTCTTAGAGCAGTGACGCCGTCTCCCCACAGTTTTATATGCCAGCCCTCCACACTTCTATCGTAGGATAGTTGCGTGATCTGACAATTTTCAATATCCCTTATTACATAGCGACCGTTCGGCAAACTCTTGTGAAAAACATAAGGACCACGTAAAAGGGGAACACATTTTTTATTAATACCAGGGGTGGTATCCACATGACGAATTGCTACAAAATCCCCGATTCATAATTTTGTGCGGGCCTACAATGCTCGTCAAACTACTTCTGGTTATACTTCTGCCTTTTTTTAATACTAGCAGTAGCAGTATCCCTAATAGCACTAAGATCTCGATCGACAGTATTTAACTCTTTGTTGGATAAATATTCGCTAAGGAGGTCAATTTCTGAACCTCTCTGAACACCAAATAACAATCGACTGGGTGAAGTCCCCACAGACCGCTGTACCGTATTATTTAAGGCATGTACTCAACATGCTTAAGTTTCTTTGTCCAATCGGAATGTTGCAATGGTTCAGTCTACTTCTCCAACATATTCTTAAGGACACGATTGACACGTTCCATTTGTCCATTAGCCTGAGAGGATGCTACCGCCACATTAACATGTCAAATATTAAGACTCTCCGCATAAGAGGCAAATTCTGAAGATGTGAAACAAGTACCTCTGCCGGTGATCATGCGGGCGAATCTACTGTAGTAATCAAAGTATTTATTAAGCGAACAACACACCTCTTTAGTACTTGTAGAATTAACAGGGTACAATCGGACATATTTAGTAAAGGAATCAATAATCTCCATCAAGTGTTTTCGTTTGGAAATAATTGAAGGTGAGGACCAAAATGATCGAGATGGATGGTATCAAACGGAACAGGTTTCTTTGGTATATTAAACAATGCGCATTCGGTTGAACGAGATTGTGAATAATGCTCTTTTATTTTTTCATAACACTTTGCACTCTAACTATAAGTTGTTGTTCCATTTCACGTGGGACATACAATAATAAGCGATCTTCCTTACTCTTATACTATAAATTATACCGTCACACATTTCATAAGCAGAAGATTTATTAGTTTCTAGCAACTCTTTGAGTTTCATAATCACCGGATCACGGTTTTGCGTAAGTCGTAATTGCGAATCAATATCGGAAGTATTAACGAAAGGAACTATAGAATTCCGACTGATGACATCCACATGACTCATCTGAGTGCCATGACGATGTTTGAATTCACATCTCCTTTATTAAACGTAAGTACTAAAGAGTTACAATCGGTTATAATAGTAAATAGAATTCCCTTAAGGTAAACTCGGAAGTGGAGTAGAGCATAGACTTTGAATTCTTAACTATGATAATTGATCTTATGTTTACTAATAGTCTTCGAGCAGTAGGCTACTGGATGGAATTTTGAATCACCTTGTTTCATTAAGTCCTAGTTTTGGATCTATATCACACTGAATATCACGAACACTATTTACTAAAGCAGCAAGTAGAAAAAAATCAGAGTCAAGATCAGAACCAGAAGAAGCCATGGGTACTAAAGCACTAAAACGATTAATCGATAAATCACCCTTCTATTTTCTAAGAATAATTTAATATTAAAAATATGGAGTACATCCCGGCCTACAAGTAAATCAACTGGAAATATATGATCTGGAACAATGAAGACGGAAATTAATTTAATCTGTTGACGAATACGCAAATAACATTGAATCTTACCATAGGTATATATAAATTGATTGCCAATACTAACGAAAGCGGATTTACCTAAGGGACCAAAAGACACATCGCCAGGAAGCACGTCTCTACGGAGAAAACTGGTCGGACTGCCGGTATCCAAAAGAGAACTAATCGAAATAAATTGCGTGCACTGCTTAAGTTTTCCACCAAATATAATACATGCCATACTGCTTACAGGCTAAATCTGCTCTTCGACTTCTTCACCAATCATCTCGGAAGTGGGTTGAGTTACAGCAGCAACACTTTTTTGTTTGTGTTTCGGACAGTTTATGTTCTTATGCTCCGTTGAGCCGCACAAAAACATGAACTTGGTGCACGTCTAGGTGCAGACCACTCAGCAGACATGTGACCGAGAACAATTGTACCGTCTAAATTGCTTTTGATCGGAGCTGGCAGTTGAGGTAGGCATTCTTCCAACATCCGAAGTTTTAAGTTTGGCACCAGTGGAATTGCCAGTTGTATTGGTGCGGTTATACAACACTAGTTGTTCGTAGGTAGGTATATCATCGATCAGTTGTTCAATTGTTTGGGCGCTAGCCAACACAGTCACGTATCCCGAAGTGTCACGTATGACATGGACAATGAACGATATTAAATCTTTCTCCGGAATACTAGCTCGCATCACAGACTGCTGTACACACGTGATATAATGCGCTATGGCGAATACGGTGTTTTAGTCTCTCATAGATTCCATAGGCTGGCACCTGATGGTCAAAGCGCTTGAGCAATGCCCCGCGTAATTCACTCCAGGGAGTAACGCAAATGGTACGTAGAAAGAGTTCAGCCGAGCCCTTAAGTAGATGGCGAGCCATACGGTAATGGTCACTATCATCAGCGCCCAAAGTCATCACATCCTCGAAATCAAGCATCCACTTTAAAATCACATAATCATCTATACCACTGAAGGTATAGAAATGTGAACCGTCTAGGTTCACATCGGAGGTCTTCACATTCCTTTTAATAACGTTACTAAGGTTACTAGTGGTGGTGGTGAAACTGGTCACTTGACGATTTAATAATTTCATCAGCCATTTCTTCTAATGTTTCTTCGGTGGCTGTGATCGTAGAAGCACAAATGTTAGCAGTCGTAATTTGTATCTTGGAAGTCGGAAGGGCGGTTACCTGAAGTACACAAGTCTCATTCGGAACATAAGTCGTCTGACTGATCTCTGAAGTGGTTTGATAATTGTCAGCAGTCGAATCGGAATTTTTGGGAGTAACCAAATAATTCTTATATTTCTTTCTTATTTTCTTATTTTTCTCCTCCTCCTTCTATTTTTTACCGCGTTCATATATCAATTCTTTATTTTGTGTCGTTAGGGTCAATTATAAGTTGGTTTATAAGAATTGTTTTATTCTACAATATCTTGGATGACCCACAATCAGAACGTCGGCAATTACAATGATCCTTATTATTTTTCCACTATCGGTAGCTAGATCGTGTCGGGAGTATGGATTTATATTTTCACATAACTCAGTCTGATTTTTGCCATGTTTAGAATTAAAGTCCCCAATCACTATTCTGACTCGTGTTTTGGTATGAATCCCATCAGATTATCCAAATCGTTGTAAAATGAATATTTTATGAGAAACTTTATCTTTGGGATGGCTTACATCAGTAGGTCCCGTGAAAACAAATGATTGACAGGTTGATAAAAACATCTCCACTATAATTGCGAATGTATTGCATTGGGGCACATGGTGTCCGCATTTTGGCAATCGAATTTATTGTACAGCAACGAGTTCCAAGCGATTCTGTTTCATTCATATTGCGCAAGTTTTTAACAAAGTTGGGCGAAATGCCAACTTTAATTTAAAAGATAACATAAAAAACAAAAGACAACTGATATAAATATACATAAAATGGCAGATCATTCACAGAAACCATCGTTGATGCAGCATGATATGTTAGAATAGAAGCCATAATCTCCATAGGCAATTTAAAGTGAACTACGTTATAATTGAAATTCAGAAGAATGCAAGGAGTGTTGTGACATTTTTGAAGCAACAAATTCAAAACAACATAGTTCGTTGATTTCGTCACGGTGATCTCTTGGAAAGTTGGAACCAACTAAATCATGTATACTCGTTTCAACTTCTAATCGCTAAAATATAACGTTTATTCTGCCGTTTCAATGGTATGGCACCTGTTGCTTTAATTAAAAAAAATTTTTTGTCATTTTATAAAAATTTCAAACAAATAATATTTCTTTAAGAATTTGTTAAGAACATCTACAAAACCATTTTTATGTAATAATTATTTACTAAAACATTTTTTATTTTTTTTAAAGGCTACTTATCTGTCTAACGAGATAATAAAGGTTTAATTAATGTTATGTCGCGACATTAAAATGTTCACTTTGTACCAAAAAAAAAAAAAAAAAATACATAAAATCCTCCTCCACCTTCTTAAACCGCATACCGTACACATTCAAAGTAGAAACACATATAATTTTTAAATGAAAATTGAATTATCTTGATTTTTTATTGGAAAATATTTTTCGTTTGTGTATTATCGAAAATTTCAAAGTTTATTTATTGGTTTGAAAGAATATGTAGCAAATCTTAAACCGGAAGTCTGGATATCTTAATAATATAAATTAACACATGCTAAATAATTGAAAAACGAATATAGCTAACCATTAATCAAATATTCTCGGTATCGAGAGGATCCCGATCGCAAAGAAAACATCTTGATACTCAATGCTTTGTGTCTGGCTTTTAATCGAAGTATATACATTATGATGGTTATATATTCGCCACTTTAAATCATTTTTAAAAACTTTTTTTTGTACAATGAATCATTGAATTGATGATTTATTCGATTGGCAATAGTATCAATCGTTGTCTAAATTTAGAATTTTTTTTATTGATCGATTATTTTCATCTTATTACGATTGATGGTAGTACTATGTATCCGCGGAAATATATTGGCGGAAATTTTTACAAATTTTTTTTTTGAAAGCAGTGATGGCGCAAATTGGATACATGTTTTAAACTCCCTCTAATTTAATATTTCACATTTAGAGTTTAGTTCTGGCTTAGACTCCCTAGTTTTAAAGGTTTCTATGTATCGTCGTATGTATGCATTTAGGTGTTGCATTCTTCGCTACTTTGTTTTAAAACTTTATTACATATTCTGCATTTAATGTTTATAGGGACTTGTAATATTAAAAATTAAAATGTTGATATGCTTATTATATAATTTAAAATTGCGAGACAACAAAAAGGGACGGAAATAAATTGCTATCTCCGGTATTCCGACAAGTCAAACACGAGTTTTATTTTAATCATACGAAAAAATTTGTTTTTCGGTAACGTAAACCGAAAATGGCGCACATTTGAATATTGCTCCATTAAAATGTCCAGTGAAATTTCAAGCAATTCGTTGATAAACACCATAATAAAAATGCACTTTTGGTACAATTCATTTGGCGATAAATATATACAGGGTGTATTATCATAAAATGGCTAATTTAAATTATTTGTAATTTCAATTACAAAAAATCGATTTTTAAAAATCTAATTTATATTAATTTTAAAGTTTTGTGTCAAATAAAATGCATATAATGGAGATTTTTGGTGGTTACATGACGCATTGGTCATAAAACGGTTAATTTAATTGATTTGTAATGTTTAAGAAATTTTTTAAAATCTAATTTATATTATAATTTTTATAATTTTATATTTTTAATGATGCCATAAATTAATTAATTGTAAATTCCAGGCAAAAACTAATCCAGATTACAGTTGAATGGTAGCACACTGGAGTTGGTGATAACAGATGGCAGAATACACAAAACAGAATGCAGAGCAGCTCAATAAAATTATGATTGTTTTATGCTAACAGTAGTTTGAATATTGGCTACCAGGAAACCGGACTAATTCTGTCATTACTTATATACCTTTCATTTCCTTCTACACCACAGAAATAGAATAGAATTGTGTCGTAATGAGCATGAGGTGTCTGAAACTGGGTAGTTTCTACCATGCATGGAAATATATTTATATAAATATAAATATATGAAAATCCCTCCTATCCTATCGGTTATTAAATGTAAAAAGGCTGTGGGAATAAGACCGGCGTGAACCGGAATACTTGAAAAGCGCTTGGTCTTACTGTCTCATCAATCTGTCAATCAATCAATCAATTCATCGGCGATAAATATATAGGGACATTCAATTCATTAAACATGGACGATGAAATAATAACCCCTACCAGGACCTCAAAGAAGAAATTCAAAAACATTTGCTACCTCAACAAAATATAACATATTTAAAGCGGGAGGATTCGAGGAATTGTTTCAAAGGAAACAAAAATATGACGAAGGGCTCAAATATTGCTTCAATTATAAAAAAAAAAATGGCGAAGGATTGCGACCTAAGGGAGCAAAAAGATGAATTTGTAAAAGATTTGTTAATTGCGGGTCTTAATTGTATCCTTAAAGAAATCAAAAAGGAGTTACTATTAAGTAGTGCAATTAGACCATGAAAGTTGTGCATATATGGGAGATATAGGTTTTTAAAACTTCCACGTGGCATTTATTCAACGCTGAAAATATTTCACAGATTAATGTGTGAGTGTAACATATTTAGTGCTCTTTCTGGTACTAAAGTCTATAGTTTATATTGACGATATTTTTGTTTTTGACAAAGATAAATCGTCAGGTTTAAAATTTATAAAAAAATAAAATGTGAATTTGCCAGATCTTTCTAGTCTTCCGATGTTCTCTAAATAAGTCCACAACTACTAACATTTAGTTTTGGTTCTTTTGAGATCTGCAGTGCATTTCATAAATCGTTTCCATGGACACGGTTTTTTATCTTATTGCTTTTGTTACAGATAAATCGAAGAGATCTGGTATTTTTGCTATCGGAAGGCTAATATTTTACAAAAACCATAACTTTGGTTTCACACTAATATTATCACTGAACTCAACCAGTTTAAACCAAAAAAAATGGGACGTTTTTTTTTTAAAGTTTAAATAATCTCTACTTGTCGGGAGGGATTTTTTTTTTGGTTTGCAGGCTAAACTAGCTCGAAAACATAAATTACTGTAAACTATGCCCACAACCAAAACAAAAAAAATTAGTTAAACCATATATCACAGATTTAAGCTTTACCACAGACGGAAACCGAACTAATTAAGTTATTTTGTAATTCTTCGATATCCTGATTTTGGTCGTCAAATGAGACTGCAAATTATGATAGTTTCTTACACGTGTTTTTATGTTCCCATGTTATTGAATAGCTGAATTATTACTTTAAGTGGCTTAACATAATTATTGGTCAAAAGGTCAGTGAGACAGTTCTAAAAACTTTTTTCAAATATAAAAAAAACTTAATTTCCTAAAATTTAGGAAGGCTATCATTCCAGTTTCGAACGACAGTTGGGACTAAGCTTGAGTTAGGAAAATGATTATAGGCCTAAGAGTATGCATAATAAATATTTAGTTTTAAAATTATCAAAATATTTTATATGTGTATTCGCCTAAATGCCATATATTTATACTAAATGTTGACGATATTCTATCGACATCGTGAACATTAATGGGTAAACTATTTTTTTCTTATGATGGTAGTACTATGTGTCTTTATATTATGGTACGTGTAACCAATGCATTAAACCAAAGATATTTGTGTAGATAATTACTGGATTCCGGGACACAAGTATCTGGTTTTAGTAAAAATTGCGTTCACAAAAAATGCATCTACCAACAACCAAACATCCACATGATGTACTGGATTACTATAAACGAAAGTAACCCCGACGAATATACGGACGAAAATGACTCAACTATTGAAATCGAAGCATTCCTCATTCAAAATTTAACCGCTTTACAGCCACCAACCTCACGACGCTTCGATATTGAGATTTTTAAAAATTGCGAACTGACATATCTTTTTTTCTATAAGGTCAAAGAGATCAACATAATCATTGAAGCAAATATTTTTTTTTGGGTTGCTAAAGGAAGGCCAAAACAATTTACGCCAAAAACAATTCACAACGCAAAGCACAATACCAGGATAGATTATTGTGGGTAGATCTATTAGACCACACACCAGTCGAGAAAACATATCTTCTTTAAGCCATTCAAAGGAAATTGGAGGTAGCTTATTGTAAAGATTCTGGGAGATTGAGAAACCAGAACATATTAATCGTCAGTTATAACAAGAAAATAAGTTATGCAAATACCATTTTGTAACTACCACAGTCATAGAAAACACTGATAACAGTGGCCTATTCAAAGTATGCCTGCCATTTAAACGTCCACCATCAGGTCTATGAAGCTCCTACCGCTGACAAACGTTTATAACCATGGAGAAGCAATTTAAGAGTGACAAAGAATTTGCGATAATGTGTAAATATTTTTTGTCGTCGTAACATATTTGTTTGGGCCACATGATAGCTGTCAATGAAGAACAATCAAATAGATACTACCAACCGCATCATGGTGGCATCGAAAAATCAGTTCCAACAATATATATATATATATATATATATATATATATATATATATATATATATATATATATCAGTGATGTGCGTCGACACGTCAACAATTATTGTCGACGTTGACGCGTCAACAATGCATCACCATTACGTCGTCATCTTTAAAGTACTTTTCATACCGACGACTTCGACTTTGGACTTCGTAAATGAAATTTTTTTAAAAAGCATTTAAACTATAAAACTTAGGTTGATTCGATTAATAATGTCAAGTTTTACTGTAATAAATCAAAATAGTTATAAAACTAATAAGTTTTATGTGATAAATCTAAGAAAATTAAAATAAAGTGCAATGAAGTTATCTGCAAAGCAAGTGCGATACGTTCCACATCTCGACTTTGCCAATTTGAAGTTGTACAAAGCAACCTCATTCATTTTGAAATGTCAATGGATAAACAAAACATCAAAATGGCAGCCGATGATATGTATAACTATTCTGTGGAATATTATTATGAGGACGAAAATATAAATAACAATCAAATAAATATTAGGGAAAGTGAAGAAAACTTTATTAGTGACAATAATTTTGAGGATTGTCTCATCCTTGAGGACGTGCAATCAAACTTGATTTTATATGATTTGTCAGATACTGACTATACAACTCACGATACAACTCACAATTCACCAAAGACATTAAAACTGTTATACGTTTATGCAATTCACAAATAAAATATCAAAATTTTGACAGCTGTCAAATAAAGTCGACGCTGTCGGTATGAATATATCAATGCTTTGCATTTGTGGAATTTAATTTTTTTGCAAAGTCGAAAGTCGAAGTCGTCGGTATGAAAGGTACTTAAGTCGACAATGACCTAATGTCGAGAAAAAAAAATTATTTCGAAATTTTTGTTTCCTCGTTTTGCTTATCCCTTTCTAATTCTAACCAAATTTTCCATTAGTTTTTTATTATCTTTTACATTACAAGTGTAAGAGTCATAATTTTACAATTAATAAGCCAACCAGTGAGTCAGCACCAATTTTAAGTAAGAATACGATTCATCGAGTCCACATGTTACTGACCAGTAAAGTCTTAATCATAACGTAAACCTTGAAAAAACAGTTAAAAGCCAATGAAGTTGTGATCATAGAAAATAAAACAAGTAAACAACACAACGAAATGGAAAACGTAATAAATTACAAGTAAAAATGATATTAAAAATCCTGTCAAAAGATGGGGTATTACAAAAAATAAATAAATTTTAAAAATATGTGCGTAGAATGCTAAAAAAAAATTATAAACTGTCACTTATACATTTTGAAGCAAATGGTTGTATGTTTTTTGTAAAAACGCATAGTCAGATTGCTTATTTAAACAATTTGGACTTAATTTTATATGAATAATTTCTAAAACTCTTCTAATGGTTTTGGCTCCATACTGAGAATTTGAATATTATCCATAAAAATTTCGTGTTTAGAATTGTGTAAATGTGTGGTTAAGGCACTAGTAGTGTCAGAACTAATATTTAAAAAAAAAAAAATTTTTAGCGTCATGTTTATGTTGGTAAAATCTTTTCGTTAAAAGTTGTTGTGTTTGGCCAATATAGGTCTCATTGCGTTCACAGTTAATTTTATATACTACATTTATGTTATCACCTAACCGAGTAGGATCTTTCAACGAAGAAGAAAAATGTATATATATATATATATATATATATATATATATATATATATATATATATATTTATATATATATATATATATATATATATATATATATATATATATATATATATATATAATGATCAGTTTTTCTTACTAATATTTCTTATGAAATAATGTCAAAAACTGCAAAAACTGGACTTATTAATTAGGCCAATATTAGTTTGTAAGATATGCGTACTTTTCGTTAGTTTCTTTAACTGAAAGATTCGAAAATAAAGCCATTGGCAGTAAAATTAAAAAAAAAAAAAAAAAATTAATTAGGCCAAAAATTTATCTAGCCCAAAAATTCTCCAATAAATTCTGATTTGGCTGTTGTTCTAACAAAAAGAATCCATAGATAATAAGAATTTAATTATTTTCAAAATTGTTGCTCTTTTTATAAACTGACCATGTATAATAAATTGCCACAGTATATTATATTAGATTATGTCATTGCTGTAAAAATAATTAATTACTTTGCATTAAGAAAACCCAAATTAGAATTTAGAAAATTAGTCGAGACACATCACATATGCTTTAAAGTATTTTAGCTTACCACCATTTAGGCGAGAATTACTATTTCGATTTTAATTTTCTCGGTAGAATCAAACCTGTGATCAAACACCATCAACCACATTTTATTTTTGCAGATTACGGCAATGAACTTTATAAAATCCGCGTTGCGTACATTAACCCACAATTTTTTAGTTTAATTTTTTTTTTTGATTAAAAATAGAAATTTAGTTCAAATAATTACTTAATTAAATTTTTTGCTCAGTTTTGTTTATTTTAATTATTTTTTGATTTAGTCTATTTATTTATATATTTTGTTAGGTTTGGTGAATGATTGCGATGGAAGAATTTTGGCACCAATATTTTTTTTACAATAAAGTTCACCTGATTTTGCATTTTTAATAAATTTGTTTCGTTTTAACCAAAATATTGGTCATATACCATGTGGCTGAGTGGGTAATATACTGATATTTCGGTAAACAGATCCGTAGTAAAATAATTTTCTATGAGTAACCTACTGGTAATGTTTTTCACCTTCATTTAATACAAAAATTATCATTCGTTCACAGGTAATTAACTATTCAACTTAAATATAAAGAATCATTTTATAATAATTTACATGCTCTTACAAGAACCAATGCTGATAGCATGACGCCATAACTTTGTTTTGTGGGTTAAACGCTATAGCTGGTAAAAATAAAATCAAGTTATGTGAAATATTTTACCTTTGTGATAGAGCGCAATGTCATCTGTCATAAAGTATTTTTACACAAGCATGATTTTCTTAGAATACCACTACAGAGCCCTTTGTTTGTCGTGGGAGTTGTTTGTCGAAAGTTAGATCGCTGGGCTGACTACTCGCCTCCTTACAAAAGTATTGTTAAAAAAATAAACCAAAAGTAACACGATTTCGGATACGACGTTAACGATTGATACGTGGAATTTGCAGTCCCTGTGAAAACCAGACCCGTTTGACGGCACTATATCAGCCATGAAAAAGTATGGTTCGGAACTTGTGGCTCTCCAAGAAACTCAATGGCCACTTATGTCTCAAGGTCATACGTTGCTTTACAGTGGAGATGGCCTTGGCAGTCCTGATGTTGGATTTATCTTAGGCCACAGGTGAAAAAGGTAATTTTGGATTTTATCGCACTCGAGATTATAGATGTAGCTTAAAACCTCTTTTAGAATAATTTAGAAGACCTGTTGAGATCGATACCGGGATACGATGCCAGAATAGTGATAGATGACTTTAATGCTAAAATTGGCCATAAACTGTCTTAATAAGTCTTAATTGTGGAAGCTATCGAAAGAGGTTTATTAATGAAAATCGTGGAGGACAATGGTAAATATGTTTCAAATGAATTCAGTTTTCACTAAGCCATAATATAAATACACATAGTATTACCATGGTATGTCAGCCCATTAACGTGCTAGATGTCGCAACTGGTTTCGATTTAAAATAATCAAAATATTTTTATATGTATAATCGCCTAAATGTCATATATTTATATTAAATGTTGATGATATTCTATCGACCCGCCATCTGGAACATCAATCGGTAAACTGTTTTTTTCTTATGATGGTAGTACTGTATACATACACTCTTTGAACAAGTTTGCAAATTTTTCTGTATTCCGATCTGTGCATTCATAATGAAATATTTTTTTGCATACACCAAAACATCTAATAAACGTCCCATTCCTTCCAGTTGCCATTTTTTTGCATTTATCACAGTCCGACCTAGTGATATTCACACATATACTTTATTATTAAAGCCTAGTACTCAGTTTAAATTGAAATGAAATTTAAACGCAGTCTCCAAAAATCTATTATTTATTATTATTTTTGTGTGAAATAAAAACGAAATTTTTTTTGGAGAATTATTATTTTTTTAACAAACAAAAAAAGAAATTTAAATTATGCAATCCCAATTTTTATATCTGTCATTCGTAAATTTTGTCGTGCTAGGTATTGTATGGTAAAATTTTCTCAAATTTTTTATTTCAGCGTCCGCGCCATTTGTCATTAACTAAATGGCACGGCGGCTATTATAAACCAAATAATTTTTATTTTCAAAATCAGATCTGTCAAAATTCCCTACGAAAAGTAATGGGTTGATACATTAATTTCGTGCGAAAAAAGATTGGAGAGTTTATGCGCACCATCTTTGGAAAATGCCATGTACTTGAATAAATTTTGATTTTTCGCTCGTGATCTGAGTACTTATGCTGGGTACGGAGTTCGAGGCACGCTAAATTTCAACGCGGTCTCCACAAATTTACAGATAAATATCGCGCTAAAAAAATGTATAGATATACATTTTGACATGCCTAATTTGACGTGTCTTTTAGTTTTAATAGTGTTGTTTTCAAATTTTTTAGATTTTATTTAGATTTTTGGCCTTGGTTGGTCATTTTGTTCTTTACTTTTATGTGATAAGCCAAAATCATTTACATTATCGAAATCATCAATTTCGACATACTCTATTTTAACTAAAATACATTATCGTTTTTAAAAAAAATATAGCAAACCATGAACTCGTAAAATAAAAACCTAATGAAATGTCACATTCGAAAATATTGGAGATTTTATAGTAGTGCCATCTATTATACAATCCGACAAACTATATTTCCCATTATTTTTTCACGTCAAGCTGCGTACCGGTGAGCGAATACATTTTTATCGCGCTCTTACCTAGCTAAATTTTGGGAACCGCTCAGAACTGGACATTTTAAAACTGGATATTTCAAAATAAGGTTTGACAAACCGAGATAAGGTACAAAACGAGATATGGTACAACACTGGATATTTCAAAATAGAATATTTCGACATGTGATTTAAACTTAAAATGAGTTTTTAGGAAAGTTTTGAAATATGGCCAATTAGGAAGGAACTCAGCGAGTTCTTAACCGATCATGATGAAATTCGATATGTATGATGAAAATGGTATTTAAAAATGATTTTTTAGGAAAGTTCTGGAAGGAGCTCGGCGAGTTCTAAACCGATTATGATGAAATTCAATATGTAGGATAAAAATGGGATTTAAAAATGATTTTTTGGGAAAGTTCTTGGATATGGCCAGATAGGAAGGAACTCGACAAGTTCTTAACCGCTTTTGATTAAATTAGATATGTAGGATAACAATGGGATTTTAAAATGATTTGTTTTGAAAGTTCTGGAATAAGGCCAGTAAGGTTCCATACTTGAATATTCCTAAGGAGAGAAATGATTTTAAAACCTATTTTGGTAAAACCTCTGGAATATGGCCAGTAATGTTTCATACTTGAATAATTTTAAGCAGAGAGATAGAATTTTCCTTCACTTAATGTTTTTTTTTAATTGCTGCTTTTCTCAACTTATTAAAATAATCATTGACTTGATCGAGTTCACTGTCAGTAAAATGTATCTTCATCTATTTTTTATTCTTCTACTTAATATAACTTTTCTTCACTTTACAGAATCTATGTTAGAAAAATTAATTAATTTCCATCAACATTTTCATCCTACATATCGAATTTCATCATAATCGGTTAAGAACTCGCCGAGTTCCTTCCTAACTTTTCCAAAACATCATTTTAAAATCCTATTTCCATCCTACATATCGAATTTCATCATGATCGGTTAAGAGCTCGCCGAGTTCCTCCCTAATTGGCCATATTCCAGAACTTTCATAAAAAATCATTTTAAGTTTAAATCACATGTCGAAATATCCTGTTTTGAAATATCCAGTGTGGTACCATATCTCGTTTTGTACCTTATTATAAAATATCCAGTTTTGAATTATCCTGTTTCGTCAAATCCAGTTTTAAAATATCCAGTTCTGACCGGTACCCTTAAATTTTACGTCAAATTAGAATGGAAAATGTATCTTAGCTCGAGCTGCGTACCGACCTGCAATACGAAATATCAAGTGAAATTTTTCGTTTATTATTTCGCTTTATTAAAATCGTATGAAGATTTCACTCGAAATCGATCTGGGTACTAGGGGCTAATTTCTATATATACTGTTTGGTGTTAGTAGATGGTGCTCATTGTTGTTAATTCTCTCGAACTGATCATCATATCCGCTGGTCTCTCGTTGTGTGAGTGTTCCGAACATGTTCTCTAGTATGACACTCATCGTGTACGCCTTTTCATCCCTTGTTACTAGCTAGCAGAAGTTCATTATCCACAATTACATTTCTTAATTGCCATCTTAGTTGATTTAGAATATTGCGATTCAATTTAGGGAGTTCCTTACAAAGTGCCTGTAATTCCTTGTGAGCCAGTTCGAAGTTCTCGATTTCGTAAGTGATAATGTTGTACTGAATTATTAAGATCCACTGCATGGCTACAACTTCTAGTTTGCCCAGTCTCTCGAAATATATACCGGTGAACTGTTTAAATGGTTTAACTCGGATGTTGACCTTTGCGAGTCCTACTAAAAAGCAGACTGATAACATTGTTATGTAGCCTGATAACATTGGGCATAGTGTCATGGTTTGGACTGGTTCTCGACGTGTTATTCTTGGGTCTTGCATCTGTCGCCAGTTGAGGTGGTTGTATCGGTGCTATTTCCTCGTAGGCCTTATCAATTGCTCCATGTTGGTTTGTTTGTGGCGAACACCGTCAATCAGAATTACTTTTCTGATGATGTTTTTGTTTTTTTTTGTTATTGTAGTTGTGTTGACAGTAGTTGTGGGTTCCTCTATTTGTATAACTTGTTGCGATGAACCTTCTATTTGAGCTAAAGTTGAAGTACCTTGATATTCAATTTTTTCTATTTCCTGAATAATCGGAGCTTTATCATCAACAACCTCTTCAACAACTTGTTCAACGCCGCCACCGATTATTACTTTTCTAAATATGTTTCTTGTATTGGTCTTCACGGTAGTAGTTGTTGTGGTTTGCGAAGTATCTATAACGATTCTTGGAAAATTGGAACAAATCCAGTTTTTTGGACTTGTGGTGAGTCTTCGACAGTATCTTGAGTTAGTACGGAAGATGATGGTTTAGGTTATGGTTGCTACGGATTATCTTGGTATACTACAAAGTTTGGTGCTGCGGTGATCATGTAATGTTTGCGTTGACACATTTTCTGAGTGTACGGCTACCAAATTGTTTATGGGCTCTTCTGGTTCTTCCTCAGCAGTATCAGATTTTGTTTTATTCTTTGGAACTTTTTCTGGTATCTGATGTGTAGTTGTTACAGATACTTGTTCAACAATTCATTTGTAGGCTCTATAATCGGTTCGTCAGTTACAGTTGATTCTGTCTCAATCACTTCTTGAACAGTTGTTTGTTGCTGATCTAGTGGATCTATAAATTAAGTTTCACGAATTTCCTTGATTTCTTCGGCAACCGAATGTTCTTTAGGTTTCTTTTCATTAAGCAATTTTGGAATCTTCTCCGTTTTTTCTTCTTTTGTGCGGCTTTGTCCTTTAGGGATGTCGTCTTGTTCCACGAATAATCTCAATTCTTCGATTGCCTTTGTTGACACCATGGTTCTCCTATGTAGGCTTTCTAGATTACACATGCTGCCTATTAGGATCCATCCGAACTCCGTATGTTGGACCATAAGCTCCTGGCATCCGCCTTTTATCATGATGTTTTTTATTAGTGATGGATAGTAGTCTGCCCCTAGTACCAGGTCGATTGATTGAGCTTGGTAGTAATATGAATCTGCTAGTTGTCAATATTGCCTGTGAGCCTGGATCAATGTGTGGAATTTCCCATTTCCTTTTTCCGCTTTAATTATTACAGTTGGCAATAACACTGGACCTTACCGTAAAAGTTTGTGCTGTACCAGTAGTTGTTGATACTGAGTTGTCTCCACGTAAAAGCGTATAGTGAACTCCTTTACATACCATGCAGCGTATAGATGATTGGCAGGAGTAAGCAGTGACATTTCCTTGTAAATTTTGCATTCCTCCAGCTTATGACCACCTCGATATCTTTTCACCAGGCACTGCTTGTTGACTGTTGCAGCATGTATACGTTTTAGGGGCGGTGTGAATGAAGGTCTTGCGCTATTTACCTTCCTAGATCCCATCGCTTGGGATCTAGGAAGGTAAATAGCGCAAGACCTTCATTCACACCGAATCTTCTTTTCATAAAACTAAATAATTCCTGTGTTTCTGGAAGATCTCTGGGATTTGATAATGATGCTTCATATAGCCTGCTGGATTCTGGATCTAGATTTCTGCTTAGGATAAACGTTATGAATGCATCAAATGGAGAGTTTATATTGAGGTTGTTGATGTTGTGAAGCATTTCCTTTGCTGTGTCGTGCAACGCTCGAATTGCTTCAGCAGATTCTGTCTGTACCGCTGATACTGTTATTAGCGAATTGCAATATTTGCTTGTCAGAAGTCTTGGGTTTTTGTAATAATTCCCAAGCTTTGTTATAATTGTCACCTGTTGTTGATATATGACTAATAAGTTGAGCTGCCCTTTCTGCACGTGCGATTTCAAATACGTCTTTTTTATTATATCTGTTAGCTGGTTCTTTCCGTAAATGAGCTCCGTGAAGATGTCCTTGAAAAAGCTCCATTGCTCGTAATTCCCATGAAATGTTGCAATTCAACCTTGGGCAGCTGAATTGTAGTTGGTCTGATCGAGGTTGGTGGTTCGATCTGTCTATCTTGTATTCGAACTATCATTGAGTCTATACCTCATCCTTAAGTACCTCGTAGTAGTTTTTACGGAAGTAATTCGATGTCTTCTCATGTTCTTCTGTTTCGACGAGGATCATTATATGTAGTGAATCAATCTCTTCCATCTCCTTGGTGGGAAAATCTCCTTAAGATTCAAGAATTCGTTGAATACTTTGGTATTCGTATGGTATCCAAAGCTTCAAACCAGAACATCAATCTGTCAAACCGCAGGCCATTGTGCCATCACAACTTGTTCAGGCTGTAATTTGACTTCAGAATACATGCTATATAATTGCCAACAGCTCAAATTTTTCTACCAGTTTAACTATTGCAGGCCGTCAAGGTGCTTAACGACGACCAAAAAGTGCTTTAGTTTTGCGAACTGTGGCTGCAAAATTTTTACCATTTTTGTAGTGAATTTTAGTAATTTCAATGCGTAGTTGAACAGCTAAACAGCTGTTCAAATTAACAGCTGCTCAAATAGCATGCTATTCAAAATGAAACTTCTTATTGGGTAACCCTTTACATTATATGAACGTCACTTCCATCGATCATTCACGCGAGATAAATGACATTCGATAACATACGCCCCACCAACATTTAACTTTTATCGAATTTATAAAACGGATTGTTGGCCATTTGTCTATATTATATCCGAAAAATATATATTTTTATGAAAATTGTCAGCTGTGAAAATAAATTTTACAATAATACATATTATATGATACGACTGTAGTCCAACGACCTGATTTTTTTTATGTTATGGTTTTTTTGTTGTTGTTGTTGAAAATTCATAAAATAAAATTCGACTAACATAAATAAATTTTCGTTTTATGTTTTAACTTTATGATGTGCGTTATGTGATTTGACGTTTTGCAATCGAAATACATTAAAATTTGTTTATGGGATGCAGTCCATATTATATGCATATGTCAATATGGACAACGGTGGTCTGACCACATCAATTGTTTAAACTTTGGATTATTTAATATTATTTTAAGAATCGAAAATAGTTTTAATATTTTGAGTTCTACATGACGAGGTTACATCAAAATGTGAAATTTGTATGCTTTAAATCATCATGTTCTCTAACACTTAAAGATTGGCACGCAGCTCAATGTAAGATTAATTTTCCATACTGATTTGACATAAAATTTAGCTAGCTAAAAGCGAGATAATAAAATTTCGCAGACAAGTTCCTCAAGGCGACTTCATGACATCGAATATTATGCTAGCATATTAAATTCATGCTCTCGACCAACCACATCAATTAAATTTAAACAAAACACGCCCCTACGAGTTAAAATATTTTCAACTTTATACAAAAATTCGTAGATGGCCAACTTAATCATACAAAAAACACCGTGTTTTGCTTGATTTTCAAAAAAATGACAACTATGATGTCACAGTATGAATTTAAAATGCTAGCATAATATTCGATGTCATGAAGTCGCCTTCATCCATCGTGAAAAAATCATAGAAAATATAGTTTATCGAATTGTATAATAGATGACACTACTATGAAGTCTCCAATATTTTCACGTCGATTTATTTGCACGGTACAATAAATGAATGCGAAATTTTGGGGAACCGCTCAGAGCTGGACATTTTAAAACTGGATATTTCAAAATAGCATTTGATAAAACGAGATAAGGTACAAAACTGGATTTTTTAAAATTGGATATTTCAATACGAGATAGGGTGCAAAACGAGATACTGTACAAAACTGGATATTTCAAAATTGGATAATTCAAAACGAGATAAGGTACAAAACGAGATATGGTACAACACTGGATATTTCAAAAAAGGATATTTCGACATGTGATTTGAGCTTAAAATTATTTTTTAGGAAAGTTCTGGAATATGGCCAATTAGGGACGAACTCGGCGAGTTCTTAACCGATTTCAATGAAATTCGATACGTATGAAAAAATGGGATTTTAAAATGATTGGTTGGGAAAGTCTGGAATAAGGCCAATAAGGTTCCATACTTGAATATTTCTAAGGAGAGAAATAGAATTTTCCTTCAATTAATGTTTTTTTTCTTTAATTGTATAATTAAATTTAATTTTAAAACCTTTTTTGGGAAAACCTCTGGAATATGGCCAAAATTTTCATCCTCCATATAGAATTTCATCATAATCGGTTAAGAACTCACCGAGTTCCTTCCTAATTGGCCATATTCTAGATCTTTCCTAAAAAATCATTTTAAGTTCAAATCACATGTCGAAATATCCTGTTTTGAAATTGCCAGTTTTGTACCATATCTCGTTTTGTACCTTATCTCGTTTAAAAATATCCAGTTTTGAATTATCCTGTTTCATCAAATCCAGTTGTAAAATATCCATTTTCGACCGGTACCCGAAATTTTGACATTTCATTATGGTTTTGTTTTACGCGTTATTATGGTTTTGTTTTACAATATGCATCGTGTATATGTGTATTGCTTTGAAAAAAATTTTTTTTTTCTATGCAATTGTCGTTGTAAATTGAAAAATATTTACCAAACCAATACACTTATGGTTTGCTATTTTATTTTTTTAAATACGATAATATATTTGAGAATGGAGTTTGTCGAATTTGATGATTCCGATAATGTAAATGATTTCGACTTACCATATACAGCGAAGAAAATAATATCCAACCAAGGCTCAAAATCTTTAAAAGCACCAAAATCTAAAATAAAATCTAAAAAATTAGAAAACAACAACATCATTGAAATTTGAAACCGAAAGACACGCCATATAACAAATTAGACATATGTCAAAATTGACCTCTGCACATTTTTTTTTAGCGCAATAAGTAACACGATGAGTAATTATGAAATTTCAATGTATAAAAATTGGAAATTGCTACCATTACTCAATCGAAAATTATTGGATATTTTGAAATGTAACACTTAATATTTTAAAATATCCAAACTTTGATTCTTTCAAATGAAAAACAAAACAATTTTGAAATCCAGACGATTGATCAATTTTTCTATGGAAAAATTAATTTCGCGATTGAAGGTCGCGTATACAAAATTGTAAATGTATATGTGTAATAAGCAAATATATGTATATACTTATATATAATTTTTAAAATTCGGAGAAATCGAAATTATCTCATTTTTATTTTTTTACGGTTTTTCCAACATTGCTTTGTGTAGTTGATTAACAACAACAATTTATTTTCATATTTCCATTTGTTGTTTGCCCCATTGTTATGCGGAATTTCGAAAATTTAAATTTTGAGTTTGCGGATTTATAGAATAGAAAATTTAAATCAAACAAGGGTCATTATAGTAGTGTCAAGTGAGATCAGGACAATATGGCTATTGTTACTCGTAGGAAGTCTGACCGTCCAAACTTAATCCTGTGTAGTCCGGCTTGGGGAGAAATATAGTTATAAAATTAAAAAAAATTCAAAATTCTTATCGTAACCCAAGTTTTTATCTTAAAATTACAGGAATTTCTTACAGGAAAATGAAATTTTAACTGTGAAATTAAAATAAGAAACCTATTTTTTATTGCAGATTCAGATTCTCCGACTAAAAATAAGTACGAAGGGAAGTTAGCTTTGGCTGAAATCGGCTAACCGGAAGTGTCAGAATTTTTATTTTTTTCAATTTTATTTATTTTTTTTTAATACAACATTTTTGCAGTTTTCTCGAAAAACTCCCTATGGCGATTTTAGCCAAAATAAACTAACCTCCTTACTTATTTTTAGCCGATTCAGATTCTGCAATAAAAAATAGGGGTTCCTATTTTTATTTTAAAGTTACCCCCACCCCACCTACAAAGAGGGGAAGGGGTATTAATTTTCGCACTAATGTATTTCCCTTTCGGAATGATTAAATTTTGATCTTGAACATTTTTTCGTAGAGTGCTTATTTTCCGAGATATTTGAAAGATTCAGCGTAAAAAACCCCCGTATATATTGTTACTAGAAAAAGTTGCAAACACACAAAGTGTGACATACAGAAACGTGGTATTACAAGATGGACAAATTGAACCAAACGTTATCGGTTCCCTCATTAGGCAGATGCGAAAAGCATTCATTGCAATATGACAAGAAAGATGGAAACCACGCGCTGGATCGAAGGACAACTTTTAGTTTCCTTTTAAAGATCGAAGAAAATGGGATAAAAGGCTTGAGCTTAATGCATCATTTACACAGATGTTGACGGGGCATGGGGAAATAGCATCCTACCTTAAAAGGTTCCATTTAAGCGAAACAAACAGCTGAGAATTCTCACGCACAAAGGTCAAGGTAAATTACTAATGATACTTTTTCTATCGTGTAATATTTTGTGGTCGCTCCTTTACCTGATATGGTGAATTTAGCTCTGGTCCTCTTCAATTGTAATTTCTGTGCACAGTTTTTTGAAATAAACTATCATTGTAACCCAGAATACATTGATATTCGGCCTAAGTGATATTTATATTCATCAAACAACTTGATTACTTAGAAGTTGCAAGTAGGGATGATTATTCCAAGCTTCAGGAGGTCAAGGTACTATAAAGGAAAATACCACAATGTAAACTTCTTACAAACAAATATTATGGTCTGTTTGGAATTATGGTTAAAAAACTATGAGATTGCCTCGATAGATATAAGAGCCATATTATAGAGTTAAGTTCGAGAAATGATAATCTTGACGGTCGTATTTTAGAAACAGAGAAGCTAGCTGGAAACCAACTATAGTGAGAACGGAGATTATACAAGTTGTTAAATATAGAGTGTTATCATCTTCGACTAATTCCTTTAATTAATGATAGTAATCGATGCTTTTAGTTATTGCGTAGACTTAAAAAAAGTAAGTTTTGATTTTCTTTCATAAGTGGCAATACTAAACTTCTTTGAAATTTTGAATATTGATATTATTTTGCCATCTAACAGTATTGCTGAAAAAAATTTGGGAAGCTCCAAATACTGATCAATTGTGTAGCTTGGACTAAAGGGTTGCTATTAATCTGCTCCCTAATGAAACATTTCCCCTTAACATTTTTCTCTCTCTCTTTACATCCCATGAAGGGATTTTGCCGCCTTTACTAAGGTCCTCCATCCATCTCGGTCCATCGCTCTCGTCCTCTAGTTTCGACATGCTAATGCATGTAGATCTTGTTCGACGTCGTCACACTAGCGCAATCGGGGTCTTCCTCTACGACGAACACCTGCCAGTTGTTGATGGGACACTTTATTGGTCATTCGTTGTTGTGGAGATCGTGTAACGTGGCCGAGCCATCTAACTCGATTGGATTTGAATGAATCCAATAATATCGCAGCCTCCAAGAAGTTGCCTTATCTCGTGGTTCCTTATCTCGTAGAAAACTCGTTGTCCGACAGCGATTCAGGCTTTTATTTCTGCCTGAATATCATTCGACGGTGTTATAACTAACCCGAGGTATTTAAAGTTTTCGACGCTATCAAAGTTATGGTCGCCAGTTCCGAGATTTACCATGGAGATGTTCCGGGGTGTTGATAACAATTTTGTTTTACTGCTGTTCACCTCCATACCAAGTCTTCTTGTGCAGCAGTCGAGCTGTATGAAACTGTTCTTAATAATGCTAGGTC
The DNA here is from genome assembly GCA_963556175.1 of Tipula confusa. Lineage (NCBI taxonomy): Eukaryota > Metazoa > Arthropoda > Insecta > Diptera > Tipulidae > Tipula > Tipula confusa. The sequence goes on from OY744477.1 coordinate 75,503,182, forward strand.
TTCGGCCAAGAAGCACGATATCATCTGTATATCCAAGAATTTGGCCTGATTTATTAAATATACAGCGCGAAATTTCAATGCTGCTTTTTCTCACTACGTACTCAAACGCCGAGTTGAACAGCACAGGTGCGAGTGCATCTCCTTGTCGAACACCAGATATTATTTCAAAGGGGTTTGACTCAGTTCCCTCAATTACGATTCTACATACCGACCCAGAGGTTATTAATTTGCACAGAGAATCGAGTTTCTCTGGAATTCCTAGGCATATGAGCGCGGCACATAAGTTTTCGCGGTTTATACTGCCATATGCCTAACTGGAGTCTATATATAGTTGGTTGTACTCCCAACATTTTTCCAAGATCCTCTTCATGATAAAACATTGGTCAGTGGTCGATCGGTTGGGACGGAAACCACATTGATAGTCGCCAATGGTGTTTTCGGCGAGAGGGATGAGTCTGGCAAGCTCAACATTAACCAACACTTTGTAAGCAGTGCTCAACAAAGCGATACCATGATAGTTTCATCAGACATATGAGTGCGGTCTTCCAATTCTCCGGCAACTCTTCTTGGTCCCAAATAGAGACGATGAGATCGTAAAGATTTGTTGCAAGAGTAGCGCCCCCGAGCTTAATCAATTCTGCGGGGATTCCGTCGAGACCGGATACCTTTCCAATTTTTAATCTACTAATAGTTGCATCTACTTCCTCTACTGTGGGATATTCAACAAGGACCTCTTCACCTGGAGGAGCTATTGCTCTAATGGAGGTCACTTCGTCGTTCCGATTTAGCAGATTTTGAAAGTAGGTTTGCCATACTGAGAGAACATCAGCCACGTTTGTTCTCAGCTCTCCATTTCTGCTTTTGATGGCTGTACTTTTTGGATGGAAGTCTTTAATTAGACTTCTGACGTTAGCAAAACAGTCCCTTGAGTTTCCTATTTCCGCTTGGAAGCTGATGTTTTCGATGCAAGATCTAATATGATCGCGCTTCTTTTGTCGAAGGTATTTAGTCGTAGCTTTCCTAGCGCGGAGATATTCTGCTAGATTGCTTTTAGTATTGCGAGCCAACCATTTTTCACGAAGCTTTCGTTTATTTTCGATGACCCTTCGGCATTGATCATCGAACTAAACATTGCGGGACCTCGGAAGGCTTCTTCCGATGGAAGTTTGCGTCGCGTTGGTTATGGCTGACTGTATAGCGTGCCACTGCTTCTGGATGTTAGGAGGAGCTTCTTCGATGTTATTGGGCCGGTCTAAATAATTAGTGACAGCTGATTGGTAGCTCTGCAGTGACGCTTGGTATTTTAAAGCATCGATATTTCATCGAACGGTCTTTTGTGCTTGTCTGTTGAACGTAGATGACAGTTTGCACTTATACTTAAATATGACAAGCACATGATCGCTGTCCATGTGTGTACCTGTGTAAGATCTGACGTCGGATATGCTGGTGGAGAGTCTCTTAGACACCATGACGTGTTCGATTTGGTTTTCCGTTCTTCCATCATTCGATCTCCACGTTACTTTGAGGATCCTCTTGTGTGGGAAAAACGTACTTGATACGACTAAGTTCCACTTAACATTGACTGACAATTGACTGTCTTATGTAAGGGATGATTTACCGATGGCAAAAAACACGGTTATGGCGGCATTTCTTTCCAATGCATTTAAAAAGGAATAAGATATATATTAATGGTCCTGAATTCAGTAAATTAGTAAATGTAGGCATTGCTAACTAAGTATCTTCCGAATTTAATAAAAAATAGTGCCAAATAAATACGTCACAGGTTTTAGTTGGTGTTTTTTTAAGGGACACCCAATGATATTTCTTACCTCAGTACCTCAATACCTCAGTACGCTGTATTGTTTCTAAAATTTCATGGAGTCCGAGAGCGCAATGAAGTAGTTCTTGAAAAATTGGTTTCCAAAAAACGATTCTACTCATTAATTGATACAGTAAATAATCAATACGGGACATGTAACTCTGACTTACAAGTAAATTCCCCAGTTGAACATCTATATTTCTGGTTCTGCTACGTAAAACGAACCTAAAGCTGTACACTTTCAATTAGACTGCGGTTTAATGTAGGACATCAGAAGTAAACTATATGCGGATGAGTTGGGAATGTCTCGGGTAATCGTTGCGTAGTCCTTTGTTTTTAATAACCAGGAATGCTTGAACGGTAAGATAGCCACGTACCGTCAATTTTGATCCCGCTTAACCATTTGTTAGTAAATTTTTTTACACTGTTGATTCGATTTTGTTAAAATGATCTGAGTTTATGACATATGCATAGGCGTTTTCTCCTAATAAGATGTCTCGACTCACGATGATTGTCAGGGTGGTTGTATTACTGAAATTGCATTACTTCGCTTTGCCACACGAATCGAATAAGGTCAAAAAGATAGTTCCACGAAGTATTCCTTCCGAATTAACAAGAGTATTTATCTTTGAGTTGGCTTACATCACAGTGGGCGCATGGATACAACTGATTGACCGGTTGGCTATTCGTATGCGTAAACGAAGTTTACACATACGACAACCCAAATACAACCCAATTTTAGGTCCGATTATTTTCTAAAATATCGTTATCGTGTCATCTACACCAAGCATGAAAGACTCATCGACTTAGCGCTCTAATGTTCCAACGCGATTTACCAAAAAAATTATTTCAAAAATGATTTAATTTTACATTTAAATAACACACACACACATTTCAGTTAAAATCCCATAATTTTTAAATTTAATTCCAATAAACTACCGATAAAAAAAATAATACCGCGCACACCCGCTCTAATATTTATGTCACTCTAATATTTATGACAATCACTTGCTCGTTAACTCGAACACATATATAAGACATGCACATTTCGTGTAAATCATTTATGTAATAAATTTACAGCGGACACTGCTGTTTTGTTTTGTCGGTGCAGCGTAGACCCACGCATCTTGTGTGTAAATGTCTATTTACATTTTTCGAATGGATAATTAATGGGGGCCATTAGACTGGAGAGTGTTTTTCGTTTTGTATATTTTTGATGATGTTCCAACAGATTTTTTTTTTAAATTTTCATTTTATTTTATGAGATGCAGCATTAAAATATGTTTTGTAACATGAACATTTTTGTACGTATGTATATTCAAAATTAGTCGATTGACGACAACCCATCTTAGACAACTTAAATACATTTTGAATTATTTTCTTGTGGTTTGTGATTAACATGAAAAGATTGGCTACGATTAAAAACAACTGGAAACTATTTCGAAAGAAATCGGATCAAAAATTGTTATGTACTGTATGTGTGTAGTCCAAGGTCAACATATTTTTCTATTTTCTACACAGATGATACAATTGTTTACATTGTACACGCCAATTACATAAAAAATTCCATTTGGCCTAATTATTTATCGTAAAAAAAACCATTTCCGTTGATTTTCTGAAAAAATCTTATAACTATCACAATATAGTATCGTGATACTATAAGTAAATCTATTTAAATATAATACATGGAGCGATCGTTAAAAGTGATTTAGTAGAAAAGCATATAAAAGCCGTGCAATATATATTCTTCATTGGACTTCGAGCTTTTTACCTTTGTGACTCTGTGCGATTGTAAGAAGCTTTAACACTAACGAGGTTCTCAAAGTAAAAGACGATGATCAATATACCAAGGTATATTATGAGTTAAAAATCAAACTGCTAATCGACTCATAATAGATCACGATTACACAAAATTATGAAGAGATAGTTGGAAGTGCAAGCAAAGAAGAGCTTGGGAACGAGTATTTTAGCAGAAAAACGTATGAGAGCCTATACCAAGATTATGAGTTTACTATAATATATTTTCAAGATCATCTTGTAAAGGCTGTAGCGAAAGATTATTCAAAACAAGAAGTAAATCCATTATCAAAATTCCCAGGATCAGCTTTCAAAGCCTCTTCAATAAAACCATCCATTGTAATCATGAACTATGACGAAGAAAAGATGCATTACCTATTATCAGTAATTGTGGGATATCCAGCTAAGCTCGTAAGCCACCTCAATATCTCGCAGGAAAATTATCACACTGCTTGGAATATTTTATGCTCCAGATAACGGCTTCTCACAAATACGAATACATAAACATTATTTTAGATCTACCAAACTTATCATCAGAATTCGCTCAAAGTTTGCAAGACCAGCGCTATTTGTATGCTTTGCTACTAAAGTCGTGCATATAGAATTAGTCAGCGATTTAACTACTGCAGCTTTTATGGCGGCCGTTAAAGGTTTATCTCTCGAAGAGGCTTATGTCAAAACACAGCTGGCTAAAGAAAAACACATGGCCCTGTAACAAGCAACCACTGAAGTTCAACGCATATCATTTGACATCGGTGTCGCATTTTATGTTAAGCCATTGAAATACCACTTAAAAGGGTTATTGGAAACACAACTCTTACTAAATCATGTCTTAATTCACGGCCTCTCACAACTATTTCATCTGATCCAAATGCGTTAAGGCTTACTCACTAATTACAACTCCAGAATTAAATTGGCTGAACGAAAAAATTTCTGCCAACAATCGGTCGAGGCTAATCCAAAATATGGTTCATTATTTCTGGAAACATTGGTCAAATGACTACGCAACTGGATTACAACAAAGAAATAAATGGTCCTGCAAACAACCAGAAATAAAGGTACATGATATCGTTTAAATAAAGGACAATAACCTGCCGCCCACCTACTGGCCTTTAGGAAGGATTATAGAGATACACCCTGATAAAGATAACCTTACTAGAGTTGTTACAACAAAGGGAGACAAATGATCCACATTAAAAGACCCATTACAAAACTAAGTGATTTTCCTCTAGAGTCTAACAACTCTCTCTTAACACGAAGAAGTCGAAATAAGCCGAATCAATCTTAACCAAGCACATCTGTTGACTTTAGTCAAAGGAATTATTTATTTAGTTCGAAGAAATCCTCATTCAACTATCAATGGATTATTTGGTAACGCTCATACAGCATGATGAGTACGATGTCGAAGGACGAGCTTAGACAATGCAAACAAAGCAACAACGAGTACATTTGTAGGCTGCTACATCCAATTCATACCACATACAAAAACCATTCAAAGCAGTATTCGTGCGTCCTTGATTTGGCTGGCAACGGCCAAGAACGCTAAAATTAACCGAAAAAGATCCGCTTCATTGACCAAACATTTTTAAATAGAAAAATAATTACAACTTGCACCGGCGACCAAATTGTGTGTTAAAAAAACGTTCGTCTGGCTGACAATATATACAACGTTAGCCAAATCGAAACAAGTGGTTCAACAGGTTTCTTTAGAGTCGCGGAATATGACGGTTATGGCTTACACCAAAATTTAGTTTAGTTATTTGGTTCATTGTGGTGTAACATGTGTAAGAGATATTATTTTCAGTGTAGCTGTTGATCTAAAGTTGTTGACAGAACTTGTCATCTTAGATAAGAAAAATATACTGCTATAATTTTTTTGGTAGATTAAACCACAGAATCCTTCACTTGTCGAAGGAAGGTGACTAAACGTTATGCTTAATGAATGGAAAGTGGCCTATGATTGTTTCTTAAAAAAGGAGATCTCAGCATGAAAAATTACCGTATTACATAATTTTGGAGAGAATCAATATTGTGGTGGAGAAAATCTTTGAGTTATTTACGAAGGAGGATTTCTTTCAAATCTGCCAGACACTGATTAAGTTTTTTCGCTGAGGATGATTTTTTCTAAATGTTGCAAAAAAGCTTGCGACGTACATCAGGTAATCGTAGGTTTTTAGCATGTCTGTGACTTAAACCAGCGGAATAGCTTATGGTTTGCCTTGCGATGTCTTGGAATTCCTGAAAAATATGTGCGTTTATGTAAAGTGACAGTAACTCCGTCATAATGTTTTGTCGAAGTTGAGTACAAACTATCAGAAGTTTTTGCAAGTATAGCTTTTGTGTACGGCAAAGAGTTTCTTTGTCTCCGATACTCTCTATTCTCTTTAATTCCTTATATAATCAGTGAAAACAAAATTATTAAAAGACAGAAAATTGTTTTTCTAGGAAAATGGGGATGCAGAGCAACTACATATAGCAACATTGTGATCATCAAAGAGTAAGTAATTGTTGGTAAATTCCTAATATATTAATTCCCATTTACCTAACAAATCTCACGTTCCCACGGTTTATGAAGAAATTGTAAAGGCCAATTATTTTATGACCAAATCAGATATTGATGAAAAATTTAGGTTAAAAATAGAAATCTTAATTGAATTAATTAAAAATATAGCATGCCAGTTGAAAACAATCACAGCTTACATGAAATTACCTGATTGTATAAGAGACTTACCAATTTATCGTGGTAATAAATTATATTATGCGCAAAAGTGATAGCAACATCATATTTACGTGCCATTACAACCAAAATCCAACGCCTATTAAACGAAAGACCCACCAATAAATTGGGAAAAACTAAAAAAATAACTGAATTGACCTACGTTATTCCAAGGCAGTAGTCCCATTGAACATTTTTTTTCCATGCATAATACGGTGGTCTTATTAGAAGTTTAGCATTTATAGCAGGTATTAGAGAACATGTTGCTCAAATTTTTCAAGGTCATTTTAAGGAAAATGCACTCAATCCCCACACAAGTACCATATATACAAGACAAACAATATACTTTCTGTCGATAACAAAGAGGTTCTAGTGGTAAAACACGCTGATTGGAAGTAAAATAAAATTTGGTTTGATGTTCATAATTAATCTCAATAATGTAATAACGGTAAACTAAAAAATAAAACACTTTAATAAAGTTCATCCAAAAGGGACATCAAAAAGTTAGAAAATAACGTGAATCGATTAACTATATTTGACTTTAACGTCTTAAAGTTGGTATGCAGCCTTAAAGTTTCATAGAAAATTTCGCTCACGCAGCTCGACGTGAAAAAATAATTCAAAATATTGTTTGTCGGATCGTACAATAGATGGCACTACTACAAAGTCTCCAATATTTTCGCGTCAATTTATCTGCACATTAAATGAATGCGAAATTTTGACATTTCATTAGGTTTTTGTTTTACGCGTACAAGGCCAACTAAAGCCAAAAATCTTTAAAAGCACCAAAATCTAAAAAAATTTGAAACCAAGAGACACGACATAAAACAAATTAGACAGCCCAAAATTTATCTCTACACACTTTTTTAGCGTGATATTTATCTGTACATTTGTGGAGACCGCATTAAAATTTAGCTTAGCTTGAGCTCCGTACCTAGCTTTACTATTCTTATATTTGCCTCAACGAACATAACAACAAATCAAAAATAACAACAACGAATCCTAAATCATAATAACATCCTCGTATGATAAGATGCAGGCAGCTGGCTACATAAAAATAATATAGACAACTAATACGCATAATATACGCGGGCAACTGTGCTTTGTATACCCTACGTCCAATGTTTACGTCTAAATACCATGCAAATGCCGACAAGCTGAAGTTATACAATATGATCAGACCCGTTGGCATGTATATAGGTGTAAGTTAGACACCTATATACACCTATATGTATATAGGTGTAAGTTAGACACCTATTTAACTTACACCTATATACGTGAGAGAGAATGAGAGAAGCGTCATTCGCATGATATATGGGTCCAAACGCGACAATGACGACACTTACCGAGTTCTCGGTAAATTTTTTTTAAAGCATCCCAAATGATATGCACTATCAGTCTTAAACATTTGCGTACGATTTTACTATATACATTGAGTCGCACCCGTAAACATATTACTCACGTAACAGCAACGAAAAAACGAAAATAACCAACAATATTTAACGATCGTCTTTTTTTTTTTTTTTTTTTTTTGGCGTACACGTTTATGAAAATTGCATATTATCTTAAATAACAAATAAATCAGTTGCGTCTTATATTCTTAAGTCTGCATTCCGTGTAGCAATGACATTTTGTTTATGGTAAATAAGTTATAATCGTGCGGTTTATAATTAAATTGAGAATTTCAAATATATTTAAGATTTAATTAAATTTATTACAACAACCCTCACATTTACGTAGTAGATTTTTTTTTAAATATACGTTAGCTGATTTCCAGATGTGTTTACAAATCGAAAACATGAATTATATATAATTTCACGCTAATCGCGTATTTTAGGCATCTGCCAATATAATTTATGTCATGAAATATTTAAAAATTTATATATATATATATATATATATATATATATATATATATATATATTTATATATATTTATATGTATATATATATATATATATATATATATATATATATATATATATATATATATATATATATATATATATATATATATATGTATATATACAGTTGAATCTCTTTAATTCGGCTTTATGCCGGAGTGGTCAAATTTAAAGGTAAAATAAATTCTAATTTTTGATTGGTTTGTTTTAATTGCTATTTCTATCTCTATTAATTTGATTAGCTTTTTTAAGATGGAAACACATCTCAAAACAGATTTTTTATATAAGCTTTTCCATTTTGGCATAATCTTTATGTGATTTTAAATTACTTTGACCGAGAAATTGGCGCAGTGGATAAAGCTGCGGTGTTTGTGATGGAAGGTAACGGGTTCGAATCCCAACGGGGAGGGTTGCAAAAGGGATTTTTCATCACTTGATTACGATCGGTGAAGACGATGAACACAACTATGACCCCCTGTTGGAGTGCTTGGAGTGCAGAATCCATGGACCGAACCACCGTCCATGTCAGTGTAGTCTAGCTGGAGCAATGCAATGTGGAGAAGGATTTAAAATCGAGCCTGTATTCGTGCGTCCTCGATTTGGCTGGTGACGGCGTAAGGTAGGACGTTAAAAATTAACCGCGAAAGAGTTGGGAAAGCTTCAGCCCCAGAACAGATTGCAGAGTTCAGAAACAAAAAAAAATTCTTTACTGGGCTAAATGGAATTTGTAGTAGATTAGTTTTTCCAGTCACGGTTCAACAGTTAGATCATCTCATATTTCATTGAAAATTTGTCAATTCTCATCGAAGACAAGAAATTCGGGTTTGGATTCATTCAATTGTACTTAAATCGACTCTTCAGGATTTTTCAACTATAGAGTTGATTTTTTAAGGTTGTTTTATCCTATTTGCTTCATAGAATATATTCTTGACTAAGAGTTTAATCAAGGGCCAAAGCCAAATAAATTTCCACTTTTGTTTTGCATTTTTGTTGTTGAACCTTCTGGCCTTTTTATTGTATTACCAATTAATATTAAATGTTCAAATTTTGGAATACTTTTAGTATTTTTGTCCTCCTAATGCAATCATTGTGGCTCTTTCTCTCCAATAAATTTTCTTACTTATTTTACTTTCTATGTGCATTTTTCGTTCCTATATGTAGTTTTATAGTCGGTGAAGATACTAAAATTTACTGAGGTGCCTTTCCCACATAAATTAATGAAAAGCTTTATTTTTTTAAATGCAGCCCACCAATTCCAAAAGCTCTTCAATCTTAAAGCTAGGTATGGAGCTCGAGCTAAGCTAAATTTTAACGTGGTCTCCACAAATCTACAAAGAAATATCGAGCTAAACAAAATGTATAGAGATAAATTTTGATACGTCTAATTTGACGTTTCTTTTGGTTTTAATGGTGTTATGTTTTCAAATTTTTTACATTTTATTTTATAATTTATTATTTTACATTTTATAATTTTTGGCCTTGGTTGGTTATTATCTTCTTCACTTTTATGCGATAGGCCGAAATCATGTACATTATCGAAATCATCAATTTCGACATACGTCATTTTAACTAAAATATATTATCGTATTTAAAAAAAATTATATCAAACCATAAACGCGTAAAATAAAAACCAAATGAAATGTCAAAATTTCGCATTCGAAAATATTGGAGACTTTATAGTAGTGCCATCTATTATACAATCCGACAAACTAAATAAATTTTTATCGCGCTCTTAGCTAGCTAAATTTTATGTCAAATAAGTATGGATAATTTATCTTAGCACGAGCTGCGTATTAGGAAATTTTTAGTTCGCTCCATGATTTTTGTATCCAGAATTCCCTACGTGGTGCAATAAAATATGTTTTATAAATATGTAACCGTTACCTTTTGGAAAATAAATGTGGCGAAGTAAGACTATGACATACCAAATTACCGGACCAGGTCTACCGATTCGATAAAAAATCGAATGTTTTACATCTCAAAAGATTTCCAGCTCTGCATAAAATATTTAACTGAAAATCATTTAACTTCTAAATAGCAGTCTAATTTTTCCTGTTGGGTTTGCGCTTAACGTCACAATTCATTGTTCCATGAAAACTTAACGAATGTGTCAAGATAAGCCGGTATTAGTACAGTTCATTCAAGAGCTGATTTAGGATTAAATTAATCCAAAAACTCAAGTTTGACTGGAGCTGATAGTTGACAATCAATCATTCAATCATGAGCTGCCAAACATTCCTAAGGTTCTAGGAGTAGCGATATCGGACAACTAACATTTCAAATGGAATATTGATGCAAATCTTATTTTAGGGAAACTAAATTCAAGGATTATAACCCAAGAAAATATGTTGTGTGGTTAACAAAACCAAATTCCCCCGATCTCGAAGACTCATTGCATGGCAACTCGAAGACTCTTCGCATTAGAGCGCTGGTTCCAAAAGGACCTGGTATTAAAAGGGATTACTTAACATTTATGAAGGGGTACCTACCGTTGGGCAATATGTCTCAATTATGAAATCATAATCTCTACAATGCAGGTACGTGTATTATATGACCCTGGAATTCTAATTCTAACCTCTTTTCTATGGTAGTTCGATTTCGCATAGATCGCATTCGCAGCTGATGTTGAAAAATGTTCCTGCCGGTCATTATGCACGAATATGATCGCGGATACCTGGCGCATTGTTTGGCGAGAACACGGAACTTTACCTTTCTTGCACTATCGCTTAAACACCGTCACATTAGTAGCTGGTTTGAATTTTCTTACCCTTAAAATTAATAACCCCACAGAAGCGAATGTTAGTACGTAACGAAATTGATTGTCTGCTATCGGCCGTATCTTCGATCCGCTAGATTATTTTTCTCCTTGCATGGTCATCGCCAAAATCCTATTTCAGAAGTGTTGGCTTCGTAAACTCGATTGGAACGATCCTTTACCAGAAACAATGGAACTGGAGTGAAAGAGCCTACGTTTTATTTTATAATAAAAATCCGCGTTTTTTAATATAGCATCATCACCTGCTAATATAGAGTTGCAACACTTCACTGACGCCTTAGAAATAAGAACAGTCTATAAGAAGAGTCGGAAAAAATGATGTCTTTCAGTGCGAATAATAGAGCAGCCAAAAGCGCATGAACACAAATGATTGACAGGTTGGCTGTCGCAACTGCTTTGAAACCTAAAACAGTCTTTTTCACTTTGAGCTCAAGAAGAAAACCAACACCAAGATTACTGAGGTCACTTCCACTGCAAAACAATGTATAGCCTTGGGACACGTGATCTCCATTTTTAGCCATCGAGTTTCTTGGAGAGTAAGGAGTTCTAAGCGGTTATCTTTCATGGCTGATAAAGTGATATTGAACGGGCCTGGTTTTTTTAATGACTGCACGTTCTACGTGCCGATCTTAAACTGTGTCTCCGTTAACATAAGCGAGGGTTAGTTTAAATTTTGATGGTATCCGTTATTCTTTTTGTTGATATATTTAACAATTGGGTTTTTTACGAATGTGGGTAGTCAGCCCAGGATCCATCTTTTGTTTATTCGCTTTTGTTTATTAATTGGTATTACGTCCCAACAACTGAAACTTCTTCGAATATGATTTCCCGTAGATTGCTACCTAATGATTTTTTGAATCGTGATGATTGTTTCCATGGCCCAAAAATACCAAGTTTCCTTTAGCAATCACAGGAGTGTTAGTCAACAATACTCTAAATCACCGCAATTAAGTCAGAAAAGTTAGAGCTTCGCAAAGTTCAAGTTTATGCTTCAATAAAAAAATTAAACAATTGATCCGAGTATACAATATTCGAGAACATTTCTGGATTATTGTCGGACAAAATCTATGCAAAAACAGAAATAGTGTATTCGATGTGTTCCGAAGTAGGCAATTACCTGCATTTGCCCTATACCGATTGAAACAGATTCGTCATCGATTTAACGACATAAATCGTAATTTAGTAATCTTATTTTCGTCGAAGATTAATTGTCACAATTGTTTTTTCCTAATTTAAAATATGTATTTAGGCTGTGTCCTAAACCCATGATAAATATTTGTGAATACGAATTTTTGAAATTTATTTGATATAAACGGAGACACCCAAATTATAATGGTTGCTATGATAATTTTTGACAAATATTAAATTTTTTTATAACTCAGTCAATTAGAATTAAAAACATATATTACATAAAATCATGAACTTATTACGTATTACATAAAATCATGAACTTATTTTTTAATTTGTATCAAATCATTGACAAATTTAGCATTATGGTAAATAATCAGTGTTGACTGATCATTGTTTATTTAGATCAATGTGGCTCAATTCTACCATATTGATTTGACTATTAATTAAGAGATGTCACCACTGATTGGTAAAAATCATACATTTGTATAAATGTTGTACCGCAGATGGCCATAGCTACTAGAATTCAATTTTAGCGACTAAACCTTTTTTTCTGTCACTTATAATCAAGCTATCAAACCATCAAGAATAAAAAAAATTTATATAAAATCACAAGAAACACATTTTTGGATATTTAGATATTTTAAATTCATGCTTTCGACCAATCACATCAACTAAATTAAAAAAAAAACACGCCCCTACGAGTTAAAATATTTTTATATACTTTATGCAAAATATTCGCAAACGACCAATTTAAGTGATTTTCAGATAAATGATAAATATGACGTCACAGTATAAATTTAAATAAGACATAAAAAAAATTTGAACTTTTTCGTTGCTATGACAATTGCAAAAAACAATGCACACAATTAAAAGTATTGTCCCTTTATAGTTTTTATAACTCACAAAAATTTAATTTAAAAACATTAAAGGCGGGGAACTATTTCAATCATTATACTTTTCGAACAGCGTTATAAAAAGTAGGGAATGTCGGGGAATATTTTTCAAATAAATGTCAAAAATTTTATTCACAAATATATCATGGGTTTCGGACACAGTCTTAGTAAATAATTGTTCAACATTTATTTTTATTTTAGGATTTAACGCTCCAAATTGGGAGAATGTTTGAAATATAATTAAACTTAAAATATAAAATTGTAACGGAATCAATGGTTCTTGCTTCCGCATCAAATGTGTAATGCCGTTGTTTTCTATTTAGTACTTCTTTTGTTTATTTTAATTGACTATAAAACTATGTTAGTTATTATTACGGGTTTACGATATAAGAGTGATTAGTTAGTTAAGATGAGTCTAAGATGAATCTATCTTTTTTCAGAACGTCTTTAACGGTAGTTTTTCCTCTATTTTCGGCTGCTACGACAGTGAAACTACACTCTTTTCTAAACCACCCGACAAATGTGCCAGTTATTGCTAAGATCGACTTGGCAATCCAAACCTTTTCTGCTGGTATAAGTATGATTTTTGCCTGTTCTCTGGGTTGGTAGTTCAATATTTGTTTGATCACCAATTCTAGTAAAATCAAGCTTTGATTTTAGAATGCTTCACTTCCTTTTAAATCACATTACCCCGCTGATGTATATATATATATATATATATATATATATATATATATATATATATATATTTATATATATATATATATATATATATATATATATATATATATATATATATATATATATATATATATATATATATATATATATATATATATATATATATATATATATATATATTGTATATATTGTGACAGATATATATGCGACTAAAAACAAATGTTAACAGGTGTACGCACAATTGCCATTGTCATAAAATCCGGCGACTTCATTTAAATATATATATATATATATATATATATATATATATATATATATATATATATATATATATATATATCCGATATATACTTAGATACATGTGCCAAATCGTAAAAAAAATATGATCTACATTTTTACCCAATGCACGTCATACAGCACTACACACACATACACACACAACTGCAAAAAAAAAATACAAAACGAACAATTATGCTCTTAAAACGAATCTCTAATCTTGTCTAATTATAATTCTTGAAATTATTCGTATTAAATATTGCCATATCCAAAGTATGATTTTTATGTTGATTTAAATTGTAAATTTACATTATGTCCAATCATACAAATAAGTGACACTTTCCAAAATTTCCATATACTTCGACACTTACCTTATGCTCGTCATTGAAATGAACTTTTTTACGATTGGCCGCATTCTGTTGTTGATCATCGAATGTTTGTGTTTTATATGTAATTTGGCCGCGACGATCATCGTTACGAGGAACACGCCAAAATGCTGGACGTTGAAACGACATACTTTTTAACTCACTATTAAATTTCACGACACAATTATTCACTTGTATGCCAACTCGGTGCACTGTCTCCAAAAAAAAAAAAACACTTTACCGATCAAATAAAAACGGAAAATAGTTTTTACTCTTTTTCGAGATGAGACACAAAACCAAATAGATAATTCAAAAAAAAAAAAAAATTAGTTTAGTTTTTCCGATTTTTTTTGTTTTTTTTTTTTGTTTTATTTAAACAAAAATATAATTTAATTCCCGCACTATATGATGCCTATCTTGACTCGTTGTTAATCGCTTTTTGTAGAAATTTTTAATTTTTATTTTATATTTTTTTGGTGTGTGCATAACGTCTGAAAATTTTCTTAAAAAAAAAAAAAAAAAAAAAAAAAAAAAAACAAATAAAATAAAAACAGAAATGAAAATGAGAAAAAAAAAATTTAAATTAACTAAAATTAATTTTTCTTACAAAATTATCGAAATTTGTTTTTGTTAGACAGCAACAAGATTCGAGGCAAGGAATCATCTAAACATATACTCATATACTCATATACATATGTACAAATACACATATCAATAATAAGAAGATCGTTTTGTTATGCTTTTCTTGTTTCATTCAGAATCGATTTGTTTTCAGAATTGATTTTCTAATAGATTTTTTCATTAGGGCAAATTTTTCTTTGGCAAAATGGAATGTTCGTATTTTTTATTTATTTTCATTATTTTTCAGAAAAACTTATGCAAAAAAGAAGAAATATTCAGTTTCCGTAATGTAAACATATGTGTGAATTGGCGATTGAATAATAATAAGAAAAATGTTCAGGCCATTGTTGGCCTATATCGTTTCAACAACCGTACGATTTAGGAAAGAACCAATGTCATTCTCTACGCTATCGTTATCTACAAAATAGAGGTTATTATTTTTATAATGGCTGAACCAGTTTGTTCAACATCCATGTTTGTTCAACATCCATGTTTGTTCAACATTCGATCACGAAGAGCCGCCAACATGTGTGATGAATCATTCAATAACCTACGTAATTCATCGTCAGACGGTTTTGTCTAAGCTAGATTCTTAAGATCTAGGTTGACGGTGTCTACGGCTGCATCGTGATTACTAGTCTTTAACGACGTGTAAGCGATCCCCTTCTGCTTATATTTTTTAAATGTTGACAATCAATTTTCTGAAACTGTCTAGATTGTAAGAAGTTCTTGGTCAAAGACAATGTAATCTAGCAAAATCTCAACGGTTGCCAAAAATCGTTACTCCATGGCTGTAGAACTGCTTCTACAGCCTTACCAAATACACTAGTGAAGATGCTTTAGAGTGCATCGCTATTGCGGGATTAGCCAACAGTGTTGAGTCAACAGGTCAGACCAAATTTTTTTTGTTGTTTAGGGAATTTTATTTAATATTTCCAAATGAGCATATTTTGAAGAGAGCGATTCAGCTATAGCCTCGATTAAAATCTATAATGGCTTGGCAAGAGGGTTATGTCATTTTGAGTAATTAGGTGGTTGATGAATTCGAGAGTGTCGATACTAAAAACACATTTTGAAATTGGGATATCCACTTTATATCCAACTATAGTCGCTTTATTCGAGATGAATTTTGTGCTCTTCCTGATCGTCTATATTTACGAATACAACTATTGAAAAAGGCATCCTTGCAAATTTGTTCAAATTTAAACGGAGTTATTATTGCCATTTTCGGAACTTCTTCGGGCACAATTGGGATGAGATGATAAGCCCTTACTAAACCGATTTTACATAGACGTTTGCTATACTACAGTAGGTTAATATTTGTTTTTTATCCATACTTTCTGTTCTGGGTCCAAAGGTTAATTTAACGTCCTGTACGCATTGCATAGCTTCAGTCAACCTTTACTAGCAAGGACGATTGTTCGACCCAATTCATCATCATCATCATCACCGATCGAAATTTACTATCAAGTGAAAATACTAAATTTACTTTTCTGGGATCACTTGGAGACGAGGATTAATGTTCGTTTTTTAGTAACTTACTCGTTCGCATTTAGAATACACTCCTTAACTCCCAGCGTGGGTAAAATCCGGTGTCTGTTTTGAACTCGAATAATGTCGAAATGCTTTTACTTATTTTTCGGATGTGAGTGGTGTCGCAACCATCGATTAGGATTAGTTCTGTTTCTAGTCTTGTTTGACTATCAATGAATGCTTTAATTTATTGTGGTACGGCATCGTAATTACGAATCCATACTGCATTTGCTTTGTTTGAGTGAATAGGAATAATATTTTCGCTCAGCCTGTGCTAGAGATCGATGTTTCCAACTCATCGTTGAGACGACACAATGTAAAAATTTAATAATCCCGGAAAAGCATGAAGTTTTTTCTTGTCGATTGGTACTGTGGCATCTCTGGACGTATTGGTCATAAAATGGTTAATTCGATTGATTTGTAATGTTTAATCTATTTTTTGGGGTATCAATCGAAACTGGATATTTTACAGCTGGATTTGACGAAACAGGATAATTCAAAACTGGATATTTCAAAAAGAGGTAAGGTACAAAACGAGATATGGTACAAAACTGGATATTTCAAAACTGGATATTTTAAAACGAGATAAGGTACAAAACGAGATATGGTACAAAACTGGATTTTTCAAAACAGGATATTTCGACGTGTGATTTAAACTTAAAATGATTTTTTAGGAAAGTTCTGGAATATGGCCAATTAGGAAGGAGCTCTTTGAGCTCTTTCCTAACTGGCCTTATTCTAGAACTGGCCTTATTCTAGTACCTTATCTTGAATTGAAATATCAAATTTTAAAATACCCAGTTTTGTACCTTATCTCGTTTTGTCAAATCCTATTTTGAAATATCCAGTTTTAAAATATCCAGTTCTGAGCGGTTCCCCATTTTTTGAAATCTAATTTGTATTTTTAAGTTTTGTGTCAAATAAAGTGTTTATAAATTATATTTTTGTCGATTACATGATGTATTGGTAATAAAACAGTTAATTCAATTGATTTATATTATAATTTTTTAATTTTGTATTTGTAATGTTGTAATAAATTCATTAATCATAAATTTCAGGCAAAAAAACTAATCCAATTTATAACAGCCTACGACTTTGAGAAATTAGCCCATTAAAAGGTTTTTTTTAGAGAAACATTGCAGATTACAGTTGAATGGTGGCACACTGGAGATTCTGAGCAGAGATAACAGAACGCAGAGCAGTTCATTATCATTGTGATTGTCCTATGCTAACAGTAGTTTGAATATTGGCTTCCGGAAAACCTGACCACTACTGACATACCATTCCTTTCCTTACCCCACAAAAATTTACTAACTATTGGCCGCCAAGGTATCTGTAACTGGGTCGAGCTCAATAATTTGACTAATATCCTGCCTTATCCTTCCAAGCATATGTAAAAATGGGTGTACGGTGGGCGAAATATCTGGGAGATCCTGTCTAATGCTTGGTCGTACATTTTAAATCAATCAATCAATTAGATGTTTTTCCGTCAATTATAATTCTGACTGAGATTTGGATTTATGAATATGAGTTAAATTTTTAAAAAATTCTTAATTTTAATAATTTCGGATGTTGCAAAGTTAATTATAGAGCGGGTGGTATATGCGTGCTTTACAATAGTAAATTGAATTGTGCTTTTGTCCCAATTGTTAATTTTATTGCTGAACTTACTGTTTATATTAACAAAATTAGAGGGAAGAATGTTATTATTTTAGGAGATATTAATATTGATATTTTGTATATGACGCCATCTAATGACGATTATATGTCCATAATGTCATCAAATGGTTTACATTCGTTGATTAAAAAACCTACTAAAATTACAAATCAAACCACAGCTTGAATTGATCATTGTTTTGCTCGTGTCAATCCTTCTTGTCAGATAGTTGCATCAACGCTTACTTTACAAATAACCGATCATCATTTAATTTATGTATTATTACGAATAAATTATAGTAGTAATATAAAAACTAACAAAAATGCGAGTGTTTCTCGTAAATTCGACAACATTAAGTTTTCTACTAAAATTTCCTCGCATGATTTCCCACCATTGTTTTTCGTAACAGAACCATTCATTCTTTCAAAATTTATTTCAGAATTTAATTGCTTATCCAACTCATGCTTCCAAATTATTCAACAGAGTGCCAAAGTTAACTTGAAACCATGGATTTCCGGTCATTTAATAAATTTAATGTCGAGAAAACGATACATTCATAAAAAAATGTTTAAAGCATCCTAGCAATCTTAGACTTCAAAACTTTTTACGTAAACTATGTAAAAAAGTAGATGCTGAAGTTAAGTTTAAGGTCCAAATACACGAAAAATTAAGAAAATCGAAGTTAGTGGTGCTTTATGGACAAATTAGGGATTGTTTCAGCCCCAACTAAATTTTAAAATATTCTTTAGGATTTAACTTAAATAATTACGGTTGGTTTTTCAAATTTTCCGCTTAGAATTCCTGCTATTTGATTGTAATTATGATACATTTTCACCAAATTATGAAAAGAAAATGTAGCTTTTCTCAATTATTAGCCAAATAAACTAGGACTATAATACATCAAAATGCGTAGGATAAAAATCTGGATTTAATCACGGTGGCTTTTTAGAAATTTTTAAATATTAATTGAAATAATTGCAAAAAAGTAATTAAATCAATGAAATCATTGATTTGACAGATGTGTCTGTGATAATATTAAGCCAAGATTTTCTTAAATCTTTCATTTTTTAGTTCTTACAACCAATTTACAGATGGCAGTTTAAATTATAAACCATAATCATATCAAATATGCACATATTCGGGTTTATTTCCCGTTAAAGATTCTATTATTTTATTTTTCTTGCTCATTCTGTTTATAATTGTGTTGTTGTAGATAGATATGTAAGTCGTATTTTATATGATTTTGGTATTGGAATTGGATTTGGAATTCAAATAAAATAGGTTTTAATTTTTTTTTGGAATTGAATATTATTTTCAAACGTTGTGTATTTTTACATTTGATTTTTCAAATAGTTTCTTTTGGTAATCATCAAAAATTTAAAATTTTTACCAAAATATTATTTTTTATTAATATTTTAATTGTTTATAATTTCAAGCAACGGAGAAACGAAGGTGAAAAGATCGTTAACAGGTACATCAAAACAAAGTTTAAAGTTTGCAATAGACACCTATTATACTTGGGAAAAGTTGATTTCTCATTTATGCAATGAATTTAAAGTGAACCTAAACAGTGCTCAAGTGCATGAAAAGATGTGGCTGCGAACAAAACAACCAAACAAATTTGACAAACAATATCTATACTCTATACAAGCAATTGGTGCCTATGCCAATGTGGACAACTATGCGATATTTGATCACATTATCAATGGATTCGACGACTCTTAATAAAGCTGTTTTATATGGAGCATCAAATATGGAGGAGTTCAAAAAGGAGCTTACGATGTATGAGCAAATACGGAATAAACGACAAGGTAGAGCTCAACAGCAATCGTCTCAGTAGATAATGCCACAAACAAATCAAGAAGTGTTAAGAGGGATAATCGTATGAGATGTTTTGAATGTAGTGATTCTTGGCATGGAATAAAAGAATGCCCTAATAAAGGAAAAGGATTGAAATGCTATCGTTGTTATGAGTTTTGACACATTACACCGAAATGCCCAAAATCTAAAAAAGCGTCAAAAAGCGTCGCGTTTTCATCTGCGAAGGAAGAATACGAGACGAATTCAATTAATGATAATGTGCTGTACGCAATCGTAGATAGCGGAAGCCATATTAACCTCATGAGCCTGTCAAAGTATCAAAGTATAGGAGAACGAAATCGACAGAAAATTACATAATGGTCGTTGAGCATGTTGAGTTAGAATTGAATTGAATCATATTAAAAATATACAAATTCAAGAAAGCTTGAGAACACTGATTTTGAATTATAAACCAGAACAAAATGTATAAGTGATAATTTTAGCATCCAAATAAATATAATTATGTCGGATGAAAAGCCAATTCTTCAACGACCAAGAAGATTGTCGCCCTTGGAGACCGACATAGTAAAGAAACAAATAGGCGAATGGTTAAAAGATGGGATTATTAGAAAAAATCGATCAAGCCATGCGAACCCTATTGTCCTCGCCAATAAAAATGATGGATCAAAACGGTTTTGCATATACTACAGAAAAGTAAATCAAAAGGTCATCAAGGATACGTATCCTTTACCACTCATCGAGGACCATAGATAGATTGTAGGAACCAAAAGTTTTTATAACACTCGATCTTCGAAACGGCTTTTTTCATGTACATGTTGCTCCGGACTCCATTAAATATACTGCCTTTGTGACACCAGTTTTTCAGCGGTATACTAACGAAATTTTCAAATCAATAGTTGCAAAAAGAATTGCTTGCATCTATATGGACGATTTAATTATACCTTCGAAAAATGAAGGAGAAGTGATGTCAAGATTACAGAGTGGTTTGGAAACGGCTAAAGCAAATGGATTGGAAATTAAGTGGAGTAAATGCCAATTTTTGAAAATTAAAATTGAATACCGAGTACGAAGTGGAAAATGGATATGTTCGGCCAACTCAAACTAAGATCGAAGCAATTAAAAAGTTTTCGCTACCACTCAACGACAAGAAGTCGTAATCGTTTCTGGGACTACCTTTGAAAGGACAGCAAGTTTGTTATTAATGAAAGGGAACTTGAGGCATTTGAGCGTCTAAAGGAAAAGTTGTCCTGCCAATTTCATCCAGTCTTCTATTACAGCAGAAATCATGAAGAGAACTACTCAAACTACGAACTGGAAGTCCTTGCCATTGTAGCTGCTTTGAAGAAGTTCCGCGTATACCTTTAGGGTTTACAATTTAGCTTCGCAACTGATTGTGCACTATTTAAAGCCACAATGGAGCGCAATCCGCTGACGCATCCAAAACTGCGGGATGGGCATTGCAGTTGAAGGAATCGTCCAGCAACGCGTATGTGACGCCTACGCGTTACTGCACGATGTTCCCGCTCAATGCGGTGGTCGATGCGTTAAGCAGAAATCCAATAGTGATGATAAATATTGCAGGGAAAAAGGTATTCAACATTTTCCAACAACTACTGGTATGACCACAGGAAATGGCCAAGTGGAACGTGTGAATAGCATCATAATACCTGCATTGGCAAAGATGTCCTTAAGAAAACCTGATGATTGGTACAAGCATACAGAAATAATACAACGATTTCTAAATAATTCGTTCCAAAAAAGTATTGGAATAACGCCCTTCGAAGTATTAATTGGTACAAAAATCAGATGTCCCGAAGATGCTAATTTACTGGAAATAATACAAGACGAGTCTGCATAACTATATAACACCGAACGTGATAAAATGAGGGAGTTTGCGAAGTTGGCGATCCAAAGAATTCAACAGGAGAATTCAATTATTTAAAATAAAAAACGAAAGCGTGCTATGGCGAATGAATTCTAAGGAATTTAAAGTTGGGGCATTACGACAAAAATAACATGAACCTACCGTAATGAATATAGCAAGATACTTACCCAAAAAATAATTATTCACTCTCGTTCGATAATTAAAACCGATAACGAGTACGAAACAAAAAAACAAAATTAAGTAAATAAATTTGCATTTTGGAAGAGCTTTAGGCCCGATTCTATGAACGTGTATTTATCATCATTTGCGTTCTGGCTCGATTCTATGAACAACGATCAATAATAAAAAATCCGAGAGTAACGATTAATCAGCAACCGAGGATTATTTTTTTTCGATTCTATGAACGACGATAGATTATAATTTACACTTAGTTTTACTGTAGTTTTACTGCAGTTTTTGTATACGTGGCAACACTTTTTTGTGACGTATACTTAAAATTTGTTTGGTTTCTATGGTTTTTAGTCAAAATTGTTGTTGCTCATATTTATGAAATGTCAATAAATTTATTTTTGGAGAAAAATTAAAATTAAATTGGAAAATATGTACAAATGCAGTTAAAAACATCCCACAGATATATATATATATATATATATATATATATATATATATATATATATATATATATATATATATATATATATATATATATATATATATATATATAGCGTACCTTAAAGTATACAGTGATTTCACCAGGGATGTCGTTTTGCAAATTTAAAAAGTATTATATTTTTCTTGCCCAGAGGAGTAGTACAAGTAAAATAGGAGGTCATAGAACAAACACAAAGACTGTGGTTTTTATTTTATTTTAAAGCTAAAAAATACACTTACATGTCAACCGCAATAATAGTGGTAGTGATCCAATCATGAACTCTATGTAAATCGGAATAATAATCCTGCTATCTTAATCTGAATTTCTCAAACAATAATTTAATTCTTCATATTTTATGGTTTTACCCAAAAATATAAAAAAAAAAAAAATTCTAATCGCTTTGAGATGCTCGCCACATAAGTACGATGATCGCATGCTACATTAATATTCATACATCGTTACCAACAAACGTTACAGTCGAAAGTGTAATAAATGTTTCTCGTATTTCATAAATCAAACGAAAATCAATGAATTTTCTAAAATTTTTATCGGAAAATGGAAAATTTACTAATGGCCAAATGGTTTCGACTAATTGGCGCCAAAGAATTTTTATGTTAACCACATTTAGTTTTATTGATGGCTTTATGAATTTGATCAAACGTAATTATCTGAAGAAAATTCGATAGGCACCGCGCAGTATGGTGTGCTTAGCTCGCATCGTGAAAATTGTTCGCGCACATTTATTTGCTGTTTTATTTTTTTTATTTAAATTTTTCGTTTTATATAAACACGCGAGATGTATGTTTTACTTTGGATATCCCGATCTGTTGGATTTATTATTTATTGTAGTGTGTAAATTTAGAAAAATTATGATTCATTCGAAAAATGTGTTAATCGCAGTGAAGTATAATTTTGTGGATTACAGATATTGGAGCAATCGATTTATTGTATGATTTAGATCAGAAATGTCTCTGATCTTCTGTTCATCTTACAGGTGAGTTTGCTTGGCTAAATATGGTGGTTGGACATCTAAAATAATCTCTCTCTGGCCTTACATCCCATAGAAAGATTTTGCTACCACCACAGATAACCTCCATTTATCTTGTTCCATGGCACCGTGCCTTCAGTTTTGACATCCTATTTCACATAGTTCTTATTATACGTCGTCATGCAGTCTGGGTCTTGCCCTGTGATGAACACTAGCTAGTTTTTACTTTTTTAATTGTTTGATGTGGCCAACCCATCTAATTTGGTTTTAAAAGATACTTATATGATCTTTCTCTCGCATTTAGTAAGAATTTTGCGGTCGTTAGAAGTAATGGTTAAGTTTTCGATTGATGCATTTTCAACCTCCCAAAATGACTTCAGAGTGTTGTCAACGTTGGTGTAATTCTCGATGATTGCAGTCGTATTTAAAGAGTGTGCGATTGTGGTTCTATCGAACCTCCCGAACAAGATGTGTCCCTATTTAGTTTCTTGTGTGAATGGGGACCCGTTGAGAAAAGTTGTACACCCATCTATATGCAGCATTTTTAGAAAATCTGCCCGAAGCTACACATTGATTATGTGAGTGCAATTGAAATGATAATCTGCCAATTGTAGTTCGGAAGCTGGTTTCCGTTGTAAACCAATCCGAGTAGCAGCGTTTTCTGAAATAAGATTCACTTGTGACCCTGAGTGCTCGAATGCTGAAATCTTGGGTTACGGTTGCGACGATCCCAACTGTTGTTGCGAGTAATACATCTTTCAGCGGTGATGTGGTATGTTTCGAAAGAACTTCGGTAGCATCGTTGGTTTGTGACGAATTGTCACTCGATATTCTACTCGCTTTGGTGACCGGAGATCCAGATGTCCTACTCGGTTTGTGTAGTAGGATGTGGTGTCTGCGATTGCAGACTTGACAGAGACTTGATCGATAGTTGACACACAGATGCTTTTCTCGAATTTCGTTGGATTTTTGATCGAACGTGAACGATTTGAATTGGGTGCACTGGAACACACTGTGTTCCTCGCTGCAAAATGGATAGTTCAGTGAATTTGATGAAATCGAAAGGACAGCGAACGCATGAGCCGGTTGCGATGAAGGTTCCTACTTCGAGTTCTGGCGTGATGACGACGGTTGACCCTTTGATGGTGAACGAGTTCTTGTTGACTCGTTCCTTTGGCGTGGCGTCTACGATGTGATTAGCCTCGACGAATTTGACTTTAAAATCATCTCCAATGATTTCCATCGAGTTATCAAGAAATCCATAAGTTGTTGATAGGTGGGATACCGCGCTCGAGTTAGTGGCAACTCCCATTGACGATGAGTTTCGGGATCGAGTTGGTCGATGATGATGTGGACGAGAATGATATCCCAGCTGGTTACCAGAACTGTTAAAACTTTTAGACTTCAAACAGACTATGTAGAAGTATTGCTGATGCTCCTTCATCCGATTGCGAATTCATAAAGGGCGGCGGGCATGTCGGTGGATGCCAGTGGTGAAACATCGATGTTTGTACAGATTTGTGAGGGTCTCCCTGCTTCTTTGTAGTTAGCGTCACTGATTTGGACCATTCTCAATAGGGTTTAAATCGGTGAACAGACTTTCGAATTCTGCCCAATTTCCGTAATTCCCATCGAAAACAGGCACATTGCATCGACTAAACTCGCTTTAGCTTCTTGTGTTGAAGTCGCCTTAGGATGTTGTCTAAATAACGTTTGGAGGTTTGAACTCGCGGCAAAATAAAACCCCTCACACTGTTCTCGACTGCCTAATTCTTATTCCAGTTTATCAGCACCACACATGGCTTCGATCTGATCTTATACGTCACAATATTTCTTGTAATGTTGCTCCAGTTGAGCCATCTGTTATGAAATGCAATCACTCCTCAAAACATTTAATGGTACATCTATGAAAACAAAGCTGAGCAAACAATTAAAGTCATGACTACATCATACATGAAATACAAGAAATAGTTGAGGAAGTTATTAATCAGAAAGGATTCAAAATCCTAAATGCTGTAAGCTATACTAAAGAAAAAGGTTTTCCCCTTTTTATTCTCACATTTGACACAGCTGAAAATATTGATAGAGTAAAAAATTACAAAAGCTGCGCGGTACCTAAAAAGCTACAAAGAATGAGAGACAACAATAGAAATCAAACAAGTAAGAATTTTCAACCTAGGATGTAATCCTACCGAAAACAAATTAATAACGCCAAAGTGAGAGAAGGCACAACATATAACAAATGGCTATGCAGCAAAAAATATTAAGACAGAACCGTGCCAGGAAAGCAATGTCCGACAAGAAATACTTCAAAAGCTAAATGCAATCAATTCACATCTTATTCACATAAGAATGCCTGGAATGCAAATGGCTTTGTGCAACACATTTCAGAATTAGAAGTATTTTAAGCACAAAAAATCTACTGTCCACCCATAGATATACTCCATATAAAAGAAGACTACATCAAACTTCTTAAATTCTTCTTAAATTATTGAAGCCGACTTGAATACGAAATACGTAAACAAAAGGATCAAATAGAACTATTCCCAAACGAAGAGAGCTATTTAAAGCAGGCAAAACATTAAAATGTGAGTTTCACTCCAGTAGAAATCCAACCTTAAAAAAAATTAGCAGTTGCAAATTAAGAGGGGCTACCAGCCCATTTTCAGATTTTAACGCTAGTATGTGGGTGGCATGATAATAAGAAGCCCAGGCATCTAGTCGAAAAAAGAGTGAAAAGTGAAGATCTAACAAAAGCTCTGAAGATCTGACACCCCCATTCAGGCTACCAGACTCTGCAAAAAATCGATCAAGAAGTAAAAAACCTCAAGGATAAAAGCACTAAGCTAGGGTACATAATTAATACTTTCTTTAGATACTAAGGCCAATTATAGAGAACATATAGGATCACTGGTAAGATTGAGGAGACGCTGGAAAACTAGAAAGCATATTCAGCAATATTCTTAAACGAAACCCTAGCATAAGAGAAAATTTTGCACCGTATAGTCTGGCAAGAATAGAATTACTTAAAACTTAAGAAAATGTTGGCAGCGGTTCCACAAGGTATTGTTTGGTACCTGTATTATACCTATACTATATACAAATGATCTATACCATATATAGTAAAAGCTAAAATATGAATGTTTGCTGATGACACAGCTGTTATAATTATTGATGCTAGTATTGTTGAGTCAACAGGAAAATACAAAATGCTATTGATATAGTGAATATGTGGACAAAAAATAGAAAATATCACTAATCGAATCGAAATCAAAACATATAGCGATATAGCTATAATTCGCCATATATAGCCTTCCAAAATTGTTGCCATCTGGATAATCGTGGTATAATTTAATATCTGCTACGTCTTCAGAAGAAAACTGACTTGTTGGTTGGCCATTTAGGAAGTATGCTGGTGTTAATGCCTCCATATTTTCATTAGTTAGGATTTGATAGCAGCCTCAAAGTGAGGTGACCTTGGCGGAATAAAATCTTGGTTATCTTGTGATTTGATATGACTCCAATGGTGTCTATTCATGTTAGTAAGAATTTCTGCAGTACGGTTACCGACCAACGTATTCCAATGTTTAGG
Source organism: Tipula confusa (assembly GCA_963556175.1). Taxonomy (NCBI): domain Eukaryota; kingdom Metazoa; phylum Arthropoda; class Insecta; order Diptera; family Tipulidae; genus Tipula; species Tipula confusa. Next base: position 75,530,288 of record OY744477.1, read on the forward strand.
ATGCGCGTACAACTAATGGAATACTATATGGTTGAATCAGTCCACGCATAAGTATTACTGATGGTTGTTCTTAATATATTTTTGACCGTGATCGAAAGATTGGTTAACTATAAAGCACCACAGAGTTCCAGTTTTGGGATTGATAACTGTTTAACAGGTGCTACCTTGGTCTTAGCTGTTAGTAACCTGACAATACTTGTTCCATTATGTTGAACTATTCTGGAATAAAGGGCAGCAGAATACGCTTCTTTACTGGCATCGGAGAACCATATAGTTCCATGTTGGTGTCACTATTTAGTTCCATGGAGGATTTTTATTTCCTCTATTTGTGGTAAGTTGATTCGCAGTTTCAGCCAATGTTCAGTGAGGTTTGAACTTAACTAATCATTTCAGTCTAAATGTTCAACCCACAAATGTTGGAAAAATATTTTGGTTGTGATACTTACAGATGCTAACCATCCATTTGGATCAACAAGTTTACTAACTGATAATATTACCAAAAATAAAATTAATCACCCTTTGGATTCCAGTAAAGGCCTATATAACCTTTATCGACGTTGATTTTTAATTTCAATTGAATTCAAATCATAGTTATCTTCCGAGGTGCCCTTAACAGTTGGTTTGTGTTGGCAATCCATTTTGTTAAATGAAATCCGTCACTCTCTTGAAGCGCGCAGGTCCTACCGATAGACAGTCGTTAAGTGATTTTCCGGTTGTTGTCTTGATGGAACCATCGAACACAACTCACAGTTTTGTGGTAGTGCTTGAGAGTTTAATGCGTAGCCTGGTAACTGTTGATCCGCGTTAATTTTTTTCTTATGTCCTAATTTGATATAGTCCTTAATGCATTGATATAGTCCTTAATGGCAACACTGAGGGAGTCTTCAAAAATCGGATAGGTGAATTTAAGAATGATCATCCAGATTCTTCTTGCTGCGTTGTCTTCTGAAAGTGTGATTCACAAAATTGTCAGTTGTGGTAATACTTTCGACTTCCCTAAATCTTCTTAATAACATGTCCAAATTTCCTTTTTCTGTACTGGTGGTAGTGGTAAAGGAATAAATGGTTTTATTAGTATTAATTTTGCCAGCAATTATCCAACCGATGTGTTCTACAGGGTAGGCCGAGTTTGATCTCCCATTATCCTGTCGTCCTCCAACAGTTCAACAAATTGATCTAATCCAATTAGAATATCTATATCATCCGACTGATTAAAATAGAGATCGGCTAGCTCAAATTGGTCAAAATATGGCATACCTAACAAATTTGAGCGTTTTTCGTTTTCCAAAAGATCCCTGAGATCATTGGATAGTGGATTTGGTGGATAGTGATGTGTATCGAAATGGATTTGTATGTGATGGAGCTTCTAGTAATTGTATCAGTTGTTTAGTCATAGGGTGTTCTGATTTGCATATATTGTCCAAACGCGAGGAGATATATAAAGGTGCACCAAATATGAAGATTGTGTTTGACTTTCATTTGTCCGCTGCATAAAATATAAAATTATGGTTTGTTGATGTAGGACGAGTGGAGACACAAAATATAAATACATATTTTAATATTTATTTAATACATATTTTAATATAGGTGACAGTGTAGTCAATAAGAGGAAGGATTTTGTAGCATCGCACAGTTGTAGTATTGTTTTTAAAAGAGAGGCAGGATCGTTGGTCTAAGGTTTCTTGTGCAAGAATTCGATAGGATTCGCTTAATAGCAGGGGTGGAACGGTTTTTATTCTTTTGGTTATAAATGGCTTCTTTTGCGCATCTTGGGCTCTTACAGTCGCTTTACGAAGACGTATATGTACAGTTTTGACGCCAAAATTATTTTTTTATATTGTTTGTCTCACTTGGAATAGATTTTCCAGCATTCGGAGGGTCTCTTTGCACAGGCGTAGTTATCCTTCTGCCGTTGTCTTCCTGTTATGCTCTTCCTTTGGCATTTTTTAGACACTTTTGAGTTTTGGATTTCCGAATTTTGTGCATCATCGAATTTTATGGCAGTTGTGACGGTGGTTGGCAATGGTTTTGCGGGGGAGGATGTGGTTGTTTCGTTTAGTTTTAGACCCGGGTTTCAGATTTCGCAGAGTGCATTATCAATGGCAGACGTGTAAGGGTTTACTAAACGCGCTGACGTTTGGTTTTTGAAGGCATTTGGGTTGTGTGTGGGACGGTTTGGGTTTTGTGTGGTGTTAATTTTGATTTTCAGAAGTCTGTACACTTGTAGAATTTCAGAGAGTTCTTTTACCAACCTGTTGGATAATAGATGGCTTCCACTTTTGCTGATTACGCCGGTATCATCACTGAAGCAGTCGATTGGTGAGATTTGGCTATGAATGGTATGAATGGGTAAGCGAGAAGATTGGAAGGAATACACTTACAATTTTTGTGGATTTCCGATTGGGAAATGTCTGTACAATTTTTGAATTTATGTGGTTTGTTATGTAATAGCCGATTTACATTCAACAAATTTTGAAGAAGAAGTTGATCTTGAGTAAAATTTAGTAAAATTGAAATAAAAAACAAAAATTGCAATAACATTTGGTTTTTATTTGTGTGAGTAACCAACACATAATATATTAAACTAATTTTATACATGTATTGTCATATTTTTATATTCATCTTTTTTATAACAGTTTTTGGGTTTGGATATCGGGTTTCATCTTTTTATTTTTACAAGAAGAAATTTTTCTCGGTTTGGCTTGCTACTTTTTCAATCTAGTGTCCCGTTTTTTTTTTAAGATGACAAATTCGTTGAATGTAAATCGGCTATTATTCTACATTAATATATTGTATTGTTGCATTATTGTAGTATTGTATGATTGTATTATTATAGGACAATGGGGGCGGTATGTTTGGATGCTTAATTGGTTCATGGGGATATATTGTTGTGTGTTGAAGTGTATTATTGTACTGTTATATTATTAAATTATTACATTGTCATATTTGTATATTTCTGCTTTTTTATTTTATATTTCTATTTATAAATTTATATTTAAGTGTAAACAAATTAAATTTTCGGTGATTACATAAAGTATTGGTCATAAAACGGTTAATTTAATTGATTTGTTTAGTTTTTTAAGTTTAATTTATATTCATTTTAAAGTTTTGTGTCAAATCAATAGTAAACTTAATAAATTTTAGCAGCATGAAGGTGAAATAATAAATTTGTAATTTACAGGTGAAAACTAATGCCATCTGTTTCAGCCTACGACTTGGAGAAATTTGTTCATTAATAAATGTTGTTCTTAGGGAACTATTATAGGTTATAGTTGAATGGTGGCATACTGGAGATGCTGATAAGAGACGTCAGAATGCAAAGCAGTTCAGAAAAATTGTGATTGTCTTGTGCTTATAATAGTTAAACATTGGCCACCGGGAAACCGGACCAATTCTGTCATTACTAACTAACCTTTCCTTTCCTGACACCACAGAAAAATACTAATTATCGATCGCTTAGGTGTCAGTAACCGGGTCGAGTCTGTCATAGCAAACATTCCTTACACTCCTTCGGTTTTGTTGTAACATGGGTGTACGGTGGTGCCCGGCATTTCGGGAGGTCTTGGTTCGTCCTTGGCCATCAAAATTGTAATCAATCAATCAATCAATGTTACAGAGGTTGGTTTATGCCGTTTGAAATATGAACAACACCCAAGTAAAATATATATGGTAACACATGTTTAACCATATATATAACACATGTTGCCATGTGTTGATGATTTAAGAGTTTTTTGGATTCGATGGCTGTGAAGGTTGGGAAAATGTACTAAAATGTACACAAAAAGGTAAGCATTTAAGAGCCTTAACTCTGAATTTAGAATGATAGAAACAAAGATTCTTATTCCTACTATTTGAATTAGAGCAGAATCTTCTGTTCCTATTACTCTAACGATTAGGAGTCCGCGAACGTATATTTATACCGTCGATTAAACGATTTATTTCAGTTAAGATTTCATTTTTGAAATCTTGCATCTTTTAATCGGAATTAGAAGAGAGAACGTTATTAGAATAACTTGGTTTTTCAGCTCTTTCGGCTAATCTGTTGAGCGGAAAATTATTTTCAAAAGCAGTTAATACAAGTTGAACTTGCTGTGGAAGTCTTTTGAGCCAAAGTTCTTTGATGGATTCCTCATTAAAATTTTTTTCAGCTTTGTAACGGAATTTGGACAGAAGTTGGGAGGGTTTCATGTCTCTTAAAGTCAGTTCGTGTAAAACATTATTAAGTTTTGTTTTAACTGACTCGCTAAGACCCTTAATAATCTCTGGTTTAAAGATAGAGTACGGGGTGGTTCCTTTATCCCGAATAATCAAATCTCCAAATTGGTCGTAGAGACGACTGTCTAAAGCTCCTAACGCATGAGAGTAACGCGTTTGTTCAAACGTAATTTTAGCAACATTAAATTGTTGTTCGAGTATTTCGAACTAAACAATTGGATTTTATTTAAACAGGGGTTGTGGAGCTTTAAATGCTCAAGCTAAAGAACGTGAATTGTTGGGAGGTAAATCAGGGTTTCCTTGGGTACTGGTGCCTGAACTAGCACCAGAATTATTCACGGAGCGAAGTGCTGCAGCGACACTATCTCCTATAATGACACTATCCCCTATAATGCTGAGCAGCGGTAAGGGTGATTGGGGCTAAATTGTCTTCAGGAGCGGAAGAACTGATAGAAACCTCATCATCGCTCATTGTAAAGGACAAAAAAAATAAAATCAAGTCAGCAAAATTAAAAAGTACTTCCAAAATAACCATTTTTTGATTGTGCTGTTGAATTGATTACTGGTTTGTTGTTCTGACTGAATTGGCTGCTGCGATGAAATGTGTTGAACGTATGTTGAGGTTGTGGTGTTGTGTAAGTGTCTGCATGAACAGATGTGGGGTCACCAATAACAGATGTGGGGTCACCACCAATCGTGGTTGGCTGATGAATATTTCGATGAACTCATTTACTATGCTACTTTTTCTGTCGTAACGTTTTACGAGCAATTAGAATTCTTCATTGTAACTGGCGTCAGCTACTCGATATTTCCGTACTAAGATCTCGACTGGACTCCACAGTTGACCCATCAAGTGCTGAAGCTTCTGAGCAAGTGATAAACTAGTATTTCCGTGAACGGTGCTTTTGAACAGGTCGCAGAATGATTGCCAATATCTGGGATAGCCGCTTAATGTTGGTAACTTTTGACGTATAGATGGTCAGCTTCGTTATTTAACTTTTAACAACTAACCCCCTCTTGATCAAAAAATCCATCTTTGGATTTATTTAAAATTTTCTGGATCAGGAAATTTTCGTCAAAATGGCGAACCACGAGGCAATGGTTTAGATGATTTCCTTCACCTATATTCTCAATTGAGTATATAGATAGTTCTTTTATTTCTGTCTATTGACATAATTTAGTTGACGGACGCTGTAACAGGGTTGTTATAGTTCCCCTCAACACTTTCTTTGAGCATGTGGTAAAGTTTTCGTTTTTGCTTTATTTAGAATAAGCGTTAGTTAGAATTTCCCGCTTATTCCTTTAGAAAAGTAACTACTCATCCGACTATGAATCTTTTATCAGTTGTATAAATTATTGAACTGTTATGTAAAACCTAGTGTTACCATTGCAAAACTCAGTTAAGAAAACGACTTGACTTCATTTGGTTGTCTAGAAAAATACTAAATGAATGGGATATTTGGTACTGCATGGGCCAGTAATAGCCTGTGCATATTGATTATTACTATTTATAATTGCTTGTTGATAAACTATTATCGATTTATAATAATTTATTAACGATCAGTGTTTAAATAAACAAAGGTAATATCAGTTTCAAAAATTAGATACATGTATAATAAACAATAAACAAATATGACCTTGAATTTGATGTCTAAAAATACAATTAAAAAATGGCCCACAATTTCCAACCGTCTATGGCCTAATATTATCAACAATCCAATTTATATAGTATTTGACATTTGTATGCAGAGTCGGCGTGACCGAAGAATTACAATATTGGTCGCCGGTCGATATTATGCCCGCTAGATACTGATGTGGTATACCGCGATACTTTGTTATGGTCGTTTGTAATAATGGACCGCCCGAATCACCAAAACACGGTGACGTAGTTTTACCCTCGGATAAATACTCCGTTGTGCAAATAAACGAATTATTAAAATCATTTATATGCAAATCCAGTGCGTATGCACACGATCGACTATTTGCCATTTTTACCAAACCCGATTGTTTATAAACTGAGAGTGGACCATCGAATTTCATGCGACCCCATCCAGCGATTTGGAATATTTCAGAATTATCAGGCATCCCAAAAATTGGTAAGCACAATGGCTTGATAAAATCTATATGAGGTGATAAAAAATTACATTTTGTACCCATATAGAACAGGTCATTTATAAATTACCTGAATAATCAATCGGAGTGTCAAAACGAATCAACATCATATCATTCAAAATATATTTGTTTCGGTGTATGTAATTCGGATGTATTTTAACTTCGGATATGCCCCGCTCAATAAATTTATCAGCACACGTCGACGTATGCACACAGTCCGGATTTTCATTTAAATTCCATTCGCCCAATCGAATTTTTGCCAAATCCCAATAATTCACGATACTTAACGATTTTACACAATGACCGGCTGAGATGACATACTGTCGACTTATGAGTGTGCCACCACACAGAAAACTTTTTTCCCTTTGTGCTGGTTTCATGTTGTAGCGCAATAAAACAACAAAACGGAATGTGTAGAAATTTGTTTCGTAACCATTCGACATGTGATTGGCCAAATCAAAACCGCACGTCGGTGGTGTTGGTAATAATTTTAAATTATTATTCGGACAACAGATCTATATGATGCATGAAATACAATTTGTTAATTGGATTATCCTTAAAAAAATATCGTAACACTTACATAACCCGAAGAACATGTTGAAATTGTGGATGGAAAATGATCTACATGATCGGTTGCATTGTGTGATGCATAAAATGGACAATTTTCAATCGTTTCACACATACCACTTAAACTTGGCATATAATGGCAACTCGTTGGTACATTTACACTAGATGATGCTGACAAATAAAAATGAAAAAATTATAAAAACTTGATTTATCTTTTGAAAACCTTTGAATCGGTGCACATACCAAACATATTCCAAACATTTAAAATTGCTACTATCGCTGAAATCATGTTGCACTGTAATGTATGTACACTCGGAAATAGTTACTGACTGATTGCATATTTTTGTAATTCAGTTTATATTTATATACATATAAATATTAGATTAAAAAAAAAAAAAAATCGGAATTTTTAGTTTCCCTGACAAAATAATATCGAAATTATCGCCAATCGTATTTCTCTTAAGGCAATGATTCATGCACAAAATTTATTGTCTGATAGACATAAATTATAATAGCTTTCATATAAAAATGCATATTTTCATTCCTTTCTTTTTTTTGCGCAAGGCAATATACGAAAAACATGAAAATTCTTGTTTTATTTTTTATGAAATAAAATAATCGTGTGCAAAAAAAATAGAAAAGGATGAAAATGTGGTGATGTTTGAAGTTTTTTTTTTTACCTTCTAATAAAAGCACTGTAAAGTATGATTGGAAGGGGTACCGGTCGAAACTGGATATGACGAAACAGGATAATTCAAAACTGTAATATATAAGATAAAAATAATTGTATTCATATGAACAGCTGATCCGACTAATACATAAATAATAGATATAGCGAATCATTTGGTTTGTAGTTAATACAATGAAAAGGTAACAGTTATGTTTATGATATAGTATATAAAATATTTGATAAAGTCAGTCAATCAAGAACTCTCATACTGTGTTTACCTATATTACACCTTTCCGAATTCATTCAACGTAATTTAAATTAATAAATACTTAATTATAAATTATAAAGAAGTCGTGTATTATTTAAGTTTATGTTCAATTATATGATAATAAAGACATAACAAAAACTGCACTAAAAAAAAATACATTAAAATTAAAAAAATGCGTATTAATTCAACAAAATTACTTTTAAAAATGGTCCAACAGCATTTTTATTGATTTAAAAGCTAATGTTTTTTATTCACTTACTAAAAGTATTTATTTTCAATTTAAAAAATTTTACTTTTCACTGAAAAGTACATTCTTTCATTTAATTAAAATTGGTTACATTTGAATTAAATGGATTTATATTTATATTAAAAGTAATGCTTTTGATTTAGGAAGCCAGACTAAAAAGAGATGATTTTTGAATAAAAAGCGTTTGCATTTGATTTAAATAAAAAAATTTGAATCGAAAGTAATAGAAATTAAATAAAACAACGGTATATTATAATATTGCTTTTGATTTGAAAGTATCTTGACATTGATTTGTCAGTATTCGGCTTTTGAGTAAAGAAATCACTTCTTTTAAATTAAAAGCAAAATTTTTCAAAATATTTCGTTTATTAATTAATACTTATAATAATAAATGCGTTTATAAAACACAGTTTAATATTTTAAATTTTATTTTTAAAATAACAACAATAATAATAATAATAACAAAATAATTTTAACAACTTAAATGTTAATTAAATATTACAAAAAAATATAGTTATATAACAGTTTTATTCCTAATAAAGGTATGTTATAGAAATGTTATTGTGGTTTTTTTGTTCTATATTTGCTTGGTTTTAAATATTTAAATGACTTATTTCACAATTTTCTGGATTTGTATTAGAAACTAAATGGAATTTCCCAACATATTTTTTATATAGCTTTAGAATTGAAAACTTTTGGTTACAATCAATTTAAGGTGATGTATTAAATGGCTTTTAAATGGCTAAACAAATTTTTTATATTTTGACAATTTAAGTTACAAATGAAATACACGACCATATTAAGAATTTAATGTTGAGATTAACCCAGTAACACTTGGAATATTTTTATCAAAATGAGTTTTTAAACCATAAAAATATTTTTGTAGAAAAAGCCACACAGGATAACTTGAATCGGGATATATTAAATTTAAAAATTGGAACATTTTAAAACATGCATCCAAACAAGTCAGGAAACTACTACATTTATGGATTGTCCCATCTAAATATAGGTCTTGCTCAGTTTTTTAATTTTTTAGTGGGACCGGATGAATTACCATAACGATTTGTAGGCAACAGAACAAAATTAAGTAGAAGATATTAAATAATCTCGATTACCTGAAATGAAAAGCACATAAATACAATTAGAATGTTAATTAACATGACTAACGTTATTTTATACTTTCTAGTATCTTCCATTTGATCACATTTATTTAGTATAATAATACTTTGCTTATCTTCTATAGTAGTTTTGTATTGAGTACTGATTTTACAGCAAAAGTCTTTCCATTTCTCATAAAGACAGTTTTCATTATTAGGAAATAATAAAGCAAAATCAATGTCAAACTAATAAAATAATTTTAAAAAATAAAAATTAAATTAATTAAAAATTTAAGAAGTTTTGGAATTTTAAATAAAATTACCAGTTTAAGTCCATTTACTCTTTTCAAAATTGGCCAGTCACGTAAAAATTCAAAGTTTGATTTTTTATTTTTTAAAATCGCATTTCTCCGATATTGGAAAGTGCTTTGCCTTTTAGGAAATAGATTTACTATTTCTTTGCTAACTTTGTAAAAATCGTTTTTGGAAAGCTGCATGTTTCTAAAAACATAATACCGAATAATTAAGTCAATCAAACCTGTACGTTCAGAAATAGAAAGATTTTTCTGTAATGTACTTAAATTTAAAAGTAGCTGGCCTTCAGCGCTTTGTGCTAGAATACCTGCAACATTCTATAACAATAATAAAAAATTAGATAATTGGACAAATATTGATAGTTTTATTTTGGGTGAATTATCTAGTTCAAAATACTTACAATGGAATTCGAGCGTTCACTTGCGTTGGTTAATACTGTAGACCCCGTCGAAACAGAATCTTGATTTTTCAGCCAATCGATAACTTTGGATGTTACGGTTTTTGTTGTTTCACCCTCTTTGTTGTATCCATTCTACATTTTGTATGATTTTGTATAAAATGTAATTATTTAAATTTTATAAACAGTTAATCCTTAAAATGTATTATGTTGCTTTAATCATAAATGTTTATTACATCACGGTTACATTTACCTCATTCTTCCAGCCAAACAGTTTTTCCCGAAATTCAAGCATAAATCCATATTTAGATGGTGGTATTAATGTTAGTAAGTCCTGGGATGTTAAATATTTTAATCGATCAACCGTTATATCGCGATCTGTATAGCATATAAACCAAATATTTCATATTTTAGATTTTATAAAAAAAGCTTGTATAGACAAAATGATTTGTAAAATAAATCAAACTTTAAACATTAAGAATTCCTGGTTGTTTTGCTTTATTTTGTATAAATTCCAAGACCAGAGTGTGGATTTTGGTCGCAAACTGAGAAATAAGGCATGTAAATTTCACTTACGTGCTATAGATGTAAAATTTAATTAGCCACAGAAAATAGTACACTTCATGCTAGGCAAATTAAAAATTTCACATCTAGCACTTCACCTAAATGAACATGAAACATGCCTCATTTCTCAGTTTCCGACCAAAATCCACACTCATAGGTTTTTGCAATCCAAAATAATGAGAAATCGAATGTAACAACGAGGATGTACTCAATGTGCCAAAAGTTAGTTTTAAATTTCATTTGTTTAATTCAAGTACGTCGTTATTTATTATTATACACAACATTTTATCACAAGTTATCTTTCATATATTCATACACTTCGACAACGTTCTACCGGTTTACATAGTTCCAAAATGTATAAAGAAGTATTATGCAAAACAATTTTATGGATGTTACAAGTTATAATTATCTGTTAGGTATGACGACATAGATCATTTATATCAAAAAGATAGCTATATGTCAATAAAATATGGAACTGATATTAAAACGTAAGCTAAATTATCAAAAGTAAAAATATAATTTGACATAGATTCAAAAGCATTTTTTTTGAATTCCGTTAATTTTAGAAACAAAAGTATGATTTTTGATTTTAAAATCCATTATTTTTTTGAGTGTGGATATTTTAAAACGAGATAAGGTACAAAACGAGACATGGTACAAAACTGGATATTTCAAAACAGGATATTTCAACATGTGATTTAAACCTAAAATGATTTTTTTAGGAAAGTTCTGGAATATGGCCAATTAGGAAGGTGCTCGGCGAGTTCTTAACCGATTATGATGAAATTCGATACGTAGGATAAAAATGGAATTTTAAAATGATTTTTTGGGAAAGTTCTTAATGTTTAATGTTTAATGTTTTTTCTTTAATTAAATTTGATTTTAAAATCTTTTTTGAGAAAACCTCTGGAATATGGCCAATAAGGTTTTTATTCATGAATAATTTTAAGCAGTGAGATAGAATGTTCCTTCACTTAATGGTTTTTTTTTAAATTCCTGCTTTTCTCATCTTATTAAAATAATCATTGACTTGAAAAAATCATTTTAAAATCACATTTTCATCCTATATATTGAATTTCATCATAGTCGGTTAAGAAATCGCCGAGTTCCTTCCTTATTGGCCATATTCCAGAACTTTCCCAAAAAATCATTTTAAAATCCCATTCCCATCCTAAGAACTCACCGAGTTCCTCCTTAACTGGCCATATTTCAGAACTTTTCCAAAAAATCATTTAAAAATCCCCTTTTCATCGTACATATCGAATTTCATCAAAATCGGTTAAGAAATCACCGAGTTCCTTCCTAATTGGCCATATTCCAGAACTTTCCAAAAAAATTTTTTCCAAAAGTTTAAATCACATGTCAAAATATCCTGTTTTGAAATATCCAGTTTTGTACCATATCTCGTTTTGTTCCTTATCTCGTATTGAAATATCCAGTTTGAAATATCCAGTTTTGTACCTTATCTGGTTTTGTCAAATCCTATTTTGAAATATCCAGTTTTATTATTCGAGTATTCTCAGCGCACGAACCTTGTTTTTGCATTCAAATAAAATAAATAAACTTCAATTAAATATATTTCATTTTCGACATTATTTACTAATTGTTTTTGTGTTCTATTGTGTTACCGTTTATTTTTGTTGTTGTGTTGTGTTATTGACTTGTTGTGTTTATTTTATTGTGGACTTGTTAACTAAATTTTGTTTTGATATGTCTGTAAAAACATGCAGTTTGTGTCTAAGCAATATTTCTGAAAATAGATTTCCAGGCATATTATGCAGTGCCAAATGTTGTAAATTACTGCATATCAAATGTGTCAAAATAATAGACAACATAAAAGCGGCATTAATTAAAAACTTTTTTTCGTGGAATTGCCCTTGTTGCAGTGTTCAAAACAAAACAATTTTAACAATAAATAGTGGTTTACATACCACTTCGGATATGCATGAGTTAAATGACTCTAATGCAACTATTCCTGATTTGCAAAGAAGTATGCTTGATCTATTTGAAAACTGAAAGTCAACGAGATTTCACATCAGTTAATTCTAAATGATGTTAATAAAATGAAAACTGATTTAAAAATTGGCTATATAATCTAATGTTAATCTTGAGTCTCGGCTAATTATTGTCGAAAATGACGCACGAGTTATGAAAAATAAAAGTGAATCAGATTTACATCAAAAGGATCAAGTTAATATGAAAAATCTAATAGATTCTCCTGTAAGTAATAATATTACAAATTCGAGTTTATCCGATGTTGATTTAGGATCGGTGAATGTGCCAGCACTCGGTTCTACATCAGGGCTTGAATCTGATTAATTCGTTTTACAAATTGCTGATGAAAGTGGTTTACAAAATGATCAACCCAATCCATCAAATTTTGAAAAAAAAAAACTGGAGGTATCATCCTGCATTAATAAGCCTTTAATTCCTTGTTCTAAAAAGAAATACATAGAAAGGGCTAACGGTTCACTTAATAATCCAGTTAAGTTTGATTAGAAACATACAAGATCTATTTCCGGTACCAGTTCCTTGCCGAATTTTGAAATTAAAACAGTTGCTCCTAAATTTTGGCTTCATTTATCCAGATTCAATCCTTCTACTACTGAAGATGATATTTTGGCTCTCGCGAATACATGCTAGAGTACCAATTTGTGCAAAGTTGGAGTGCTCATCCCTAAAACTAAAACTCGTGAAGATCTTGAAAACATTTGTTTTAAATTGGGTATAAATGAACAACTTCGTGAAAAGGCTCTAAATGCTGAAACTTGGCCGATTGGTGTTAGTATTAAACCATTCCATAACCGAAATTCATCCAGTGGGCTCAAATGTAAAACTTTGGATACTGCTTTAATATTGAACTCAGCCGAAATTTAAATTTATCAGGCTGAGAAAGTCCTGTCTAAAAGTTCTGTAGAAAATTCTGTCACTTCAATATTCTGTAAAGCTAAATTATTTTTGCTTGGTGTTCTGGACAATGATTATGATGTGATTATTATCACAGAGACATGGCTTACCAGAAATTTTAACTCTGAAGAATTTTTTCCGTTCGACTATGTGGTCCATAGAAAAGATTGACATGATTTTGATACTAGCCTTAAAGGAGGAGGTGTGTTGATTGCTGTTAAGACCTCGATTCAAATTGAAATCATTGCATTTCATCCAATTTTTGATGTTATTACTGTACGGATTAAGGTTGCCAATACATCTATTATAATGGTTGCTGTTTACATTCCCAATGGAACAATATTGGAAAATTATTTTGAAATTTTTAATTAATTGTAAAAACCGACCGAGATACCGCAAACCATGGTACAACAAAGAATTATTGCGTCTCGAAAAACGCCGTAACAAATTTCATTTTCTATATAGACTTCACGGTGCGGATTTTTATTTTAGTTTTGTTGTAGCTCGAAAGGAGTTTAAAACTTTAAATTGGCTCCTGTATAATAATTATATTTTGCAGATAGAAGATGAATTAAGTTCTAATCCAAAAAGGTTCTGGAATTTCATAAATGGTAAAAGGAAAGTAGCAGGATTTCCCACACCTATCCATTTCAGGGCTCTTCTGCTAGTCAGTTCTCAGATATCTGCAATCTCTTTGCCGATTATTTTCTTTCCATTTATGAACCTTCTTCACCATCTACTACATCAAAAATCTCAACTCTGCTAGTTTCGCATTTTAAAAATGATCCCTCGAAAATTTCTTTCATTTGTCCGATTTTTAAATCTGCTAAAAGATGTGATATCAGTAACTATCGCGGTATAACAATTCTTTCTGCAATTCCAAAACTTTTCGAAGCGTTGGTACAGAAATTTTTATATTTTCACGTGAAGACGTTTATTTCTCCAGCTCTGCACGGTTTTTATCCGAGTAGGTCCACTGTTACTAATTTAGTTTCATTTTGAGGACATTTACATACTATAATGGATAATAAGCAACAAGTTGATGTGATTTACACAGATTTTTCAAAAGCTTTTGATAAAATAAATCATTCAATTCTTATCGATAAGCTCGGTAAACTTAATTGTGTGTTTATCCCTATCAGGTGGTTGCATTCTTATCTTTCTAATTGTTACCAATTTGTGAAGATTAATGATTCTTGTTCTCGTTTATTTCGTGTTACCTGGTTCTCGTTTATCTGGTGTTCCACAAGGCAGTCACATTGCTCCACTATTATTTACCTTATTCATTAATGACCTCATTGAGGAGTTTGAATTTGCTCAATGTCTTTTTTATGCTGATGATTTAAAATTTTTTAGCCCCATTGCTAGTGTATCAGATTGTTTAAAATTGCAAAGTGATTTGAATAAATTCTGTAATTGGCCGATTAATCACAAACGTTATTGAATGTTGATAAATGTAAAGTACTTTCGTTTTTTCGAATTCGTTCACCTTCATTATAATTGAATATACTTTAGATCTTACAAAAATATAATAAAAAATATATTTATTAGTAAAAACAATTATGGTGTTGTTCAAAACTAATATGGAATGATGTAATACAAGTAATATTGTACATTGTATTTATATCGACTACGGAGCACTTCGATATACACTAACATCCCCATAAAAAATATGCGTTTTTATATGCACAACTATTTTTCGTTTGGTTAGATTTTGGTTGCATTAATTTGCCTAGTATAAATTTTCTTGTGTAAATTTGAGCCATACAAGATGTTCATCTGTTATAGTGATCTGTGGTTATATGATAAAAATGAAATTCACAGTGAGCGATTTATGTATAGACTTCTATCGTTTGAGTATTTTTATGGCATTTTCGCCCGGTTTCACGAAAATACAAGTACAACAGCCATAGTTAACTAATGCTTAGTGAACTTTCGTATTATTTTGATGATTTCATGACAAAAAATGCAAGGCAATCTGATTAAACTGATTTATTGATATGCTATAATTTTGTTATGACTAAATACGTTGGTCAAAAAATCTGTTTAATCAGGTCGCATTGAATTTTTTGTCATAAAATAATCAAAATTACATACGGTATTTGTCATAAAACGGTTAATTTATTTGATTTATGTAATGTTTAATAAATTTTTTAAAATCTGATTTGTATTAATTTTGAAGTTTTTATATTGTCGTATTGTCGTATTGTCGTATTATTCTATTATTAATATATTAATTCCGATTTAATAGTCGTGCAGTTTAGACGTAAAATCGATGTGCGCAGAAATAAATTAAAAAATGAAATAATAAAAAGTGCAGTGGTAGTTTAATTTTAATTTTCAATTTTTTTGAAAATCGTTTTTGGTGATTTTTTTTTTCTATAATAATTAATGTGTGAAATATGACGATGGGTCTATTTTCTCCGAAAAAGATTCCAGCTGAACAACGATCACAGTCAACACCAAATGTAAAAGAGCAACGACTTGTAGTCATAAAAACAATTCAGTGTCGACAAATTTGTTATTAATACCGGAATATAAAATAAAAAGTGCTAGTTCATCAAACTTAGAAAATGTTAAAATAAATGCAAGACAATAAAATAATGGAAAATGAAAATACAGTGCAAACCGGGATTGAACGTTACATTACAGTAACGTCAAAAAGAAAAAGAAACCATAACTCTCCACAGGGAGCCGATTCAGTGAAGAGTGTAAAAGTAAACTCGCCCGCAATAACTTCTGAAAACCGATTCGAAGTTCTGCACGTAGAAGATGCAAACAAAGATGGGGAGCAAGAGCCTAAAGAGAAACATTATCCAATCTATTTAATAGAAGCGCCATCAAAACAATTATTAGCAAGGCTGAATTTTCAAGAAACTAAAAATTTGTATGTTAGTCTTATTAAATGTGGTAGCATCAGTGAAAACAGCGATGAATACAGAAAAATTGTGGCCGTATTAGAAAAATATGGGAAAAACTTTTGCTTATATTGTTTGAAGAGCGCAAAAGGAATCACAGTCGTAATAAAAGGGATAGAACCCATCATGAAACCTGAAGAAATCAGTGAAGAGCTGACAGGATTGAACTTTAGGGTGAAAAATGTAATTAACATTATAAACCGCGAGCGAAAACCTCAACAACTGAGTAAAGTTGAGCTAGAACCTGAAGTAACAAAAACTAAAGGCAAACACGCGATCAATAATATCAGGTCTCTGTTATATCAAAAAGTCGTAGTAGAGGGACATAATTCTGTTATGCAATGCACCAACTGTCAGGAATATGGACATTCGCGAAACTATTGTAAACTTCCAACCGTTTGTGTAATATGTGGCAAACATCATGACACCAGCAAGTGTGAGCTAGATAAAAGCAAACCAGAGGCTCAAAAATGCAGTAATTATGGAGAAAATCACACCGCAAATTATAGAGGATGTGTGGTGTACAAGGAGTTAATAAAAATGATTCCACGGCAAAGATCGGAACAACAAGCGCTAAACCAAATTTTCAAGAGACAAACCAATGCGACTTAAACGTCTGCTACGATTAATCCAACAATATCCTATACAGATGATGTCAAAGGTAATCTTAATCCAACTCCAAAGCAGGACCTGCGAATTTACAACGTAATAAAAACACTCAATGAATCAATGATTAAATTTATGCAAATGATGGAGACCAATATGGTCCAAAACATGAATACCTTCTGTTTGGAATGCCATTGAGTTAACGCAACGTAAATTAGAAGTACAAAATGTTCTTATTGAACACAACATCGATATTATGCTGATTTCTGAAACACATTTTACGACTACGGGTCATCTCAAAATCAAAGAATATACTTTTTATGATACTAAGAATCCTAGCGGAAAACCACAAGGTAGATCTGCTATCCTTATAAAGAATAGAAGACGAAATTATGAACTCCTTCAACTCAAAGGACTTGCAGCAACTGAAGCAACAGATTACTCTCTATGGAAAGCCATGACCTGAAACGACCTATACTTTCATGCCCTCCGATTCGTCTCCTTGATGGAAACTGGGCAAGAAGGGATACAGATAAAGCAAACATATTTGATCAACATCTTAGTAAAGTATTTACACCTAACGAGCAAATCGGAATCATCGAAATGTTATCTGATGTAGCAGAAGCTTCGGAAATCCAGTCAATTAAATACAAGTGGCATCAAGTACAAAAAATAATCAATGAAAACATAGATCCAAAAAAAGCAGCTGGACACGATCTAATCAGCGGAAAAGTAATTAAAAATCTTCCGGAAAAATGTATCAAACTAATACCGTACATTTTCAATGCCATCATGAAATCGGGCTACTTTCCTGAAACCTGGAAAATTTCATAAATCATAATGATTCCAAACCCCCGGTAAAGATAAAACATACGTTAACTCATACCGTCCAATCAGTTTACTTCCGATACTCTCAAAGCTATTTGAAAAAATGCTCCTTCAGAAACTTAAGAACCAATTCGACATGAGAAAAGAATCATACCGGATCATCAATTTGGATTCAGAAAAAAACATGGAACCGTGGAGCAAGTTCATAGAGTCGTATCTGAAATCAAAAACGCCCTAAAACAAAAAAAATACTGCACTGCAGCGTTTTTGGACATAGCACAGGCTTTCGATAAAGTATCGCATGAAGACCTTATATACAAAATTAAAACACAGTTACCGGCAAGGTTCTATAAAATCTTTAAAAATTATTTGCTCAATCGCATATCTATACCGCAGACCTACCAACATCAAATTACGTAAAAGATTTAACATTTGCGGATGATACAGCAATTCTAGCTACGCACCAAAATCCCACGATAGCTTCAGGGAGCATTAGTACAATTTGCTTTATTGAAACCTAAGCGACTTTTTTGAAAATGCCTATATAATCTTTATTGGTTAATGCCAAGAAAACGAACAAAAATGCATTAAGTACAATGGCTAATAACTCAAAATGGCTCAATGGGTCAACATTTAAATTTCAATAATTCGTTTGAAAATAATATTGGCACGAAGCAAGTTCACATCTACCGGTATTCTGGTAAATTTCATTCATATTTTGATGTGATTTTGGTAATTATCATTCATATTTTGATAAATGACAGTTACCAGAATTAGATTTCGTAATGGATTTGTTTTGATATTACTATTTAATTATTTGTACATACTAAATTAGAAGTCATTCAATAATAAATTTCATTCGTGAAAAAATTAATGAATACTCATGATAGTGAAATATTTAAAAAAATGGGGAAATTATACAATATATTTAAAATTGAGAATGAATTATTGACTCATGATTCGTGATAATATTTGTATATAGGAGTATATAGATCAACAACCATAGATAAATTATATAAAGATAAACATTTTCCATAGTCAGCAGACCGACAATAAAATATATAATTTTTCGAACAGATTGGCGGAGGATTGGTTGAAACGATTATATTTTTTCCCTCGATTATTAATAACTTTTCTACTAATTTTATTATTATTTTTATCATTATTTTGATTATTTGTTATTACCAAACTATCATAGTCTGTCTCGAACTAAATTATATTATATCAATTGTTTAAGAGCCAAATACACGAAATGACGTCACCGCATTTCTACCCAAGACACATGTTTGTATATAATTATCTAATGACAGATGGAGTTGTAATTTTGTATAAATGGAATGAAAAATATTTTGTTTTATTTACTACCACATATAGTTTTTGTTGTTTTATTTTTTCGAATTAATAATGAAAACAAATTAAAAAGTGCTCAAATTCGTCCATTATCATTTTAATTATAATTATTATTATTCAATTCGCTCTAAATTGATATTAAAAATTTTCAGATTATGCGTATAATAATAAAAATGTAATAAAATTACCATTTTAGACCATTTTTAAATAATTTACATATTCTACCAACAACAAATTTATAATCAAAATTATATGTTTGTGACGACACTGGTGCACAGGGCTTAGTGAAAATCGACACGAAGACGATGTACGAGTGGCCATAGGGCACGCGAGAGGGAGAACAAAAAAAAAGAGAAGATTGAGTACGGTAGATATGTAAAAATAAAGAAATAAGCATTGAATAATAAATCTTCATAGTTTTTTTAGAGATCGAAAAAGTATTCAATAGTGAATGACGCCATTTTGTGTAATAAATATTGTAAGAAATAAAGTTATCGTTTTTGCTTTAAAAATTTAATAATCGAGGTTTGTGCTGCAAGAAAAAAAACATCCGCAAATAAATAAATAAATACAAGTGTTCTTGGTGCAGCGGCATGCAGGCAACCAGTGGCTAATTCAGCATAAGGTGGGTCAGCTATACACCAACGCCGCTAGCTCCCATAGGTTCTATATTTTGAAGGGTAAATTTTAAAGGTTAACAATCACCTTGATGAGCTAATTACGAATTTCTATTGATTTGAATTTCGAGTTACTTCCACCGTAAATGTTCGTCAAAATAATTAACTAAAAACGTTACTGAAATCTGTTTCTGGATTGCCTGGAAGATATCTGATTGCAATACTCCTTTGACGACTACCATCTTTTATTTCTTTAAGTAAATAATTAAAATAAAAGCTTAAACGTTTCTGCAGCATGTATTGATAATTCTACATTTCGGAGAGTGCGTATATTTATAAGTTCTTTCGGCATCCAAACTATAAAGAAGCACAATCTCGACCTCATGCACAAGAAATTTAATTAATTTTGATTTCACTGCATCTAGTGAATGTAAATCATTTGAATTATGAGGACATTTCACTTCGATTATTCCATCGTTTCCCATCAATCTAACCGGAGATTACTTTCTCGGAATGCGGATTTTTTGGAAAATTCCGTTCTTCTAATTGCGCAGAGTACCTCTCTGGTACAACTATAGTTGTAACAAAGTTGTATAGTTGTATTAATATATTAATTGGATTTCCTAATAGTTTTCGTTGCGTGATATGCGTATTTGTGTAAGGTTCAACTTATAAAATTTGTATGGGAACCGCTCAGAACTGGACATTTTAAAACTGGATATTTCAAAATAGGATTTGACAAAACGAGATAAGGTACAAAACTGGATATTTCAAAACAGGATATTTAAAAAAGAGGGTTTTGGCACTTATACACATTAGTATTAGTGTATCTGTCTACAAAACTTACATCACGGCTTGTATAAACTTGTGTGTTGGTTTTGACTTGTAATAAAGAGAGGTTTGGTCGTTATGCTGATATTAATACTTATATATTAAACAGTTATTATACTAAAGTGGACCAAAATATACATTGTACCCTAACAACCTGTACATAATTTTACCATGTGTGATTTTATTAGTTTAATAGTTAGTAATCATTGCAGATTTATTAATCGAACATTTTGGTTTATTTCAGAATAATCAAAATACCTTAATAGTAGGGAAATTTATTTATCACCAACGCTTTTAAAAAAATAACACTTTATTTTTACTATTGCATAGAACATAATGCAAAAATCATAATTCCTCAATTTGTTTTTGTATTTATAATTTTTATATACATTTCTATTTGCATCTTGCTTTAACTAATTATAATACCTATACGATGTTCATTTTGTTTTTATTACATTTATTTTGATCCTTTGTACTTTTCGTACTTTCTTTGATATTTTAAGCGAAAAACTTTTATTCGATATACATTTTTTATATTTATTTACGATAGATGTATCTGACTGTCCAAATGGAGTTTAACCAAAGCCTTCTGTATAACAAAGCCGCAATGCTCAAAATCGAACTTAAAATAGAGGTTGTAGAAATACGAAAAAAACTCTACTTTTTATACAAATCGTATAAAAAAAAGTGTTGTCTTTGAAAAGTATTTCAAACGTGAAAAACGGCCGTAAAAATTAATTTTAAACGCACAGACATTTAAAATAATAGTTAAATTATGAATGATTAAAAATCCAATCAATGAAATTTTATTTTACGAGTAATGATAAAATTACTGAATATAATTGAATAAGATTTATTTATGATATATTTAAAGATTTGGTTTAAATATAGGTATACAAAAAATTGAGGTTATGAATGAGTTTCAATCTAAAAATGCGAATCAAAAAAACCAATACAAGCCATGAAGTTGCTATACTTATTATGAATGGACGATGCAAAATATAATGTTTGTTTCGTTATTTTGTAGTCAAATTCACTAAGACATAGCCAATTAGTAGTCATAATATTTTTTATTTAGCCAAGCTTCATGGCTTGTATAATTATACAATAGTGTTGGATTTGGTTATATCCATGTAAACATAGCACCTCTGGCAACCCTAATTAGAACCATTTTATGTACACGTTGAAAACATATTAGAAATGACACATGATATATACATTGTAATATAGAACGAGAATATATCAACACGCGTTTATATAATAGTGGCGAAGAAGATGGGATTAAAAAAAAAAATAATAATAAAAAAATTTTAAATAAAAAAAAAAAGGAAAAGTAATAATAATAATGACAAATAATATCACCTTCTTTCGAAGAAAACAAGTTGTGGGCACATGTGCTTTGAACATAACCTATATTCAAAAAGTAGATTATCCATCACTATCACTACGGATCTGTTGGTACACCATTAAACATTTACAATTGCAACAATTTACAAATTTACAATGACGGATTATACAATTTTTGAGAAATACGAAAAGAAGACACTGTCCATTACATGGGTCAAGAAGCATTTTAAGTTCTTTATGATAAAATTGCACCAGATAAACCAAAGAACAAAACGTACAAATAAATCGTTGACATACTAACAAAAGTGTACGATCCAGCTCCAATGGAAATCATGGAGAATTACCGATCCCATCTCAGAGAACAAGCCGATGATGAATCGGTTGAGGAATTCTCTATAGCCTTACAAAAACTGGTAATAAGCTGTAAATTCGAGGTTTACCTTAATACAGCTTTACGTAACCAAGTCGTATTTGGACCACGCAGCACTCGGATCCAAAGTCGCTTGTTGGGAACTGCGGACCTCACGCTTGACAATGCTTTAACTACATCTAAAGCAATGGAATTGTCTGCGAAGGGTGGGGCATCAACTACATCGCACAAAAAAGTGTAAGGAAATCGAAATTTGAGCCACCGTCGAAAACTTACAACATGGATGCGGATTCAAAAATTACATCCAGTACAAGCACAATATCAAAAAGCTTTTGTTATCGCTGCGATAGTAAAGATCACCGTGCTCAGAAATGTCCACACCGAAATTCAGTTTGTACATTTTGCAACAGTAAGAGACATCTTCAATCTGTTTGCTTCAAAGCAAGGAAATACAACCAGAGTACAAATTACATCAAAGATGATACAACGGATCGCACTGAAGATATTTTTACTATTTCCGAATTTTCTAACCAGAGCAAATTTCCAAATTTTTTTGTTAACCTAAAAATAAATGATATCGTTTTGGGGTTCGAGATCGACAGTGGGTCTCCGGTAACGATCGTTAACAACAACTACAGAACGAAGTTCTTCAACAAACACAAAACTCTTAAGTTACTGTGGTATGGAGATCAAAGTGTTAGGTTACATTGTCGTATGTGCCAATTCTGGTGTTGAGTGTCGCGATCTAAGACTTCACGTGATCGAATCAAATCGTAAACCATTACTTGGCCGAGAATGGTTACACAACTTGAAACTTGACTGGAACAAAATAATAAACGGTAAAGGTGAACAAGTGTCGTTTATAAAACCAGCTGACATAAATATGTATCAGTGTTCGAAGACTCCATGGGTAAAAGCATCGCGGGTTGTTTCAACCAACGAGACTTATGTATGGTATTGCATCTTCGAATTGATCGGCATTCACAAAATTCAAAGCAAGATCGTTGCAATTACACAGATGGCGGGACCAAAAAATAAAGATGAGGTTCAAGCATTCCTTGGACTGATAAATTACTACAGACGATTTTTGATAAATCTTAGCACCGTTATTTACCCGCTTAATAATCTGCTGAAAGAGAAAGTCAAATTTGTTTGGGACGATGAGTGCAAAAGAACATTTCACAACCTGAAAATGCTAATCCAACAGGAGATACACTTAGAGCACTACATCCCAAAATTGTCGTTAGTATTGGCTACTGATGCCAGCCCAGTTGGGGTGGGGGCGGTCTATCCACGTCTATCCGGTTGGGGTGGGGGCGGTCTATCCACGTCTATGTAGCCATGTCTATCCGGATGGGAGTGAAAGACCTATACAACGATATCCACAAATTGACCAGCAACGATATTCACAAATTGTCCGTGAGGCATACGCCATCATGTAAGGCGTTCGGAAATTTTATCAGTATGTTTACGCTCGTAAATTTATTCTGATCACTGATAATAAATTTCTAATGCAAATTCTATCACCGGACAAGGGACTACCTACATTATCAGCTACACGAATGCAGCACTACGCAATATTTATGCAGGTATTCGAATACGAAATAAAATATCGCAAGTCATCGGATCATTGAAACGCAGATGCTCTGTCACGACCTGATCAAAACTAACGCCATCGAAACGTTACCGGTACTCGGTCGATCGATTACGAGAGGCTACAACTAATGATGGTACGGTGAAACCTTTGATCAAGGGACTACAGACAGGAAGACAGGAAATTTACGACAACAAGTGTTGCAAGAACTGCACACAGCACATTTTGGAATCACTCGGATAAAGTCATTGGCCAGGAGTTTCTGTTGGTGGAAAAATCTGGACAGCGACATTAAAAATTTGTCGAAAAACTGCTTACAATGCCAGGAAACAAGATCAAATCCAAAGAAAATTCCAACACATGTATGGGACGCAGCAAAATATCCATTTGAAAAGGTACATATTGACTTTGCCAGTCCATTCATGGGTAAATATTATTTTATTCTGGTCGACGCCTACAGCAAATGGCCAGAAATACATATTGTTCCAAACATTACAACGGACACAACAACCAACACATGCCGGGAGATATTTGAAAATAAATAGAATCCAACACAAATTGAGTGCTCCGTATTATCCAGTAACATTCAAAAATAAGTTGAAAGCCATAAACTATGACCGGGCGGACATAAGTAAACAATTGTGCAATATCCTCTTTAATTGCCGTTGTACCCCCCATGCTACAACTGGCGTTTCACCATGATTCCGAATGTTCAACCGACAAATCCGTTCACGCCTTGACATAATGATGCCTAAAGACGGAGAAACACAAAATCGATACAAAGAAGTACAAGCTAACATTGTGAATGATCGTGTTTCTGTTCGTAACTACCTTGGCGATGAAAAATACAAATTCGGAACAATCATACAAGTGTTGGGCTCTCTTCATTATCTATTAAAATTGAACGATTTACGTACCGGGAAGCGACACATCGACCAAATACATAGAATTGGATCAGAAATTTCACCGATCATTGCGGCTTTGTTATTTAGGAGGCTTTGGTTTAACTCAAAATTTGTACATACTTTTTTTTCCTTGTTTTCTATGCTGAAACGTGTATTGTTTGTGGTTTTACATAATCTGGCTAGTTGAACGCCACTTGACGAAAAAAAAAATCAATATTAGACGATACGTCGATGTTCATGGAATCACAAAGCATTCTGGACGACGTATCTGACACTACAAGTGATAAGCCTGCAGTTTTAGGCTGTAGCGTGCCAATCTTCCATTTAAATTCTATTAGAACTTCAGCCATTTAAATCTGTAATCGTCCATTATACGATTGAAGTGATATCTTCTGATGTATGGTTAGAACTTTCTTACACTAAGCACAGCTAGTTGGAAACATTATTAAGTTTTTTCAACATAAAATCTAATCTAGACGGCTTAGAACAATCAGGATTCACTAACAGATCAGTTGATAAAAGGATTTTTAGTTTGTCCAGAGGCGCCTGTGCTTCGGTAACAGATTCGTGATGGGTGATGTTATCTGGGCATAGTTGGGTATAAACTTCTGAAATACCATCAAGTCGTCCTAAGAAGTCGACGTATTTTTTCACACTTGTCGGTGGTCGAAAATTTCTTATGGCCTCCACTTTTGCTGGATCCGTCTTCAGTCCCCTTTTGCCTACTATATATAATATTGACATATTCATGAGATATTCAGAGTCATGAAAATGAATTAAAGACGAAGATAATTAGAACACAATGACGACCATCTACCATTGTACGATATAGAGGACTTTGACGGTACGATTTATGCGGGCGTGTTTCTGTTTCTAAAATCATTCAATTTTGGGATGGAACACTTTTGTGGGGGCTTGAAACCTTTTGAAAGGTTGGCTAATCTTTTATTTGCATGGGACTCGAGAAGAAATTCATTCATATTACCAGGATCTATACACTTTTTTTTTGCATCTAGCATCTTAAAAGGCAGTGAGTTCCAAACACTTGCATTTGATAACGATTCATTTATTAGTTTAAATAACTTATTTAGATATAGGATACAAGCAAAATTTAGTTAACTTATATATATATATATATATATATATATATATATATATATATATATATATATATATATATATATATATATATATATATATATATATATATATATAATTTATTTAGTTGATAGGCCCGTAGTCTTCAGTTATCATTCATTTACGTCTTCAAGTATTTCAATTAAGCTTCCGGCTGGGAGATTTCTTAATATTCCGATTGGGGTAGTTGGTGGTAGTTTAATAGGTGCTCTTTGTAAAAATGAACCAAGAATTTGTTGGTCACGTGCAAAATCTTCTTCAGTATCTGGTTTCGGGCGACGTTCCGGACGTTTCCCACATGTCGGCTTAACTGGTATATTCCTTTTACCAGGTGGAGTTTGACAAACTGTGCCTTCTGGTGGTACATATCGTTCAACCCTTTGTTTTGGAATAGCACCACGACTTCGTGTTTGTGGTTTTACAAGTTGTATTTGATACGGTTTAGGTTTAGGTTTTGGATTTCTAACGAATCCTGGATCAGTTCTAATTTGACTTTTCGGTACATAATGACGCGTTTTATGTGTTTCGGCTATCCGTAGGTCTCTTTTCCTTTTTCTCTTGTCTCCTTCTAGACAAAGTATACTTTTTGTTTTCTTAGTGTTATCTTTGGGATATACTATTTGTACTACTCGATTCTCATTTTCTGCTAATGGCACTGCTATATTTGGATCTATTCCCAATTCCCTTTCGTCTGCATATTGTTGCCTAAGTTTATTGGATTCATGGAAACCTCTCATTTTTTTTAATATTTCTTCAGGGGTAAATATTTTCACAGCTTCTCTAAGAAGATTAAATTGGTTTTGATTTAAACGTAATTGTTTCGGTGTATAACGTTCAAATGAAGTCATTATGTCCCGTTTAGTTTCCTCACTTAGTGGTGGTGTTTTTTTATGAATCATACGCTTCATTTTGCTAATAATTTAATATTTTTATTACGTTAAAAATTTTTTTTTTTAAATTTAAATAAAATAATTTAGGCCAAAAATTAAATTTCGAAAAGATGTAACCCGAAACAAACGTTTTATAATAAGTCAAATGAGTAATGTGGGCTAATCACAGGGTTCTATGTTATATTTTTTTTTTTTTAATTTTATGATTCTGTTTTTATAAATACTATCGGTAAACTGTAATGAGTTTAAACTATGAGCGGGTAAACCATTAGAAATAGATCCAGCAATATGCTAGACTTTACTAAGTGGGTGACATTTCTATAGTTGTGCTGTTCTTTTAGTTTATAGTCATTTAAGCTCCCCGGATTTGGTTTTTAATGTCACAACTCTAACTACTCCATCGTTTCCATGATGAAGTTGTATTACCTTTCCGAGCATCCATTGATTCAGCAGAAGATTGTCCATTATCACCATTAATCTGAATTAAAGAGTTTGGCTGTTTCCATTTAGTTCTTTGTTGAAGTGAAGTTAAATACACAATGGTCTACCCAACAAGGAAATGTGCTGGTATCAAAGCATCAATTTAATCGGCCGATAATACGTATATTGGCCTGGAATTTAGACAGCTTTCTACTTTGGCCAGCAACGTATTTATTTCTTCCATAGTTAAAATTATTTTTCCAATTAATGTTTTCAAATGGAACTTCGTTGATTTGACTGCAGCTCCGACGAAATTTGTGCCATTACCTGAATAGATTTCAGACGGTACACCTCTCCTGGCTACAAATCTTTTTAGAGCTGTGACAAAGGATTCACTGGTGAGATCTCCTACTAGTTCTAAATGAACTGCTTTTGTGCTCATGCAAATAAGCTAATATAAGCCTTATGAGTTTTTGTCCTCGTCCCATGGTTAAATGGACTGATAGTGGTCCAGTAAAGTCGACGCTTGTCTTATAAAATGGACAAACTTATTCAACCCGACAGGTAGGTAGATCATCCATCATTTATTGTTGTAATGTTGCCTTGTATCGTCGACATGCACTGTCGTTCGTCGACTGGTTGTCCAATATGTTTAGCGAAAAATCGATAGTAGCAACGACGATAAATTTGGTGCAGGTCTTCTAAAATTATTCGTGTTAAATTAGATTTTGGTGGTAATATCACCGGATGCTTCGTACTATAAAGTGCCGCATTGTTTTCAAGCCTACCGCTAATTCAATAGATTTCCTCGGTCTGTAAATGGGTTTAAAGAAATTAATTGGCTTAATTTACTTACGCTGTCGTTCCGTTTGAGGGTTGATGTTTCGTCATAATATGACTTCTTCTGTTCGTATTCACAGATCCTTTGAAATGCAATAAATAGCTCTTGTGGGTTTAGAAAATGTCCTTTCGATCTCTTCGTCTCAAGCTTTGTTTTCGTGTTGTTAATGAATCGAAGAATAAATTCGCTGGAGTTTGAAAAATGTTAAATAATCTGCTAAGAACCTTTCAAACAAATCATTGGTTATATGAAACCTCAAAATGTGTCCTTTATTAGTAGCTCCTTTTCTTTGCACCCATTTTGCGCTTTTTGAAGTGGCCAATAATCAGCGCTATAATTCAGCCAATCTGGTCCATTCCACCACAATTTATACCTTTAAAGTTCTGGCCCAGACATGCCACGACTTGCGCAATCTGCGGGATTTTGTACCGACGGTACGTTTCTCCTGTAGTTACGGGGTATAACATCCATGATCACCGATGTTCGATTAACTATGAATGTTGTCCACCGACGAGGTAGCCAACCAATCGAGGACAGTTTTTGAATGTCCATGCAAATGTGTTATTGATTTTCAGGCTTGTGGCATATTTCACTGTTTCAATCAACTTGGATAAAAGAACGGCACCACATAATTCCAATCTTGGCAATGACACTTGTCTAATTGGTGCAAATTTAGTCTTGGATGATATTAGTTGTATGATGCTCCTTCAGATATGGTGAATTTAAAATAAATAACTGCTGCGTAGGCATTCTCGCTGGTATCGCAAAATTCATGAATATCTTCCATGGAGTCAGACGACAAACCAAGGAATATTTTAATAGACGACAAACCAAGGAATATTGGAATATTATGCTCTACGTCTTGTAAATTAGCCCAGAGCCTTTGCCACTGCTGGTTCTGCTCTTTCGGTAATGGATAATCCCATTTTAGACTCAGTATCCAAAGTTGCTGCATAAATATTTTCACAGCTTTAACCAATTTGCGTGGTATCAACGGAGGTCATTTCCTATTTCGTGGCATGCCGGTGGAAGGTAATGTGATCCGTCGGCTGATTGTATAGTGGAGCCTACGGCTAAATAAGTATTGAGAGAGTTGCCTATTGCTTTTTGCGGAATTCGACGGTTCTTGTAGTTTAGTCGTAGAACTTGCATTTCGTAACACTCCGTGATGTGGCAAATAATAGCCTTCGGTGGTTGTTTCGTTGTTGGGTATCTTCTCCATATGGGCAACTGCTCGTACTCGGCCATGAAAGAGTGATACAAAGTTTTAAACTCCTCATCCCTCAGACATGGAAAGACGATGGAAATCGTCTTTCCATGTCTCTTAGTCTTTGTATGGCGATATTCAATATGTTGCTCAATTCATCTGCTGGTGGATTGAATGATAAACCTACGATAAACTGTTCTACGATTAACCATTCGAACTGCGGGTTAGGTTTTCTATCGATTCTATATCCCAAAACCACTAAAAAGTGACATCAATATTCGTTTCGGATTTCATGCAATTCCTGATTAAAAATGATTTGGATTCCACTTGTTCCTTACAGCATCCTGCCACTATCCAGCCAAATATTGTATTTTGTAGTATTGGACCACCTCGGTTAAATTGTTTTCTTCCACAAAACAAAACAGAAAATAAATGATCAGCTCCGATTAAAATATCTACTACTCCGCTGGCCGATTAAAGTATTGATCAGCTAAATGCAGAGTACTCCAAATATCTCTCGAAACACCGGTAATAGTTGGTGATTGTGAAGTTGGGATAAGAGTGTGGTTGTACTTCTAAGGATACTCGTCCTTTTGTGAACCCAGCTTTTGTAAGGCCTATGCCACTTACTGAGATACGTGAGTTAACTCGTTTCAAGTTCAGTGGATGCACGCAGGATTCAATAATACAACTCGCTTGGGAACCAGAGTCTAGCAATACTCTATAAATTTGTGGTTTTCCTTGAAAATCCAACACAGTAATTAATACTGTTGGTAGAACTGACTGTAGTTTGAGATTGTGGTTGAAGGGGTGGTACTCTTCTGCAAGATTTTCGGTTTCTGTTAGTTTGAGATGAAGCAGAGTATAGTGTTTTCCTGTACATACTTAGCATCTCCGTGTTGATTGACATCCGAATTGTACGTATCTGCTACTGAAACAATTGAAACACCTACGATTCTTTTGAGTCCATTCCCATCTTTGGTTGACATCCAAATTATTAAATTGTGAACAATCGAATAATGAATGATCTTCTCGTCATCGTTCATGCGTTTAGGGCCATATATCATGCTTCTCTCGAATGATAGTACCAAATTTAGCAGTGACTATAGTGAATCGAATTATTGGGAACTCGTCACTCCTTTAAATGTGCGGTCACTACTACTAAAATCTACTGCGTCTTGGTCTCTAAGCCCAGTTATCATATATTTTTTTTGAACTCATTGATTTTGAGAATAAAATTTCATATTTTTTAAGTATTAAAAGACATCGCAAATCAAACCATAACCCATAACCCCGATGGATTGACTCATACCATAGTATAAATACATATAGTATTACCATCATAAGAAAAAAAAACAGTTTACCCATTGATGTTCCAGATGTCGGGTCGATAGAATATTGTCAACATTTAGTATACATATATGACATTTAGGCGATTATACATATACAAATATTTTGATTATTTTAAAGCGATACCAGTAGCGACACCTAGGACGTCAATGGGCTAACATAACATGGTTGTACTATGTGTTTTTATATTATGGTCATAGGCTTGCTGAAAATTTATAAACACCACCATAGACGTCTTGAAATGTTTCGAAATATTTAGAATCATCCTCAGGGAAAAAACTTGCTCAGTGACTGGCCGATTTAAAATCTTGTATGTAAGATAGTAATTTGTATGCTGTACAACCGAGAGCTATGCCACGATATTTTATGCATTTTGAGCGATCTCCTTTTTTAAAAGCATCTTTATTATAGGATATATGTCTCTATGCACCTTTCTGTAGTCTCTATTTAACAACTTTTAAATATAGCATTTCGCAGTTGTTGCACATTTAGTAAATCAGAGAAATTATATTTCCAAGTGTTGAGTAGTGTATCGATGTTAACACTGAAGTTTACATCCTGGGCTTGAATGGCGATATACCTATAGGTCTGAACATATAATGCAGTCATATGCATTGAGCAAGTGCTTGGTACCACTGGAATGGAAAGCCAATCATCCTCACAATTCTTCCGGCGACTCGAGCAAACCAGTGGGACGTCAAAAGCTTTTGGTCCAGATTTACTCAAAATTACGAAGGATTTAACCACATTAGCAGATAAAACATAGGAAATTAATCGCCCATAATCATCTTTGATGTGTAGTAATGACACACATACTACTATTCGACATCAAAAGCGAGAACGCTCAAAAGCCTACAACGGCCAATCGACGAGCTACAATAACAATTTAGTCGTTCCAAGGGTCAATCCCATTGTGTATCTTCAAAGCTGCACACCATCAAGAAAACGATCTAAAAAATTGTCTTGGTCCGAGCTCACCACCGTATACCAGCAACGCTACAGGAGACATACATAAAATCGCTATTATCGTCCTTTTCGACCTACTTCTGCATTCTTTTAAATTCATGAGGATGCCTTACGGTTTTATAAACTACCTTTGCTTAGGCTATACTTTACTTGTTCATATTCTGGAGAACGCGCCGATTAGAGTTACAATTGATTCATTATGGGCATAGCAAAAGGCTTCCTATGGGATACTTTTCCAGAAAACAATCGCCTTCAGAGGAAAAGTTATCTACCTTTGACCGAGAACTTTTCGCAACTTACAGTGCTATCAAGCATTTTCGGTATTTCGTCGAAGGTATATAATCTTTTTAGACCGGCTTGACACCATACCCTAGAAAAGCCCTTATCGAGCGATAAGAAAGCTTCGGAAATACTTTATTAACGACAAGAAAGGTAAATTAATGTCGATCTCCATTAACAAACTCAAACCCACCTACTTGACAATTGTTTCCGTTACGTCAAAATGGCCTTTGGTTTAATCGGTAGCTATGTAGGCGAAAAAACGTGGAATTTTATCTTTATAATTTGCAATATTCGTATACATGGTTACAGGCACCAATGAAATTAGTGCAGTTGTCACTGTAAATTGTTTTACAGAGTTCTCTATCTGCGATGAACCGTCGAAGCGCAGCTATGTATGCGTCTGGGGTAACTTCTAATACTAGCTCAATGTGGCTAGGCTCCGTGCCTTTAAACTGACGAAAATGAAAGAAGGTTCATTGACTCAAGGTGTCAAACTCGCTAGTCACAATTTGTGGATGTAATATCGCGCCACACAGTTCGAAACGAACGGCAGCTAGAATCCAAATTATTTTGACCTAATTTCCAAATTATATTGATTTACTCGATAATGTTAAAGTTGCGTCGCAAAAGAGGATATATACGGCCGATACAGTGATCCAATCACTTGGAGTAGAATTTTTGTTTTTTTCTAGTTTGTCAAACTGTGCTATAACTAAATTATTTACATGCTATGAACTTAGCGCAAATTAGTCTAAATAGTTATTTTGACAACATTTTTGGCGCCTCTTACGAAAAACATGATTTAATAGATCAAAGTATTTAGTGTACTATGTTATTCGCAAGAGGTAGCACGATCTAAGTATGTAGTATGCTAAGTTTTCCGAAAGAGGCAGCACGATCAAAGTATATGGTATATTCGATTCAAACGGAAAACATAAAATATTACAAATCAACAATAATTACAAAATAGCTCAAAATAAGAAACAAAAAACTTTAAATCAGCCAAAAAAATTCATTATTTTAAAGCAACAGATTGTTTGAATAAAATGATTTTTTTTAAATTTGTTGTTGTTCGAGATAATTCCAACAGGAATGATGTTCGTTGTTCAGTGTATTTATGTACTATTTGAATTATTCGCACTCGATAATCACAAATATATTGTTTATATTTTAGACACATTGACTGACATCTAGTGGAATAATCAATGCACTAGGGCATACCTGTGAAACATACCACTTTTCATTAGATGGCAGTATTTTCGTTTGTAGTATAATCTTGACAGTCCGACATGATCAATTGATTGACATTTAAAAACAATATTGTCATTTTGTTGTGAGAAATTTAAATCAAAAAATTGAAATCAATATTAAAATTAATTAAATTGTTTTAAATGAAGTTTATGTGATCTCATCTTCTTCTGCGTTAAGAGTTTGCATTGTGTCGCGTTGCAACAGAAGGTTTCACTTAGTTTTAGCCATCCTGATGCTAAATTACATGGAAGTTGATTGTGCCACTCCATGTTCTGTAGGCTTGCAAAAATTTTATTTTATTTTGCTTGTTTATGGAGTTATAGCCATCCTAATGGATTGAATAGGCGACTTGTCTCCCATAAAATCCGATCTATCTTCCAATATAATCCCAGCACATTGATTGAAGATCTCCGTACTGATATGAAATATCATTTATTTTAGTTTTTAATCTTCCTGCATCTTCTAATTAGTCAGTGCCTGCCATAAGTTCGTTCTGAAATTATTTCGATTGAACTATTGGACTAAAAGCAAGTTCAATCGTTCTTGGCTGCACTATCCAATTAAAGCCGTAATTTTGTGGTAGTGCTTGAGTTCTTCATAATACCACGATGTAGTAAAATATAGCCCTTCTGGATTGCTTCATTTTCTTTTATTGTTTTCATATGACTTAGTTTACTATATATTCCGCTAGAATCACTTTTTACTTGGCTGTGAATTCAGAATCGTTTTAAATGTATTCTACATGGTATACATTCTTTGAGCAGCCGTACGAAACGAGTCTGCTATATTGGATGTCAGTAATTTGAAAAGTAGCTGTACAGCGAAGTTTGATTTTACATCCTGTTTATAATCCAAGGACCGTTTTGAAGTTGTCCAAACTGTTGTTTGAATTAAATTTTAACACCAACCTATATATCGGATATCCAAAAGGACTCATACTACGAAATACAATAGATGGCATTATAATAATAACAAACATTTTTTGGCATTGCCCGAATTTTCAATTAATTGTTTCTTGTTGTCGAAATGAAAATTAGAAAAATTAACACATTTGCTTTTCTTTTGTTTTTTTTTTTGTGTAAACACCTGTTTTACTTGGCTGAATTATAATCTGGCATCGAGTAAAAAAATTTTATAAAGTCGTTTTGTAAATTCGTATATACTGAACTGGTGTTTAGTAAATAGAACCCATTGATCGACGATCTTAACAAAAAAATTAAATTTACTTGTTTATGTAATTTTATTGTCTGACACGAAGATCATGAACTAAAACTGTCTGCGTATACGATTATTGGAATTTAACTTAAAATTTTAATTTCGTTTTTTGGGATGTCTGCGTTTAGACAAATGCACACCGAAGACGTTACTTATCTTTAACGATGTTATATCTTTACCTATATTTAAATTGAAATCGGTTCGTCAACTGATTCGTGGTTCTTGATTAATTTGATATCGATAAATGACAGCAGGATTGGCCTTTTGTGATGCGTGGCAGAATCCATGCACATCCATGCACATTCAAATTATTTTTTAATTATCGATTATAATTTAAATGATTTAAAGCAGAGACACAATTGCGAAATGTTGTGAATGGTATAATAGTTATACGATATACATTATTAGATTTTAATAAATTCGCCTAAAAGTTTGTTATTTTAATAATTATATATTTTCTTACACTCTACATCTATTGTAAAGTAGAGGTACTAATAAAAGTATAATTTATAAACTGAGCGAAAATGGTTCAAGGCCTTGCTTTTTAAACTAAAAATGTCTAGTAGGTAGCGACACAGACGTTTCAATGAAATTGAGTTGAACCATAAATAAAAATATATATAGATGTCCAATATTTTAACATGTCTTCGATCGATTTGGTTCCATAAGAAAAAACTGGAACCCAGACGCATTGTTGTATTTAAATGTCACGATATATAATTTTTGGGTTAACGTGTCGTTCATCTAAGAATAATATCAAATTACTTCTGACAACATAAGCAATAAAATATTTGATTGCTGATCAATAAACTGGTCTAAAATTTTCTAACTGTGGTACATTTTGACATCTACTGTTAGCTAGAATTGATCAAGCTATTAAAAGTTTTGCTTGGTGTTGGTGGGAAATTGGAACTACCGCTGAAGTATTCGGGCACGATGTTTAAGATCGGCCCGGGGAACGTGTCATTATGGTTATGTTGAAACGGATCAAGGTTCGAGTCCCAATAAGTGTCATTAAAATGGCACCATTGGAATCCGCACCCCGATTGTGTTAGCAGAGGCCTTGCTGCGGTGTAGTAGCCGGCTAGAGCTCAGAAGCTGATGAGGGTGGGGTGTACAAAACAGGCTTGGAAGCCGGAATAACCGCAAGGAAGGGAAAAGACGAGAAGGGAAGACGGGGTTCAATCGAACAAATGATGATCACTAAAATGGCTATGGTCATCTTATTTCTCCTCATGTTTACCGTCGACAATAATTGTATTCTCGACAGTTTTAACGGTGACTTCTTCTGGTGTTTTTTATATATATCATACACTAATATAACAACAAAACCATGACTTTCTCTAGTATAGTTCGATGTCGTGGTTTGTCTATACATTACCAACTTCACCATATTTCTTAAAAACCACGCTTCTGGCGTTGTCCAATAAGTTACGTTCTAAATGTTTGTTGACATCATATCATCGATTCTTGGTGGTGGACGAATTTATTTATATTAGACCAAGATAGTTGTTGCGGAGTGTAAATCCGACCGAGCAACCTCCACGTGGTACACTCTGGGTTATGCTAATGCTGGCGGTACTCAAATGCGAAGGTATCTTCCTACTTTTGTCGCGTTTTGTTTAGTATGGTTGCTACTAACATCAAAAATTCCAACTTTTTCAAAAGTTTAACCTTGTGCCTTATTAATTGTGATGACGTAGGCCAAGGAGAGTGGAAATTGGTGACGATAAAAATTAGAAGGTAAGGTGGGTTCATTAGATGTATCGAGAGATACCCTAGGAATGAAATGAAAAATGCCTGTTTGTGAGCCAGTTATTACTGCTACTTTGATTACATTTGTTCGCATTTCTTGAACAATCATGCGAGTACCATTTGCACAGTCTTTTGCTTATTGATAAATTGCTCAAGAGCATAATAATTGATCCACGTTTAAAATTTAGTGGGAATGGGGAAAGGCCAGTTGGATTCAAACTATTCAAATATTCTTCAGGAAAATTAATTTGTTGATCAGGATCTTCCTCGCCTTTATCATTTTTAACGCAATCGATAGCCTTGTAAACAGTTGTTATTTTCACTGACCCATTTTAGGACTTGTTCATTTAGTTAACGAACATTCTCATTTTTTGGTGTAAGTATGGCCTGCTTGCTTAAATTTACTAAGTCGTTAGCTGTAAAACTTTGTCCAAATATGTCTTCAATCAAGTTGGTTGTCAAATATTCATCCAGAATTTCAATGGTCATTGAAGGTTTTAGAATTGTTTGCTAGTGGAAGTGCTCTATCTCCTAATTTTAGAATGAATTGGCAAAAATCGGGACCTGTTGAGGCTCTCATATTCCTTTTTAAATAAAATATTTTAAAATTGTTCCATATTGCACTTCTCTTTATTGTAGACGCGATAATTTTTCCACGTTATCCTTTATTTACGACTAGTAAAACTTGTCGGAAATCTCCATCGAGGACAACGACTTTACCTGTCGCATTATAATGTCTACTGATTATAATGTCTACTGATTCTAATGTAGTTCCAGGCCATATGAGCCTCGTCCTAAATTAAAAGATTAAAGGATTTTAAAAATTCCATTTTAGTAGCAGATAGTCGGGGTGTTTGCACTCTCGACATATCCAATGAAAAATTAAAAGCTGAATGACATGTTATACCATCATCCAATAAGTTTGCGGTAATATCCGTTCAAGCCGCTAGACCAATTTTACAATAACTCAGTCTCTCTTTTTTCAGTTGATTTTGAATTTCAGTTAGACACATTGCCAAAAAAGTTTCTTGATCGTACATTAGATGAACAAAATCTTCAGACATGTCGAGCTTAAAGTCGTTCACCATTTGTAAGGGATCAGTAGGCTGATTGTGAATAACAATAGTCACAAACAACGATCTTAAGGCGCATGGCATATTTTCTGATGCAGCTTGAGCTATACAATTGTACCATTCATGGGAATCGTTCACCAACCATTAAATCTTAAGAGTTGTTTAAGAGACGTGGCTTCATCACCTTTTACAGTTCTACATTTCATGGTGATACGGTTGCGGAATTCTTCCTATTGTGAGTTCCTTAAATCTTGAATTTATGGCCCGTTTAACCCATTTTCTTTTTTCAAATTTAAAATAAATTGGTATATTTTGGTAAAAAAAAAGCCGTGTCCTTCGGCATCTTCTTGGTTCAGTTGAAAATATGCTGTGAGTGATGTATGTGTGACAGTTGCTCAACGCAGAGCGTCCTTCTCACGATTTTCTTGAAAGTATTTAGCCTGGCCATTTTTTTCGTGTATAGACAACTGAAATATTGTATGAGAGTGTCCATAAATTGGCAATTCTTGATGTTTCCAGCAAGCTGATTGAGAACTGACATACCGGCAATTAAGATAAGCTGTAATTTCGTCATGCACGAAAAAGTTGTCAGTATCGTCATGTTGCAAACCAATTCGTGCACAGTCGGCCACTTTTGTCATATATTTGTGAATATATTTTATTGCTTTCACAGTGGAACAAAGCTCTACGTTAATATGAGCATCATATATTTTTTTATCAAGAAAGGATTATTACGATACAATCTAAATACTATCAACTGGTATTTGGTTTCTGGTAGCATGATTATCTTTAGAATTGTCCTTTATTTATTAAATGGGATGACCATCTATACAGGCATCCATATAATCCCAGCATAATTTGGGAAAATTATTTTGGGTGTTGGGGTGCGCTTTGATAGGGTAGGAGTTGACCGTCTATAGCCATGACTTTCGTGGAATATATTCCAACTTTGCAACTATATAAAGACCACCAAATGTGTCTAGTATACCTCCACGTAGTAACACCCCGGCAACGTTGTTAAACATCGGCTAAATACTAGAGGCGAGTGGATTGCACTATAAATATTCAATATGCAATGAATAAAACAGATGGAAATAATACCCCAGGTGGTACACCAATGGAAACATTGGGCAATCCACTCTCCAATGAGAGTGCTGGGGAGGGCCGATCCTTGCATACACAATACAACAAGTATATTGAAATATTAAAAAGCCCATTCCAAAGGCGAGGAAGGGTTACTAGATCTCCTGGGAAAACTATTAATTTCTCACTTGGAAATCAGAGAGTTATTCCAAAATAATATGGGCGCAACAACAGCACCTGTTCTTGAAAGTAGTGCTTCCTAAAAAGAGCGAATGTTATATAAACAATGGCAACAAGTAACTGATGAGAAAAATCAGCAAAGCATTATTATTCTCAATTTACAACAACAAATTGACGAACTAAAAAAAGAAATGATGCAATTAAAGCAGCAAAAAACCGAAGCTACGCCATCAATGGAGCAGAACCAGAACCAGAATATCAAATTTAATGTCAACAATGGTAAATGTCAAACCAAAACACCAATGCTCCGGAAGCAAAATAAAAAGAGAAGGTTAAATAATACACCGTCACCACCACAAAAACCACCAACATTGGATCAAAATACTCAGCCTCAAAAGGTTGAGACAAACGTCAAAACAGATAAAAATTATCTCCCCCACCACCTATCATAGTAGATTATGTTAAAAATTATCACGTCTTCTATGATATAATTAAGGCGAGTGTTTCAGAAGAATCATTCACCACTAAATTGATGAATCAAAATAAAATAAGCATCAACGTAAATAGCGGAGATGTATATAGAAACGTAATAAAAACTTTAAGCGAATGGTCATTTATCTTTCACTCGTATGAAAATAAACAAGAAAGGCCAATCAGAGGCATGGCAAGGAACTTGCATCATACATGTAGCACAGAACGAATTAAAAATGAATGAACAAAATTAGCTGGAGAAATAAAAAGAAGCTAGACATGTTTGTATTAACATTCAGCTGTGACGAAAATGTAACTAACATTTATAAGATCTCTAGTTTATTGGGTTGCAAAGTGGAAATTCAACCACTTAGAAAATCTAATTTAATTCCGCAATGCAAAAGATGTCAAGCACGCAAAAATATTGTAGTAAACTTCCAAGGTGTGTTAAATGTGCCGGACGCCATCTAACTGGAGAATGCGACAATCCGCAAGTTCATCTAAAGTGTGTACACTGTGGACAAGGTCATCCTGCTAATTATCGAGGATGTATTGTGGCAAAGGAAATCCAGAAAATTAAAACCCAAAGGATGAATAAAGCTCAAATGCATGGTCAGGCAAATCGACACGAGAGGCAGACAAAACAAGAAAATGGGCAACCAACTATGGCTGCCAACTAAGAACTGAAGGTGTTACATATGCCGACGCAACGAGAGGCGTAGTTAATAAACCCCAGTAAAAATCGCTAAATATGGACATCAGTCAAACATTACAAGATATTCTCATGAAACTAACAAAATTTGATGAGAGGCTACAAAAATTGGAAGATAAAGCATTGGGAGCTAAACCCAAATCCACACAGAAATGAACAGCACAATAAAAATCATGGCATGGAATGCTAATGGTTTGCTTCGGCATCAGCAAGAACTATAAGCAATCCTCGACATTGAGAATATAGATGTGTGTGTTATTTCGGAAACACATTATACTAAGCAATCCCACTTAACATTTAAAGGCTATTGCGTATATCATACTATTCATCCATATAATTCAGCTACAGGATGAAGTGCAATTATCATAAAAAAAGTATCCAACATTTTGAAGAAGCAAAGTATGAAAAAGAAGAAATTCAGGCCACAGTGGTTTATATAAAAACCAACAACTTTCCTATTGTTATTGCAGGATTGTACTGTCCACCAAGACATTCTATTAAAAACAAACAATACTCAGAGTTCTTCAAGCATCTGGGAAAAAGGTTCATAATAGGTGGTGATTTCAATGCAAAGAATACTAACTGGGGTTCAAGATTAACTACAACTAAAGGAAAAGAATTACTGATTGCCATTAAAGAAAATGGATGTGAATCCATTTCAACAGGAAAACCAACATATTGGCCAACTGACCCAGGAAAAATACCTGACCTGATCGATTTTTTTATAACCAAAAATATTTCTAATAATTTTATGAAAATCGAAGAAAGCTTAGATCATTCTCCAATAGTCGTAACTCAAAGCGAGTATATCATCCAAAAAGAGAATAATCCAGTATTAACCAACAAATATATGGACTGGGAAAGTTTTAAAGTCCACCTTGAACAAAGAATACTTTTGAAAGTTCCGTTAAAAACTATGGATCAACTGGACATAGAAGTAGAAAAGTTCATTACGGATATTCAACAAACAGCATGGCAAAGTACTCCAGAAATCAAATCAAGGCTAAAAGGAAATAGCTATCCAATAGAGATTAGAAATCTCCTGAGGGATAAACGCAAGTCCAGAAAAAAGTGGCACCAAACTAGAGCTCCACAAGACAAAAAAATACTAAGCAATCTTACTCGGCAATTAACAAGAGAAATTCAGAAGTTAAAAAATGAGTCAGTTAATTTCTACTTAAGTAAGTTGACGAATGATAGTAATACGGATTATTCGCTCTGGAAAGCAACTAAAACTCTGAAAAGGCCAATAATGCCAATCCATCCTATCAGGAAAATTGATGGAACATGGGCAAGGAAAAACAAAGAAAAAGCAGAAGGATTTGCTAATCATCTTGAAAATATATTTCAACCTCATGAATCCCAATTACGAGAAACATTGGATGAAAACATAATACAAATTCTCGAAGAGGTCACACCTACATCATCTACTGAAGTAGCAAACGAAATTAAAAACAATTTAAACTTAATGAAAGCACCAGGTTTTGACCTGATTACCGGAGAAATAATAAAGCAATTACCGAGAAAAGCTGCGGTAAAGTTAACTAATATCATAAATGCTGCATTTAGGTTAAAATATGTGCCAAAACTTTGGAAAGTGTCTGAGGTTATCATGATTCCCAAACCAGGAAAACCGCCATGTCTAAACTCTTTGAAAAGTTACTATTAAAACGACTCAAACTAATAATTGAAAAAAATAACCTAATTCCGAATCACCAATTTGGTTTTTGCAGTGAGCACTCAACTATTGATCAAGTGCATAGAATAACCAATATCACTGAAAAGACTTTAGAAGAGAAAAAAGTCTGTTCCGCAGTATTCCTTGATGTATCACAGGCCTTTGACACGGTTTGGCACAAAGGTTTAATCTACAAACTCAAATTAATCCTACCTAAACAGTACAGCATAATACTGGAATCATATATAACAGAAAGATATTTCAGGCTTAAGCAAGAAGATGAATATTCTGAGCTTAAGGAAATAAGAGCAGGAGTTCCACAAGGTAGTGTACTTGGGCCACTTCTGTATTTACTATACAATACATGATATCCACTTTCGCCGATGACATAGCTATCATGGCAGTAGGTAATAACAACTCAGATACAACAAAGAAATTACAAACTCTATGGCGGTTTGTAATTTCTTTACATAACTGGACAAAGAAATGGCGCATAAAACTAAATGAAACTAAATCTGTACATGTCGACTTTACGAACAAGAGATTAGTACATAAACCAATATATTTAAATAATCAAGAAGTACCACATGCAAACACTGCCAAATATCTTGGTATGACATTAGACGCTAAGCTTCGATGGAAAGCTCATGTAAAAAAGAAAAGAGACGAGCTGGGATTAAAATACAATAAAATGTATTGGTTACTGGGAAGAAACTCTCATCTATCAATCCCTAATAAGCTTTTGCTTTATAAACAAATACTGAAGCCTGTTTGGACTTATGGTGTACAGCTGTGGGGATGTACCAAGCAGAGCAACAAGGATATTATCCAACGATTCCAAAACAAAGTGATAAGAAACATCGTCAACGCACCATGGTTTGTCAGAAATAGCGACATCCACAAAGATCTGGGCATAGAAGCCATCAAAACGGAAATTATGAAATTTGCTAGAAGTCATGAACAACGGTTACTTCACCATGTTAATATAGAAGCCATCCAGTTACTGGATAATACGGATTTAGTTAGAAGGCTTAAAAGAGTAAAGCCTTTTGAGTTAGTGTAAAATCAGTTAAAATAAATCTTTTTCTAGCGCACAACAAAAATTAGAATAAAATTGCTTATTAGTCTTACCAATACCACTATAGAACAGGCCGTATAAAATTGAAAAAAATGGCGGATCCTATGTATTAGTAAATGTATAGTAAACAAAAACGTTCATAGTAGTATTTTGGTTGTATATGAATTTTTAGGATGGATCCGATTATACTTCAACATAACTTTAAAACAAGGAACATAACAGCCCTACGACCTTCTATGAAAATCACATGCCAAAACTGTTTTTGTATATTGATAAATTTGTTTGTACATGTTTCATATTAAATTAATTAGTAGTATTTGGCATTTCAAAAAAAAAAAAAATCGAGGAATTTGATTTTTCATTCATAATTTTTAAAAAACTATACCAAATGTACATTAACGTTTTGTATAACTTAACTCTTCTTGCGCATTGAAATTTCCATAAAGATAATTTTTAACTTTTGGTTTTACATATACTATTATACAATGCTGAGAGGTGTTTGATTCGTCCGTTTTTTGATTTAATAATACAATGTTGGTACATTTACGTTCAGTATGGTTTTTACGTGTAATTCGAATGTTTTGTTTTGACAGCACATATTATAAAAATTTAGGCGGGTAAATACATGTAGTAAATTGCATGAATTTAAATTAATTAAATTAAAATATAGTTGGGTAAATATAAGTATTAATACATATATATATATTACTTAAAATAAAATTACTTCATTATAAATTCACAGTTTTAGTAAAATCACCGCGGTTATTAAATTCTTAAGGTTAATTATATTTGCCCAAATATATTTTAAATAATTTGTGTAAATAATTATTGTGTGCTAGTGTTTAGATTTTAAGATGCCCAAAACTTGTTGTGTCCCGGGATGCATGTCCAATTCTTCTAAAAGCGAACAAGAGCACTTGTCTTTTTTAGTTTTCCGCAGTGTAAACTCAAACGACAGGCTTTGTTAAACGCGATTCCACGTAAAAATTGTGTACCGACAAAATTCTCATTTGTATCTATGAAACATTTTAACGTAAATGAAACTCAATTTGAAAATAAGCACGGGAGCTTAATAATTCCTTTGAAATGTCCGCAGTTAATACCTAATGTAGTTCCTAATATTTTCCTAGATTTACCGACATATTATTCAAAATCCAAGCCGAATACCATAAAATGTCCGTCAGATAGGGAACGTGTTTGGCTAGATCTCATGAAATTGTATTGAAGGATGATCATTTTAAAATGAAAACTGATTTAATTGGGTCATTCAATAACTTAAAATCTCTTTTGACTAGCCACGTAAGCGATTTGGATGTTGAAA
This sequence comes from Tipula confusa, assembly GCA_963556175.1. NCBI lineage: Eukaryota > Metazoa > Arthropoda > Insecta > Diptera > Tipulidae > Tipula > Tipula confusa. Next base: position 75,573,923 of record OY744477.1, read on the forward strand.
CAAACTCAATATTGAAGAAGCATTTATTTATAAAATTAACTTAAAAAACTTTACCATTTCACAATATATACGAGTAAATAAAGATTTGTCATTTTTATCGTGAGTCAGTATTTATACAAAAATCTGATCAACAATTTCAGTGTTGGTCTCAATTTAAACGCGCGAATCAATTCTTTTTTAAAAAACGTCCGAAAAGTCCCCGCTGTTAGAAAAGAGGAACTTTTAAATGAAATATGTTAGAAAATTGCTGAATTGTTAATTGTTGCAAGTGAAATTGATTTTAAATATATAGGGGCACTTAAAATGATTAATAATCAGCTAAACCTTATGATTGGTAAAAAACGGTATTCGGAAAATACCCTAGTCAAGTCGTTTTTAATATATCTTCAATCACCCGTATTTTACCATCTAATTAGAGATTAAATTCTTTTAATTTATCCAAGTAAAAGTACTCTACAGCGACTATCAGGCCATCAAAACGTAAGCCCTACAAATTTTGAAGGTAATAAAAGTTATCTCTTTAAGCAAGCCGAATATTTAAAGCATATGCAACGCAAAGTCATAATTCAAATAGATGGAATTTATTTAAAGGCGCAAATAACCTCTAAATCTCAAAAAATTACTGGCTATGCCCAGAATAGTTCAAACGTCGCAAAAACGGTAATTGCATTTTTAGTTAGTTCCTCGTTTGGTAATTCCAAAGAAATAGTTGCCTTACATCCAGTAAGTAACCCTTCAGGTGATGATGTTCATAAGTAAACTTTTAATATTTTAAAATTAGTACAATCATTAGATTTAGAAGTAATTTCAATTGTAACAGATAACCATAGGATTAATCAAAACAGTTTTCAATTTTCGCGCCGAAATCATTTAAATTTATTAACCCTGATTTTCCTAGTAGTTTTAAATTTATCCAGTTCATATTTTTAAAAACATTCGGAACAACTGGATCAATAAAAAAGACGGCGAAAAGTCGTTTTACTATCCGGATTTTGAAGATAAATCTATTAAAATTGCATGTTTTACAGATATTCGCGATCTATATAAAAATGAAGAACAGCGCAACTAGTAAGAAAAGCGTATAAATTAAATAAGAAAGCGCTGTTTCCCAGTATAATTGAACGGTAGAATGTGCAGTGTGTTGCAAATGTTTTTCATGAGTCTACAATTGTCGCACTTGAAACAACTAGCGATATTAAAGAAGTCGAAGGCACTGTAAAGTTTCTTAAAATTATAAAACGTTGGTGGAATATCGTTAATTGCAAATCGGTGGTTAAAGGTATAAAGAAACGCAAGCCGTACCGATTGCCTATCTAAACGTTAGATGATGCAGGCATTTTGTTCCTTAAAACATTTTTATCCTCGATAAAAAAGTGGATGACTACCGACATCTTTCAAAGTGGTTTAACCATGACTACTTTTAAAGCAATCCATCAAAGTGTAAGTGTTCTGCTAGAAATTGCCAACACTTATATACCAACACGGGCCAGCAATGGCCTTTTAAACCCGTCTTATTATAATTATTTAGAAGCCAGAATATTTATTCGGGCCAGCAGTGGCCTGTAAAAATCGTCTTATTTTGGATCCCTAAATATGATTTAAATTATTTAATAAAAAAAAATAATGAAAATTAAAATTATTACTAAAAATCTATATCATGAATTTTAAGTAAATGGTATTTACGTAACAATGTTTAGAAAATTAGAAAGCGCGCTATACACATATTCTCCACCCTTCTTAGATGAGCGCTTCGACTCGACTATTCATTTAAATAAATAAATTTTCCAAATCAAGAAAACAAAAGATAAAAAATCCAAATAGTACATTTCTGTTAGCTCGACGAAACAAAAACGAGTATAAAAAAATCAGACAACCATTTGCATCTATGAAAATTTTTAAACGAAGTAAAAAATGAAATAAATGAGTGAGAAAGTGATTACAAAATTACAATGAAAAAGACAAAGAAATTGTTTTGTGTTTTACATATACTAAGGTAATTTTATTTATTCTTAAATTAATCTTAATGTTTTCAAATGCCGAATTCTAATTAAAATCATATGAAACATGTGCAAACAAATTTATCAATGTCCACCAGGAAAACCCAAATTTCATTTCCTTAGAAGGACGTTTAGTCGTTTTTCTCCTTGTTTTAAAGTTATATTGAACTTAATTCAGCGTTCCATAGTAATAAAAAAAAAATTATATTAAAATATCGTTTTTCTTTTCCACACTTACTACATAAGCTATAAAAGTGTTTAAATGGCCTGTATATATATAGGCATTGCAAAAATATATACTTTGATTGTATTGTAAGTAGAAAATCGTGTCGGGATATGATAGCGAATATTGTGTAAAAGAAATAAACAATAAAGTCAAATAATGCGCATGCGTTTACAATTTTTTTTATTAATTTTATATGGAGTTTTGATATTTACCAATACATCTAAAGTATATATTTTCACTAATACATTTTAAAAATACATGATGATGTGTGTCAACGAAAGTTACAATACGGCTTGTAGTAAAGAGGGTTTTGTATTTTTGTAGAGCATGAGTATGCAAACAATACGGTTTGTAGTTTAGATTGTTCTGGCTTGTATATACATTTGTGTTGGTTTTATTTATTTATATAAAAACGCTAACACAATTGTTTTTTCGGTTGATTTTCGTTATTTCTTCTGCGATCGCCGATCGCATGCTATATTTGACAACAAAACAAATTCCATAAAAAAAATCTATCACATTTAAGCTTTATTGTAAATTTATATAAATTAAATGAAAGTTACTCACTAGATGGATTTAAAAAATTTGAATTTTGTAGTAAAAATGTTGTTGCGTACTATTTTGTTCGTGTCTTCACTTCTGATATAATTATATATTCTTTGGTACAACCAAGTGAAACAAATTTTCTTTTTTACATAATTTATTTTTATTTAATTTATTTAATTATTTAATTAAAAAAAATAGTTCTAATTAAAACAGAAAAGTAACTTTAATATAAGGACTCGCACATTGGCCGTCCTCCGCTCAAAAACACTCGCTCAAAACTAGTTAAATTAATTATTAATAATATTATATGAAACAAAAACAAAATGGTCTACAAGTGTTCAGGACCACATCATTTATATCATCTCATATTTGTCTTTGTTCATACGATATATATAGTATTTACAATATCACGTTCATTGGTATTGATATTGTTGTGGTTGCTGTTGTTGTTTTGGTGCTGGTCTATATTGGCCTTGTGAGTATTGCGATTGTTGCCCACCACTCGATTGTGGTTGGAATCGGTGTTCGGTTGGTGGTGTTGGTGTTGGATATTTAACGACAATATCGGTTGGTTCCCGTACAACTTGAGCTTTAAAACCTTCTTTTGGATCGGCCGTATATGTTACGGTACGAATAAAACCATCGGAATCGACAACCGAATAGCTACCTTTAATCACATCACCATCTTTTACCTCTTTACGATTTTGGTAGTTTGTAAATTCATCGTCTTTGACATCGAAACCAAATTGATACGATTGTGGTTCATGCTGTAATTATAAAGAACATTATGAACAATTATTTTGAATTTATGTTATGTAATCGATCGCACGACGCGTTAATTCATGTTATAATTGAGTTACGTGGGTCTCTCGTGTCGTACCATAAAAACGTAATTATATTTATGTGTATTTTTTTTTCGACCAGTCTAAGTGAAAGTAAATCAGTTTATATTTTTTTTATGCGCCAGTTACAATTCAATTTTATGATTCAATCAACAATCAAATCAACCATATCCTCATGTACACAAAACTCATAACAGAAACAAAAAAAAAAAAAAAAAATTAAATATAAGAAAGTGGATCGAGGTGTAATGCAATTCGATCTGTGTATCGGTCAAGTTAACCTGCACATTATTACGTTTTGTTATTGTCTCGATGCTAAAGAATTATGCATGCGAACTTTCTTATTGTTTGTGTTCGATTTACTTTAAAATGCGTGTGGTGAATTCAATTTTGTTGGGTTCAATGGAACTGTGCGTTTATGTGTATGTAAATTTTCATATTGGGACAGAATGGATATTTGGTTTTTGATTGGCACAGAACGTGTACATTTCATAAAGAGATCTCACCGACAACTACATGAATTTAAAATGAATGTAAAATTTCAAACGAAGTTCGAGGAGGAAATCCAAGGAATTCAGTATGACACTCAGAATTAAGATAACGTCAATGCTCATGTCTTTTGGTCTAGACATCGAACAGTGCCAAAAACTCCACAGTCTACTTCAAAGTAGATTTCTACAGGGCCTTTCGTTTCCACATGCGTAACATTGTCATCAAGAAAGTTGCCATACATTATACTTACTACAGTTCTAGTAATTGAGTATGAAAAATTTGAAAAGTCATTTATCGGCCGGTCCTTTTTGAATTCTGGGTCACAGTTGAATTTTATGATTACATCACTACGGTTCTAGTCAAATCTCGAAGTAGCAATTTTTCAGAAAATATCAATTGTTGCCTAAAATAACTTATTGACAGTCAAGTGTGCCAACCAGTAGATTTGACATTAACAGTCCTGTAAATCTTTAGTTGGCAGATCTGGAGTTCGATACTCTATAGCAGATTGATATGAGCATTGGTGATTCAATGCACTTTGAGTTATTAGCAGTACGTCAACATAAATAGACTAATCATTTTCCCGTCCTACCTGACAATTTGGTATTACGGCATTAAGGACTAAGATGGTTCTCGATCAAATTGAAAGGGTTTGGAAAGTAGATGAAATACCAGAAAGTACTAGGGCTGTCAGCACATTTGATTATAAAGCAGGTTCCAGAAGTTCTACCACCAAATCGCACGTAGTTTTCGATGGGTTGGCAAAATGATCAAAATAATAGCAGTTACTATCAGTTGGACCTTTACTGAGTTGTCTGCTTCAACTGGCATTGGAAAATTCTAGTTGCGCACCAGCAGCCAGCTCTGTGATGTAAAAAATAATTTTATGTCGACGATCTATCACAACATAAGGTAGAGCTGAACAATTATCTAACGCTAATGAAATATTCATACTCACACCAAGTCATTTTTCAATTGGTCGTCCACTTGTGAGCATCCCAAAATCAAACATAAGGGAGAAAAAGGTGCCTCTTAAACAACGTTGGGAAATGATTGTTCAATTTAAACAACATTAATTGGGGCTCAAAAGCTTATTTGCAATCGCTCTAGCATAGACTGTATGATTTTTCAAAACTGTTTGAAATATTATTTACTCAAATCAAATTCCTAAAATAAGCTTTTACTGCTGGATAATTTAAGCTTTTTCGGCAATAAAACCGTTAACGTGCTAAGGTGAACATGTTTAAAACCATTCTTAACTAGCTTTAATATTAAAAGTAGTTAATTTGTGGAAGCATTACGAAATCAATCATTTTCAATCTATAACTTAGTTCGTGCTTTTATTTACAATATCAAAAGCTTTTCACATTTTACCTATAGCTTTCAACTCTGGTTATTAGACGCATTAGCTTTAAAAAATTATAAGCTATAAACGTCGTAATATTTAAAAACCAGGTAAGCGTATTAAATAAAACCTAAAAGCTTTTGAATAGAAATGTTTGACATTCTACTAAAGTAAAAGAAAAATGAGCTTTCCACTCATTGCAACTATACGCTCTATACTTATGTACAAAATCTTTAAATCCAAAATTTGGATATTTAAAAATCTGTAATGTATGTGGAAAAACTCATCATTTATGCTTTTAAAAAGCTTTACAAAGTTTTTAAAGCTTTTGATTTAATTCAAGATCCTTAATCTAAATGATTCCAAATAATCTCTTGATTAGGTTCCAAATCCAATAGTATCGTGATCGTAAGATTAAAATAAATAATGTGAACTTTTAACGTATTTAAATGAGCTTTCATTTTTACTTGAACCTGTGTGGTTTTTTAAAATTTTACAAATTATGTATTGAATTAAGCTGATCCGAATTTTTGATAAGGTCACACCTCAAATAAAACTACAAAAATGAGCATTTACTATTGAACAATTTGAGCTTTTATGAAAATTTACCCGTTATTTTGACTTTCAAAATTTGTACTTTATTTTTATTTTATCACAGTATTATAACAAAAACGTGCTAATTTACTGTCGGATAATGAAATATTCTATGATGAGCTTTTTGGTTATGTTAATTCCACTATAAGCTTATAAACGACTTGTTGGTTCATATAAAACAAATCCAAACTTGGTAAAGCTTATTAAATAAAATTTAATAACACTTTTGCCACATGCCAAAAGTGAGCCTGTTCGTGAGGTTGCAATTTTTGCTTATTTAGAAGATGCTTGACAACCTGTAAATAGTTTGCAGATTAATGGTCTGAACAGGGTTTATATTTTTCAAGTGTAAAGGAGTCAAGTGTAAATAAGAAGATTGATCCAAGGTAGTCGATATAGAAAATCAACGTTGGCCTTTTAAGGAGACATAATGAAGTCAAATTTCTAGAAGTTTCTAGTTATGTAATCTCTCCCAAATACGATCTCTTTAAAAAAAAGCAGGTTCTTTGGAAGAAAATCCGAATCTTAGATTTTCCAAGTTGTCTGGGGTTCAGCTACTAAATTCAAAAGTGTTTTACTTAACAGTTTATTGGCATAAAAACGCGACCAAAACCATAAGCCAGATGGATGTTATCATCACCTGTGTGATGAGAACATGATAATGAGAATATAGTTAAGGCATTGGGTACAATACCCTCTAAAAACTTAAACATTTGGATATCGAGGAGCAGTTAACTATTTAGAAAATTTGAAGTCCGTGGTGGGTTCATAAGGTAACTGATTTAACAAAAAGATTCTATGCGAAAGTATCGGGAAACTGAGAGAAATATCTATGAAGGCTGGCGATTTAACCTACCAGGTGCGTCTTAAAAAAGAGAAGCCTGGAACGTTCATACTTAAAGAGTACGGGAGTACTTCATATTTAATCTACAATAAACATTTAGTTAACAAACAATGAAGCTTTTCCATAAATATGCTTGACATGGTATGAATTAATAAAAGCTTTAAGAAAAATTTAACATTTTAGAAGTTTTATGAACATAAAATAAATTTTTTTATTTATTTTATTTGCAGCTTTTTTCTCAAATCTTTTCAAAGCTTTTATCAAACCTTTTAAAAATAATGTAAATTTAAACAAATGCTGTTCAAATATTTTACTCAAGATTTTATCAAATTACGAAGCTTTTCAATAAATATCATCGAGCTTTTATATGGTATGATTTAACAGTGGTGTTAAAAAGCTTTAGGCTTATATTGTGTAAGCAATATGAAAAATAAATAAAAATATAATTTAAAACATTCAAGCGAGCATTTGTGGGTTCTGATAATAATCTGATAAAAAAAGCTTTGGATTTTATTTCATTTCAAATTTTTTTAAAAGAAAAAAGTTTAGAAAACCTCAAATATGGAAAAAGTGTGGTATATTAAAAGTATTTGATAATTTTTTTGAAAAGCTTTTATAAAGTGTACAATTTTTTAAAAGAATTGAGCTTTTTTAATTTGTTTTGTTCGACAAGTTGTCTACTTACGAACCTATTCAATAAACATGAAAGTAAAAATTGTATTTAAAAAGCCTCTACACATTAATTTAAACAATTTTTAAAGTTAAACCAAAATAGGTGAAAGCTCATGATGAAATCCAGCTTTAAGTAACAAGTTACAAGGGTTATACGCTTATATTCATCTTAACGGTTCATAAAAAATGGAGCTAAATACTAACACACCAGGTAATACTAATATGTATTAAATAATATCTGAAAGTTTTATAGTAAAAAAGCTTAAAAATTCTATAATTTAACGGTTTCGAACACTTTTAATGCACTTTTCCTCTAAATACTTAAACTAGAGAGCTTTGCAGGCCTACAAAACGCCTATAATAAAGTGAACTTTTTCCAAAAACTTTTCAAAGCTTAACAATAATTATCATTGAGCTTTTATGTAGTATGATTTGATACTAGTTTTAAAAGAGAAAAATAAATGAAAACTTTAAAACATTAAAATGAGCTTTTATGAGTTCTGATCTGCTTTATAAATCTAGTAAAAATAAGCTTTTGTGTCAATTTTATTTATTTTTTGTTCAAATTAGTAGTTATTGAAAAACAACTGAAAGCTTATTAAAACTTTAAAAATTCTCCTCCAAATTGTCTGTTAATGAAAAAGTTCGGTTACGTTTAGTTCCACAGCTTTTATAAAGCCTTTATTGGTAAATTATTATTTGTAACTGGTTTTTAAAAAGTAAATTAATATTAATATTAAATTTAACAAAAACATGAAAGAAAAGCTCAAATAAAGAGTAGGATATATCAAAGGTATTTTAAATAAATGAAAACTTTTAACATCATTTAAAAAAGCTTTTAGACCTTTACACATTGATATTTAAAGCTTTTAAAGCTTTGTGTTTAAACATAGTTCTGATAGTAAACATTATTTCAAGTTAAACCGAATTACGTAAAAGCTCATAATAAACTCAAGCGTTTACTAACAGGTTTCATGAGCTAAACGCTTATATGTATTTGGTTGTTCCTACAAAATTGTGCTAACCATTTACAAACCAGGAAATACTAACATGTTTTAAATAAAACCGGAAAGCTCTATATTAAAAAAACTTTAAAAATCTACCATTCAACAGTTTTGGACACTTTCTAAATACCTAAACTAGAGAGCTTTGCAGTTCTAATAAACTCCTATAATAAAGTGAGCTTTTCATCGAAACTTTTCAAAACTTATTGGCTTTTTAATTTTTTAGAAAATAATGTAAATTTAACCAAATGTAATACATATATTTACTTTACTGCACATTTTACCAAATTACAAAGCTTTTCAATAAATAAAATGGCGAGTTTTTATGGGTTCTGCGATTGCAAATTTTTTTTCAAAATGCACAATTTTTGCTTTAAAGAAAAGAGCTTTTTGATTTACCTATTCAAATGTTCTCTACAACTTGTCAAATTATGAAGCTTTCTAATACAAGAACCACGGTCTTTTAAATAAATGGAAATTTTCACTACATTTGAAAAGTTATTAGACCTTTACAAATTGATGTTTCAAGCTTTTTGATTTAACAAGATCCTTAAAAATCATCAAACATGAAATAAGCTAGGCACTAAGAACTATTAAACGCTTTTAGTTAAATCTAATTAGGTAAAAGCTCATACTAGACCCAAGCGTTTACTAACAGCTTTCAAGGGTAATACGCTTATATGCATTTTAACAGCTAAATATTCACAGACCAAATAAAATTGGAAAGCTTTATTGTAAAATGCTCTAAAAATCTATCATTTACCAGTTTTGGACCTTTTTAATGCAGAAAGTTCTAAATACCTATACTAAACAGTTTTGCAGTCCTAATAAATGCTTTTAATAAAGTGAGCTTTTCCTCCAAACTTTTCAAAAAAGCTTATCGGCTTGTTAAAACCTTTTAAAATAATGAAAATTTATATAATTACTTTACTCTACATTTTATCAAATTACGAAGTTTTTTATTAATGGTGAGCTTTTATGGGTTCTGAGATTTATTAAAAAGCTGGTAAAAATAAGCTTTTGTGATTATTTAGAAAGTTTTTAAATCTTTATAAGAAACACTTTTATTATTTAGAATTATTCGAAATAGGTTTGTTAAAAGCTGTTAAAAATGTTAAAATTTTACATAAATACGAAACAAAAGATCAAATGAGAACGAAGCGAATATGTCAAAGTTATTTGACGAATTGGGTTAGGGAAAGCTATTCTAATTACCACAATTTCATTAAAATGTATGGAAATTTTTTAAACATATTCAATGAAGCTTTTAACAATATACATGTGTTTCTGATGGAAGTAAAACATGTCTTTAAAAAGCTTTCAGGCCTTTACACATCGCAATTTAAAGTTTTCAAAGCTTTTAGATCAAATATGGTCTTTATACAATTCAACAAACATTAAATAACCTATACCACTAACTATTGGTAAACATTTACCAAACATTTAAAGTTAAACCAAAATAACTAAAAGCTCATAATAAAACCAAGTGTTTACTAAAAAGTTACAAGGGTTATAGGTTTTTATTAATCTTGCCTAGTTCAGACAAAACAGTGTTAAATATTTAGTGACCAGGAAGGCAATATTTTATAAATAAAATCTAAAAGCTCGGACAACTTTTATTAAACAAAACTCTGAATACTTGATCTAGAGAGGTTTGCAGTCTCAATTTATTTTTTTATTAGTAGAGGATCATCATGTGATTCTTAAAAGGGTGATTCTTACACGAAATAAAAACTTTAAAGCATTAAAGCGAGCTTTTATTAATTTAATATTTTTCCAAACTAGTACTTATTAAAAACACAATCAAAAGCTTATTCAAATTTGAAATTTTTTTTCTCAAATTTTTTTATTAATGAAAAAATGTGTTACAATTAGTTTGGCAGCTTTTAAGAAGCTTTTATTGGTAAGTAATATTTTAAACAGATTTTTAAAAAGCAAAAAAAAATTAAATTTAATAAAAACAAGAAAAAAAAACCTCAAATAAAGGGTAGGGCATATCAAGATGACGGATTTGTTCAGGAAAAAGCTTTATTAAAATGCACAATTTTTTAAACCATGGAGCTTTTCAAAACATGGTTAGCTGTTTTAGTCACCAAATGTCTATGTTACGGATCAGTTCCACGAGATTTTAAATAAATGGAAGCACGATTTTTTAAAAAAGCTTTTAAATTTATAGCTTTTAAATCTTTTGGTTCAAATGTGGTCTATCCAAGTGCTACTAACAAGTGCTTTCTAACAAGAGATTACAAAAATTATATAGTTTCTTATTGTATTCGAACGATTAATAGTGCAACTTAAACCAGACGATCACTTTAATAAACAAATCTAATATTTAAATTGTTGCATCGAAACAATGACCTCGTCTCAACCACGAAGAAAGTATAAGATCAAATACAATGATCGTTTCAAAAACTAAACCAACATCATGACCATACTCAACAAACACGAAAGATTTAAATAATTAAACACTAAGAACAACAACAACTTTCCATAATCTTATTACCAATCAATAAATCACACCTTTGTACTTTATGTCAAACATATACAACTTTTAACGATCAACCTACAACTTTCAAAAAGTTAAGAGAAATTTTCTTTCGATTCGATTTTGTTTCGACATCGCTCTTCGAAAATCGCGTGCATCATTGCCTCCATTATCTAACGTGTTAAAGTCAAGTTTAAAAAATTTTACGATCGAGTAACGAGAAAAACCAGTCGATCAATATAGGAAATGTTTTTTGGAAATTCACTTTCGCCAATCGAACAACTTTTATATGTTTGTGATCGTACGTAAGCATATCATTTCCTAATGGGAAGTAAACAAAAATATAAAAAAAAAATTGTAGTCGCGATCGTTTGTAATTAAATCTATAACTTGATCGTATATATACAGTAAAATCTTACAATTATAGGTAACATGATCAGCATCAACAATAAGAAACATATATAAGAAGATCATGTTTACGTGACTTTAACAATTTGTGCTCATTTTTTGTTTTTGTTTGAAAGATGATCGAGCCGATCGCGAAAAGGTTATGAGAATTATTTTGCATATGCACTTTAACACAATTAAATTAGGTATATTATGGTGTTAGATTATAGTGGTGCGCGATCATAATGTATATACGGGATCGTGACTAATTTGTGAAGTATTCGTGATGATCATTTTTTTTTTGTTAGAATTATATAAGATTGACTTACGTTATATTCTTCCTCTTCGGCGTCTTCTTTATTGTAGCGTTGGGGGCCGGCTGGTGCTGGTGCTTGATATTGTGGCCGTCGTACGACTAATGTTTGTTTCGGTGCGGCTGGTTTATAGATGGTTTGTTGTTGTTGCGCTTGTGGTTGACTGTATTGAATGGCTTGGGGTTGGTGTTGTTGAGGTTGTTGGTATTGTCGTAGATTTGGTGAAATATATGCAGCTGGCGCTTGTTGTCTTGCCTAAGTTTGTTCCGAATCAAAACAATAATAAAAATTAAAATAAATTTCAATACACAAAAAAACTGTCAATTTGACTTACTTGTTCGGCTGTTGAATCTTTTAAACGAATTTGTTGGCCTTGTGGCACATATTGTTGTTCGGCCTCTTGTTGGCCATGCTCATAGATTGGTGTTGAATCGGCTGATTTTTGTAGATGTTGGGCAGCTTGTTGTTGTCCAATTTGTGAATAGTATTGTAAATATGATGGATCGAGTGATTGTTGCGGCCGTGCGGCTGTTAGTGCAATCACCGCCAATACTAAGGTAATTTTAAATAATTTCATTTTAAATATATATATATTTTTGGGGCTAATATCCTTTATTTGTATTATTTGAAATCACTTCACAATTTTTATTTATTTTTTTAAATATTTTAACGATACACGATCACAGATCACAATTTTTTAAATAACACAACCACTCAATGTGACTTACAAAACAAAACTTAAACACAAATTAAACGTCGCTACTGACTTATATATGCACTTCGTGAAATCTCTGTAAAAATATTTTCCCTTTGGAGGGGGGTAACATAACATACAGATTTATTTAAAGTGGGAGGCCAACAATCATTTATCCACAACATAAAATTGAAAAATTTATTTTTGTAATTTCGTTTCGGTTGGAGAATGGTTGTATCCGCACTAAATCATATGTTGAGCAGTGGGGTGTTGGATTTTATGTTTTAGTCTAAGAACAACTTTAACAGTTTTCGTTTTGTTGTTTCTCCAACTTACTTAAAATACGTTAAACTTTCTTTTACAATGAACATGTAGACATACATAATACTGTGGTGTACATTTTGATTTAATATGAGCGCATAGTGTATTACGAGTTTGATCGAATGCAGAGACATGGCTTAGAAGATTTATGTTGGGATTAATAATGTTATTCTATTTGATCATAACACTTTATATTATCCATCTGACAATACTCATTTTGCTTTGCATATTACCATCTTGACCACGATGCTATGATCTATGAGCTATGATTGGTCCAGGTCGAAATGTTTTTGTAATTTATAATTGCTGTGAAGTCATCTGGACTCGACGTCAATAAGGAATTTGACTTCTCCTCTGCTTCATATAACCCATCAAAGTGTGGTGATGCGTGATTTAATTAGGAGTTAACTCCAATAAAATTGGCCCCATTGCTGGAAAACATATTTGAACACAGCCCTCGGATTGGCACAAATCTGTTTAGGGTACCTATAAAAGTAGAGGTAGTTAACTCTACACTAGCTCGAGGTGTACTGCCTTAATCGCAAGACATATGGGCCACAATCGTTAACGTCAACGTTTGAAAATATTTTAGAATATTTGATCCGCCCTGGAGGAAAGTTTCGTTTTGATGAATGACAGTTGGCTTAGTTTTGAAATATCGAATACAGTTCCGGAGCAGCAAGTAGTGCCTTTAGACCTATACATGTGAATGTGAATATAGCTAAGTAGAGTGAAGGAGTAAAAAGTGTTGGGAAGGTAAGGGAATTAAAAGGCCACCAACTCTAATTACGATTTTATTATCTAGGGAAATGGATAGGCTGTTTGTACGACTTCGTTTATGATGTGGCTTCTTAGATTTTAGCAGCTCTAGTTTAATACTAAAAATTGACCTTTTTGGAAAATTCTTGCGATGTTTTCTAACACTGTTAGTTTTGTCATTGATTGAAGTGAGGTTGCTGAAATAAACCTAAGGTTTTAATGACATTGGTGACGTCAAGACTTAGTGACTTTTTGCAACTTTCAGTTGTAATATCTGACAATAAATCTAGGCGGTTTGACCAGCATTCTTTTAGTTCCATTTCAGTCGTAATTAATGTGTCGATAATTTCTTCTTCAATTTCTCGCTGCGCTCTCATCGATAGCTATCATATGCCCAAAGATTTAGTACTTATCCATGAATTGACTATAAGCCTGCTTCAAGCTTGCATTTTGTTAAGCCGGGCGTCTAAACTGAAAAAACCCTTTTTCAACCATGGTATAGAACTTACCTAAATTCGATGGTGAGTTTAATAATGGCAATGAAAAAATAAATTTAACTGCTCACAGATTTATTCTTCAGAACTCAAATGGCTGTGAGAAGGTTCACTGGTTTCTATTTCCCTGTTTTACATGACGACAAAGTTGTTGTCGGCGAGTGGGAAAGTTCACTATGTCCTGTATTTTCTCACTATTTGCTAATTGGCTAGTCAATATTTGGAGTTGTGAACTGAATGTGATCTCTTCTGATGTCTCGGAAATTTGGTCCCCTTCATATGGTTCCTTGTTCAGCAGGAAACTGGATCCCTTTCACCACCTGTCCAATGGCCTTATTTTTTTTGTGGTCACCCCTCGAGATGCGGAGTCGGCTGGATTATCTGCCGTCCGAATATGTTTCCATGAGTGTATGTCGCTGATGGTTTGAACCTCTGCAACTCAGAGTGCGACAAACGGTTTCTACGTGGACGGAGGTTTTTAAATCCATGCCAGTGTGATCATGGGATCGGTCCATAAGGTTATGCTGGTGATGTTCACTTCTAGGGCTTCGGTAACGCGTTGTACTAGTCGGATTAACAACAATGCTCCACTTAGCTCTAGGCGAGGAAAGGTGTATTATGGCTGCGTAGATGGATTTCCCACCCCAAAACCCGTGTAACTCAATACTGCAGTTGTTCGTGGCATAATTAAGGTATCGCGGTATCTGGATGGATTGACTTTCATTTAAGTCTTTCTTTAGCTGATCCCATTTCTTAGAGAGTTCGGGTGACAATAGTTCAACTCAATCCAAGTCCAAACTCCACACTGTCTTAGTTTGAAAATTGATGTTTAGTGATGCCAGCTATCCCAGAGGTTCAAAAATTTTTGACATTTTCGACAAAAACTGCGCTTAGTGAGTTTGCTGTTATTAGGTGGTAACTGGACGTGGAAGATGAATTGACCTCCCATTAGATTGTAGCGGAATCCTTAGGTTTTAATCTCATGTTCGTCGGTGAAGGAAAGATCACCGATCATGATTTTGTCTACCGGATTCTCTGCCAAGAGAGTCTGATGGTTGCTAGACCATTTACTTAATTCTATTTATCCCTTATGAAGTAGTTTTACTAGTTGGGATAGCATATTCTCAGTATTATGGACCACAAGTCATTTTGTAGTGGGAGCCTAATATGCATCACGTCATTTAGAAGCCTGTAGATGTTTGCATAGAAGCATCGAACACCACCCGAATTTTTGCGGTATCTGTATTTTTCAATACCGCATGATGAGGTAGATAATAATTCATGAAATTCACATATAACTCCTTCAATTTGGAGCCCGGTCCAATTTTTTCTCCAATTGTAAGAAACGTTGGGGTGCTCGCTATCTAGAATGTCCCATTAAGTCTATTTGATGTTCTTTAAATAGGATTTGAACAATATATCTCCTTTTCTGGTCTCGACTGGTTGTCTGCGAGAAAATCTGTTAACATTTTTGTTAGATATGCGGCCTGCCGCTGATGACTTCTTCTATTTCCCAGAACCTCTCTATATCTTCCTCGTGTTTGTTACAAATATGGATTACTGCTTTTTGTGGATATTGATTGGAGTTGGGCCGGAAATTAGCCGAAGCTAGTTTTTATCGCGCTAGGTTTATCCTTGATGATTTGGGTGCCATTAAAATCGCTGTACACGTCTGCTCTTAGCAGACGATCGATTGGGGCTGGAAGCTGATATATGCAAATCCAATTTATTCCACCTAGGATTCTGGCTTCGTGTTATTGGTTGTTCTGGTACATCCATCCATTTTTGGCAACACGTATGCTTTTACCTTTAATTTGTTGATGGAAAATGCGGTTTAAGGCAAATTGTTAAATTTAAATTTACGGCAAATTTACCGTATTTGTATTATTAGCCTCAATTTCTGATATATTCACCTTGGTTTGTTTTAGTGGTATACCAAGATGTTGAACCGCGGATTCTGTGATCAAAGACACTTGTGATGCTAGGTCTATTAAAGCTCGTACATTGGTTGTAACGTCACAAATGAAATTGATCGTTACAACGGCTGTTGCCAATAATGTTGTTTGAGTATTTTTCAAGATGTCAATTGATACCCTTTTTTCGGGTCGTTGATCTACTTCGTGTATCAGCTGATGGTGCGGTTTTTGCAGATAACACATGCGGGTCTTCGTCACATACTGAATTTTTGTCATGCAACAAAAAAAAAAATGTTAAAATTGAATTTATGAGTACTTTCCGCTGGGCCTTGTACACAGGTTTGTCTGCCCGTGAGATTAATGGTTTGTTTAATCCGGAAGCTTCCAACGCTTGAAACCTTTTTAATAAGAATTCTAAGTAGTTCTTTAACGAGCAATCGAGACTGTTTTCAAACCGCTCCAAAGTGTGGAGATCTACTATCTTCTGCATTACAAGATGCGCGATAATTGCTTCAAATGGGTTTTCCAACTGGAGATTTTTGATGTTGTGCAGCACCTCGATGATGGTGTCTTGCAGGTTTCTGATACTAGCGGCTGATGGATGTTATATGTTGTGCAGGGAGGTTATCACGTTAAAATAATGACGAGGCCAACAATCGCTTGTTATTATACCTCGCCTGTATAGGATTTGACAAGCTGCAGCGTAATTTTCTTCAATGGTTGGTAGACCAGCGATTAATTGTGCAGCTTGTTGTTGGAGATGTGATTTTAAATACGTCAACTTTAATGTGTTTGATAGTTCATTATTTTGATGTATTAGCCAGGTGAAAATATCGTTAAACGCGTACCAATTTTCGTATTTGCCGTGAAACGTGAGAATTTCCACTTTTGGTAGTTTTACGGGTGATGGGGTAGATTGTATAGTTAGCTCTTAGTCCATTTTGATTACTAGGGACTCTACTTCGGATGTTATAATCCTTGAGCCGATCTGTTTCCTTCATCTCGAAGTTAAGTTGATTAATTTTTAATTTAAGGTACTCGTCTGAGAACTCTTAAGTTTTATTAATTGCATCCATCTTTTGATACAGTAAACGCATTCTGATATCTTGTTGATGGAGTAGTTTTTGTACCGAGGTTGAACCATACTCTGTTGATCTGTAAGCACTTAAACTTTGAAGTTTAGGTTGCTGCAATGGTTCCGTTAATGTTTTTTGTGCTGTATCGGACCTTGGAAGTGATGTTTCTCCATTACTGGTGAATGATAATTTAGTACCAGCGATGTTGGTTAGAAGTTTTGCGATTACAGTGAGCTTGTTGATGTCCTTTTCAAGCTAGCGAATGTCCTCGGTACATGGGTGGTCGAGACTGCTCTTCAAGATCGTGGATGTTGTTAATAACTTTTGTGTAATCCTGTTTTATTTCCTGGCGCTCGTCGAAGTTCGACAATTTGTTTGTCGTTGTCGCAATATTTTTTATAATGTGCTTCTGAGTTTCTCTTGAGCGTGTCGTGGTGATCGGTCGACCGTTATCGCGCTTTATTTTTGCGATGTGTTGAAGCAGCTCTTCACTAACGCCCAACTGAATTTGCAGATGAGCGTCCATTCTGACTCGCTCGAGTGGATATTATTTCATCGAACTGAAGTTCTACGTTATACGACGACTGTATAATATTATGCGACTATAGCCTAACGAGATTAGATTATGTCCGGTCGTGATGATGTTACCGATTATAGCGCCAAATTGTACTTTTGGTTGTCTCTATGTTTTGGCCTAGGCAACGTCTTATGTCTACGTATTGATGATTTTTTACGGATAGGCTTTATTTAGAGAATAGTGCGCATACCACAGATGGAGGCTTTTCACTATTCCCTAAATAAAAGATCAATAGGGTTTTCCAATAAGAGGTTTCATATTGATATTAAAAAAAACGAGCATTTTTTAAGACAAATAAATAAATGTTTATTTTATTGTAAAGAGGAAGGTATGCCATTAACATTTGAATACAATATCAGCCGAATGGCCGCCACAGCTACTCTTGCAGCACCATATCCTTTTCTTGAAATTTTCCATGACCAATTTGTACATTTGCGACTGTATGTCCTCGATAACTTTACGTATTCCATTTTTATGGTCTTGAATCGATTGTGAAGTATTGGCATAGACCAAATTTTTCACGTGGCCCAAAAAATAAAGTCTAAAGGTGTTAAATCACAAGTTCTCGGTGGCCAATATTGATCACCTCTTCGGGAAATAACACGGTTAGGAAACTTTTCATGCAAAATTCCGATTGTTTCGTTGCTTGTGTGGCACATAGCGCCGTTTTGCTGAAAATAAACGTCGCCCACACCATTATCATCCAATTTCGGTCATGAAAAATCATCAAAGATCGACGAGGATTCGACAAACCTGGGTTTTTCTTGAGTGGTTCTTGAGCGACGCAAACGGTTTCGATTCTTCACATCACTAACTGTGCTTAACGGTGCTTTACGATGGCCAAAAAGTGTTTTAGTTATGCGAACTGCGACTGCAAAATTTTCACCATATTTGTAGTGAATTTTAACAATTTCAATGCGTTTTTGAAGCGTGTATCGTACCATTTTTAGTTATGGCGTAGTTTTTACTTGTCAAATGTCAAAAGATGACAGCTTCCAAATGGCCCAATTAGCAGGCTATTCGAAATGAAATTTCTTATTGGGTAACCCTATAGACTAAAAAAATTTATAACTTTCATCAATCATAATTTCGAACCACGGATCGAACAACGAATAAATATGCCACATAAATTTATTGCAAAACTCAACTCAACTTCTATGCCATAAATATGCATACGTAACATAATCCGCGTAATTAAAATGTAACACGCATAGCATCAATAACCGCAAACTGTTAGCAAATTTATAAATCTAAATTAGTTACGTCTGTAATGCTCTAAAAATATATAAAACCGCAATAATTGTCTAGAACGATTTACAAGATCATCTAGACATGCACGGTTGCACTCGTATCAAATGTGACACAAACCATGTTTAAATTATATCGTTTTAAGATCACTTTCTATAGTTTTACAACTATATAAAACAAAACTACAATATGGACCAGACCTATTGAAGTTTCCCGTGGCGTATAATCGTGTGCACGTGTATATTTACCAATCCGTCTTAATGCCACAATTTATTAACCAAAGTTTAACAAACTTACGATAATCGAACCCTCCGGCCTTTTAATGACCATAATTATGTGAACCAATTTGTTGTACAAGAAATGGAAAAAATTGTACATACCTCACCCCTTTTACTCGCAATGTATACAAATGTTTTCTTGTCGCTTAACATTTTCAAGACAATAAAAACTCTTTGGTCTTAAGACATTATGACATTAAAAAAAAAATCCGGTTTATAGCATAAATTGTCTTATGTGACTCAAAATTGTTTAAAACATTCGCCGCACTCAATTTATTGGTGTACGACGATTACATAAAGAAATTGCACGATCATTTAACATTGTGATGGTTATACACTTGGGTGGGTGGTAAATTAAGGGAATTATTTATTTTATGTAAGATGGATTTAAGTGCGGCACTTATTTGTATGGTTTAGTGATTGGCACTTATATTACGTATTGTATGATATGCAGATCGTTTGTCAGTTAGATAGATAGGTTAGGTGTTTCACAATTTACCGTCGCCTCCGGGTTTTCGTTCATAGAACGAATGATTAAAACTTACCTACGTGTGGGGGGGCATCACGCTAAATTACGGCAATTGGTCTGGATCAAGGTGTAAATCGATCCTTACCGATGAGTGGGCTAGGCCCACTTGACAAATCCCAGTCTTTAAAATTAAGCTATATGGATGCCTCTTAAAAAGCCGAGCAAATTGAAAGGATCATGGAGTGATGCTATGTAGCCATCATTTGGCCATCATATTAGCAGGTACCAACCGAGCCAGAGTGCTCGGACGAGATCCTTAAGATCATTAAAGCATATAGCAAGTACAATCAAGGAACCGGGAATTAGAAGAATTATAAACAATAGGAGAGCCCAAGGGAGGCTTCAGAATTTCAATAATTTCAATAATAGCATAGGCTTTTAGCATAGGCTCAAAAGAAAATGACTCATCAGACCTACACGGAAGAGGGCGCCAGTTTTCTTAGTATAACATATAAAAAAATACAGAAAAATGTTAAACATACTTCAGGTTAACCTATACACCACGCAAAGGCTATTTCGGCAGTTCTTCTTCTCAGACTGGCCAAACCGAGTAAATCTGAGAGAGTCAGATCTTTCATTCTCGGAAAAAGTAACCTAAATATAATTATTCTTTCTCAATACAGCAATGATGATATAACTGCAGTCTGCCTGGAGGCCGGCAACAATAAATTCTGGCTTTTTGCAGCCTATATGCATCAGAAGAAGAAAATTATAAATAATTATAATTATTATTAAATTATAAATAAAATATAAATAATTATGTTAGTTAACCTGACTACTGCGGCGTGTACCAAGTTGGGATTACAAAACCGGAATCACTTGCACAGTTCTTTGGCCTCCGTGCTGCTTGGCCTCGTTGGACACTTCACTTATTCTCCAGGAATTGGCTAGGAACCCTTCACTCGTACTTTTTTTTCCACATGACAGGTAATCAAACGCCACGCCCTTTCGGACTGCAAGAGTACATCCATAAAATTATCCGAAATGAGCTTCCCCGAAGTTGATGTAAGTAATGACCATTCAACCGTGAATCGATGACACTATGTGTGACATGCGTCAAAACATTCCTCAGGGTAATAACAACATCGCGGGGACTTATTTTTACTCAACTCAGAAAAAATATGCCCCAAAATACCCATGCCTTGCTTAAAACTGGCGCATATGAAAATCGACCGCCAGGTGATGTTGGTTAATCCATGGTCGCAGTTCCGTAGATTTCCCTGCCATGTATCACGAGTTACCAAGCGAGTTTTTACAGCAGCTTGTTCTCGCTCATATTCTTCGCTCATCCGATAGTATTCTTTCGGAGATCCTGCGCCAGTAGATCGAAAGACATCGAAAGTATCCGCTTTTTCGAACGCCTTTATATGTTATGGTCTAATTTGTTAGATATTTGACTACCTATTATAGTACCAAGAAATCGGATGAACTTCGGTTTGTAAGCATGACCTCTGTGCTGCTTGCTGATCCAGCCTGTTAACAGGTCCTTTCCATTCGCTCGGCAGCACCGGTGAACTCTGCAATTGCATTCAGAGTCGAGTGACCCTTCCGAAATCAATTTTCTCCAGTATAGCTTCTCCATAGTTTTGATTAGATTTGATTAGATTTGATTAGATTTGATTAGATTTGATTAGATTTGATTAGATTTGATTAGATTTGATTAGATTTGATTAGATTTGATTAGATTTGATTAGATTTGATTAGATTTGATTAGATTTGATTAGATTTGATTAGATTTGATTAGATTTGATTAGATTTGATTAGATTTGATTAGATTTGATTAGATTTGATTAGATTTGATTAGATTTGATTAGATTTGATTAGATTTGATTAGATTTGATTAGATTTGATTAGATTTGATTACATTTGATTACATTTGATTAGATTTGATTAGATTTGATTAGATTTGATTACATTTGATTACATTTGATTACATTTGATTACATTTGATTAGATTTGATTACATTTGATTACATTTGATTACATTTGATTAGATTTGATTACATTTGATTACATTTGATTACATTTGATTACATTTGATTACATTTGATTACATTTGATTACATTTGATTACATTTGATTACATTTGATTACATTTGATTACATTTGCTTACATTTGATTAGATTTGATTAGATTTGATTAGATTTGATTAGATTTGATTAGATTTGATTAGATTTGATTAGATTTGATTAGATTTGATTAGATTTGATTACATTTGATTACATTTGATTAGATTTGATTAGATTTGATTAGATTTGATTACATTTGATTACATTTGATTACATTTGATTACATTTGATTACATTTGATTAGATTTGATTACATTTGATTACATTTGATTACATTTGATTAGATTTGATTACATTTGATTACATTTGATTACATTTGATTACATTTGATTACATTTGATTACATTTGATTAGATTTGATTAGATTTGATTACATTTGATTAGATTTGATTAGATTTGATTAGATTTGATTAGATTTGATTAGATTTGATTAGATTTGATTAGATTTGATTAGATTTGATTAGATTTGATTAGATTTGATTAGATTTGATTAGATTTGATTAGATTTGATTAGATTTGATTAGATTTGATTAGATTTGATTAGATTTGATTAGATTTGATTAAATTTGATTAGATTTGATTAGATTTGATTAGATTTGATTAGATTTGATTAGATTTGATTAGATTTGATTAGATTTGATTAGATTTGATTAGATTTGATTAGATTTGATTAGATTTGATTAGATTTGATTAGATTTGATTAGATTTGATTAGATTTGATTAGATTTGATTAGATTTGATTAGATTTGATTAGATTTGATTAGATTTGATTAGATTTGATTAGATTTGATTAGATTTGATTAGATTTGATTAGATTTGATTAGATTTGATTAGATTTGATTAGATTTGATTAGATTTGATTAGATTTGATTAGATTTGATTAGATTTGATTAGATTTGATTAGATTTGATTAGATTTGATTAGATTTGATTAGATTTGATTAGATTTGATTAGATTTGATTAGATTTGATTAGATTTGATTAGATTTGATTAGATTTGATTATATATGATTAGATTTGATTAGATTTCATTAGATTATTAAAACGATTATTTAAAATATTTTAGAGCCCAGACGTTTATTGGAAACGATCTATTCGCATCAATAATTTGCTAAATCACTGAGCTGCAAGCACAAACTTCGTAACCATTGTTAAAGCTTCTAATCCTTGACCTTTCAAAGCCGGTAGACTATTTTTGATGAAATATAAACCGAATACCCTCATTAACATAAAAACAACTGAACATGATACCTTAGGAATATTACATGAAACGAAATAATTTTTTATTCCTAACGATACATAAATTTATGCTTTATGCTGATTCAATCGACCATAAAATGTCAAGGTTTTATTCAATTTATAATGCACGATTAGAAATTGTACATTTGATTTTATTTTTTTATTAATTTTAATTTGTTGCTGATGCTGCAGTATTATAACAAAACGTAAATTTGTTAATTAGATTTTTTCATTATATTATTTATGTTTTTTTATGTTTCACGATAATTAAAGGGGCAGGAGAAGCATATTAGACGGGTGCGTTTAACACAATACAAAGTGAAAAAGTTTGAATCAAGATTTAGCATATTGTTTTGCTTGATTGATTGGCAGAAGGTTATGTTCTAAAATTTGATGTAAATATTATATTACCATTTTTGACATTTAAAATATGATATTTTGAATTGGCTATTTCTTGCAAAAGCTACAGTGGGATAAATGAACAATCAAATGAATCATTGATTTGCAATATAGCTAAATCCAGTAAAAATAGAAAAGAAAATGTATAGGAACTTTATGGCAGTTTTAGTTTACAAAATTTGACAGCTCTTTATAGAGTTATCAACCATACAAATCGAAACATGATTATAATTTTAAAGTTTTGGTTTGACATTGTGATGTCAATCGGAAGTCAAACTACTAATTAGAGTTAGAATAATTTAATTTCAAATTTTCGACGCGGATATTTCGGACATTTACTAAATCTTAAACATTTAAAATCAAATTAATCCAAATCCGTCTATCAACCGTTAAAAATTCGTACAAATCAACCTTGGACCTTCACCGCACACACACATATGAATTCCAAAATAATTGTACGAACTTCGCGCTGTGCTAATTTTTACAATTATTCATATACGACAAACGGATACAACATAAACTATCATAATATTTAGAATAGTTTTTCGAAAGGGTCAAATCAAACACACAATATTTTTGTCTGATCCAATCAAACAATTTCTTATCCTTGAGATAAATTTGATTCTGTATCTTAATAATAAATAGTAAGCCACACATATAGAAAAAAAAACATTCATTCAAAAAAATGTAGGCTCGGTTAATTCACATATGTACAACTGCATAATATCGAAATATGTTTTATGTCACACCCATAAGATTGTTAAAAGGTAAAACAAAAGTGATTTGTCTGCATTTAAATTTTAATTTATGGAATTTAACGATACGGTTAAGAGTTAAGACAAATCGTTTGTAATTAATAACATATTTTATGGTTGAAAACGGCAAAAGGTGAAGATCATTGCCTCTTGTGTAGATTGTTAAATGCACGTACGCTTCAATGCTTCAATGGAGCGTGGTTAAACAATCTGAATGATTAATCTGCAATAGTTTAATCTTAAAATGGTTTTTGTTATTATTTTTGGCTGTCTCTGTCTAATGCACAACTTTGCGCTCGTTGTCAGCAAAGCGATGACTTATGCTTACAATTCAATACCCAATTATTAATTTTCCAGAAAAAAAAAATATAAGTAAAAATGACCATCCTCAGTGAAAAAACTTGATCCGTGACTGGCCGATTCGGACGACATCGTCTTTAGTAGTCCCTTACAATTTTCCTTCCAGAGGAATGATTCTCTCCAATATTATGTTTGACGATAATTTGTTTGCCTTGCATAAGAGTATTTTGGTCGATATTTCTTATAGATAGCACATACCGTGCCACTTGCCATTCATCTGGCTTAACTTTGCTGTGTCACACTAATCGATTTTTGTCGAACAGAAAGTTCCAGAAAGCTTTCCCTCCGAATATCAAAATAATTAATGCAATCAACTCCAGCAGAACGATTTTTTTGACACATTTTAAACATTGACTAAATCAAAGAAATGCTTCTTCCAAGTGTCGGGCACCGCATCAAGGTTATAAAGGAGGTTTCCATTCTAGTTCTGAATATCAAAAGTCCCGAGGTATGATATAAACCGGTTAAACTTTTAAAATAGTTACATGAATGCGCTTATTGATGAGTTGTTGTTCCTTTAAAACTTCAGCCTTTAACCATTCACGTTTTCTCCGTCTACAAACTTGCTTTGCAATTATCCTAGTCAAAACCGCTTTATAGAATCGACAGCAAGACGACACTCCTCATCAAACCAATAATTTTTTAATTTGGTTTTTGTCTGACCTAGAGTCGCCTAGGTTAACTGCAGCTTTCAATACCATGCACATAGAGCGTTCAAATCAGAACGGTAATTATTTTCCACAATGTATTGCTTACAAATTTCATGATCATTTCCAAATTTCCCTGACTTAAACGACAACTGCTATCGTAGCTTTGCAGTACTTAAGTGATGATCAGTGCCTATGAATTTGGTAGGTGACCAATAAGATCTTACATCTTGAATGACTTGGGACTGTTTTTTATAGGAATTAACACATAGTAAATTTGACTTCGAGACTTCTGTTCTAAGGGAATGTTTCCCGGTTTCCAAGTGAAAGTTTTTAAGATAGAAAATACATGATTCTTTCTCCATTATCTATCGGTAGTTCGTGTCGGGATTTCGGATCTAAATTTCAACATAAGTTAGTCTGATTTAGCTAGGGAGAAATGATTGACAATCGAAACAGGACAAACGTGTTGCTGTTTGCTCGTCGTATAGCGTAGTTTAATGTTGTGAAGTGTATTGTAGTGTACTGTAGTGTAGTGCAATTTTTTCAATTTTTTTTATGGTGGATGGGGCAATCTTCAAAAACCTTACAAGAGACCATCATAATCATGAAAGAGTGTTGAATTTTTACCAACTAAACTCTAACCTCAAATTTTCTTTGCCATTTGCCCTCGTTATACTACCGATAAATGTTACTTCACAAAGCCGGTTCAGCCCAAGCTGTCATCATTTTTATTTATTAGCGTTCCTGCCTAATCCTCTCTAAGTGTCTACATAGTTTTACAGTCATACTACCTACTATTCTCCACGTTTTCTCGGACTCTAGCATACAGTTAAAAAATTCTGCTGGCGCGTATAGTATAGTATAGTATAATATAGTATAATGTAGTGTAGTGTAGTGTAGTGTAGTGTAGTATTTTTTTATTTCTTTTAGTGGAGGTGGTAAATCCATCATGGCCGCTGTGGAGGATGTCCAAAGCCACCACAGCACAACAGTATGAGACTCTTACTCACCAAAAACCACCTCCTAACGACCGTTAAGTATTACTTCGAAGGGAAAGAGTCACTGTACCAATATGTACCATCCCACAGTGACGCAGGCTGCTTCATCCGAACCCGTCCTGTAAGCACTAGTCACTCTCAGTGCACAGATGCAGGTATACGGAATTTATATGCCGTTTATACGATTGCGCTTGCAGCGCTTAGGCCCATATAGGGGACGCATATAGCAGTATTGACGTTACAACAACAACTAGCAGCCGGCGTCGTCCTTGGTTTGGTGCACCGACATTCGGCATTATTCGGTATACTTTGTGTGCTCCTTGTACAATAACCTAGCGTCGATTAAAACTCCCAGGTACTTTATTGAAGGGCGCGAAATAATAGTATGTATTCCAATTTGTATGGATATTGTCTCCAGAACCTTTCTGCTTGTTATAAGCACCGCTTCCGTCTAATTTCAATCCAAATGAATCGACGTTCTCTAACTCATCCTTATACTTAGAGACTGCGCCAATAGCGATACTATCAGCAAAGCGGTTACTATCAGCAAAGCGGCAACTATCGTCGCATTCTCGGGACTTGACGTGTAAAGACATCGTCATACATAATGTTCCAAAGCGTTGGACCCAGTACAGAGCCCTGAGGGACACCGCAAAGAACTTTATAATCTTTGCTCCCTATATCCGTGTGATACTGCAAAATATGGTTGTTATTGATTAGTTGCAAGACCTCCAGATCTTTCAGTCGCTTCCTCTAACCGGTCACACAGCAATATTTCGAGAAGTTTCCCTACACCATCTAACAGACAAATTGGACAAAACGATGAAGGGTTTTTTGGTTGTGCTTTGCCCTTCGGGATCAGTATCAGCCTTTGTTTCTTCCAAATAACTGGAAACTTCTCTTCTCTTCAACAAGTGTTGAATACTTCCAAAAACTCTTTGTTCTTCTCTTGTATTGCTGCTTTTAGGGCAATATTGGGTATGCATTCTGGTCCTGGTGCTTTTTTGCTTAAAATTCTTTTAAAGGCGGATATTAGCTCATCCATCGTGAATGGCGGTACAGTTCCAAAATGACTCGTGCGGACTGTGATCGATTGGCTCGGGAACAAGGTAGATATTATGTTATCCATCAGCATAGGGCAAGTTGGTATTGCACCCTTCGATAGGTTAAACTTGGACATTACCATTCTATAAGGTCGGCCCTGAGGGTCATCCTCGACCTCATCACAGATGGACTTCCAGCATCAACGTTTGCTTTGCTTAGTGGCCACTTTCAAAGCCCCTCGTGCCTTTCTGTGCCCATCTTGAAGCGTAATATATGAGTTTGTATTTCTGCCACACTGGGAAATTTCTGCCACACTGGGAATCATTCGTCTTGCACGGTTGTTTTTTGTCGGAGTAATGCAATTTCCTCATTCCACCAGTAAACCGGCGGATGGCGTGGGCTTAATCGCCTTTTTGGCATTGTAGCATTACATGCCTTAGTAATGCCCCCTATTAGCTGTGTAGCCTTAATATTAGCGGTGGCTGTCAAAACAGTGGCACGGAACATGAACCTGTAGATATCCTTGTCAAAAGCTTTTGTCTTTCATCCCGCGTTTTGAAGGTTGCTCCTAGGGTAAGTTCGACGAAGTTCACACGGGATTGCCTGGTGATCGCTGTGCGTGTAGAAATCGCAGACTTTCCAAGTGAATCCTCTTCTATAGAGAGATTCACTATTGCACAGGATAATATCCTAAACAGAGAAAGCATCCGATAGAGCTTGACCTCTTCTATTTATTTGAGTACTACCCCATTCAATAGCCCAAGCATTGAAATCTCCGAAAACTACTGTGGAACTATGATCTCTAGCATCCAACACTAAACAGTCCAAGTGGATGAATCGCTCGATTGACACATTCCGTATATCGTATATCGTATATCGTATATCGTATATCGTATATCGTATATCGTATATCGTATATCGTATATCGTATATCGTATATCGTATATCGTATATCGTATATCGTATATCGTATATCGTATATCGTATATCGTATATCGTATATCGTATATCGTATATCGTATATCGTATATCGTATATCGTATATCGTATATCGTATATCGTATATCGTATATCGTATATCGTATATCGTATATCGTATATCGTATATCGTATATCGTATATCGTATATCGTATATCGTATATCGTATATCGTATATCGTATATCGTATATCGTATCGTATCGCGTCGTATCGTATCGTATCGTATCGTATCATAGTGTAGTGTAGTGTAGTGTAGTGTAGTGTAGTGTAGTGTAGTGTAGTGTAGTGTAGTGTAGTGTAGTGTAGTGTAGAGTAGTGTAGTGTAGTGTAGTGTAGTGTAGTGTAGTGTAGTGTAGTGTAGTGAAGTGTAGTGTAGTGTAGTGAGTGTAGGGTAGTGTAGTGTAGATTGTAGTGCTGTCTAGCGTTGTGTTTGTTGGATTATTTAAGTGTGTCTTGCTTGATAGACAGCTTGAATTTGTGTTTTTATGCTTTTATAGAAGTAATTGGTCGGTGAAAATTACTTTTATAAAAGTGATTGAGGTGTTGGTCGTTGTATTATTGTTGAGGTTCCTTGGTTGACGTCGTTTTTCATTTTCCAGGATCAACTCGTGTAATTTATTTGTTGTAGTGTTGTTGTAATTATTTGGTAGTTTTTTTTTATTTCGGTTCTTATATGTCACGAATTCGTTGACCTGTTCATTGTGTCGCCTTTTGTTCATTTTGTACGGAATCTATGGGTTTGTGTCCATATCTCTATAGTTGTGTTGTGTTTTGTTTGTATGGAGAGATCTTGACTTTGTTCTTACTTTTCTGAGATCCTTTGTGTGTTCCTTGAATACTTGTTTCGGGATCTACCTGCTTGTCTTAACTGGAAACGATGGACGGTCTGAGGAGGTCAGTTTGTAAATTCCTTTGTTTATACTATTTTGCTACAGTTCGGTCGGATTGGGTGTTCTAATTTTTGTTTCTGTGGGCAGTTTCACTGATTCTGATTCTGCTTCGGTGTGCTGTGGGCTGAGGATAGTGACTGTGTTGTCCGGTTCACTGTTGGATGTTAACGAGCAGGGTTGTTGCAATGGTCTCTTTAGATGTTACTAGCGATAGATTGACATTTTGGCGTTTGAAAGCCAGTGCGATTAGGAATTTAAGCCTGGGAGATGTCATTATCGGTGCGGCTCGCGTATTTGGTGCTCGGTGACTCCACTTCCTTCATCTTGCAGTTTATATTGGTGGGACTTGTTATCCGGTCCTATTCTTCTAAGTGTATGTTACAAAATGGGTGTACGATGGGCCTGGTGACTTTCTGGAGAGCCTGCTTAAAACTGGGTCGTATACTTTAAATCAATCAATCAATAAATTGTTGCCAGCTCTACCGTTAAAGTCATCTTTCACTATTCTGACGTTGTGCTCTGATATGGATTCCAGCAGATCATCCAAATTGTTATAAACGAACCTCAGTATACGACTGGTCAGAGGTTTTAAACAATATTGGATAAGCTGTGATTGTGCAGTATCCGATAAAAGCTGCGCTCAACAATTCAAAACTCCAGTAAATATAAATCAAAATATGAAGAAAAAACCAAAATCAAATCATCGATCATCAACTGACTGACACAACTCAATCATTACTATGTTTCTTTAGTCCAGATGACATGCGAACATTGATTTGCATTCACCCGCACATATAATATACGTAACCATTCCAAATTACACAACATAATCGCCAAACATATATGTGGTGACATAACAATTAAAATTGACGAAGGACACAGGACGTAATCCCAATACATCATGCATCATATATAAGCTAATCAATCATTTACTGTATAGGAAATTTGAAGCCATTGTAAATTGTATATTGAATGCGGCATAATTTTTAATTCGCCAAAACCAACTATTCATAAATCAAATGAAAGTAAAAATTGGTACAGTATGTTGATCGCGCGGCAGAACTGGTGATGTTGTTGTTGTACCATACTTTAAGATCAAGCAACATGAATAAGAAAAGTATAAGCTAAAAAAAAAAAAAAACTACTTTTAAGTACACAAAGTAATGTTAACAAACCAGCCCATTTTATTTTATTATAATGTATACAGCATGCTCTGAAGAACATTTTACAAGTTTAAAAGAATCATCGTGCTTATGCTTAGTTAGGAACTGACCCAGGTAGAAATCCATCTCTTCATATCTCCTATATTTATCCATTTATTCACCGAAGGAATTAGTCAATGATTCCAACGTCATTTCGGCGAAATGTCCCATCGCACAGCCAAGGTGATGAAATTTTACGGTCGTTGGATTTCGATGCCATATAGAGATCACACCTTTGAATCGGAACACCCTAAAAATTAACCTAAAGTACATTCAGGGAGACAAAAAATTTTGAAATTTTCTGTTTTTGGGATAACAAGATTTGTCAGTTCTGTTGTCTTTTATGAACTTGTACGGATGATACTTTACTCTTAATGTAACAAACTCACCACACATTTTACAAAATATATGAAGGTATTGCATCGAAAGCCGGGAATATGCGCCTGCATAATATTTTACTGATCATAGTGTACTTATACGAGATGCTGTAACAGAGTTTCGATCTCAAGAATTTTTAAATTGATCTTTTCCTCTCTATATTTTATATACGAACATAAAAAGATGATTATGTAAATTAAATTTTCTTACATTATGCATAGACATAGCCTGCCGGCATTATTCTCGATTTACACTGTATTCCATGTCACGGTCACACGGTTGTCCAAGTTTTATGCGCGATATGTAATCCAGATAATATGTTTAATGAACTGACTGGCTCTCTCTATCTCTTTCTCCAATATCGGCGTAAAAAGGAAGCAATTCTTGAATTACATATACATGTTTTGTGTATGTGTGTGCACGATGTGGGGCGACTTGAACTTACGTGACACCTTTCACTATCGTAAATATACGAGATATGAAATGGGGCAGCAAGTAAAGTAAAACATAAAAAATTATTTGCTATATGTTGCGTTATGATAAAAGTAAAATGTATATGACAATTTGCCGAATGTATGTGTATGTGTGTGTGTATGCATGCGTTTTTACGTAAGTTTTACATTAACAGAAAAAGGCGCGTGGCACATGTAATGGTTTTACGATTGAAAGATATATGATCTTTATTTTAAAGCATCAACCAGTAAACTTTGGCATAATTATGTATGAACATTAATAGATTCTGGTAGCGCCCATTGAGAAGCAAGAAAAATGTAACAAAGCGGAAAAGAAAAATTCTGAAAACTGTATCAATCATGCCAATAGTAAGATCATTTGATTTGAAATGGTTGGAAGTCGATTATGAATGGGTCCAAGTGGATTTATTTTCGAAAAATTTGTGAAAAAAAAAACAATTGATTTTCAACTGAATAAGCAAAAATAAACCGGACAGTGGTACCCCTTTGCAAACTTCCGAATATGAAGAAAAAGTCAATAGAACACAAAATAGTAGCCCGATTGTGATGAATGATGCCTTGATCAAAAGCTCTAACCATCATTATAAATAATGCATTAAAATATATATACATTTCGACAAATAATTTGCAGGCAAAAAATTGCAAATCAGCAAAGGGGTTAGCCTTTGCAAATTTGCAAATTTTATTGTTTATTCAATAGAAGACGTAATAGTGGCCCGATTGTAATGAATGATGCCTTAATCAAAAGCTCTTACCATCGGTATAAATACTGCATTAAAATATATATAAATTTCAACAAATATTTTGCAGGCAAAAAATTGCAAATCAGCAAAAGGTAACCCCTTTGCAAATTTGCAAATTTTATTGTTTATTCAATAGAAGACGTAATAGTGGCCCGATTGTGATGAATGAGGCCTTAATCAAAAGCTCTTACCATCGGTTTAAATACTGCATTAAAATATATATAAATTTCAACAAATATTTTGCAGGCAAAAAATTGCAAATCAGCAAAGAGGTTAGTATTATGTTTTTTTATCAGTGTATACGGAAATGAATGTACCACGCTATGTTTATTTCGGTTCTTACTTTATTGATACACTCTTTTAGACTGACCAGTTATTTTATAATTTTATCTCGTTTACAAAGGTAATATAATATAAACAGTATATATCTAAATATTAGTATTGTATAAATCTTGTTAGTATATTACATCTTCCCCCTTTTAGTATAAGCTATATATATATATATATTTTTATTATTATTATTATTAATATTTTTATTATTATATTTATTTATTTATAATTCAATCTTTCAGGCATAGCTCTAGATCTAGCTGACCTTCTTAACAAATTTTCGTTATCATCCCTACGGTTTATTTCAGACGATTGCACTTCTGGTTCTGTTACAGTTGACGTAGTCACAATATGACTCGCAGGATGATATTCATCTTCCAATGTCGATTTTCTTAGCTGATGCCTTGACACTCTTCTTACAGCATTTCTTACATTAATTAAATATATATAATTACTTAATTTTTTAAAAACTCTTGCTGGTAACCATTTAACAAAATCTTTACAATGATTTTGATACATGACTTTCTGTCCATCGCTAAAACTGGTTAACTTTTCCTTATCTTTCTCCCCACATTGATTTTTTCTGTGCTTAAAACTAACAGTTTTACATTTTGTATTATTTTTACAATCTTTAGAACTAGCCCTATTTTCATCTTCAACTCTCGGATTAATAGAATTAAGGATCGTGCGAACTTTAAAGCTAAATAACAAATCGTTAGGAGACATGGTAGTAACAGATGATGGAATGTTATTATATCCGAAAACAAGTTTATTAATTTTTTCTTTAATTGTAAGCTTTTCCTTTACTTGAATTAATAGTTTCTTTAAATACAATTTCACCGTTTGTACACCCCGTTCTGCCAATCCGTTCGACTCAGGACTATACGCTGGTGAATGCAATAATTCTATATTACTGGCAATACAAAAATCATTCATTTTTTTTGAATTAAATGGAGGACCATTATCCGACACTAAGGTTTTTGGTATTCCGAAATATTTAAATATTGACTCTAATTCTTTAATTACTAGCTCTGCCGTAGTTTGAAACATAGGTTTGACATCAATAAATTTTGAATAGGCATCCACAAAAATTAAAAATTTATGGTTCTTAAAATCAAAAAAATCTATATGAACTCTTTCAAAAGGATAGAGTGCTTGACACCATTTTGACTTTATCGGCTCTCGTCTAACATTCTGAGTACTTGAGCAAATATAACAACTTTTTATTTTATTTTCGATATCTTTATTCATACTCAGCCACCAAACGATACTTCTTGCTAACATTTTCATGCGTACAATGCCGTCGTGACTAGTATGAATTAGATCCAGAACCTTTGAAATCAATGTTGATGGTACTACAATTCTATCGCCAAAGAACAAACACCCATTTTCGGTGCTTAAACTACTCCTCAATCTAAAATATTTTTTTTCTTCTTCGCTAAGTCTAATATTACGCCAACCATCCTTAACATAGTTATATACTTTCGATAATACTAAATCCGTTTTAGTATACCGTGCAACTTCTTCACAACTTATTGTGAATTCAGACCCATTATTTACCCAGTTGATAGAATCTTCATCTATCTCAGTTTTGCTTTCTAGTGGAAGACGTGATAGGCAGTCAGCATTTCCCATTTTGGACCCTGGTTTATAGTGAAACTCATAATCATACGTGGATAATATAACAGCCCACCTTTGTAGTCTCGATGCTGCCACCGCTGTTGTTCCCTTTTTAGGACTGAAAATTTCTTTCAATGCTTGTGAATCGGAACATAACGTAAAATGATGACCATATAAATATTTGTGGAATTTTTTTAATGCAAAATTGACTGCTAAAGCTTCTTTATGTAACTGGGAATAATTCTTCTCAGCCTTTGACAAGGTACTAGACATAAATAAAACTGGCCTCTCCTGTCCCTCAATTACAACTGATAGCACGGCTCCTACACCGTAAGGACTAGCATCTGTAGCCACAACAATTGGTTTTGTTGGATCAAATAACGATAATACATTATTACTGGTTATTAGTAGTTTGCATTTGTTAAAAGTTTTTTCACATTCATTAGACCAATCATATTTTACGCCTTTATGCAATAACCTATACAATGAATTCATTTCTAATGCTAGATTTGGAATAAAACGCCCATAATAGTTCAGTAACCCTAAAAAACTTTGTAGTTCTTGCAGATTTTTTGGACTTGGTGCACTGATTATAGCTTTTATTTTACTAGACGATGGTCTTATTTCATTACCAGAGACAACGTGACCCAGAAAATTGACTGACTTTTTTAAAAAAACCTACATTTTTCCATGTTAATTTTAACGTTATAGTTATTTAAACGAGTTAAAACTTCTATTAAACACTGACGACACTCTTCATAACTTGAACCACCTACCAAAATATCATCTAGATAGCACAAAGTATTTTTGCAACCATGTAATATACGATCTATTGTTGACTGAAAAATAGATGGCGCACTCTTAACTCCGTAGGGTAAACAAGTATATTGATATAAACCTTTTAGTGTATTAATAGTAAGATATTGACGGGAATTTTCGGACAGCTTCAGCTGTTGGTAAGCTCCAGTTAAATCTATTACACAGTATATGTGGAAATTAGAGAGACTTGCAAATATATCATCCACTCTTGGCAAAGGGTAGTGTTCTGTCTGAACGTATCTATTTATCGTAACTTTACAATCTATGCATATTCTTATCGTATTATTTTGTTTCGGTACTACCACTATTGGACTTGCCCACTCACTATAACGTACAGGAACTAAAACCCCTTCAACACATAACTTCTCTAGTTCTGACTCGACAACACTTCGAATATGAAAGGGTACGATGAAATATTGGTACTGTATTTTCTTTCATCAGTATTTCTGCCTCGAAATCTTTAATGAAACCACCAGAAGAGGGTAATACAAACGGAAAATTGGCTTGAATAAATTCAACAAAAGAATCATACTTACTTACCATTTTAATATTTAGTAATTTTTCTTTCCAATTTGGAAACAATTTATTTAACCAAGTACGACCCATCAGTGGTTTAAACTTCTTTTGACTATTAATTACTAGCATTTCCATCATTTGTTCTTCATTATCCCGTTCCATTTTTACTTTTACATTGATTTTTCCGTTATCCTTAATTCTATCTCCAGTTACCGTACTAAAATGATAGTTAATCTTAATTAATTGCGCATGGTTAAACAATTCTAAATACTTATCTAAAGAGATGACGCTTTCTGATGCTCCGGTGTCTATTTCCATTTCAATAGGTATATTTTCGACAAACACTTTCATTGTTAATGGATCAACTGATGACATCATATTAACTGGATATTCCGGTTCGACATTTAAAATTTGCAAATCATTAATTTCTTCCGAAAATTCTTTGATTCTGCTGTTGATGGATGGTGATCTCGATGATCTTCTAGTTTCTTGAATACTGCGTTGATAATTGCGTTGATTAAAATTTGTGTTCGACGAACCACCTCGACACATCTTAGAAGTATGACCAAGATTATCACATGTAAAACGTTTCCACGATTTTGCTGGGCAGTTATTATAATTATGATATCTTCCACAACGGAAACATTGCTTATATTTTCTTAAGCTTGAGCTCCTATTTCTACCTTGGCTACTGTTTGTACCACGTGAGTTTGATACAAAATCTCGATGTTGACCTCGACTACGACCTTCAATCGACATCACTACCCCACTTTGGTTATGTTTTTGCTTTTGGTTTTCCACCATTTCCCAGTTTACAGCTGTCTCACATGCTATTGCAAGAGTTAATTTCTTCTCTTTAAGCAATTGACCACGTAACTGATTATCCCGCAATCCGAATACTAACCGATCTCTCAAAGCATACGGTAAAAAATCTCCAAAATTGCACGACTGCGATAAAGTTTTTAACTTGACTATATATTCCGATACTCTTTGCCCATGCTGTTGTTCTTCTTTATGAAATTTATAGCGCTCTGCTATTTCATTAACTTCTGGTTCATAAAAACCTTTTAGTACTGTAATGCACTCATCGTACGATTTCGTTGTTGGATCAACCGGTACTAAAAGCCGTTTTAGTGTACTGTACAACTCTGCACCTCCCAAAACAGATAAGTATGAGATTCTCTTTGCATCATCTGTTATTGCATTTATATTGAAGAAATGACTGAACCGTTCAGCATATTCGGGAAAGTTATCACCGTTACCGCTAACCCAATTCTCGATGCTACTTGAACCAAGCATAACGGTCATACACTTTTTAATATCACTTTTTTCGACTTTGATTGACATAAATCACTTTATATGGATTTTTTTATTTTAATAAAAATATATTATGCCAAAATATTATCCAAAATATTATTATCTACTTATTTCAACTTTATTAACAGAGACTTTTTCGTTTTTATCTTCGTCGCCAAAATATTATGTTTTTTTATCAGTGTATACGGAAATGAATGTACCACGCTATGTTTATTTCGGTTCTTACTTTATTGATACACCAAAACCAACACAAATGTATATACAAGCCATGAAGTTGCGATACTTATGCCAAAAAGTGACTACTATACCTAAGTATAAGTGTTGTGACGTAGTATAATTTGTATATACTTTTATTATATGCTTTGATGTAAATAAAAAATGAATACGAATGATGGAACAACAGTATGTTGCGCTCTTTATGACAAAGCAAAAAACAAATTTATTATTTAACGAGAGAGAGAAGTATTGTTATTATTATTTACTTCATTATATACTATACTATATACTATGAATTTAGAGCAGAATGGACAGTGCAAAATATAATTTTTTGTTTCGATTTTTACTGTAGTCAAATTCACTAACACATACACCACATAGTAGTCATAATATGTTTTACTTAGACAAGCTTCATGGCTTGTATAATATACATTTGTGTTGGTTTTGGATACACTCTTTTAGACTGACCAGTTATTTTATAATTTTATCTCGTTTACAAAGGTAATATAATATAAACAGTATATATCTAAATATTAGTATTGTATAAATCTTGTTAGTATATTACAGTTAGCCTTTGCAAATTTGCAAATTTTATTGTTTATTCAATAGAAGACGAAATAGTGGCCCGATTGTGACGAGTGATACCCTGATCAAAAGCTCTGACCATCAGTATAAATACTGCATTAAAACATAAATACATTTTGACAAATAATTTGAAGGCAAAAAATTGCAAATCAGCAAAGGGGTTAGCCTTTGCAAATTTTATTGTTTATTCAATAGAAGACGTAATAGTGGCCCGATTGTGATGAATGATGCCTTAATCAAAAGCTCTGACCGTCAGTATAAATACTGCAATAAAATATATATAAATTTCGACAAATAATTTGCAGGCAAAAAATTGCAAATCATCAAAGGGGTTAGCCTTTGCAAATTTGCAAATTTTATTGTTTATTCAATAGAAGACGAAATAGTTGCCCGATTATGATGATTGATGCCTTAATCAAAAGCTCTGACCGTCAGTATAAATACTGCAATAAAATATATTTACATTTCGACAAATGATTTGCAGGCAAAAAATTGCAAATCATCAAAGGGGTTAGCCTTTGCAAATTTGCAAATTTTATTGTTTATTCAATAGAAGACGTAATAGTGGCCCGATTGTGATGAATGATGCCTTAATCAAAAGCTCTGACCGTCAGTATAAATACTGCAATAAAATATATATACATTTCGACAAATAATTTGCAGGCAAAAAATTGCAAATCATCAAAGGGGTTAGCCTTTGCAAATTTGCAAATTTTATTGTTTATTAAATAGAAGACGTAATAGTGGCCCGATTGTGATGAATGATACCTTGATCAAAAGCTCTGACCATCAGTATAAATACTGCATTAAAATAAATATACATTTTGACAAATAATTTGCAGGCAAAAATGTGCAAATCAGCAAAGGGGTTAGCCTTTGCAAATTTGCAAATTTTATTGTTTATTAAATATAAGACGTAATAGTGGCCCGATTGTGATGAATGATGCCTTAATCAAAAGCTCTTACCATC
The DNA here is from genome assembly GCA_963556175.1 of Tipula confusa. Lineage (NCBI taxonomy): Eukaryota > Metazoa > Arthropoda > Insecta > Diptera > Tipulidae > Tipula > Tipula confusa. The sequence goes on from OY744477.1 coordinate 75,612,116, forward strand.
GGAATAAATACTGCATTAAAATATAAATACATTTTGACAAATAATTTGCAGGCAAAACATTTTAAATCAGCAAAGGGGTTAGCCTTTGCAAATTTGCAAATTTTATTGTTTATTCAATAGAAGACGTAAAAGTGGCCCGATTGTGATGAATGATGCCTTAATCAAAAGCTCTGACCGTCAGTATAAATACTGCAATAAAATATATATACATTTCGACAAATAATTTGCAGGCAAAAAATTGCAAATCATCAAAGGGGTTAGCCTTAGCAAATTTGCAAATTTTATTGTTTATTAAATAGAAGACGTAATAGTGGCCCGATTGTGATGAATGATACCTTGATCAAAAGCTCTGACCATCAGTATAAATACTGCATTAAAATAAATATACATTTTGACAAATAATTTGCAGGCAAAAAAGTGCAAATCAGCAAAGGGGTTAGCCTTTGCAAATTTGCAAATTTTATTGTTTATTCAATAGAAGACGTAATAGTGGCCCGATTGTGATGAATGATGCCTTGATCAAAAGCTCTGACCATCAGTATAAATACTGCATTAAAATAAATATACATTTTGACAAATAATTTGCAGGCAAAAAAGTGCAAATCAGCAAAGGGGTTAGCCTTTGCAAATTTGCAAATTTTATTGTTTATTCAATAGAAGACGTAAAAGTGGCCCGATTGTGATGAATGATGCCTTAATCAAAAGCTCTGACCGTCAGTATAAATACTGCAATAAAACATATATACATTTCGACAAATAATTTGCAGGCAAAAAATTGCAAATCATCAAAGGGGTTAGCCTTTGCAAATTTGCAAATTTTATTGTTTATTAAATAGAAGACGTAATAGTGGCCCGATTGTGATGAATGATACCTTGATCAAAAGCTCTGACCATCAGTATAAATACTGCATTAAAATAAATATACATTTTGACAAATAATTTGCAGGCAAAAAAGTGCAAATCAACAAAGGGGTTAGCCTTTGCAAATTTGCAAATTTTATTGTTTATTTAATAGAAGACGTAATAGTGGCCCGATTGTGATGAATGATGCCTTAATCAAAAGCTCTTACCATCGGAATAAATACTGCATTAAAATATATATACATTTTGACAAGTAATTTGCAGGCAAAAAATTGCAAATCAGCAGAGGGGTTAGCCTTTGCAAATTTGCAAATTTTATTGTTTATTCAATAGAAGACGTAATAGTGGCCCGATTGTGATGAATGATGCCTTAATCAAAAGCTCTGACCGTCAGTATAAATACTGCAATAAAATATAAATACATTTCGACAAATAATTTGCAGGCAAAAAATTGCAAATCATCAAAGGGGTTAGCCTTTGCAAATTTGCAAATTTTATTGTTTATTAAATAGAAGACGTAATAGTGGCCCGATTGTGATGAATGATACCTTGATCAAAAGCTCTGACCATCAGTATAAATACTGCATTAAAATATAAATACATTTTGACAAATAATTTGCAGGCAAAACATTTTAAATCAGCAAAGGGGTTAGCCTTTGCAAATTTGCAAATTTTATTGTTTATTCAATAGAAGACGTAAAAGTGGCCCGATTGTGATGAATGATGCCTTAATCAAAAGCTCTGACCGTCAGTATAAATACTGCAATAAAATATATATACATTTCGAAAAATAATTTGCAGGCAAAAAATTGCAAATCATCAAAGGGGTTAGCCTTTGCAAATTTGCAAATTTTATTGTTTATTCAATAGAAGACGTAAAAGTGGCCCGATTGTGATGAATGATGCCTTAATCAAAAGCTCTGACCGTCAGTATAAATACTGCATTAAAATATATATACATTTCGACAAATAATTTGCAGGCAAAAAATTGCAAATCATCAAAGGGGTTAGCCTTTGCAAATTTGCAAATTTTATTGTTTATTAAATAGAAGACGTAATAGTGGCCCGATTGTGATGAATGATGCCTTGATCAAAAGCTCTGACCATCAGTATAAATACTGCATTAAAATAAATATACATTTTGACAAATAATTTGCAGGCAAAAAAGTGCAAATCAGCAAAGGGGTTAGCCTTTGCAAATTTGCAAATTTTATTGTTTATTCAATAGAAGACGTAAAAGTGGCCCGATTGTGATGAATGATGCCTTAATCAAAAGCTCTGACCGTCAGTATAAATACTGCATTAAAATATATATACATTTCGACAAATAATTTGCAGGCAAAAAATTGCAAATCATCAAAGGGGTTAGCCTTTGCAAATTTGCAAATTTTATTGTTTATTAAATAGAAGACGTAATAGTGGCCCGATTGTGATGAATCATACCTTGATCAAAAGCTCTGACCATCAGTATAAATACTGCATTAAAATAAATATACATTTTGACAAATAATTTGCAGGCAAAACATTTTAAATCAGCAAAGGGGTTAGCCTTTGCAAATTTGCAAATTTTATTGTTTATTCAATAGAAGACGTAATAGTGGCCCGATTGTGATGAATGATGCCTTGATCAAAAGCTCTGACCATCAGTATAAATACTGCATTAAAATAAATATACATTTTGACAAATAATTTGCAGGCAAAAAAGTGCAAATCAGCAAAGGGGTTAGCCTTTGCAAATTTGCAAATTTTATTGTTTATTCAATAGAAGACGTAAAAGTGGCCCGATTGTGATGAATGATGCCTTAATCAAAAGCTCTGACCGTCAGTATAGTATAAATACTGCAATAAAATATATATACATTTCGACAAATAATTTGCAGGCAAAAAATTGCAAATCATCAAAGGGGTTAGCCTTTGCAAATTTGCAAATTTTATTGTTTATTCAATAGAAGACGTAATAGTGGCCCGATTGTGATGAATGATGACTTAATCAAAAGCTCTGACCATCAGTATAAATACTGCATTAAAATATATTTACATTTCGACAAATAATTTGCAGGCAAAAAATTGCAAATCATCAAAGAGGTTAGCCTTTGCAAATTTGCAAATTTTATTGTTTATTCAATAGAAGACGAAATAGTTGCCCGATTATGATGAATGATGCCTTAATCAAAAGCTCTGACCATCAGTATAAATACTGCATTAAAATATAAATACATTTTGACAAATAATTTGCAGGCAAAAAATTGCAAATCAGCAGTAGGGTTAGCATTTGCAAATTTGCAAATTTTATTGTTTATTAAATAGAAGACGTAATAGTGGCCCGATTGTGATGAATCATACCTTGATCAAAAGCTCTGACCATCAGTATAAATACTGCATTAAAATAAATATACATTTTGACAAATAATTTGCAGGCAAAACATTTTAAATCAGCAAAGGGGTTAGCCTTTGCAAATTTGCAAATTTTATTGTTTATTCAATAGAAGACGTAATAGTGGCCCGATTGTGATGAATGATGCCTTGATCAAAAGCTCTGACCATCAGTATAAATACTGCATTAAAATAAATATACATTTTGACAAATAATTTGCAGGCAAAAAAGTGCAAATCAGCAAAGGGGTTAGCCTTTGCAAATTTGCAAATTTTATTGTTTATTCAATAGAAGACGTAATAGTGGCCCGATTGTGATGAATGATGCCTTAATCAAAAGCTCTGACCATCACTATAAATACTGCATTAAAATATATTTACATTTCGACAAATAATTTGCAGACAAAAAATTGCAATTCAGCAAAGGGGTTAGCCTTTGCAAATTTGCAAATTTTATTGTTTATTCAATAGAAGACGAAATAGTTGCCCGATTGTGATGAATGATGCCTTAATCAAAAGCTCTGACCATCAGTATAAATACTGCATTAAAATATAAATACATTTTGACAAATAATTTGCAGGCAAAACATTTTAAATCAGCAAAGGGGTTAGCCTTTGCAAATTTGCAAATTTTATTGTTTATTTAATAGAAGACGTAAAAGTGGCCCGATTGTGATGAATGATGCCTTAATCAAAAGCTCTGACCGTCAGTATAAATACTGCAATAAAATATATATACATTTCGAAAAATAATTTGCAGGCAAAAAATTGCAAATCATCAAAGGGGTTAGCCTTTGCAAATTTGCAAATTTTATTGTTTATTCAATAGAAGACGTAATAGTGGCCCGATTGTGATGAATGATGCCTTAATCAAAAGCTCTGACCATCACTATAAATACTGCATTAAAATATATTTACATTTCGACAAATAATTTGCAGACAAAAAATTGCAAATCAGCAAAGGGGTTAGCCTTTGCAAATTTGCAAATTTTATTGTTTATTCAATAGAAGACGAAATAGTTGCCCGATTATGATGAATGATGCCTTAATCAAAAGCTCTGACCATCAGTATAAATACTGCATTAAAATATAAATACATTTTGACAAATAATTTGCAGGCAAAAAATTGCAAATCAGCAGAGGGGTTAGCCTTTGCAAATTTGCAAATTTTATTGTTTATTCAATAGAAGACGTAATAGTAGCCCGATTGTGATGAATGATGCCTTAATCAAAAGTTCTGACCATCAGTATAAATACTGCAATAAAATATATATACATTTCGAAAAATAATTTGCAGGCAAAAAATTGCAAATCATCAAAGGGGTTAGCCTTTGCAAATTTGCAAATTTTATTGTTTATTCAATAGAAGACGTAATAGTGGCCCGATTGTGATGAATGATGCCTTAATCAAAAGTTCTGACCATCAGTATAAATACTGCATTAAAATATAAATACATTTCGACAAATAATTTGCAGGCAAAAAATTGCAAATCATCAAAGGGGTTAGCCTTTGCAAATTTGCAAATTTTATTGTTTATTCAATAGAAGACGTAATAGTGGCCCGATTGTGATGAATGATACCTTGATCAAAAGCTCTGACCATCAGTATAAATACTGCATTAAAATATAAATACATTTTGACAAATAATTTGCAGGCAAAAAAGTGCAAATCAGCAAAGGGGTTAGCCTTTGCAAATTTGCAAATTTTATTGTTTATTCAATAGAAGACGTAATAGTGGCCCGATTGTGATGAGTGATACCTTGATCAAAAGCTCTGAACATCAGTATAAATACTGCATTAAAACATATATACATTTCGACAAATAATTTGCAGGTAAAAAATTGCAAATCAGTAAAGAGGTTAGCCTTTGCAAATTTGCAAATTTTATTGTTTATTCAATAGAAGACGTAAAAGTGGCCCGATTGTGATGAATGATGCCTTAATCAAAAGCTCTGACCGTCAGTATAAATACTGCAATAAAATATATATACATTTCGAAAAATAATTTGCAGGCAAAAAATTGCAAATCATCAAAGGGGTTAGCCTTTGCAAATTTGCAAATTTTATTGTTTATTCAATAGAAGACGTAATAGTGGCCCGATTGTGATGAATGATGCCTTAATCAAAAGCTCTGACCATCAGTATAAATACTGCATTAAAATATAAATACATTTTGACAAATAATTTGCAGGCAAAAAATTGCAAATCATCAAAGGGGTTAGCCTTTGCAAATTTGCAAATTTTATTGTTTATTCAATAGAAGACGTAATAGTGGCCCGATTGTGATGAGTGATACCTTGATCAAAAGCTCTGACCATCAGTATAAATACTGCATTAAAATATAAATACATTTTGACAAATAATTTGCAGGCAAAAAATTGCAAATCAGCAAAGGGGTTAGCCTTTGCAAATTTGCAAATTTTATTGTTTATTCAATAGAAGACGTAATAGTGGCCCGATTGTGATGAGTGATACCTTGATCAAAAGCTCTGACCATCAGTATAAATACTGCATTAAAACATATATACATTTCGACAAATAATTTGCAGGCAAAAAATTGCAAATCAGCAAAGGGGTTAGCCTTTGCAAATTTGCAAATTTTATTGTTTATTCAATAGAAGACGTAAAAGTGGCCCGATTGTGATGAATGATGCCTTAATCAAAAGCTCTGACCGTCAGTATAAATAATGCAATAAAATATATATACATTTCGAAAAATAATTTGCAGGCAAAAAATTGCAAATCATCAAAGGGGTTAGCCTTTGCAAATTTGCAAATTTTATTGTTTATTCAATAGAAGACGTAATAGTGGCCCGATTGTGATGAATGATGCCTTAATCAAAAGCTCTGACCATCACTATAAATACTGCATTAAAATATAAATACATTTTGACAAATAATTTGCAGGCAAAACATTTTAAATCAGCAAAGGGGTTAGCCTTTGCAAATTTACAAATTTTATTGTTTATTCAATAGAAGACGTAAAAGTGGCCCGATTGTGATGAATGATGCCTTAATCAAAAGCTCTGACCGTCAGTATAAATACTGCAATAAAATATATATACATTTCGAAAAATAATTTGCAGGCAAAAAATTGCAAATCATCAAAGGGGTTAGCCTTTGCAAATTTGCAAATTTTATTGTTTATTCAATAGTGGCCCGATTGTGATGAATGATGCCTTGATCAAAAGCTCTGACCATCACTATGAATACTGCATTAAAATATATATACATTTCGAAAAATAATTTGCAGGCAAAAAATTGCAAATCATCAAAGGGGTTAGCCTTTGCAAATTTGCAAATTTTATTGTTTATTCAATAGAAGACGTAATAGTCGCCCGATTGTGATGAATGATGCCTTAATCAAAAGCTCTGACCATCAGTATAAATACTGCATTAAAATATAAATACATTTTGACAAATAATTTGCAGGCAAAAAATTGCAAATCAGCAAAGGGGTTAGCCTTTGCAAATTTGCAAATTTTATTGTTTATTCAATAGAAGACGTAAAAGTGGCCCGATTGTGATGAATGATGCCTTAATCAAAAGCTCTGACCGTCAGTATAAATACTGCAATAAAATATATATACATTTCGAAAAATAATTTGCAGGCAAAAAATTGCAAATCATCAAAGGGGTTAGCCTTTGCAAATTTGCAAATTTTATTGTTTATTCAATATAAGACGAAATAGTTGCCCGATTGTGATGAATGATGCCATAATCAAAAGCTCTGACCGTCAGTATAAATACTGCAATAAAATATATATACATTTCGAAAAATAATTTGCAGGCAAAAAATTGCAAATCATCAAAGGGGTTAGTTAGCCTTTGCAAATTTGCAAATTTTATTGTTTATTCAATAGAAGACGTAAAAGTGGCCCGATTGTGATGAATGATGCCATAATCAAAAGCTCTGACCGTCAGTATAAATACTGCAATAAAATATATATACATTTCGAAAAATAATTTGCAGGCAAAAAATTGCAAATCATCAAAGGGGTTAGCCTTTGCAAATTTGCAAATTTTATTGTTTATTCAATAGAAGACGTAAAAGTGGCCCGATTGTGATGAATGATGCCTTAATCAAAAGCTCTGACCGTCAGTATAAATACTGCAATAAAATATATATACATTTCGAAAAATAATTTGCAGGCAAAAAATTGCAAATCATCAAAGGGGTTAGCCTTTGCAAATTTGCAAATTTTATTGTTTATTCAATAGAAGACGTAATAGTGGCCCGATTGTGATGAATGATGCCTTAATCAAAAGCTCTGACCATCAGTATAAATACTGCATTAAAATATAAATACATTTTGACAAATAATTTGCAGGCAAAACATTTTAAATCAGCAAAAGGGTTAGCCTTTGCAAATTTGCAAATTTTATTGTTTATTCAATAGAAGACGTAAAAGTGGCCCGATTGTGATGAATGATGCCTTAATCAAAAGTTCTGACCATCAGTATAAATACTGCAATAAAATATATATACATTTCGAAAAATAATTTGCAGACAAAAAATTGCAAATCATCAAAGGGGTTAGCCTTTGCAAATTTGCAAATTTTATTGTTTATTCAATAGAAGACGTAATAGTGGCCCGATTGTGATGAGTGATACCTTGATCAAAAGCTCTGAACATCAGTATAAATACTGCATTAAAACATATATACATTTCGACAAATAATTTGCAGGTAAAAAATTGCAAATCAGTAAAGAGGTTAGCCTTTGCAAATTTGCAAATTTTATTGTTTATTCAATAGAAGACGTAAAAGTGGCCCGATTGTGATGAATGATGCCTTAATCAAAAGCTCTGACCGTCAGTATAAATACTGCAATAAAATATATATACATTTCGAAAAATAATTTGCAGGCAAAAAATTGCAAATCATCAAAGGGGTTAGCCTTTGCAAATTTGCAAATTTTATTGTTTATTCAATAGAAGACGTAATAGTGGCCCGATTGTGATGAATGATGCCTTAATCAAAAGCTCTGACCATCAGTATAAATACTGCATTAAAATATAAATACATTTTGACAAATAATTTGCAGGCAAAAAATTGCAAATCAGCAAAGGGGTTAGCCTTTGCAAATTTGCAAATTTTATTGTTTATTCAATAGAAGACGTAAAAGTGGCCCGATTGTGATGAATGATGCCTTAATCAAAAGCTCTGACCGTCAGTATAAATACTGCAATAAAATATATATACATTTCGAAAAATAATTTGCAGGCAAAAAATTGCAAATCATCAAAGGGGTTAGCCTTTGCAAATTTGCAAATTTTATTGTTTATTCAATAGAAGACGTAATAGTGGCCCGATTGTGATGAATGATGCCTTAATCAAAAGCTCTGACCATCAGTATAAATACTGCATTAAAATATAAATACATTTTGACAAATAATTTGCAGGCAAAAAATTGCAAATCATCAAAGGGGTTAGCCTTTGCAAATTTGCAAATTTTATTGTTTATTCAATAGAAGACGTAATAGTGGCCCGATTGTGATGAGTGATACCTTGATCAAAAGCTCTGACCATCAGTATAAATACTGCATTAAAATATAAATACATTTTGACAAATAATTTGCAGGCAAAAAATTGCAAATCAGCAAAGGGGTTAGCCTTTGCAAATTTGCAAATTTTATTGTTTATTCAATAGAAGACGTAATAGTGGCCCGATTGTGATGAGTGATACCTTGATCAAAAGCTCTGACCATCAGTATAAATACTGCATTAAAACATATATACATTTCGACAAATAATTTGCAGGCAAAAAATTGCAAATCAGCAAAGGGGTTAGCCTTTGCAAATTTGCAAATTTTATTGTTTATTCAATAGAAGACGTAAAAGTGGCCCGATTGTGATGAATGATGCCTTAATCAAAAGCTCTGACCGTCAGTATAAATAATGCAATAAAATATATATACATTTCGAAAAATAATTTGCAGGCAAAAAATTGCAAATCATCAAAGGGGTTAGCCTTTGCAAATTTGCAAATTTTATTGTTTATTCAATAGAAGACGTAATAGTGGCCCGATTGTGATGAATGATGCCTTAATCAAAAGCTCTGACCATCACTATAAATACTGCATTAAAATATAAATACATTTTGACAAATAATTTGCAGGCAAAACATTTTAAATCAGCAAAGGGGTTAGCCTTTGCAAATTTACAAATTTTATTGTTTATTCAATAGAAGACGTAAAAGTGGCCCGATTGTGATGAATGATGCCTTAATCAAAAGCTCTGACCGTCAGTATAAATACTGCAATAAAATATATATACATTTCGAAAAATAATTTGCAGGCAAAAAATTGCAAATCATCAAAGGGGTTAGCCTTTGCAAATTTGCAAATTTTATTGTTTATTCAATATAAGACGAAATAGTTGCCCGATTGTGATGAATGATGCCATAATCAAAAGCTCTGACCGTCAGTATAAATACTGCAATAAAATATATATACATTTCGAAAAATAATTTGCAGGCAAAAAATTGCAAATCATCAAAGGGGTTAGTTAGCCTTTGCAAATTTGCAAATTTTATTGTTTATTCAATAGAAGACGTAAAAGTGGCCCGATTGTGATGAATGATGCCATAATCAAAAGCTCTGACCGTCAGTATAAATACTGCAATAAAATATATATACATTTCGAAAAATAATTTGCAGGCAAAAAATTGCAAATCATCAAAGGGGTTAGTTAGCCTTTGCAAATTTGCAAATTTTATTGTTTATTCAATAGAAGACGTAAAAGTGGCCCGATTGTGATGAATGATGCCTTGATCAAAAGCTCTGACCATCACTATGAATACTGCATTAAAATATATATACATTTCGAAAAATAATTTGCAGGCAAAAAATTGCAAATCATCAAAGGGGTTAGCCTTTGCAAATTTGCAAATTTTATTGTTTATTCAATAGAAGACGTAATAGTCGCCCGATTGTGATGAATGATGCCTTAATCAAAAGCTCTGACCATCAGTATAAATACTGCATTAAAATATAAATACATTTTGACAAATAATTTGCAGGCAAAAAATTGCAAATCAGCAAAGGGGTTAGCCTTTGCAAATTTGCAAATTTTATTGTTTATTCAATAGAAGACGTAAAAGTGGCCCGATTGTGATGAATGATGCCTTAATCAAAAGCTCTGACCGTCAGTATAAATACTGCAATAAAATATATATACATTTCGAAAAATAATTTGCAGGCAAAAAATTGCAAATCATCAAAGGGGTTAGCCTTTGCAAATTTGCAAATTTTATTGTTTATTCAATATAAGACGAAATAGTTGCCCGATTGTGATGAATGATGCCATAATCAAAAGCTCTGACCGTCAGTATAAATACTGCAATAAAATATATATACATTTCGAAAAATAATTTGCAGGCAAAAAATTGCAAATCATCAAAGGGGTTAGTTAGCCTTTGCAAATTTGCAAATTTTATTGTTTATTCAATAGAAGACGTAAAAGTGGCCCGATTGTGATGAATGATGCCATAATCAAAAGCTCTGACCGTCAGTATAAATACTGCAATAAAATATATATACATTTCGAAAAATAATTTGCAGGCAAAAAATTGCAAATCATCAAAGGGGTTAGTTAGCCTTTGCAAATTTGCAAATTTTATTGTTTATTCAATAGAAGACGTAATAGTGGCCCGATTGTGATGAGTGATACCTTGATCAAAAGCTCTGACCATCAGTATAAATACTGCATTAAAATATAAATACATTTTGACAAATAATTTGCAGGCAAAAAAGTGCAAATCAGCAAAGGGGTTAGCCTTTGCAAATTTGCAAATTTTATTGTTTATTCAATAGAAGACGTAATAGTGGCCCGATTGTGATGAGTGATACCTTGATCAAAAGCTCTGACCATCAGTATAAATACTGCATTAAAACATATATACATTTCGACAAATAATTTGCAGGCAAAAAATTGCAAATCAGCAAAGGGGTTAGCCTTTGCAAATTTGCAAATTTTATTGTTTATTCAATAGAAGACGTAAAAGTGGCCCGATTGTGATGAATGATGCCTTAATCAAAAGCTCTGACCGTCAGTATAAATACTGCAATAAAATATATATACATTTCGACAAATAATTTGCAGGCAAAAAATTGCAAATCAGCAAAGGGGTTAGCCTTTGCAAATTTGCAAATTTTATTGTTTATTCAATAGAAGACGTAATAGTGGCCCGATTGTGATGAATGATGCCTTAATCAAAAGCTCTGAACATCACTATAAATACTGCATTAAAATATAAATACATTTTGACAAATAATTTGCAGGCAAAACATTTTAAATCAGCAAAGGGGTTAGCCTTTGCAAATTTACAAATTTTATTGTTTATTCAATAGAAGACGTAAAAGTGGCCCGATTGTGATGAATGATGCCTTAATCAAAAGCTCTGACCGTCAGTATAAATACTGCAATAAAATATATATACATTTCGAAAAATAATTTGCAGGCAAAAAATTGCAAATCATCAAAGGGGTTAGCCTTTGCAAATTTGCAAATTTTATTGTTTATTCAATAGAAGACGTAATAGTGGCCCGATTGTGATGAATGATGCCTTAATCAAAAGCTCTGCCCATCAGTATAAATACTGCATTAAAATATAAATACATTTTGACAAATAATTTGCAGGCAAAACATTTTAAATCAGCAAAGGGGTTAGCCTTTGCAAATTTACAAATTTTATTGTTTATTCAATAGAAGACGTAAAAGTGGCCCGATTGTGATGAATGATGCCTTAATCAAAAGCTCTGACCGTCAGTATAAATACTGCAATAAAATATATATACATTTCGAAAAATAATTTGCAGGCAAAAAATTGCAAATCATCAAAGGGGTTAGCCTTTGCAAATTTGCAAATTTTATTGTTTATTCAATAGAAGACGTAATAGTGGCCCGATTGTGATGAATGATGCCTTAATCAAAAGCTCTGACCATCAGTATAAATACTGCATTAAAATATAAATACATTTTGACAAATAATTTGCAGGCAAAAAATTGCAAATCATCAAAGGGGTTAGCCTTTGCAAATTTGCAAATTTTATTGTTTATTCAATAGAAGACGAAATAGTTGCCCGATTGTGATGAGTGATACCTTGATCAAAAGCTCTGACCATCAGTATAAATACTGCATTAAAATATAAATACATTTTGACAAATAATTTGCAGGCAAAAAAGTGCAAATCAGCAAAGGGGTTAGCCTTTGCAAATTTGCAAATTTTATTGTTTATTCAATAGAAGACGTAAAAGTGGCCCGATTGTGATGAATGATGCCATAATCAAAAGCTCTGACCGTCAGTATAAATACTGCAATAAAATATATATACATTTCGAAAAATAATTTGCAGGCAAAAAATTGCAAATCATCAAAGGGGTTAGTTAGCCTTTGCAAATTTGCAAATTTTATTGTTTATTCAATAGAAGACGTAATAGTGGCCCGATTGTGATGAGTGATACCTTGATCAAAAGCTCTGACCATCAGTATAAATACTGCATTAAAATATAAATACATTTTGACAAATAATTTGCAGGCAAAAAAGTGCAAATCAGCAAAGGGGTTAGCCTTTGCAAATTTGCAAATTTTATTGTTTATTCAATAGAAGACGTAATAGTGGCCCGATTGTGATGAGTGATACCTTGATCAAAAGCTCTGACCATCAGTATAAATACTGCATTAAAATATAAATACATTTTGACAAATAATTTGCAGGCAAAAAATTGCAAATCAGCAAAGGGGTTAGCCTTTGCAAATTTGCAAATTTTATTGTTTATTCAATAGAAGACGTAATAGTGGCCCGATTGTGATGAGTGATACCTTGATCAAAAGCTCTGACCATCAGTATAAATACTGCATTAAAATATAAATACATTTTGACAAATAATTTGCAGGCAAAAAAGTGCAAATCAGCAAAGGGGTTAGCCTTTGCAAATTTGCAAATTTTATTGTTTATTCAATAGAAGACGTAAAAGTGGCCCGATTGTGATGAATGATGCCATAATCAAAAGCTCTGACCGTCAGTATAAATACTGCAATAAAATATATATACATTTCGAAAAATAATTTGCAGGCAAAAAATTGCAAATCATCAAAGGGGTTAGTTAGCCTTTGCAAATTTGCAAATTTTATTGTTTATTCAATAGAAGACGTAATAGTGGCCCGATTGTGATGAGTGATACCTTGATCAAAAGCTCTGACCATCAGTATAAATACTGCATTAAAATATAAATACATTTTGACAAATAATTTGCAGGCAAAAAAGTGCAAATCAGCAAAGGGGTTAGCCTTTGCAAATTTGCAAATTTTATTGTTTATTCAATAGAAGACGTAATAGTGGCCCGATTGTGATGAGTGATACCTTGATCAAAAGCTCTGACCATCAGTATAAATACTGCATTAAAACATATATACATTTTGACAAATAATTTGCAGGCAAAACATTTTAAATCAGCAAAGGGGTTAGCCTTTGCAAATTTGCAAATTTTATTGTTTATTCAATAGAAGACGTAAAAGTGGCCCGATTGTGATGAATGATGCCATAATCAAAAGCTCTGACCGTCAGTATAAATACTGCAATAAAATATATATACATTTCGAAAAATAATTTGCAGGCAAAAAATTGCAAATCATCAAAGGGGTTAGTTAGCCTTTGCAAATTTGCAAATTTTATTGTTTATTCAATAGAAGACGTAATAGTGGCCCGATTGTGATGAGTGATACCTTGATCAAAAGCTCTGACCATCAGTATAAATACTGCATTAAAATATAAATACATTTTGACAAATAATTTGCAGGCAAAAAAGTGCAAATCAGCAAAGGGGTTAGCCTTTGCAAATTTGCAAATTTTATTGTTTATTCAATAGAAGACGTAATAGTGGCCCGATTGTGATGAGTGATACCTTGATCAAAAGCTCTGACCATCAGTATAAATACTGCATTAAAACATATATTCATTTTGACAAATAATTTGCAGGCAAAACATTTTAAATCAGCAAAGGGGTTAGCCTTTGCAAATTTGCAAATTTTATTGTTTATTCAATAGAAGACGTAAAAGTGGCCCGATTGTGATGAATGATGCCATAATCAAAAGCTCTGACCGTCAGTATAAATACTGCAATAAAATATATATACATTTCGAAAAATAATTTGCAGGCAAAAAATTGCAAATCATCAAAGGGGTTAGTTAGCCTTTGCAAATTTGCAAATTTTATTGTTTATTCAATAGAAGACGTAATAGTGGCCCGATTGTGATGAGTGATACCTTGATCAAAAGCTCTGACCATCAGTATAAATACTGCATTAAAATATAAATACATTTTGACAAATAATTTGCAGGCAAAAAAGTGCAAATCAGCAAAGGGGTTAGCCTTTGCAAATTTGCAAATTTTATTGTTTATTCAATAGAAGACGTAATAGTGGCCCGATTGTGATGAGTGATACCTTGATCAAAAGCTCTGACCATCAGTATAAATACTGCATTAAAACATATATACATTTTGACAAATAATTTGCAGGCAAAACATTTTAAATCAGCAAAGGGGTTAGCCTTTGCAAATTTGCAAATTTTATTGTTTATTCAATAGAAGACGTAAAAGTGGCCCGATTGTGATGAATGATGCCATAATCAAAAGCTCTGACCGTCAGTATAAATACTGCAATAAAATATATATACATTTCGAAAAATAATTTGCAGGCAAAAAATTGCAAATCATCAAAGGGGTTAGTTAGCCTTTGCAAATTTGCAAATTTTATTGTTTATTCAATAGAAGACGTAATAGTGGCCCGATTGTGATGAGTGATACCTTGATCAAAAGCTCTGACCATCAGTATAAATACTGCATTAAAATATAAATACATTTTGACAAATAATTTGCAGGCAAAAAAGTGCAAATCAGCAAAGGGGTTAGCCTTTGCAAATTTGCAAATTTTATTGTTTATTCAATAGAAGACGTAATAGTGGCCCGATTGTGATGAGTGATACCTTGATCAAAAGCTCTGACCATCAGTATAAATACTGCATTAAAACATATATACATTTCGACAAATAATTTGCAGGCAAAAAATTGCAAATCAGCAAAGGGGTTAGCCTTTGCAAATTTGCAAATTTTATTGTTTATTCAATAGAAGACGTAAAAGTGGCCCGATTGTGATGAATGATGCCTTAATCAAAAGCTCTGACCGTCAGTATAAATACTGCAATAAAATATATATACATTTCGAAAAATAATTTGCAGGCAAAAAATTGCAAATCAGCAAAGGGGTTAGCCTTTGCAAATTTGCAAATTTTATTGTTTATTCAATAGAAGACGTAAAAGTGGCCCGATTGTGATGAATGATGCCATAATCAAAAGCTCTGACCGTCAGTATAAATACTGCAATAAAATATATATACATTTCGAAAAATAATTTGCAGGCAAAAAATTGCAAATCATCAAAGGGGTTAGTTAGCCTTTGCAAATTTGCAAATTTTATTGTTTATTCAATAGAAGACGTAATAGTGGCCCGATTGTGATGAGTGATACCTTGATCAAAAGCTCTGACCATCAGTATAAATACTGCATTAAAATATAAATACATTTTGACAAATAATTTGCAGGCAAAAAAGTGCAAATCAGCAAAGGGGTTAGCCTTTGCAAATTTGCAAATTTTATTGTTTATTCAATAGAAGACGTAATAGTGGCCCGATTGTGATGAGTGATACCTTGATCAAAAGCTCTGACCATCAGTATAAATACTGCATTAAAACATATATACATTTTGACAAATAATTTGCAGGCAAAACATTTTAAATCAGCAAAGGGGTTAGCCTTTGCAAATTTGCAAATTTTATTGTTTATTCAATAGAAGACGTAATAGTGGCCCGATTGTGATGAGTGATACCTTGATCAAAAGCTCTGACCATCAGTATAAATACTGCATTAAAATATAAATACATTTTGACAAATAATTTGCAGGCAAAAAAGTGCAAATCAGCAAAGGGGTTAGCCTTTGCAAATTTGCAAATTTTATTGTTTATTCAATAGAAGACGAAATAGTTGCCCGATTGTGATGAATGATGCCTTAATCAAAAGCTCTGCCCATCAGTATAAATACTGCATTAAAATATAAATACATTTTGACAAATAATTTGCAGGCAAAACATTTTAAATCAGCAAAGGGGTTAGCCTTTGCAAATTTGCAAATTTTATTGTTTATTCAATAGAAGACGTAAAAGTGGCCCGATTGTGATGAATGATGCCATAATCAAAAGCTCTGACCGTCAGTATAAATACTGCAATAAAATATATATACATTTCGAAAAATAATTTGCAGGCAAAAAATTGCAAATCATCAAAGGGGTTAGTTAGCCTTTGCAAATTTGCAAATTTTATTGTTTATTCAATAGAAGACGTAATAGTGGCCCGATTGTGATGAGTGATACCTTGATCAAAAGCTCTGACCATCAGTATAAATACTGCATTAAAATATAAATACATTTTGACAAATAATTTGCAGGCAAAAAAGTGCAAATCAGCAAAGGGGTTAGCCTTTGCAAATTTGCAAATTTTATTGTTTATTCAATAGAAGACGTAATAGTGGCCCGATTGTGATGAGTGATACCTTGATCAAAAGCTCTGACCATCAGTATAAATACTGCATTAAAACATATATACATTTCGACAAATAATTTGCAGGCAAAAAATTGCAAATCAGCAAAGGGGTTAGCCTTTGCAAATTTGCAAATTTTATTGTTTATTCAATAGAAGACGTAAAAGTGGCCCGATTGTGATGAATGATGCCTTAATCAAAAGCTCTGACCGTCAGTATAAATACTGCAATAAAATATATATACATTTCGACAAATAATTTGCAGGCAAAAAATTGCAAATCATCAAAGGGGTTAGCCTTTGCAAATTTGCAAATTTTATTGTTTATTCAATAGAAGACGTAATAGTGGCCCGATTGTGATGAATGATGCCTTAATCAAAAGCTCTGAACATCACTATAAATACTGCATTAAAATATAAATACATTTTGACAAATAATTTGCAGGCAAAACATTTTAAATCAGCAAAGGGGTTAGCCTTTGCAAATTTACAAATTTTATTGTTTATTCAATAGAAGACGTAAAAGTGGCCCGATTGTGATGAATGATGCCTTAATCAAAAGCTCTGACCGTCAGTATAAATACTGCAATAAAATATATATACATTTCGAAAAATAATTTGCAGGCAAAAAATTGCAAATCATCAAAGGGGTTAGCCTTTGCAAATTTGCAAATTTTATTGTTTATTCAATAGAAGACGTAATAGTGGCCCGATTGTGATGAATGATGCCTTAATCAAAAGCTCTGCCCATCAGTATAAATACTGCATTAAAATATAAATACATTTTGACAAATAATTTGCAGGCAAAACATTTTAAATCAGCAAAGGGGTTAGCCTTTGCAAATTTACAAATTTTATTGTTTATTCAATAGAAGACGTAAAAGTGGCCCGATTGTGATGAATGATGCCTTATTCAAAAGCTCTGACCGTCAGTATAAATACTGCAATAAAATATATATACATTTCGAAAAATAATTTGCAGGCAAAAAATTGCAAATCATCAAAGGGGTTAGCCTTTGCAAATTTGCAAATTTTATTGTTTATTCAATAGAAGACGTAATAGTGGCCCGATTGTGATGAATGATGCCTTAATCAAAAGCTCTGACCATCAGTATAAATACTGCATTAAAATATAAATACATTTTGACAAATAATTTGCAGGCAAAAAATTGCAAATCATCAAAGGGGTTAGCCTTTGCAAATTTGCAAATTTTATTGTTTATTCAATAGAAGACGAAATAGTTGCCCGATTGTGATGAATGATGCCTTAATCAAAAGCTCTGCCCATCAGTATAAATACTGCATTAAAATATAAATACATTTTGACAAATAATTTGCAGGCAAAACATTTTAAATCAGCAAAGGGGTTAGCCTTTGCAAATTTGCAAATTTTATTGTTTATTCAATAGAAGACGTAAAAGTGGCCCGATTGTGATGAATGATGCCATAATCAAAAGCTCTGACCGTCAGTATAAATACTGCAATAAAATATATATACATTTCGAAAAATAATTTGCAGGCAAAAAATTGCAAATCATCAAAGGGGTTAGTTAGCCTTTGCAAATTTGCAAATTTTATTGTTTATTCAATAGAAGACGTAATAGTGGCCCGATTGTGATGAGTGATACCTTGATCAAAAGCTCTGACCATCAGTATAAATACTGCATTAAAATATAAATACATTTTGACAAATAATTTGCAGGCAAAAAAGTGCAAATCAGCAAAGGGGTTAGCCTTTGCAAATTTGCAAATTTTATTGTTTATTCAATAGAAGACGTAATAGTGGCCCGATTGTGATGAGTGATACCTTGATCAAAAGCTCTGACCATCAGTATAAATACTGCATTAAAACATATATACATTTTGACAAATAATTTGCAGGCAAAACATTTTAAATCAGCAAAGGGGTTAGCCTTTGCAAATTTGCAAATTTTATTGTTTATTCAATAGAAGACGTAAAAGTGGCCCGATTGTGATGAATGATGCCATAATCAAAAGCTCTGACCGTCAGTATAAATACTGCAATAAAATATATATACATTTCGAAAAATAATTTGCAGGCAAAAAATTGCAAATCATCAAAGGGGTTAGTTAGCCTTTGCAAATTTGCAAATTTTATTGTTTATTCAATAGAAGACGTAATAGTGGCCCGATTGTGATGAGTGATACCTTGATCAAAAGCTCTGACCATCAGTATAAATACTGCATTAAAATATAAATACATTTTGACAAATAATTTGCAGGCAAAAAAGTGCAAATCAGCAAAGGGGTTAGCCTTTGCAAATTTGCAAATTTTATTGTTTATTCAATAGAAGACGTAATAGTGGCCCGATTGTGATGAGTGATACCTTGATCAAAAGCTCTGACCATCAGTATAAATACTGCATTAAAACATATATACATTTTGACAAATAATTTGCAGGCAAAACATTTTAAATCAGCAAAGGGGTTAGCCTTTGCAAATTTGCAAATTTTATTGTTTATTCAATAGAAGACGTAAAAGTGGCCCGATTGTGATGAATGATGCCATAATCAAAAGCTCTGACCGTCAGTATAAATACTGCAATAAAATATATATACATTTCGAAAAATAATTTGCAGGCAAAAAATTGCAAATCATCAAAGGGGTTAGTTAGCCTTTGCAAATTTGCAAATTTTATTGTTTATTCAATAGAAGACGTAATAGTGGCCCGATTGTGATGAGTGATACCTTGATCAAAAGCTCTGACCATCAGTATAAATACTGCATTAAAATATAAATACATTTTGACAAATAATTTGCAGGCAAAAAAGTGCAAATCAGCAAAGGGGTTAGCCTTTGCAAATTTGCAAATTTTATTGTTTATTCAATAGAAGACGTAATAGTGGCCCGATTGTGATGAGTGATACCTTGATCAAAAGCTCTGACCATCAGTATAAATACTGCATTAAAACATATATACATTTCGACAAATAATTTGCAGGCAAAAAATTGCAAATCATCAAAGGGGTTAGCCTTTGCAAATTTGCAAATTTTATTGTTTATTCAATAGAAGACGTAAAAGTGGCCCGATTGTGATGAATGATGCCTTAATCAAAAGCTCTGACCGTCAGTATAAATACTGCAATAAAATATATATACATTTCGACAAATAATTTGCAGGCAAAAAATTGCAAATCATCAAAGGGGTTAGCCTTTGCAAATTTGCAAATTTTATTGTTTATTCAATAGAAGACGTAATAGTGGCCCGATTGTGATGAATGATGCCTTAATCAAAAGCTCTGCCCATCAGTATAAATACTGCATTAAAATATAAATACATTTTGACAAATAATTTGCAGGCAAAACATTTTAAATCAGCAAAGGGGTTAGCCTTTGCAAATTTACAAATTTTATTGTTTATTCAATAGAAGACGTAAAAGTGGCCCGATTGTGATGAATGATGCCTTAATCAAAAGCTCTGACCGTCAGTATAAATACTGCAATAAAATATATATACATTTCGAAAAATAATTTGCAGGCAAAAAATTGCAAATCATCAAAGGGGTTAGCCTTTGCAAATTTGCAAATTTTATTGTTTATTCAATAGAAGACGTAATAGTGGCCCGATTGTGATGAATGATGCCTTAATCAAAAGCTCTGACCATCAGTATAAATACTGCATTAAAATATAAATACATTTTGACAAATAATTTGCAGGCAAAAAATTGCAAATCATCAAAGGGGTTAGCCTTTGCAAATTTGCAAATTTTATTGTTTATTCAATAGAAGACGAAATAGTTGCCCGATTGTGATGAATGATGCCTTAATCAAAAGCTCTGCCCATCAGTATAAATACTGCATTAAAATATAAATACATTTTGACAAATAATTTGCAGGCAAAACATTTTAAATCAGCAAAGGGGTTAGCCTTTGCAAATTTGCAAATTTTATTGTTTATTCAATAGAAGACGTAAAAGTGGCCCGATTGTGATGAATGATGCCATAATCAAAAGCTCTGACCGTCAGTATAAATACTGCAATAAAATATATATACATTTCGAAAAATAATTTGCAGGCAAAAAATTGCAAATCATCAAAGGGGTTAGTTAGCCTTTGCAAATTTGCAAATTTTATTGTTTATTCAATAGAAGACGTAATAGTGGCCCGATTGTGATGAGTGATACCTTGATCAAAAGCTCTGACCATCAGTATAAATACTGCATTAAAATATAAATACATTTTGACAAATAATTTGCAGGCAAAAAAGTGCAAATCAGCAAAGGGGTTAGCCTTTGCAAATTTGCAAATTTTATTGTTTATTCAATAGAAGACGTAATAGTGCCCCGATTGTGATGAGTGATACCTTGATCAAAAGCTCTGACCATCAGTATAAATACTGCATTAAAACATATATACATTTCGACAAATAATTTGCAGGCAAAAAATTGCAAATCAGCAAAGGGGTTAGCCTTTGCAAATTTGCAAATTTTATTGTTTATTCAATAGAAGACGTAAAAGTGGCCCGATTGTGATGAGTGATACCTTGATCAAAAGCTCTGACCATCAGTATAAATACTGCATTAAAACATATATACATTTTGACAAATAATTTGCAGGCAAAACATTTTAAATCAGCAAAGGGGTTAGCCTTTGCAAATTTGCAAATTTTATTGTTTATTCAATAGAAGACGTAAAAGTGGCCCGATTGTGATGAATGATGCCATAATCAAAAGCTCTGACCGTCAGTATAAATACTGCAATAAAATATATATACATTTCGAAAAATAATTTGCAGGCAAAAAATTGCAAATCATCAAAGGGGTTAGTTAGCCTTTGCAAATTTGCAAATTTTATTGTTTATTCAATAGAAGACGTAATAGTGGCCCGATTGTGATGAGTGATACCTTGATCAAAAGCTCTGACCATCAGTATAAATACTGCATTAAAATATAAATACATTTTGACAAATAATTTGCAGGCAAAAAAGTGCAAATCAGCAAAGGGGTTAGCCTTTGCAAATTTGCAAATTTTATTGTTTATTCAATAGAAGACGTAATAGTGGCCCGATTGTGATGAGTGATACCTTGATCAAAAGCTCTGACCATCAGTATAAATACTGCATTAAAACATATATACATTTCGACAAATAATTTGCAGGCAAAAAATTGCAAATCAGCAAAGGGGTTAGCCTTTGCAAATTTGCAAATTTTATTGTTTATTCAATAGAAGACGTAAAAGTGGCCCGATTGTGATGAATGATGCCTTAATCAAAAGCTCTGACCGTCAGTATAAATACTGCAATAAAATATATATACATTTCGACAAATAATTTGCAGGCAAAAAATTGCAAATCATCAAAGGGGTTAGCCTTTGCAAATTTGCAAATTTTATTGTTTATTCAATAGAAGACGTAATAGTGGCCCGATTGTGATGAATGATGCCTTAATCAAAAGCTCTGAACATCACTATAAATACTGCATTAAAATATAAATACATTTTGACAAATAATTTGCAGGCAAAACATTTTAAATCAGCAAAGGGGTTAGCCTTTGCAAATTTACAAATTTTATTGTTTATTCAATAGAAGACGTAAAAGTGGCCCGATTGTGATGAATGATGCCTTAATCAAAAGCTCTGACCGTCAGTATAAATACTGCAATAAAATATATATACATTTCGAAAAATAATTTGCAGGCAAAAAATTGCAAATCATCAAAGGGGTTAGCCTTTGCAAATTTGCAAATTTTATTGTTTATTCAATAGAAGACGTAATAGTGGCCCGATTGTGATGAATGATGCCTTAATCAAAAGCTCTGCCCATCAGTATAAATACTGCATTAAAATATAAATACATTTTGACAAATAATTTGCAGGCAAAACATTTTAAATCAGCAAAGGGGTTAGCCTTTGCAAATTTACAAATTTTATTGTTTATTCAATAGAAGACGTAAAAGTGGCCCGATTGTGATGAATGATGCCTTAATCAAAAGCTCTGACCGTCAGTATAAATACTGCAATAAAATATATATACATTTCGAAAAATAATTTGCAGGCAAAAAATTGCAAATCATCAAAGGGGTTAGCCTTTGCAAATTTGCAAATTTTATTGTTTATTCAATAGAAGACGTAATAGTGGCCCGATTGTGATGAATGATGCCTTAATCAAAAGCTCTGACCATCAGTATAAATACTGCATTAAAATATAAATACATTTTGACAAATAATTTGCAGGCAAAAAATTGCAAATCATCAAAGGGGTTAGCCTTTGCAAATTTGCAAATTTTATTGTTTATTCAATAGAAGACGAAATAGTTGCCCGATTGTGATGAATGATGCCTTAATCAAAAGCTCTGCCCATCAGTATAAATACTGCATTAAAATATAAATACATTTTGACAAATAATTTGCAGGCAAAACATTTTAAATCAGCAAAGGGGTTAGCCTTTGCAAATTTGCAAATTTTATTGTTTATTCAATAGAAGACGTAAAAGTGGCCCGATTGTGATGAATGATGCCATAATCAAAAGCTCTGACCGTCAGTATAAATACTGCAATAAAATATATATACATTTCGAAAAATAATTTGCAGGCAAAAAATTGCAAATCATCAAAGGGGTTAGTTAGCCTTTGCAAATTTGCAAATTTTATTGTTTATTCAATAGAAGACGTAATAGTGGCCCGATTGTGATGAGTGATACCTTGATCAAAAGCTCTGACCATCAGTATAAATACTGCATTAAAATATAAATACATTTTGACAAATAATTTGCAGGCAAAAAAGTGCAAATCAGCAAAGGGGTTAGCCTTTGCAAATTTGCAAATTTTATTGTTTATTCAATAGAAGACGTAATAGTGGCCCGATTGTGATGAGTGATACCTTGATCAAAAGCTCTGACCATCAGTATAAATACTGCATTAAAACATATATACATTTTGACAAATAATTTGCAGGCAAAACATTTTAAATCAGCAAAGGGGTTAGCCTTTGCAAATTTGCAAATTTTATTGTTTATTCAATAGAAGACGTAAAAGTGGCCCGATTGTGATGAATGATGCCATAATCAAAAGCTCTGACCGTCAGTATAAATACTGCAATAAAATATATATACATTTCGAAAAATAATTTGCAGGCAAAAAATTGCAAATCATCAAAGGGGTTAGTTAGACTTTGCAAATTTGCAAATTTTATTGTTTATTCAATAGAAGACGTAAAAGTGGCCCGATTGTGATGAATGATGCTTTAATCAAAAGCTCTGACCGTCAGTATAAATACTGCAATAAAATGTATATACATTTCGACAAATAATTTGCAGGCAAAAAATTGCAAATCATCAAAGGGGTTAGCCTTTGCAAATTTGCAAATTTTATTGTTTATTCAATAGAAGACGTAATAGTGGCCCGATTGTGATGAATGATGCCTTAATCAAAAGCTCTGAACATCACTATAAATACTGCATTAAAATATAAATACATTTTGACAAATAATTTGCAGGCAAAACATTTTAAATCAGCAAAGGGGTTAGCCTTTGCAAATTTACAAATTTTATTGTTTATTCAATAGAAGACGTAAAAGTGGCCCGATTGTGATGAATGATGCCTTAATCAAAAGCTCTGACCGTCAGTATAAATACTGCAATAAAATATATATACATTTCGAAAAATAATTTGCAGGTAAAAAATTGCAAATCATCAAAGGGGTTAGCCTTTGCAAATTTGCAAATTTTATTGTTTATTCAATAGAAGACGTAAAAGTGGCCCGATTGTGATGAATGATGCCTTAATCAAAAGCTCTGACCGTCAGTATAAATACTGCAATAAAATATATATACATTTCGAAAAATAATTTGCAGGCAAAAAATTGCAAATCATCAAAGGGGTTAGCCTTTGCAAATTTGCAAATTTTATTGTTTATTCAATAGAAGACGTAATAGTGGTCCGATTGTGATGAATGATGCCTTAATCAAAAGCTCTGACCATCACTATAAATACTGCATTAAAATATATTTACATTTTGACAAATAATTTGCAGACCAAAAATTGCAATTCAGCAAAGGGGTTAGCCTTTGCAAATTTGCAAATTTTATTGTTTATTCAATAGAAGACGTAAAAGTGGCCCGATTGTGATGAATGATGCCATAATCAAAAGCTCTGACCGTCAGTATAAATACTGCATTAAAATATAAATACATTTTGACAAATAATTTGCAGGCAAAACATTTTAAATCAGCAAAGGGGTTAGCCTTTGCAAATTTGCAAATTTTATTGTTTATTCAATAGAAGACGTAAAAGTGGCCCGATTGTGATGAATGATGCCATAATCAAAAGCTCTGACCGTCAGTATAAATACTGCAATAAAATATATATACATTTCGAAAAATAATTTGCAGGCAAAAAATTGCAAATCATCAAAGGGGTTAGCCTTTGCAAATTTGCAAATTTTATTGTTTATTCAATAGAAGACGTAATAGTGGCCCGATTGTGATGAGTGATACCTTGATCAAAAGCTCTGACCATCAGTATAAATACTGCATTAAAATATAAATACATTTTGACAAATAATTTGCAGGCAAAACATTTTAAATCAGCAAAGGGGTTAGCCTTTGCAAATTTGCAAATTTTATTGTTTATTCAATAGAAGACGAAATAGTTGCCCGATTGTGATGAATGATGCCTTAATCAAAAGCTCTGCCCATCAGTATAAATACTGCATTAAAATATATATACATTTCGACAAATAATTTGCAGGCAAAAAATTGCAAATCAGCAAAGGGGTTAGCCTTTGCAAATTTGCAAATTTTATTGTTTATTCAATAGAAGACGTAAAAGTGGCCCGATTGTGATGAATGATGCCTTAATCAAAAGCTCTGACCGTCAGTATAAATACTGCAATAAAATATATATACATTTCGAAAAATAATTTGCAGGCAAAAAATTGCAAATCAGCAAAGGGGTTAGCCTTTGCAAATTTGCAAATTTTATTGTTTATTCAATAGAAGACGTAAAAGTGGCCCGATTGTGATGCATGATGCCTTAATCAAAAGCTCTGACCGTCAGTATAAATACTGCAATAAAATATATATACATTTCGAAAAATAATTTGCAGGCAAAAAATTGCAAATCATCAAAGGGGTTAGCCTTTGCAAATTTGCAAATTTTATTGTTTATTCAATAGAAGACGTAATAGTGGCCCGATTGTGATGAATGATGCCTTAATCAAAAGCTCTGACCATCACTATAAATACTGCATTAAAATATATTTACATTTCGACAAATAATTTGCAGACAAAAAATTGCAATTCAGCAAAGGGGTTAGCCTTTGCAAATTTGCAAATTTTATTGTTTATTCAATAGAAGACGAAATAGTTGCCCGATTGTGATGAATGATGCCTTAATCAAAAGCTCTGCCCATCAGTATAAATACTGCAATAAAATATATATACATTTCGAAAAATAATTTGCAGGCAAAAAATTGCAAATCATCAAAGGGGTTAGCCTTTGCAAATTTGCAAATTTTATTGTTTATTCAATAGAAGACGTAATAGTGGCCCGATTGTGATGAATGATGCCTTAATCAAAAGCTCTGACCATCACTATAAATACTGCATTAAAATATATATACATTTCGACAAATAATTTCCAGACAAAAAATTGCAATTCAGCAAAGGGGTTAGCCTTTGCAAATTTGCAAATTTTATTGTTTATTCAATAGAAGACGAAATAGTTGCCCGATTGTGATGATTGATGCCTTAATCAAAAGCTCTGCCCATCAGTATAAATACTGCATTAAAATATAAACACATTTTGACAAATAATTTGCAGGCAAAAAATTGCAAATCATCAAATGGGTTAGCCTTTGCAAATTTGCAAATTTTATTGTTTATTCAATAGAAGACGAAATAGTTGCCCGATTGTGATGAATGATGCCTTAATCAAAAGCTCTGCCCATCAGTATAAATACTGCATTAAAATATAAATACATTTTGACAAATAATTTGCAGGCAAAACATTTTAAATCAGCAAAGGGGTTAGCCTTTGCAAATTTGCAAATTTTATTGTTTATTCAATAGAAGACGTAAAAGTGGCCCGATTGTGATGAATGATGCCTTAATCAAAAGCTCTGACCGTCAGTATAAATACTGCAATAAAATATATATACATTTCGAAAAATAATTTGCAGGCAAAAAATTGCAAATCATCAAAGGGGTTAGCCTTTGCAAATTTGCAAATTTTATTGTTTATTCAATAGAAGACGTAATAGTGGCCCGATTGTGATGAATGATGCCTTAATCAAAAGCTCTGACCATCACTATAAATACTGCATTAAAATATAAATACATTTTGACAAATAATTTGCAGGCAAAACATTTTAAATCAGCAAAGGGGTTAGCCTTTGCAAATTTACAAATTTTATTGTTTATTCAATAGAAGACGTAAAAGTGGCCCGATTGTGATGAATGATGCCTTAATCAAAAGCTCTGACCGTCAGTATAAATACTGCAATAAAATATATATACATTTCGAAAAATAATTTGCAGGCAAAACATTTTAAATCAGCAAAGGGGTTAGCCTTTGCAAATTTACAAATTTTATTGTTTATTCAATAGAAGACGTAAAAGTGGCCCGATTGTGATGAATGATGCCTTAATCAAAAGCTCTGACCGTCAGTATAAATACTGCAATAAAATATATATACATTTCGAAAAATAATTTGCAGGCAAAAAATTGCAAATCATCAAAGGGGTTAGCCTTTGCAAATTTGCAAATTTTATTGTTTATTCAATAGAAGACGTAAAAGTGGCCCGATTGTGATGCATGATGCCTTAATCAAAAGCTCTGACCGTCAGTATAAATACTGCAATAAAATATATTTACATTTCGACAAATAATTTCCAGACAAAAAATTGCAATTCAGCAAAGGGGTTAGCCTTTGCAAATTTGCAAATTTTATTGTTTATTCAATAGAAGACGAAATAGTTGCCCGATTGTGATGAATGATGCCTTAATCAAAAGCTCTGCCCATCAGTATAAATACTGCATTAAAATATAAATACATTTTGACAAATAATTTGCAGGCAAAACATTTTAAATCAGCAAAGGGGTTAGCCTTTGCAAATTTACAAATTTTATTGTTTATTCAATAGAAGACGTAAAAGTGGCCCGATTGTGATGAATGATGCCTTAATCAAAAGCTCTGACCGTCAGTATAAATACTGCAATAAAATATATATACATTTCGAAAAATAATTTGCAGGCAAAAAATTGCAAATCATCAAAGGGGTTAGCCTTTGCAAATTTGCAAATTTTATTGTTTATTCAATAGAAGACGTAATAGTGGCCCGATTGTGATGAATGATGCCTTAATCAAAAGCTCTGACCATCAGTATAAATACTGCATTAAAATATAAATACATTTTGACAAATAATTTGCAGGCAAAAAATTGCAAATCATCAAAGGGGTTAGCCTTTGCAAATTTGCAAATTTTATTGTTTATTCAATAGAAGACGAAATAGTTGCCCGATTGTGATGAATGATGCCTTAATCAAAAGCTCTGCCCATCAGTATAAATACTGCATTAAAATATAAATACATTTTGACAAATAATTTGCAGGCAAAAAATTGCAAATCATCAAAGGGGTTAGCCTTTGCAAATTTGCAAATTTTATTGTTTATTCAATAGAAGACGTAAAAGTGGCCCGATTGTGATGAATGATGCCATAATCAAAAGCTCTGACCGTCAGTATAAATACTGCAATAAAATATATATACATTTCGAAAAATAATTTGCAGGCAAAAAATTGCAAATCATCAAAGGGGTTAGCCTTTGCAAATTTGCAAATTTTATTGTTTATTCAATAGAAGACGTAATAGTGGCCCGATTGTGATGAGTGATACCTTGATCAAAAGCTCTGACCATCAGTATAAATACTGCATTAAAATATATATACATTTCGACAAATAATTTGCAGGCAAAAAATTGCAAATCAGCAAAGGGGTTAGCCTTTGCAAATTTGCAAATTTTATTGTTTATTCAATAGAAGACGTAAAAGTGGCCCGATTGTGATGAATGATGCCTTAATCAAAAGCTCTGACCGTCAGTATAAATACTGCAATAAAATATATATACATTTCGAAAAATAATTTGCAGGCAAAAAATTGCAAATCAGCAAAGGGGTTAGCCTTTGCAAATTTGCAAATTTTATTGTTTATTCAATAGAAGACGTAAAAGTGGCCCGATTGTGATGCATGATGCCTTAATCAAAAGCTCTGACCGTCAGTATAAATACTGCAATAAAATATATATACATTTCGAAAAATAATTTGCAGGCAAAAAATTGCAAATCATCAAAGGGGTTAGCCTTTGCAAATTTGCAAATTTTATTGTTTATTCAATAGAAGACGTAATAGTGGCCCGATTGTGATGAATGATGCCTTAATCAAAAGCTCTGACCATCACTATAAATACTGCATTAAAATATATTTACATTTCGACAAATAATTTCCAGACAAAAAATTGCAATTCAGCAAAGGGGTTAGCCTTTGCAAATTTGCAAATTTTATTGTTTATTCAATAGAAGACGTAAAAGTGGCCCGATTGTGATGAATGATGCCTTAATCAAAAGCTCTGACCGTCAGTATAAATACTGCAATAAAATATATATACATTTCGACAAATAATTTGCAGGCAAAAAATTGCAAATCATCAAAGGGGTTAGCCTTTGCAAATTTGCAAATTTTATTGTTTATTCAATAGAAGACGTAATAGTGGCCCGATTGTGATGAATGATGCCTTAATCAAAAGCTCTGACCATCACTATAAATACTGCATTAAAATATAAATACATTTTGACAAATAATTTGCAGGCAAAACATTTTAAATCAGCAAAGGGGTTAGCCTTTGCAAATTTACAAATTTTATTGTTTATTCAATAGAAGACGTAAAAGTGGCCCGATTGTGATGAATGATGCCTTAATCAAAAGCTCTGACCGTCAGTATAAATACTGCAATAAAATATATATACATTTCGAAAAATAATTTGCAGGCAAAAAATTGCAAATCATCAAAGGGGTTAGCCTTTGCAAATTTGCAAATTTTATTGTTTATTCAATAGAAGACGTAAAAGTGGCCCGATTGTGATGAATGATGCCTTAATCAAAAGCTCTGACCATCACTATAAATACTGCATTAAAATATATTTACATTTCGACAAATAATTTCCAGACAAAAAATTGCAATTCAGCAAAGGGGTTAGCCTTTGCAAATTTGCAAATTTTAT
Source organism: Tipula confusa (assembly GCA_963556175.1). Lineage (NCBI taxonomy): Eukaryota > Metazoa > Arthropoda > Insecta > Diptera > Tipulidae > Tipula > Tipula confusa. Next base: position 75,642,184 of record OY744477.1, read on the forward strand.
TGTTTATTCAATAGAAGACGTAAAAGTGGCCCGATTGTGATGAATGATGCCTTAATCAAAAGCTCTGACCGTCAGTATAAATACTGCAATAAAATATATATACATTTCGACAAATAATTTGCAGGCAAAAAATTGCAAATCATCAAAGGGGTTAGCCTTTGCAAATTTGCAAATTTTATTGTTTATTCAATAGAAGACGTAATAGTGGCCCGATTGTGATGAATGATGCCTTAATCAAAAGCTCTGACCATCACTATAAATACTGCATTAAAATATAAATACATTTTGACAAATAATTTGCAGGCAAAACATTTTAAATCAGCAAAGGGGTTAGCCTTTGCAAATTTACAAATTTTATTGTTTATTCAATAGAAGACGTAAAAGTGGCCCGATTGTGATGAATGATGCCTTAATCAAAAGCTCTGACCGTCAGTATAAATACTGCAATAAAATATATATACATTTCGAAAAATAATTTGCAGGCAAAAAATTGCAAATCATCAAAGGGGTTAGCCTTTGCAAATTTGCAAATTTTATTGTTTATTCAATAGAAGACGTAAAAGTGGCCCGATTGTGATGAATGATGCCTTAATCAAAAGCTCTGACCGTCAGTATAAATACTGCAATAAAATATATATACATTTCGAAAAATAATTTGCAGGCAAAAAATTGCAAATCATCAAAGGGGTTAGCCTTTGCAAATTTGCAAATTTTATTGTTTATTCAATAGAAGACGTAATAGTGGTCCGATTGTGATGAATGATGCCTTAATCAAAAGCTCTGACCATCACTATAAATACTGCATTAAAATATATTTACATTTTGACAAATAATTTGCAGACAAAAAATTGCAATTCAGCAAAGGGGTTAGCCTTTGCAAATTTGCAAATTTTATTGTTTATTCAATAGAAGACGAAATAGTTGCCCGATTGTGATGAATGATGCCTTAATCAAAAGCTCTGCCCATCAGTATAAATACTGCAATAAAATATATATACATTTCGAAAAATAATTTGCAGGCAAAAAATTGCAAATCATCAAAGGGGTTAGCCTTTGCAAATTTGCAAATTTTATTGTTTATTCAATAGAAGACGTAATAGTGGCCCGATTGTGATGAATGATGCCTTAATCAAAAGCTCTGACCATCACTATAAATACTGCATTAAAATATATTTACATTTCGACAAATAATTTCCAGACAAAAAATTGCAATTCAGCAAAGGGGTTAGCCTTTGCAAATTTGCAAATTTTATTGTTTATTCAATAGAAGACGTAAAAGTGGCCCGATTGTGATGAATGATGCCTTAATCAAAAGCTCTGACCGTCAGTATAAATACTGCAATAAAATATATATACATTTCGACAAATAATTTGCAGGCAAAAAATTGCAAATCATCAAAGGGGTTAGCCTTTGCAAATTTGCAAATTTTATTGTTTATTCAATAGAAGACGTAATAGTGGCCCGATTGTGATGAATGATGCCTTAATCAAAAGCTCTGACCATCACTATAAATACTGCATTAAAATATAAATACATTTTGACAAATAATTTGCAGGCAAAACATTTTAAATCAGCAAAGGGGTTAGCCTTTGCAAATTTGCAAATTTTATTGTTTATTCAATAGAAGACGTAAAAGTGGCCCGATTGTGATGAATGATGCCATAATCAAAAGCTCTGACCGTCAGTATAAATACTGCAATAAAATATATATACATTTCGAAAAATAATTTGCAGGCAAAAAATTGCAAATCATCAAAGGGGTTAGCCTTTGCAAATTTGCAAATTTTATTGTTTATTCAATAGAAGACGTAATAGTGGCCCGATTGTGATGAGTGATACCTTGATCAAAAGCTCTGACCATCAGTATAAATACTGCATTAAAATATATATACATTTCGACAAATAATTTGCAGGCAAAAAATTGCAAATCAGCAAAGGGGTTAGCCTTTGCAAATTTGCAAATTTTATTGTTTATTCAATAGAAGACGTAAAAGTGGCCCGATTGTGATGAATGATGCCTTAATCAAAAGCTCTGACCGTCAGTATAAATACTGCAATAAAATATATATACATTTCGAAAAATAATTTGCAGGCAAAAAATTGCAAATCAGCAAAGGGGTTAGCCTTTGCAAATTTGCAAATTTTATTGTTTATTCAATAGAAGACGTAAAAGTGGCCCGATTGTGATGCATGATGCCTTAATCAAAAGCTCTGACCGTCAGTATAAATACTGCAATAAAATATATATACATTTCGAAAAATAATTTGCAGGCAAAAAATTGCAAATCATCAAAGGGGTTAGCCTTTGCAAATTTGCAAATTTTATTGTTTATTCAATAGAAGACGTAATAGTGGCCCGATTGTGATGAATGATGCCTTAATCAAAAGCTCTGACCATCACTATAAATACTGCATTAAAATATATTTACATTTCGACAAATAATTTGCAGACAAAAAATTGCAATTCAGCAAAGGGGTTAGCGTTTGCAAATTTGCAAATTTTATTGTTTATTCAATAGAAGACGAAATAGTTGCCCGATTGTGATGAATGATGCCTTAATCAAAAGCTCTGCCCATCAGTATAAATACTGCAATAAAATATATATACATTTCGAAAAATAATTTGCAGGCAAAAAATTGCAAATCATCAAAGGGGTTAGCCTTTGCAAATTTGCAAATTTTATTGTTTATTCAATAGAAGACGTAATAGTGGCCCGATTGTGATGAGTGATACCTTGATCAAAAGCTCTGACCGTCAGTATAAATACTGCAATAAAATATATATACATTTCGAAAAATAATTTGCAGGCAAAAAATTGCAAATCATCAAAGGGGTTAGCCTTTGCAAATTTGCAAATTTTATTGTTTATTCAATAGAAGACGTAATAGTGGCCCGATTGTGATGAATGATGCCTTAATCAAAAGCTCTGACCATCAGTATAAATACTGCATTAAAATATAAATACATTTTGACAAATAATTTGCAGGCAAAACATTTTAAATCAGCAAAGGGGTTAGCCTTTGCAAATTTGCAAATTTTATTGTTTATTCAATAGAAGACGTAAAAGTGGCCCGATTGTGATGAATGATGCCTTAATCAAAAGCTCTGACCGTCAGTATAAATACTGCAATAAAATATATATACATTTCGAAAAATAATTTGCAGGCAAAAAATTGCAAATCATCAAAGGGGTTAGCCTTTGCAAATTTGCAAATTTTATTGTTTATTCAATAGAAGACGTAATAGTGGCCCGATTGTGATGAGTGATACCTTGATCAAAAGCTCTGACCGTCAGTATAAATACTGCAATAAAATATATATACATTTCGAAAAATAATTTGCAGGCAAAAAATTGCAAATCATCAAAGGGGTTAGCCTTTGCAAATTTGCAAATTTTATTGTTTATTCAATAGAAGACGTAATAGTGGCCCGATTGTGATGAATGATGCCTTAATCAAAAGCTCTGACTATCAGTATAAATACTGCATTAAAATATAAATACATTTTGACAAATAATTTGCAGGCAAAACATTTTAAATCAGCAAAGGGGTTAGCCTTTGCAAATTTGCAAATTTTATTGTTTATTCAATAGAAGACGTAAAAGTGGCCCGATTGTGATGAATGATGCCTTAATCAAAAGCTCTGACCGTCAGTATAAATACTGCAATAAAATATATATACATTTCGAAAAATAATTTGCAGGCAAAAAATTGCAAATCAGCAAAGGGGTTAGCCTTTGCAAATTTGCAAATTTTATTGTTTATTCAATAGAAGACGTAATAGTGGCCCGATTGTGATGAATGATGCCTTAATCAAAAGTTCTGACCATCAGTATAAATACTGCATTAAAATATAAATACATTTTGACAAATAATTTGCAGGCAAAAAATTGCAAATCAGCAAAGGTGTTAACCTTTGCAAATTTTATTGTTTATTCAATAGAAGACGTAATATCGGCCGATTGTGATTAATGATGCCTTAATCAAAAGCTCTGACCATCAGTATAAATACTGCATTAAAATATAAATACATTTTGACAAATAATTTGCAGGCAAAAAATTGCAAATCAGCAAAGGGGTTAGCCTTTGCAAATTTGCAAATTTTATTGTTTATTCAATAGAAGACGAAATAGTTGCCCGATTATGATGATTGATGCCTTAATCAAAAGCTCTGACCATCAGTATAAATACTGCATTAAAATATAAATACATTTTGACAAATAATTTGCAGGCAAAAAAGTGCAAATCAGCAAAGGGGTTAGCCTTTGCAAATTTGCAAATTTTATTGTTTATTCAATAGAAGACGTAAAAGTGGCCCGATTGTGATGCATGATGCCTTAATCAAAAGCTCTGACCGTCAGTATAAATACTGCAATAAAATATATATACATTTCGAAAAATAATTTGCAGGCAAAAAATTGCAAATCATCAAAGGGGTTAGCCTTTGCAAATTTGCAAATTTTATTGTTTATTCAATAGAAGACGTAAAAGTGGCCCGATTGTGATGCATGATGCCTTAATCAAAAGCTCTGACCGTCAGTATAAATACTGCAATAAAATATATATACATTTCGAAAAATAATTTGCAGGCAAAAAATTGCAAATCATCAAAGGGGTTAGCCTTTGCAAATTTTATTGTTTATTCAATAGAAGACGTAATAGTGGCCCGATTGTGATGAATGATGCCTTAATCAAAAGCTCTGACCATCACTATAAATACTGCATTAAAATATAAATACATTTTGACAAATAATTTGCAGGCAAAACATTTTAAATCAGCAAAGGGGTTAGCCTTTGCAAATTTGCAAATTTTATTGTTTATTCAATAGAAGACGTAAAAGTGGCCCGATTGTGATGAATGATGCCTTAATCAAAAGCTCTGACCGTCAGTATAAATACTGCAATAAAATATATATACATTTCGAAAAATAATTTGCAGGCAAAAAATTGCAAATCATCAAAGGGGTTAGCCTTTGCAAATTTGCAAATTTTATTTATTGTTTATTCAATAGAAGACGTAATAGTGGCCCGATTGTGATGAGTGATACCTTGATCAAAAGCTCTGACCGTCAGTATAAATACTGCAATAAAATATATATACATTTCGAAAAATAATTTGCAGGCAAAAAATTGCAAATCATCAAAGGGGTTAGCCTTTGCAAATTTTATTGTTTATTCAATAGAAGACGTAATAGTGGCCCGATTGTGATGAATGATGCCTTAATCAAAAGCTCTGACCGTCAGTATAAATACTGCAATAAAATATATATACATTTCGAAAAATAATTTGCAGGCAAAAAATTGCAAATCAGCAAAGGGGTTAGCCTTTGCAAATTTGCAAATTTTATTGTTTATTCAATAGAATAAATTTCAAATAATTTGCAGGCAAAAAATTGCAAATCAGCAAAGGTGTTAACCTTTGCAAATTTTATTGTTTATTCAATAGAAGACGTAATATCGGCCGATTGTGATTAATGATGCCTTAATCAAAAGCTCTGACCATCAGTATAAATACTGCATTAAAATATATATACATTTTGACAAATAATTTGCAGGCAAAAAATTGCAAATCAGCAAAGGGGTTAGCCTTTGCAAATTTGCAAATTTTATTGTTTATTCAATAGAAGACGAAATAGTTGCCCGATTGTGATGAATGATGCCTTAATCAAAAGCTCTGCCCATCAGTATAAATACTGCATTAAAATATAAATACATTTTGACAAATAATTTGCAGGCAAAAAAGTGCAAATCAGCAAAGGGGTTAGCCTTTGCAAATTTGCAAATTTTATTGTTTATTCAATAGAAGACGTAATAGTGGCCCGATTGTGATGAGTGATACCTTGATCAAAAGCTCTGACCATCAGTATAAATACTGCATTAAAACATATATACATTTCGACAAATAATTTGCAGGCAAAAAATTGCAAATCAGCAAAGGGGTTAGCCTTTGCAAATTTGCAAATTTTATTGTTTATTCAATAGAAGACGTAAAAGTGGCCCGATTGTGATGAATGATGCCTTAATCAAAAGCTCTGACCGTCAGTATAAATACTGCAATAAAATATATATACATTTCGAAAAATAATTTGCAGGCAAAAAATTGCAAATCATCAAAGGGGTTAGCTTTTGCAAATTTGCAAATTTTATTGTTTATTCAATAGAAGACGTAATAGTGGCCCGATTGTGATGAATGATGCCTTAATCAAAAGCTCTGACCATCAGTATAAATACTGCATTAAAATATAAATACATTTTGACAAATAATTTGCAGGCAAAAAATTGCAAATCAGCAAAGGGGTTAGCCTTTGCAAATTTGCAAATTTTATTGTTTATTCAATAGAAGACGTAAAAGTGGCCCGATTGTGATGAATGATGCCTTAATTAAAAGCTCTGACCGTCAGTATAAATACTGCAATAAAATATATATACATTTCGAAAAATAATTTGCAGGCAAAAAATTGCAAATCATCAAAGGGGTTAGCCTTTGCAAATTTGCAAATTTTATTGTTTATTCAATAGAAGACGTAATAGTGGCCCGATTGTGATGAATGATGCCTTAATCAAAAGCTCTGACCATCAGTATAAATACTGCATTAAAATATAAATACATTTTGACAAATAATTTGCAGGCAAAACATTTTAAATCAGCAAAAGGGTTAGCCTTTGCAAATTTGCAAATTTTATTGTTTATTCAATAGAAGACGTAAAAGTGGCCCGATTGTGATGAATGATGCCTTAATCAAAAGTTCTGACCATCAGTATAAATACTGCAATAAAATATATATACATTTCGAAAAATAATTTGCAGACAAAAAATTGCAAATCATCAAAGGGGTTAGCCTTTGCAAATTTGCAAATTTTATTGTTTATTCAATAGAAGACGAAATAGTTGCCCGATTATGATGATTGATGCCTTAATCAAAAGCTCTGACCATCAGTATAAATACTGCATTAAAATATAAATACATTTTGACAAATAATTTGCAGGCAAAACATTTTAAATCAGCAAAGGGGTTAGCCTTTGCAAATTTGCAAATTTTATTGTTTATTCAATAGAAGACGTAAAAGTGGCCCGATTGTGATGAATGATGCCTTAATCAAAAGCTCTGACCGTCAGTATAAATACTGCAATAAAATATATATACATTTCGAAAAATAATTTGCAGGCAAAAAATTGCAAATCATCAAAGGGGTTAGCCTTTGCAAATTTGCAAATTTTATTGTTTATTCAATAGAAGACGTAATAGTGGCCCGATTGTGATGAATGATGCCTTAATCAAAAGCTCTGACCATCAGTATAAATACTGCATTAAAATATAAATACATTTTGACAAATAATTTGCAGGCAAAACATTTTAAATCAGCAAAAGGGTTAGCCTTTGCAAATTTGCAAATTTTATTGTTTATTCAATAGAAGACGTAAAAGTGGCCCGATTGTGATGAATGATGCCTTAATCAAAAGTTCTGACCATCAGTATAAATACTGCATTAAAATATAAATACATTTTGACAAATAATTTGCAGGCAAAAAATTGCAAATCAGCAAAGGTGTTAACCTTTGCAAATTTTATTGTTTATTCAATAGAAGACGTAATAGCAGCCGATTGTGATTAATGATGCCTTAATCAAAAGCTCTGACCATCAGTATAAATACTGCATTAAAATATAAATACATTTTGACAAATAATTTGCAGGCAAAAAATTGCAAATCAGCAGAGGGGTTAGCCTTTGCAAATTTGCAAATTTTATTTTTTATTAAATAGAAGACGTAATAGTGGCCCGATTGTGATGAATGATGCCTTAATCAAAAGCTCTGACCATCAGTATAAATACTGCATTAAAATATAAATACATTTTGACAAATAATTTGCAGGCAAAAAAGTGCAAATCAGCAAAGGGGTTAGCCTTTGCAAATTTGCAAATTTTATTGTTTATTCAATAGAAGACGTAATAGTGGCCCGATTGTGATGAGTGATACCTTGATCAAGAGCTCTGACCATCAGTATAAATACTGCATTAAAACATATATACATTTCGACAAATAATTTGCAGGCAAAAAATTGCAAATCAGCAAAGGGGTTATCCTTTGCAAATTTGCAAATTTTATTGTTTATTCAATAGAAGACGTAAAAGTGGCCCGATTGTGATGAATGATGCCTTAATCAAAAGCTCTGACCGTCAGTATAAATACTGCAATAAAATATATATACATTTCGAAAAATAATTTGCAGGCAAAAAATTGCAAATCATCAAAGGGGTTAGCCTTTGCAAATTTGCAAATTTTATTGTTTATTCAATAGAAGACGTAATAGTGGCCCGATTGTGATGAATGATGCCTTAATCAAAAGCTCTGACCATCAGTATAAATACTGCATTAAAATATAAATACATTTTGACAAATAATTTGCAGGCAAAACATTTTAAATCAGCAAAAGGGTTAGCCTTTGCAAATTTGCAAATTTTATTGTTTATTCAATAGAAGACGTAAAAGTGGCCCGATTGTGATGAATGATGCCTTAATCAAAAGTTCTGACCGTCAGTATAAATACTGCATTAAAATATAAATACATTTTGACAAATAATTTGCAGGCAAAAAATTGCAAATCATCAAAGGGGTTAGCCTTTGCAAATTTGCAAATTTTATTGTTTATTCAATAGAAGACGAAATAGTTGCCCGATTATGATGATTGATGCCTTAATCAAAAGCTCTGACCATCAGTATAAATACTGCATTAAAATATAAATACATTTTGACAAATAATTTGCAGGCAAAACATTTTAAATCAGCAAAAGGGTTAGCCTTTGCAAATTTGCAAATTTTATTGTTTATTCAATAGAAGACGTAAAAGTGGCCCGATTGTGATGAATGATGCCTTAATCAAAAGCTCTGACCATCAGTATAAATACTGCATTAAAATATAAATACATTTTGACAAATAATTTGCAGGCAAAAAATTGCAAATCAGCAAAGGGGTTAGCCTTTGCAAATTTGCAAATTTTATTGTTTATTCAATAGAAGACGTAATAGTGGCCCGATTGTGATGAATGATGCCTTAATCAAAAGCTCTGACCATCAGTATAAATACTGCATTAAAATATAAATACATTTTGACAAATAATTTGCAGGCAAAACATTTTAAATCAGCAAAAGGGTTAGCCTTTGCAAATTTGCAAATTTTATTGTTTATTCAATAGAAGACGTAAAAGTGGCCCGATTGTGATGAATGATGCCTTAATCAAAAGTTCTGACCATCAGTATAAATACTGCATTAAAATATAAATACATTTTGACAAATAATTTGCAGGCAAAAAATTGCAAATCAGCAAAGGTGTTAACCTTTGCAAATTTTATTGTTTATTCAATAGAAGACGTAAAAGTGGCCCGATTGTGATGAATGATGCCTTAATCAAAAGCTCTGACCGTCAGTATAAATACTGCAATAAAATATATATACATTTCGACAAATAATTTGCAGGCAAAAAATTGCAAATCATCAAAGGGGTTAGCCTTTGCAAATTTGCAAATTTTATTGTTTATTCAATAGAAGACGAAATAGTTGCCCGATTATGATGATTGATGCCTTAATCAAAAGCTCTGACCATCAGTATAAATACTGCATTAAAATATAAATACATTTTGACAAATAATTTGCAGGCAAAACATTTTAAATCAGCAAAAGGGTTAGCCTTTGCAAATTTGCAAATTTTATTGTTTATTCAATAGAAGACGTAAAAGTGGCCCGATTGTGATGAATGATGCCTTAATCAAAAGCTCTGACCATCAGTATAAATACTGCATTAAAATATAAATACATTTTGACAAATAATTTGCAGGCAAAAAATTGCAAATCAGCAAAGGGGTTAGCCTTTGCAAATTTGCAAATTTTATTGTTTATTCAATAGAAGACGTAATAGTGGCCCGATTGTGATGAATGATGCCTTAATCAAAAGCTCTGACCATCAGTATAAATACTGCATTAAAATATAAATACATTTTGACAAATAATTTGCAGGCAAAACATTTTAAATCAGCAAAAGGGTTAGCCTTTGCAAATTTGCAAATTTTATTGTTTATTCAATAGAAGACGTAAAAGTGGCCCGATTGTGATGAATGATGCCTTAATCAAAAGTTCTGACCATCAGTATAAATACTGCAATAAAATATATATACATTTCGAAAAATAATTTGCAGACAAAAAATTGCAAATCATCAAAAAGGGGATAGCCTTTGCAAATTTGCAAATTTTAGTGTTTATTCAATAGAAGACGAAATAGTTGCCCGATTATGATGATTGATGCCTTAATCAAAAGCTCTGACCATCAGTATAAATACTGTATTAAAATATAAATACATTTTGACAAATAATTTGCAGGCAAAAAATTGCAAATCAGCAGAGGGGTTAGCCTTTGCAAATTTGCAAATTTTATTGTTTATTAAATAGAAGACGTAATAGTGGCCCGATTGTGATGAATGATGCCTTAATCAAAAGCTCTGACCGTCAGTATAAATACTGCATTAAAACATATATACATTTCGACAAATAATTTGCAGGCAAAAAATTGCAAATCAGCAAAGGGGTTAGCCTTTGCAAATTTGAAAATTTTATTGTTTATTCAATAGAAGACGTAAAAGTGGCCCGATTGTGATGAATGATGCCTTAATCAAAAGCTCTGACCGTCAGTATAAATACTGCAATAAAATATATATACATTTCGAAAAATAATTTGCAGGCAAAAAATTGCAAATCATCAAAGGGGTTAGCCTTTGCAAATTTGCAAATTTTATTGTTTATTCAATAGAAGACGAAATAGTTGCCCGATTATGATGATTGATGCCTTAATCAAAAGCTCTGACCATCAGTATAAATACTGCATTAAAATATAAATACATTTTGACAAATAATTTGCAGGCAAAAAATTGCAAATCAGCAGAGGGGTTAGCCTTTGCAAATTTGCAAATTTTATTGTTTATTAAATAGAAGACGTAATAGTGGCCCGATTGTGATGAATGATGCCTTAATCAAAAGCTCTGACCATCAGTATAAATACTGCATTAAAATATAAATACATTTTGACAAATAATTTGCAGGCAAAAAAGTGCAAATCAGCAAAGTGCAAATCAGCCTTTGCAAATTTGCAAATTTTATTGTTTATTCAATAGAAGACGTAATAGTGGCCCGATTGTGATGAGTGATACCTTGATCAAAAGCTCTGACCATCAGTATAAATACTGCATTAAAACATATATACATTTCGACAAATAATTTGCAGGCAAAAAATTGCAAATCAGCAAAGGGGTTAGCCTTTGCAAATTTGCAAATTTTATTGTTTATTAAATAGAAGACGTAATAGTGGCCCGATTGTGATGAATGATGCCTTAATCAAAAGCTCTGACCATCAGTATAAATACTGCATTAAAATATAAATACATTTTGACAAATAATTTGCAGGCAAAAAAGTGCAAATCAGCAAAGTGCAAATCAGCCTTTGCAAATTTGCAAATTTTATTGTTTATTCAATAGAAGACGAAATAGTTGCCCGATTATGATGATTGATGCCTTAATCAAAAGCTCTGACCATCAGTATAAATACTGCATTAAAATATAAATACATTTTGACAAATAATTTGCAGGCAAAAAATTGCAAATCAGCAGAGGGGTTAGCCTTTGCAAATTTGCAAATTTTATTGTTTATTAAATAGAAGACGTAATAGTGGCCCGATTGTGATGAATGATGCCTTAATCAAAAGCTCTGACCATCAGTATAAATACTGCATTAAAATATAAATACATTTTGACAAATAATTTGCAGGCAAAAAAGTGCAAATCAGCAAAGTGCAAATCAGCCTTTGCAAATTTGCAAATTTTATTGTTTATTCAATAGAAGACGTAATAGTGGCCCGATTGTGATGAGTGATACCTTGATCAAAAGCTCTGACCATCAGTATAAATACTGCATTAAAATATAAATACATTTTGACAAATAATTTGCAGACAAAAAATTGCAAATCAGCAAAGGGGTTAGCCTTTGCAAATTTGCAAATTTTATTGTTTATTCAATAGAAGACGTAAAAGTGGCCCGATTGTGATTAATGATGCCTTAATCAAAAGCTCTGACCATCAGTGTAAATACTGCAATAAAATATATATACATTTCGACAAATAATTTGCAGGCAAAAAATTGCAAATCATCAAAGGAGTTAGCCTTTGCAAATTTGCAAATTTTATTGTTTATTCAATAGAAGACGTAATAGCGGCCCGATTGTGATGAATGATGCCTTAATCAAAAGCTCTAACCATTAGTATAAATACTGCATTAAAATATAAATACATTTTGGCAAATAATTTGCAGGCAAAAAATTGCAAATCAGCAAAGGGGTTAGCCTTTGCAAATTTGCAAATTTTATTGTTTATTCAATAGTGGCCCGATTGTGATGAATGATGCCTTGATCAAAAGCTCTGACCATCACTATGAATACTGCATTAAAATATATTTACATTTCGACAAATAATTTGCAGCCACAAAATTGCAAATCAGCAAAGGGGTTAGCCTTTGCAAATTTTATTGTTTATTCAATAGAAGACGTAATAGTGGCCCGATTGTGATGAATGATACCTTGATCAAAAGCTCTGACCATCAGTATAAGTACTGCATTAAAATATAAATACATTTTGACAAATAATTTGCAGGCAAAAAAGTTTAAATCAGCAAAGGGGTTAGCCTTTGCAAATTTGCAAATTTTATTGTTTATTCAATAGAAGACGTAATAGTGGCCCGATTGTGATGAATGATGACTTAATCAAAAGCTCTGACCATCAGTATAAATACTGCATTAAAATATATATACATTTCGACAAATAATTTGCTGGCAAAAAATTGCAAATCAGCAAAGGGGTTAGCCTTTGCAAATTTGCAAATTTTATTTTTTATTCAATAGAAGACGTAATAGTGGCCCGATTGTGATGAATGATAAAAAAAAACCAGACTGTGGTATTTCTTTGCAAATTTTCGAACATGAATAAAAAGTCGATAGACCCCGTGCGATTGTGCATGATTGACTGCTTTACTCGAGATATAAGATTTGAAGGAGAATAATAGGCGTTAAGTAAGACATCAAACTGAAAATAAGTTCAATGTCAATGACGTTTATATTGTGTTTGTGAATGCAACTATGTGTTTGTATTAAAACCTTTAAGATAAACTTTTTATGTGGTCACTTTAGCTTGACTTATTGATTTTGGTTTAACGTTTAATAAAAATGTACTACAATTTGACTCAGACTTTCTAAATTGAACGTACATTTTTTTATGTATATCCTACATATTAAGTCGAGTTTAAGCAAGTTTATAAGATTTGGTGGTTTTTGTAGTTTTCTTTGCTGGATTCAAAAATATTATATCATAGTGGTTAAGAATGTTAATGGAGTGAAGTAGATTTGTTTGTTATCTTTTCGTGTAACAAGCAGTATAGCAAAAGCGATTAGTCCACATTTTCTTCAAAATTATTCTGACAACACAGTTATGCTTTCAGTCAGGCAAGCAAAACCTAGCCTCACTCATGATGTGCTACAATCTAAATATGCGAATTTAAATTCAGTAAAAGCTTAGAGCTATCAAACGAATTGAATTCAAGTGTGTGAACTAAGAATTATTCAGTTATTTTTTTATTTGCAAATTTGTGAAAAGAACATAACGAACTAAGTAGCTACGCTGACAGCGAACAAACAAAATTAGCATCTTTCAAAATTTTTGACGTATGGGTGAGCTGCCACCATAGTCATAAAGTAATTTAATATAATATTTTTTTGGCACACCGTATATTAGTATTTCGTTAAGTGATTTAGGGCGGAACAATGGCCACCGAGGCCTCGACAATTTTCAATACCGTTGAACTGAATGCATCACCCGACTTATCGATGAACGAAATCACCAAAAGTTTATTTAACAATAAATTTTTATCGGATGTCACCTTTAAATTGGATACGAATACGATTTATGCACATTCGTGGGAGCTGAAAAAACGTAGCGTTGTATTTCAACAAGATTTTAATAAGGCTATTGGTGATCAGGGGGTCATAAATATTACGGACACTCAGTATGCAACATTTTACGAATTCGTTCGATTTATATACACCGACGAGTGTGACATTGACGAGTATAATCGCATCGAATTGCTGAAATTGGCGATGAAATATAAAATTGTGCGACTCGAAACGAAATTGGTTAATGGTCTAAGCGAATGTTTGGATGTGTTCGAATTTTGTGTGCTGCAAAAATACGATCTGCTGTTTAATATGATGCGGGAATGGATTGAGAATGAGCTACATTCAATCGAGGGTAGTATAAAATTTAAAAGTTTACCGTCCGAAGTTCTCGAAGAGATCCTAAAACTGGACTATTTAAAGAGTATGGAGGAAATAAATGTTTTCGAATTATTGCAGAAATGGATAAGTTTTGTAAGTGAACGAAATAAAATACCGTTAACGGAACAGCGATCACATTTCGATAAACTCATTCGATTAATACGATTTCCATCTATGTCGATCGAACAATTTACCGATTGCGCCAACCGAAATATCGATCTATTTTCGAAACAAGATATAATTATGATATTTCGCCAAATAACCATGGGACCAAATTGTCCCGACAAGCTTTGGAATTCAAAACCACGATTGAATACGGTGGATCCGCATCGGGTGATTGCGGTCGCTAATCACTGGGAAATTAAGCTAATCGTACTAAGCAATATTGTAATGCGCGGTATCCGATTCGGATATTGTAATTTTCGTTCGAATTTTAAAATATCGGTCACCGGCAAAGATGTTAAAACGAGTGGTTCGGAAACATTCACTTTTAATTTTGATAAATCGTTGTGCAACGATACTGAAATTCTGGTGAATTTGGGCGAAACGATTGTATTGAAACCAAATTTCGAGTATACGATAGAGGTGGATGCGACTAATGGACTTAAAGTACCAAATTTACGAGATGATTGTCGACCAAAAATACAAGATATCTGTTTAAATTTGTCACAACCGGAAGCCGTCCGAAGATTAACGGAGAGTCCAAATTTATTAGAAATTATTTTTAAAGTTCAGGAGGAACAAAAATGATTAATAAAATATTGTTGAAAATAAAATCGGTGGAATTTTTTCTAACCATTGTGATTAAAACCGTTAGAGAAAGTGAATACGATAAAATGTCACTCATGTCATTATAAATACGTGAAGGTCATTAAAATTTCCCCAGTACCGGAAATATCACTTTGAACTACGACGCGCGAGAAAGTTTTGTTTTTGTTACTATTGCGCGTTCGCGAAACTAATCATCCTCATTACCATTATAACTGCATACATACAATTAACTATTTGATCAAAACTATTATTTTAATTTATTATAGTCGTAGATTTTTTAATTTCCATTTCATTAAATTTTCTGCATTAACCGGTTAACGGGGTGGACCAGTTTTCAAAATCACGACGTGATTTCAATTTCATTTTGGATTTTATCTTACGTAGACAACAAAATGTGGACTAATGTATGCTCGACGCATATTGCTTTTTGCAATTATGATTGATGTATTGCGATGGGTAGACAGACGAATATCTTACGTAAACTAGAAATGTGTATGGGTGGGTCACGGTCAAGATTTCAATGCGGAAATTATCGTCATTACGATGATACGCCTTGATGTGTACATTTTATTAAGTGGATCGAATATGAATTGCGATTATCATACAAAAACCACTGTCCAACATTTCAATGATATGACTGCAACCTATAGGTGAGTTACTAAACTAGTATAATTTGTTTAGAGTAGAAATGACATCTATTGGTGAATAGCAATATTCACTGATTTTACATTTTATAATGGTTTATTGTATGAAACATAGATGGTGCGCTATTAGTAAAAACGAATTTAAATTTTATGTATAGTTGGCAAACTAATTATATTCGAGTAATTGGCGAGCGGTGATTTAGGACGTGTCGGGTTGAAATAGATTTTTCAATTGAATGAGCCTTCGCCCAACCCCTGTTGACAACTGTAAAAAATAAAAGAATTTTAATTATTTTACACCTCAAATTAACTGTGGTCGTCAGCGGCCACCTTTCTTAAATCATCTTCTTGGGTTATCCTTAGCATTTAATTTGTCGTAAGAGGCAACTTACCAGTTCGAACACTCTCTTCTTCCGTACAACGATATTTAAAAGTAAATATGACTCCAGCAATAGTCAACCCGCCAATGATTTGTGTTCACACAAGCCACATTAAAACCGAAACACAAAGAATGTTGATTAAACGAGCACTTCATAAAACTGTACACTTAAAAATATGGCCTTCATCCAAAGAAGACGTTGTAAAATCAAATTGACCATACCAAACGTTTAATCTGTTGAGGTAATGCAAACTTTGGTTTCCAAGGCCACCCAGGGGCCAACAATGATTGATTTGAATTAATTTGTGTTGTTGCTGCCCAGTATGATTTTTAATCTTTGAGTAGTTTAACATGTTTTGCTATCATATTTGCTTTAGCTACCTTCCATTGATGCGGTACGTTTTTTGACCGATAGATCGTTTTGATCATGCGTAATTTATCAGGTAGAGATTTAATAATTTGACAAGTAATTAACACATAAACTGTTTTTTTTAATTATCAGGTTACATTTCACTTCATCTTTTAATTCTTGAAAGGTCACTGGTCGAATGTCAAGATTTTCTAGTATGTGAATTGTTATTATATTTTTCTTGGCACTTTACCTTGTTATTGATTGATTTGTTTGCAAGAAATAACCCGCAAACAGATCGGCCTTTTGAGTCTTGTGGCCTACGCTCCCCATCATCTGGTTAGTGCAGGTCCTTTAATCTTTTTTAATAATAGTTTCGCTTCTTTTCATGATAACAGGAGAGAGATCTGATGTATTTATCAAATTTTCCTTTTGTTACAAAGAAATCTAGGCTAGTAAGTAGGTGCATCACCAAATTGAAAAAAAATTTACTTATTTTAATTTACTGGCTTCTTTAAACATCTCTCTTCCTTTTAAAGTTTTATTTATTTAAGTATTCCACGGTTAAATGAAATCAGTAGTTGGTTTTTGATGATTTATGACCTCTGCATATGATGTGTTGCCTTGTAGGTTGTATAGACCTTGTTTATTCTGTTTGTTGCAACTTGGTTTCAATGATTATGCTCAGAATTTCTAGCACGGCTTATAATTTTTTGTAATTCTTTACAAGTGGACAAGTGGATGTGAAATAGGTCTGCGCTGTATTTCTATCAAATATGCACATGCTGGAAAGATGCTTACCAGCTTTTCTAGCGGCTCGCCCACAGTATTTCTGGGTATGATTATAACTTTGACATTTTCTGTCTTCGTTTCAGTTCTGCAATTTTTCTTTCTTATTTTAATTCTCTGTTAATTTGGCTATAACACAGTAGTTACTCCCAACAATATTGACAATATGTCGAAAATCCATGTTTTCAAGGAGTTGTAAATGCTGGATATATTTTTTTGCATTTTTGTTGACGGTTTCCATCTTTAGATGCCTTAGGTCCACACAGACTTAAGTATTTGCCTGTATAAAAGCAGCTTATTGTAAATTGCAAGCTCACTGTTTCTTCCAATGAGCCAAAATATTTTTCTGAACTATATATCCTGTTCCTGCCATTTTCTTGACATGCTCTTTCCATGTTAACTTGGCGTCGAGCGTCATACCCAGGTATTTTGCCGTGTTTGCATGTGGTATTTTCTGCCTATTTATGTAAATAGGTAGGTGATCTACTTTTCGATAGGTGAAGGTTGTGTGAACTAATTTTATTTCTTTCAATTTTATTCTCCATTTAATTTGTCCAGTGGACAATCTCATTTACAGTGTGTTGTATTTTGCTGGTTGTCTCTTCGATTGTACTGCCAACCGCCAAAATTGCTGTATCATCCACAAAGGTTGCAATATCTGTTTTTCCAGTAAAAGGTATGTCATTCGTATAAAGCAAGTGCAATAATGGTCCCAGCATGTTCGCTTGTGGTACTCTTACTTCAATTCTCTTGAGTGATGAGAACTCTCCTTCATATTTTACTCTGAAATATCTCCCTTCATTGTATGATTTTCTTATCTCATAGAATTGCTTAGGGAGGTCGCGATGTGAGTGTTTCTCTCTGAAACCAAATTGGTGAGATGGTAACAGGTGTCTTTCTTCAATCAGAGGTTTCTTCCTTTTGATGAGTAATTTT
Organism: Tipula confusa; assembly: GCA_963556175.1. NCBI lineage: Eukaryota > Metazoa > Arthropoda > Insecta > Diptera > Tipulidae > Tipula > Tipula confusa. The sequence goes on from OY744477.1 coordinate 75,660,415, forward strand.
TCCAACAGCTTGGATAATGCTGGTAATACAGATATAGGTCTTTAAGACGTTTTTTCATTAGGTGGCTTATTAGGCTTGGGTATCATAATAACTTCTGCTATTTTCCACTGCTGAGGAACAAATTTCATTCTAAATGCTGCGTTGATTATGTGTAGCAACTTCTTAAGAGATTTTTTTGGCAACTTTTTCATAACTTTTCCTATAATAAGATCGTCGTATCCAGAGGCTTTTTTTACATTTAGGTTATGTTTGATTTCATTTTTGAGTTCTTTCATTGTAACTGGTCGTATGTCTAACTCGTCTTCTTTTTGCATGATAAAAGTATTTTCAACTGCCGTTTGTCTAGTCGAAGGTTTAAACGTTTCTTCCAGATGTTCAGCAAAAAGGTCAGCTTTATCTTTGGGGCTTTTGGCCCAAGTACCATCTGCTGTTTTGATTGGTGGCATCTGCGCTTTTGGTTTTTTTAGTCCTTTTTTAGCTTTCCATAAAGAATACTCAATACTCTTTCCACTTTTCTCTGACCTAGTTTCTTATTTCCTGTGTATATGTTTTATTCTTGTGAGGTTTATTTTTGGCAGGAAGAGCGCTTTTCCATGCTGCGATCTGAATTCTGTTTATGAGCAGCTTTACTTCTTTTTCAAGTTGTGTTTGGTTTTTGATTGGGACTTGAAGATCAATACTTTCAATTAACAGTGCGAAGGTTTCCCAATTGGTCTTTCCGCTTGTTAGCCTTGGTGGCTTTTCTTTTTCAATTACTATTTCACTGATCGTAAGTATGATTGGAGAATGATCTAAGCCTTCATTATTTTCAACATGGATATATTTTTCTGAAATACCTTTAGCTATGAAGAAGTCAATCAAGTCTGGTATTTTGTTTGTGTCCGTTGGTCAATAAGTAGGAATACCACTTGAATGAAAACCACAGTTTATTTGATATCCAGCTTCCAAAATATCATCTAAAGGTACTAATATCATCTAAATAAAGGTAGTTCTCTACTTTTAGATGATATTAGTCTTGAACCCCAATGCGTATGTTTGGCACTGAAGTCTCCTCCTATGATGAAATTTGAGTCCATTATTTTGAACTTTAAGAAGTAATCATCCTTTTTAAGATAATGCCTTGGTGGACAATATATCGCAGCAACCCGCAGGCTTCTTGTGATTATTTAATTGCACGCTAAGTGATACAATTTGCATTGTCTCGATTTCGAGTTTGACATCTTCAAAGTGTTTGATTTTTTCTCTGCTGAATATAGTTGCTCCACCCCTAGCTCTTTCTGCTGGATGTATAGAATGGTAACAAGAATAACTTTTTAATTTTGCATAAAACTTTCTAGTGAAATGGCTCTCTGCTATTAAGCATATATCAATTTTTTCTGTATTCAAAAAGATTTCTAGCTCTGAAAGATGCTGTAGAAGTCTATTAGCATTCCAGGTTAATATTCTTAGTGTCTTGTTCATTTTGTGTTGTTTAGTGAGGGATCAGATAAAGCAACTTTGTTTGCTACAATCCTGGTTAATTTTTCCTTCATGTCCTACTTGCTGTTCAAGATTAACTTGTCTTTTGTTTAGAAACTCAATATTTTCTTCTAGTTTATAGAGGCGATTGACAATAGCATTTAGGGAATTTTGCAATGTTGTCATAGCTTGTTGAATCCCATTATTTTGATCTGAAGCCTTAGGTAGTTCTTGTCTTGCTGCTTGTGTGTATGAGAATCCCTCTGTCACTTTCGCATTATGGAACGTAGTGACAGATTTTGTCGGGATTTCTTTTTCTTTAGTTGCTCTCATTGGCTGGTTTTTGTTTGCCCTATTTCGCATGTTTAGTAGTGTTTTGGCTACTTCACATCCCCTATAGCTAGCAGGGTGGGTTCCTTGACAGTTAGCACATTTTGCTGGAGTGTTCCTATCACGCAGTTTTTTGTATCATGCTTTCCCGCAAATTTTACACATCTGGTTTCACGATTACAGTATTTTTGCGTGTGGTTGTATGCCTGACACTTTTTACATTGTGGCATGATCCCTGTCGCTTTTTTCAATGGCTCCATTCGGACAACAATGGTTGTGAAAGATGTTCCTAGTGTTAAATATGTTCTCAATTTTCTCTGAGTTTGCAAAGGTCAGACTGAATAGTACCTTTATTTTGTTAACAGTAAGTACTTCCTCCGTTTTTGGTAGTATTTCTTTAAGTTTTAAACATATTAACTGCTGGCAAGTGCGCAACTGTTTAAATTTTGAATTTGTTGCCACCTTTGCCAGCCGCAGGCACTGTTCCTCCGTTCCATATTTACTGATGATATAACTAAACGATGAACTTTTAATTTAACAATTTTCCACAATTTTAAAAGGAAACAAAACCATTTTGACAAAATTTCCTTTTTTTTTAAATTTTATTTGTATGTTTGAATTTATTCTTTGTTTTATTTTCCTTATTTATATTTATAATATATTTTATATTTATATTAAATCATTTTTGTTTTGCAATAATAATAATATTAAGTATATAAATGACTGTAAATTTAATTTTTTTTTTTAATTTTTATTTTTATTAATAATTTTATTTATTATATTTTTATTTATTGTGTTATTTTTTTTTATAATTATAAACATAATAATAATGTGTAAGTCAGTAAGTAAATAATAATAAATTTATATCTTTTTAATAAATAATAGCCCTCATATTTTTGTATTGTAGTTTTGTTATTTGTTCATTATGAACGCATAATTAAATAATTTATTAAACAAGAAATTATATGAATAATATATAAGTAGAGTGTAGACATAAAAGTTCAGATTCAAATTAATCAAAATAATAATTATAATTAACCATTTTGTTTTGCTAAATACATAATATAATATATATTTATTTTTATATATATATATATAATTGTTGTGTGACATTTTTTTAAAATAAAATTTTTAATTAAATTTTAACAAAAATATGTTATCACAGATTTTGTTTTATATTTTTTTTTTTTTAATATTTATTTTAGTAACGCATATATTTGTAATATTATTTTAATTTTTTTTTTAAATTAAATATAAATTTTTTTTAATTCTTTTTTATTATTATTTTTTTGTTTAATAATTATTTTATATGAACACAGCTCACAAATTGTAATATTTGTAGAATATTTTAATTTTTTTGTTTATAAAAATGAAACGATTTGTTTTAAAAAAAATTTATTTAAACATATTAAACATTTTTTTTTATAATATATTATAGAGATGCTATTACTTATCATGGAAAATTAATCGGAAAAAAAAATATGTATATTTGTTTAAAAATTTTATAATATTAATTTATAACACTTTTTGGACTTAAAAAAAATAATAATAATTATAATGATATATATTATATATTTATAAAAAAGTATAAAAACATGGCAAGATCAGACTGCTGAATTTTCTTATAATATTTGAGATAATAAAGAATATGTACGTGCGATATTATTGTGACCTACCGTAATTAATCATGTTCAAATTTTGCGGCTGTGATTTCGCAAAAAATACGAATGATGCGTCATAATATAAAATGCGATATCGGATTACAACATTCAATTTAATAAATGCGAATGCTCTAATAGCAGTCGAATATACCATCAAAATCGTCAAAATAATTATTCGAAATGCGATAAACACAATTCATAATACAAACGCAAGTGGCGTATCGTTCACACGTGTTATTTTATACAAGAATCCCACTACGTAACATAAACGTTAATTTAAATTTATTGTATTTGGTTGAAAAACATAACAAAATAGGCCATGTAACAAAGATTCTAACCTAAAAAAACACAACTAATCATGATGAACATTAATATATAGACCCATTTTATAAAAAAAAAACAATTGCAAAATATAAAATAAAATATATTTGCAATAAACCACCCACATGTTAAATAAAAATAACTTTCGAATGATTTGTGTATGTATGTGTGTGAATATTAAATTTAAAAAAAAAACATCAAATAATATGTGTCGATAATCTCGCGCTCAAGCCTACCATAGAAAATTTAAAATGTTGACATTTGTTTTTTGATTAGAGCATCAAGCAGTCGTAATTTTGCTTTCTTCTGTTTATACAAACTATACGTCTCCTCGATCAATTTCCGATCAGTTTTTAACATTTTTCGACCATTTCGCTCCTCGAATATTTCCTCAAACTCTTTTATTGTCTTTTTAAGCGTTTTGGTTTCTTCACGCGTTGCATCCATTTGCGTCCATAGTTCTTGTATCGACATTATATGAACATTTTCGGTCATCGAACTTGATGTATCGGTCGAATCGGTTGTCGATTGGACTGAATCGGATGTATCCGATTCACCAACCGATACGGTTGACAATGATGTTCGATCATTCGATAACGATGTGGTAGTGGTAGTACATGTAAATGCCATAGCTTCATGTTCTAATATGGTCGGTAGTTCGGGTACACTTATTCCCGAGCCCGATAACATTGCATTACGATTTACAAGACGTTTTATACTTCGATATCGATCGTACAGCGGTCGTGCTGCATCACGTTCGTCTCGTGTTACCGGTCGTCCAAATAACGATTCAAAGTACAATAAACCTTTTTGTACGGATGTTTTTTCTTTAATTAGTTCATCGGGTGTCAATGTTTCTAATTCAACTGATCTACTCTCATCGACACGCTTCTTGAGTAATCTCTGAATGTATAAAAAATAAAAAAAATAAATAAAGATTAATTTTAATTAATAACACAGACTACATTATTTAGTTACGGTTTTGCCTCGTTATCAGTTAAAAAATAAAAATAAACAAACAAAATTTGCGTCAGAAAGAATTGTATATAAATGGGATGCGACTTCAGATAGTTGTACTTGCGATCTAATATGTTTGATTAATGTCAATTTATTCTATACATGTCGAAGTTCACTATTTTGTTTGTGAATGCAGCTTAAAGTCTTTGATTCGTTTGTTTTTTTTTTTATGACGAGCGAAATTCAAGCGATAAGATAGTGGGGAGCAATATCAAAAAATCACACAATACTTAAATATGACAGAAAATTGCAATGCCTTCCTTATCGGTAATTTGACATTGTGTGTTTCTTCTCAGAATTGTCAAATAAATACTATTGTATCTGACAGTTAATCAAAAAATACTTGAAAATGTTTGTTTCCCGCCCTTATAGATCAATTACACATGAAGGTAAGTCTAGTGAATAAATATTAAAATCGGATTCGATATCGAGCCGATACATTAAAGCCTATCAAATAGTGGCTAACACAGTTCACAGCGAGAACGTTTCAGGACCAGTAGGGGGAAAAAGGATATTCAGAATATCTCCATGCGGTTTGTATGTACAGTTTACAGTATTTGACCCAAGTTGAACTCCAACTTAAATAAAGAAATAGCGTTTTCAAGCGTCTACCGCTTTAATGTTAGCACGAAGATTTATATTTTGGTCTCGTATGACAAAATAAATAAAATTAATAATAATTTGGTTTTAAAGGTCATTACTGCCCCGTAGCAAACCTAAATTCCGGCTCCAACGGTTTCGGTCACGAGCTTACTCTTTATATTGTTCTAGAAAATCAGAAGACGACCAATCGTTCTCTACCCCGAAGAGCCATCGTCGCCAACAACAATCTTTGAAGTACAAACTTCCTCGCTTTGACTCTCCAACTCACAATGGAGTTGTTTTGAACATCGCAAATAAAGTGAAATTTTTCGGTCTCATTTTGTATAGTAAACTAAGCTGGAAGCTTAATAAGAGTAAAAAAAGGCTACGATAGCACTCTACTCCTGTAAAAATGCCTTTGGAAAAGGGTGGCAGCTTAAGCCTCACATTGTGTATTGGCTTTATACCTCTGTAGTTAGACCAGTTATAATGTATGGAGTTACTAGTTAAATAAAGTGGCGAACCAAAAGTTGCTGATGAAAGTGCAAAGAACTGCTAACTTGTGTATTCGTGGTGCACTTTGAAGCACTCCTACTCAAGCACTGGAGATTCCCTTTCGGCCAAGTGGCCGGGAGTACAGCCATAAGGCTGACATCAATTTATATGTGGTCCTGTAACATTATGGGACACTCATCTAGTCTAACGAACAAAGAAATCTCCAAATCTATCGACCACACCAACTCGACATCATACCTCCAAGTTAAATGTATAACTGATATTCCTTTCAGAGAGGACTGGGTGAATGGAACAGTTTTAAAGTCAGGCTTTATTAAATTTTTTACAGATGGCTCGAAAATTGATGGAAAGGTCGTCGGAGGGGTTTTCTGCGAAGAACTAAATGTAAATCTCTTTTTCCGCCTCCCTGATCGTTTCAGTATTTTTCAGACAGAACTTATAGCAATCAAAGAAGCCATAGACTTGATGTCGTATCATGGAATATCTGTAAGAGATATTGACATTTTTATAGACTCAGGGTGCTATTAAAGTTTTACAATCAGGCTTTATCACGTCGGAAGTAGCCCGGAATTGTTTTTTATCTCTTAACGAGATGGTTGAACAGTTCAATATCCATCTTATATGAGTGCCAGGGCATTTCAATATTACGGGGAATATAATAGCCGATGAACTCGCGCGACAAGGTATCACTTGCCTCTTCTTACCGTGCAAGCTGGACATTGAAGTACTACTTTCTACATGCAAGTACTATGGACTTAAAAAGGTATAATCAGCTAATATTTATGCAACGGCATAATATTAGCACGGTTGTGGGTGTCATTATGGACACGTTCTTATTGAAAACCATGCCAGTAGACTTGGTGTTTTCTTTCATGATTACTGTCGAAGCTGTAACGACGAAGAAGAGGAGAAAACAATACTTCATTTGTTATGCATCTGTCCTAGTCTGTCTTAAAACAGATTCAAGTTTTTAGGGGCTCACCTTCTGTGCGGGCTAACGGATCTCAGTAAATTGAGCGTTAGAGATATGTACTGCTTCGTGAGAACCTCAAATTGGTTACAGTAGAGTAGTGCGGTGAAGCAATTACTGTGGTAAGGCTACGGACCATATGTGTCTATACCTCATTCTTTGTTGGACGGCCACCTAAAACTAACTAACTAACTATCATCCGTTGAGGATTGACTCGCAAAACCTGATCGAACCAGCGCTCTCTCTATCCTTTTACATTATGAACGACATCAGGAATTTTCATCAAATTAGCTAGCATTCATACTTATTTAACAGGTCCAATTTTCATACCCATAAATGTTAAAGGGTTTGATCAACACCTTGTAAAACTTCAGCTTGTCGACTTTTGCAAGGTATTTTGATTTAAGCAAAGGATGTAGGACTGTTACCAGCGACAATACATGTTTTTATACCCTTCCAACACAATCATCATGATTGACAAGTGACCCGAAGTATCAGAAGTATCAAGTGTGTGTTCATCATTACTTAAACCAATTGCGTCTTGGTCTCTAAAACCTGTGATGTGCATTGGTATGACATTTTAAATATTTCCCTTAGAGAGTTAACATCAACAGGACGGTGATTGGTTTGAATGCACAGCACTATTGAATTCTCATATGAAAGTATCAAACGCTCAATCATGTGAAGAAGGAAACATATAAACTGAGAAATATGACAAAGATCACATCGAAGCGACAAAAATCTGCCTAAAGGTGTGGTCCGGAAACATGCAACAAAAAGAAGCAAATCACAGATTTGTTTAATCACCTCGGCAGTAAGTTCATTGGGGGTGATTATAATGCAAAACTTCCTCAACGGGGTTCAAAATTAACGACTTCAAAATGAAAACAACTTTATGAAGCTATGGAGGAAAATCAGCAGGACATTCTACTAACTGGTCTATTAATAAAAAGAAAGTTCCTAATCTAATAGACTTTTGTATAACTAAAGCTATTGCACGTACAAATGCTATGGCAACAGATTGTTATGATTCATCGCCCGATCATTCGCCGAAAGTAATAACAGTAAGTACTGATGCGCTAAAGACAAAAGCACTAAACGTTTTAACAAATAAAAAAAAATAAAAAGGGATCAATACAGTTGTCAAATGGCAACAGCAAAGTCGTCAAAATTAAAATAGAAATTAAATCGAGTAATTACAACCCTGAGAGTAAAAGAAAATGAAGGTATTCAAAATTATTTATGTGAACTGTCGACACCAGATAGAACCGAATATTCTTAACGAAAAGCAATTAAACATTTTAAGAGGCCAGTAAATTCGAGTTCACCAATGAGACTTCCAAATGGAAATTGAGCGAGAAGTGATCAAGAAAAATCCAAAGCCGTTTGTTACTCATCAAGTGTGGTATAAGAATACCCACATGAACAAGTTAATAGCTACATGGCACCAGACTAAACGGCAGATGATTATAATTTTAAACCTACTCAAGTGGATAGGAATTAAAATTAAAATAAAAAACTGCATTAATCCGAAAAAACCACATGATCTTACTACCGGAAAAATGATAAGAGTTACCGGACAAATGCATTAAACTAATAACGTACATTTTCAACACAATAATGCAAACTGGGTACATTCCTCAAAAGAGGAAGATATCGGAAATTACAATGGCGGATCTCATCATATCGTCCAATCGTGCTTCCACAATTTCAAAGTTATTTGAAAAATTGGTACTAAGAAAACTGAAACCAGTACTAGAATAACGGCATATTATAATAGATTATAAATTTGGATTCCGAAATCAGCTAGGCACTATAGAGCAAGCCCACAGGATTGTCAATGCAGTGCTGTCAAACACACTTTAGAGGAAAAATGATATTGTTCTGCTGTTTTCTTGGATATTGACAAAGTTTGGCATAGATGATTAATACACAAAGTTGTGCCAAAGGTGTCCATCTTCTTCAAAGGCAATACTCGGTCAAAACAAAAATAAGAAACCACTGGTTTAAATGATTTTAGAGCATGTATTTCACAATAAAGCGTCTTGGAACTAATCGTATATTTGCTAAACTTAGCGGCAGATAAATATTATCTAACGACCCAAGAATATCTTTTTAAAATTAACACATGGCTATAGGAGTCCTAAGAAAAAACCAACGGTTTCCATTTTTAGAACGCGAATCACTTGGAGATCATCAATTTACAACCAATACTCTTAAGAGTTAAAGTAAAACAATCCATATCCATATCCGGCTGTAAGGGCCCATCTTTATTTGCATGTTCTTGCGATTAGGCAAGCTCCGTTTAAATTTTAACTTTTAAATGTACAAGCCACGGATACTATCTCGGAATTCTACTGATGTTCGTTTATATATTTTTATGATTAAACTTTCACGTTTTGTGATATTTTATCGAAAATGTAATCCAATTATCGACAATATTAACAATTGAACGATAATTGATCGAAAGACAAACAACAATGACGATATTGAATACAAAAATTTGATTTGTGATTATTTGTTATCGCCATTTACAAGATAAATTCGAATGATAAATACGATTTCGCACGTAAAACATAACACAAAGTGGTTAAGATAGGTATCTATCTATCTTACCCCAAAAATATTTTTTCTAGAATCGTGCGATATAGTTTACACGGATTTTAAAATTGTGATGACGTACATAAAATGTATCATCGGACCAAGAATAGCACAACATTGTATAGAATTTAAAGGCAACCAACGCAAAAACGTATTGTGGTCGATTTCATTACAGATTTAAATGAATTTCAATTAAAATCAATTTTGGTTTTGAGATTGGATCCTATCCAAGAGAAGATGAATATTCAAAATTTATGTATATTGGGTGACTCAATATTGCAAATCAGGTGACCAATGTAGTTAATTTTTTTTTTTTTTTTTTTTTAGTTGATTACGAAAATGACATAACAAAATAAACTAACCTTCTCGATTTCTACCAACGTCTCCTTCATTTTTGACAATTTGGCTTCTTCGCGCAACTCCTCGCTAATCGCATCATCCTCAACTTTATAATAATTATTATTACTGTTCATACTGTTATTATTATTGTTGGTACTACTGTATAAATAATTCCGTGGCTCCTGCTTTAGATGATGTTTCTCTCGTCGTAATTTACTCATTTCACTGACCAAATTTTTTATGATTTTATCCGATACCTTATCATTTGGTGACGGTTTATGACCATGGCTCAATTCAAATTTCTCTTCGTACTGGGAGTATCGTTTCTTTAACAGGATTAAACGTTTGTTGATTTGTTTGATTTTTTCGTCGGCTGTTAAATATAATGAGGCTGGTTTTTTCATGGTGTCACGTGAAATTTTCGATTGGCTGAGCGCTGAACCAGATTTTGTATCTTTTGCCGGCATTATAATAATGGGTGTATAGAATTTGGCCGGTTTATCCTGGGAATTATTAACATGATCGTAGGGGTTATCAGCGAAACGAGGACATACAATTGGTGTGTCATTTTGAAAAGATTTACTCCACGGGAGGTCTTCTTCTTTTGTCACATTATATTTAGGCGATTTATTTTGTGCCTCTTTTAAATTGTTATCGTTATAATCGGATACATCAATTGCATCCTCGTTTAAAGGAATTTCATCCTTTGGCTCGTTCTCTTTCTGCTCGTCGTTTTGTTGCTTTTGTTGTTGCGCTATATGTTCTTTTAATTTATGCTTGCTACTAACAAAACCACGTCTTTCATACTTTAGCGCCGATATATCGTATTTATAGCAATTTTCATCTTTATCACGCATCATTTTCATCGAATTCGAATGTTTTGACGATTTACGCGGCGATATAGCTTTACGTCCGGGAGTTGCACGCATTTTTGAAAATCTTTCGTTTTGTCGTTGACGCTCGTGTTCCGCTCCATCCGTATTATCATCGTTTTTATATTTTATATCACGAACCGGTGATAGTCGATATTTTTGCGCGAAGCACGGACTTTTCTCTTTCACAAGTTCACCAATAAGTTTATTACTGCATTCAACATGGTTTAGTATTGGATGAGATTCGGCGGCGGTATGATTTGAATTGGGCATACGATTTTCATCGTTTTGCGGTTCATCATCTTCTTCACGATCATCGTCATCATTACTACTGGTACTACCTGTACTACTATTACTACTGCTACTACTAGTGCTTGTGGTTCGTTTCTTAAAATCTTCGTGACTCGAAACACGTCTTAAACCATCGTAATCTTCATAATTTTGCGATATAAATTCTTCACTATTCGAACGGACCAGTTTACGTTCTTGAGTCGTAGACGATGTACTATCCTGACGTTCTTTACGTTTACGTGATGATTTTAACCATTCGGTCGTATCCAATAGATCCGTTAAATATGTTGGTGATAATAATTTTGTGGGCGATGTTCCTGTTGCTGTTGTACGTTCGATATTATTTTTTGCCTGTAATGCTCCGACGTGGGCAACAACAACAGTTTGTAAATTATTAGATGATTCTGTATCAGATGATGCCGATGTAAGACGACTTAAATCGCCACCATTTTGTCCTAATGATGGACGACGCATGCCGCACTGTAAATAGAAGAAAAAAAATGTTAATATTTTGTACACTGTCGCGGTAAAGCATTGTTTTTAGTTCCATTCAAAGGGTAATTTTGTATAAATATAAATGTGATTCGCATTCAAATGCACAAAATGAGGAAAAAGTCAATAGAACACAAAATAGGGGTCCGATTGTGATGAATGATACCTTTTGGAGAAGCTCTCGACCAAATTTGTAGTGATCATCAATTGGTCACTGCATTGCTAAGATACCTGTTTTCGTACAAGTAAGGTATATACCTCTATGGGAGATATTAAAACTTCAGTTGTTAGGGCTACCCAGGTTAATCTATATGTTTGGTAAAAATTAAACCCGGAAATAATTGATTTGATGAAAATAGTGTCGTCTTGCTTTCATGCAACAGAATTAACTCAGCAATGAGCGCAGTTTACATAATTTCTTTAAAGCAGTCACTGGATTACATCATACTTTCAGACAGATCTATTGCCATTATTAGTTTTAGAGACCAAGACGCAATGGATTTTAGTAGTGGTGATTATTTATTACTGATACTCTGAGTTCCTTGTATTCATAATATAAATACACATAGTACTACTATGGTATGTTAGGCTATTGACGTACTAGATGTCGCTACTGGTACAGTTTTAAAATAATCAAAATATTTGAATTTGTATAATCGCCTAAATGTCATCTATTTATTCAGAATTTTTAACGATATTCTATCGACCCGACATCTAGAACATTAATGTGTAATCTGTTTTTTTCTTATGATGGTAGTACTATATGTATTTATATTATGTTGTAACTCATAATAATTGTGTGGAAGGGGATATAAAAGTGCGGCTTGTCGTTTAAAACCTTGGCTATGTAGGCCAATGCCAAAGTCTTAATACCTTGCAAATGAAGACAAGCTAAAGTGACTTTCTGCGACAAATCGAAGAACAAACTCGGAATAGAATCCGAAGGAGTTTATACGGTACGGGCAAGTAAAATGGCCTGTAAAACCCATTCTATTATTAATTTTACATCAAGATTGACAAGTATTAATGAATTTTGTCACAGTAAACATGTGATCACGTATTTATGGCAATGATAGGTGTGTTTATTGATACATATGATTTAGTTAGCATTTCAAAAATTTCCACGCGCAAGATAACGAATTTATTTCCTTATTAGGTAATTGTTTGTTTTCGCTAATTAATCGATATCTTATCCGCGCTTAAATTGGATTGACTTACTAAACTAATCTATCAAACAGACCATTATAATAATTATGCACACACTCAATTCGTGTACATTCTCACGTGTTAAAAAAAAACAACAACAAAACTTATTGTTTTCTTTATTAAACAAGTAAATTTTACTTCCGAACTCTAATACGTTTCCTCATGTAAACAATTGTATTTAAATCAATAATTACAAACTTGGAACGGAACATAATATTCTAAGGTCATAATATTTAAGACTTAATAATAATTACAGTACATTTTATATTATGTTAAGCTTGACTTGGTAAATAAATTGATTTTTTAAGCAAAAAAAAAAATACAAAATTGTAACGATGAAAGGAAAGTAAGCAGCAATACAATATACATTTATTAGTCTTTGCGGTGTATAATAAGTATTTAATAATGAGATTAAAATAAAAGAATTCTTAAATATCACAATATAATATTCAAGGCAAACCTTCGAATACATTGTTTCGTTTATTATTTATAAGGATTATAAATGAATTTTTTAGTATTAAAAAAAAAAAAACGAATCACCTGTAAGTCTAATCAAAACAGAAATCTTAATTAAATTATCACACAAAACTAATTATCAGAGACGTGCGGCTCTCTATATATAACTTAACATTCCTTATACAAAAAATAATCAATTAATTAAATTATTTTTAATAAACTCACAAGCTCTTTTATAGTTGATGCGTTTATTCCCATAAATAAATTTTAAATTTCAAAAATTTTTTTTAGTTTTAAATTTTTTTTTTTTTTGCTTTTTGATCTTAATCACTTAACATTTGCACATGAAATAATCGCACATCATATAAGTGTAAATTTCAATAAATCTTAAAAATGTAAAAAATAAAAAAATATAATAAATAAATAAAATCAACTTTAGATTTATAAAATTGTATAATCAACAACGAAGACAATTTTTTTGCCACAAGATAAGAAATCTAACGCAATAATATTATATATTATATACTCTCTGATTTGTTTGCCCATATACACACAACTGATAATATTTAAGCACGTATGTCTAATTGTTTTCAATTAGGATTAATTACTAAAGGTAATTTTTTACAAATCAAGTATGTATATATTCACATTAGAACTATGCCTCTTCTATATTAATATCTTTGTTTACCACACGAACCGATTGCACGATTTATATCAGAACCTTCGAATTTATTGATAAACGTCACAGGTTCAAATGAGTTGACGCATTATGATACATAACTATATTACTCTATGTCGTTTATAGCATTTAAAATAATAAAATGGTGCTGGTTTAGTTAATAACTTTATTATAGGTTAGGATAGTGTTTCCGAAAATAATAAGATTACGTCATTCTTAATTGCCTACGTGATTTTATGATAATTAGTATTTAGATAAAATTCTCCCTCCTCAAATGCAATTTAGAAATTGGCAGTAAACGTGTTGATCGTATTTTACATTACGTGAATATGAACTAATGAAAAACTATATTTACACCAGTTAAACACTGTGTTTATTATCAATTGGAAAGCAACTAATTAAATGATTATTTCGCTTGTATAGAATAGAGATCAATAGAAAAAAATTAAAAAGTGTTTAAAGTGTTGCACTGTTATGAAAAGTGTAAACTGCAACTACTGAAGAAGCATCACTAGTATGACCAAAAATTAAAAATTGTAAAAATATAAATATTTACCGCACACTCCAATGCAAAAGTGTAAAAAGTGTTACACTATTAAACAAAATTGTAAACTCTATTACACTAAAGTGTTGCACTAAATCTTGTGCAACTATTAACAATATGTTCAAAAACTATAAATTGTAAGATTATAAATATTTACCACACTCCAACGCAAAAGAGAAAAAAAATGAGCAGCAAAAATGTAAAAATGTAAAAGTGTTGCACTTTTATAAAAAAAAAAGTACAAATGCATACTAAAAAGTACAAAAATACGATATCTATAGTACAACTTTTCACAAAATTATGGAAATCTAAAATTATAAGAAAAAGTGCTGATAGTGTCGCACCAAATATAGTACAACAGTAAAATCGAAATTTTTTAAATCTAAAACAAAATCGTTTGGATCTAAGAAACTTAAACCATTGGTTTTATTCAAACACGATCAAATTTAACGAGACAAAATCGCACGGAAACAAAAATCATAATTGATGAGATTTAAGTGTTGGCAAAAGGTAGATAGTTCGTTGCAAGGACGGCACGATGTTAAAACATAAAAATTTGTGAATATTTCGAAACTGCTTTCAATGAAAAAAAAAACCCCGATTTACGCTGCAGTTTGGTGCGTGCAGTAAATTTGTCTTTAGAGAAAACAAAATTAGTGCAATGATAAATCACAAAATATCGATTTAAAGTAATTAAAATACATTCTATTTTAGTTTGGACGGTGTTTTTCCGTTCAATAGATCCTGCATAACATTGGCACCTCTCTCAGCATCTGATTCACTAGTTTTTTAAAATTTCTAACGCCTCGTCAATCCATCCCTAAGCTCTGTAGATTAGTTTCGATTTTTCTATCGAGTTCTTAATCAAGACTAAATCTTGTCAAGACAAGTAAGACTGTCATCATCCTAGAAGATCTTTTCGTTTAATTTGTTTCTGCCATGCCATGAAAACTAACACTGTGTGCAAAGTTTGTGTTTTTTTCTCGAATATCTTCTTCCAACTGTAAATACAGTGAATACCAACTCAATCAGGCCGACTTGCACGCCATATGCTATTCATATTTGTAGGCTTAATTTTCATCCATCATATCACATTTGCTTCAATATAATTATTTGACCGTCCTTTCTGCCTGAATGACAGATCAAATATAGCTAGATTTTGTCATCACTATAAAAATTTCCTCCAAGGAAAAGCGTTAAACGCTCTTTGTTAAATTTAAATCCTAGAGGAGGTTTTATGGTTTAGAAATAATTTTTTTTTCAAAAAAATCAAATAAAAAAAAAATGATGAAAGGCGGGGTAAAAAACCGCAAATCAAAACGATGCAACTTTGAAAACCGCAAATCGAGACAACGCAAATTTGGGCTTTGGTAATACCCGCACATACAGAGATTAATGACTAGAATAAATAATAAAAAAATGATACAATATTATTAGAGCACTCAAACAAGAGAGAATACACCAAAAATTTTAACATTGGTTTTATTATCAGTGATTTTATCAAGCAAACCAGTAAATATTTTACCCGCCAAAACGAAACAGCGATAAAAATAATCCAAAAAATGTTTTACTATTTTTCAAAAGTGTTGCAAGCTTAAAATTTAGAACCACGCCACACTTTGTGAATAATTACAATAAGGGGCCAAGCATGCACAACCAATAAAAGTCATGGCAAAAAATCTGCATTACATTTGTTCCAGCAAAAAATAAAAGAAAATTTACAAAATAAAGGACTTATATAAAATACTAGTGCCCGGTTTCACAAAAATTCAAGTTAACAGCCGGTTAACTAACGCTTAGTTAACTTTCGTATGTAATTTAGATTATTAATTACAAAAACTTCAAGGCAATCTGATCCAAATAATTTATTTCTATGACATAGATCGTGAACTCTAACTATTTTGTTAACTGAACAAAATCGGTCGGCTAAATATTTAAACTACGGTTAAATATGTGCATGTAAAAAAATCTGTTTAATCAGGTTGCATTGAATTTTTTGCCATTTTTTGGGCAACATGACCAATTATCTAGACTGTGAGTTTACTAACGAAATTACAAATTTATCAGATAAAACACGAAATCACCCGTAAAATCACGACAGTTTAAACACAAAACTTCAAAGCGCATGGGTTAAACTCTTCAGACAAGCAACGTAGGTCAGATAGTAAAAGGCTAGAGTATAATAAAATGCAGGGACCGTGGAAATAACAGAATTATTGAAAACATTATGAAGGCGATCGAAGATATTACAAAGCGACTATAGTTGACTAAAGTAAATTTGACAATAACATATTTAAAGAACTAGGAAAATGCAACTCCTGAGAGGACTACAGAAAAAGAGAGGACTACATTAAACTATTTAAATCGCCAGGATGTCATTTTATAACTGAAGTTGAGTTTTATAAGAAAACCACCCATTTAGAATTTTACGTTACGTACTGGCCCTATGACGAAGTTAAGATACCAGATTTAAAAGACTTCTATGTATAACAAATTGGATCGGATCTCTTTTGTGAATAGTTGGAGAAAAACTTCAGATGTCAATAAAAAAAATTCTACCAACTACAAATGAAGGGACTTTAGCGACCTCTAAAGGTGATACCGTAATTATGGCAATTAGGTGTAATGCCAACAATCTACCAGTTTAAATCCGCTTAAGGCAGGTACCATATGCCAACACATTTAAATATCTTGGCATGTATTGAAGAAAAAAAGCTTAACACAAAGTTCAGAAAAATGTGTCAGCTTAACGATATAGGTAGAGACTTTGCGAGCCTACAATCTACAATAAGCTGCTACTATATCGACAAATTCTGAAGCCGATATAGGCTATACGGTACTTTGGGAATGCAAACACACACATAAATGATACAAAAACAACTTTTATCGCTTATAGCACATTAGCGGTGCAAAAAAAAATCCAGTAACATAAAAAAAACTAGTGTTAATACGCTGAAACTATAGCTCGGAGTCAAAACACTGGTTTTATTGATGCGGGATGATAAAAAAAATAATAATATGCCACTAGAAACGACCAAGTAAACAAATTATAAGTGTTTTACGTCAACACTTGACCATATCACAATTTATATAAATTGTGTCAACAATTTCAAATAATTGTAAAATCTAAATAAAAGTGTAAATATTTAAGAATTTATCAACCTGTGTAAAAAATAATTATAGATAAATAATATGACGCGGAATGCATGTGACAATAAAACGTTACTTTAAATTAAACGAAAAGTGTACATTCATGTGCTAAGTGTATTAACGATAATCCGCTTATGTAAAATTAAATAGTACACAAAAGTGTTCTGTTCCGAAACCCTATTTAGCCATATACCCATTACACTTTTGTAGTTAACTCAGTTTTGTTGTAATATGCAATTATTATAATTATGTTAGAATTATCTATGAATTTTTGCTTTTTTAAAGTCATCTAGATATTGTTAAACTCTCTTGGTGCAGTTTGCGGATTTTTGTGAGGATACATATAATAGCAGTATCATCGGCAAATGCTCATGTGACTCCATTTTTAGTGGTTGCTATATCAGCTGAGTATAGTAAGTACAGTTTATCAGATTTAGTTCGGTATGGCTTCATTTAGTTTATCCTTGAATTTTTTTACGAATAAAGTCGTTTTCACAAAGTTGTTTATCTTTAGGTGTAGTCAGCCTACTGCAGATGTTTAGCATTGTAATCGACTCCTGCAAAAAATTTGATGTCCATAGCTGATTGAAATATTCGAGAAAATGCTGTTTTTTAACTGCGTGCTTTTGTGGGCAGTAAATGGCCAAACATACAATTACCAGACCATTCCTCCAACAGATATTAGTTGCTTGAATGTGACCTTTATCATATATGTTTAGTTTCTTCTTTTGATTATACTGCCGTGCCTATCATAGTCTATGCAGTCTCTAATATTACTGATATGAGCATTATATCAATATTTTGATCGTTAGCAAAATTTGTATATTTGCTTTGTGTTGTAAAAGACCATTTGTTTCTCCTACAACTATGTCTAGGAGAACCATTTATGGTTTTTGACAATAATTTGCATCATGCACAGTAAGAATTTTTTCAGCTAGTTTATTTACGTTTGCATGGATGTTTGATTCTTTGTCGTTTAAATGTACTTTTGGTGTCGGCCCGATGCCCTTTTAAATATTTGCATAAGAGCTGTCTGGTATTGCAAAATTGTCTTTAGTTATCTACATATATTGTTTTGTGTGGTTGTAAATACATCGGCTCGTGGAACAAACGAAGTTCTTGAGCGTTGGACGAAAAGTGGCTTAAGCACTCGATGGTTATATATCATTTTTGGGGTAGCTTTGCATTGTACTGTTTAGAATCATGAAGTTTACCACACATAACACAAACTTCGGTCAGCGTACAGTAAGCTTTGGTGTCCGGAAGTTTGGTTCAATAGGTTTGAAGTTTACAAAAAAATACTGAAGATGGGTACATAAGAAGCCTATTTGGCAGTGTCATAAAAAAGGCGATTTAGATTTTGATGTGGCTTAAAGAACCATTAAAAGACTACTAAGGATGTATATTTTCAGATAAAAAATTGTAATTGTTTTCGATTAGTCGTAAGTGATATTAAATAATTGGGATGAGGTTGTACTTATTTTGATAGTCAAATTAGTTTATTTTCTAATTTCAAAATTATAAAAAAAAAATTGTTTCCAACATTTTTTTAAAATTGCTAGATATGGTTTTTGACGGAATAGGCTTTGACTAACGAGACATATACTTGTTTTTTTATATTTATATTTAAGAGAGCAGACAAGCATAAATATTATAGGATTAGGAATGTGGGTATAACATATTTACCTCGAACATTCTATTCAAGGACTGTTTCTTTCCAGAAGGAAGTTTTTTTTTTAACAATATTCCTAGCACTGTAATTTAAAGACCTTTAATTTCGATATCATCGCCAATATACTTAGAAAATATTCAAAACTCCAGCATGAACTTAGAAGTAATATAAAGAGCATTTTTTTGACAAGAAAATTTTCCTGAGAACGATTAGAGGTATTATGCTATTATTTGTATGCTAATTATGCTATAAGTCCGAGCGCACCCCCGTTTTCCAAAATCAGAACCAAATTTGTATCCAGTGGGGACATAATCAAACTTCGTTATTATTTTTCATATTTTGTTTTTTATAGCCTCGAACGGTTAGAGAGAAAGAGAGAGAGAGAGAGAGAGAACTTAAAATATTGAAATAATCTCACTACACTGCCGAACAGCTAAGTCGACTCAAACCTCCGCGCGTACAAAAAGGCATATTGTTTTAAAACGGCTTAACCGATTTTCGTAAAACAACTTTTTTTGACAGTTTAATATTTTATCTTTTAAATCTATATACAGTACTTTTCAAATTAAAATAATCGTATAGCAAAATGCGATGTTTCTGTAAATACAATTGGTGTATTGCCATCCCCTGTATAATACCACGTTGACCGATATTTGCCGCCAGACACATACCACACGGTTACCTGAATAAATCTCTACCAGTTTCATTTGTTGTTTCCTTAAAATCATGGATACTACTCCAGAAAAAGCCGCACAAGTTGTTGCCATATTGCAAGAAGGACGCAATCAACGAAAAGTCGCTCGTCAGCTAAACATGAGCCAATCTGCTGTTTCAAGAGTATGTAGGAGGTTTCAAGAAACTAAAACCTTCAATTGGATACCACTTACCAGGCGGTACATCTGAGACAGATGAATGATTTATCGTTCCAACTTTACTACGAAATCGCCATCTCACTGGGGTCGAGCAATGGAGGTGCGTTCTATTCAATTACTAGTGTAGAATGTCTCCAAGGGTAGTGATAGGAGAGGCAGCTCTACCTGCTTACAGGAGAGCAATTTTTGCAATGCTTTTTTGCTAAAACAGTTTCGTATAGTGGCGGTTCATACATGGTGTATAGGCTCGCATATTCCGCTTGAGGGAAAACAGACCTTGTTTTCGTACCTGGTAGAGGCCGTAGAGCAGATTGATCGCTGAATGACATATCGAGGAAATTCTCTTCGATCATGTAGTGCCCAACGCAGGATGTAAGAGGAGGGGGGCAATACTAAGTATTAACCAATAAAATTACTTTTATTATGCTTTAATTTTTTGTTGCAATTTAAATTTAAATATCGGAAATCATCTAACCTAAGAGGTTGTGACGTGAGCATATTCCGAGGAACAACTGAGTGAGAAAAATCAAATAGGGCTATTATTCAATAATGTATTGTGGTGAATTTAAAATAAGAAGCACCGCACAAACAAAAAGTTGTTTTAATGGTGTTAAATACGAATAAATTAAGACTATTATCAAATAATCCTGAAATTAATGTTTCTTGATAAAACAAACCAAACAAACATTATATCGCAATAGTTAAAGCTTAACACGCCGCAGTCCAGAGTTGTGTTCCTGCCGCTGACCACAACACCATAACCAACTGTCTGAAAAAACGTTTGGCCGATCAACTGTAATCAGTAGTGGTCCGTGAGTTCCAAATGTGGTCAAATGGGTGGGCAAATTTTAAAATATTAATTTTAAACGGATATCTTTATTAAATTCTTACAATCTTTAACTGGTAATAAATTATTCACCAAATTATTTCTATTTTTTTTATTTATTTTTTGATATTTAGAACCTGCACGTTGCCTTTCAATTACTTTTTGAAATGATTATGCTAAGTTGTAACAGGTGCACAAATGTTTGTTTGCTGAAAGTATAGGTTTAAAGGCAGTCTTTATCCAAAACAGAATACAATTTTGCTATCAAATTCTTAAGTGGTATCCAGAAATTGTGAAAAATTGTTTAAGAAGCATCTTAAAGTATTTCTTAATATTCACATCGTTATGTAATGAAATAAAATGTCTACCTTTGTAAATCGTCTGAATTTATAAAGTTGCATCTTAATTTATTTCAAATTATTTTACCAATTCTCTTAGGTAACTGAAAAAATGAAGATTTCCTTCGAGTGCAGGACTTGCTTCTTAGAATAAGTTGATCATTGCCTACTTGTTTTTCAACTTATACAAAGAAAATTGATTTTGAATAAATCATAATACATATTTTGAGTGACAAACTGATTTTTATTTTAAACATCAGTTATTTTATCAGTTTCAACAGAAATATAATGATTAATTTAAATTTCAGAACAAATTAATTCGTTGTTTGGTAAATCGTTATGATGGAGAAGCATCTACAATTTAATCACATTTCTAAGATAATAATTTTAAACATTCCAGATCGATTTGTCTTTTCTTCCATTAAGCTTCTTGCAAGCTGACAGCAATATTTAAAATAGATCAGCATTCGTTAAGGCAAAGTGTATTTGTACAAATAAATGTATTTGCAACAACAGCAATCAAAAGACAAATGTATCACAAACAAATGTATTTCAATCATCTCACCTGTAAATTTGTTTGATAATTCAAAAAGAGAAACAACAGATTTCTTTTATCGAGTGATTTTCGTGATTTGCCCACATTGCTTGTAAGAGAGTCGATATTAACAAGCAAATCGAAGAGAGGAAAAATGTATAACAATAATTCAATATATGGGGCACATTTTGATGTGTCCTATGATGAGAGTTAAAATGAATACAAAACGAAATGAAAAATTGTTGATTAACAAAAATATTGTTCAATACGTAAACCATTCAATTTCGCTTTCGATTTTATTTCTTATGATTCAATTTAATACAATTTTAATAGAAGTTTAATACAATTAATTTTTAAAAAATTTAATAGAATTTTTGGTTTTGCGATACTAAATTTAAATTTATTTGATATTAATGGTTTTAAATTTTTATTTGTATTAGTTTTATTTGTGCATTAAGTAAAATGTCTGAGTGGGCACTGCCCACCTTGCCCATAATGATGGACTGCGCCTGACTACAATGATCGTCAATTTAAAAATAATGTTCTAATCTTGTAAAATATCTCAATAAAAGGGTTAACTATATGACCTGTAATGCTGCTGATTAATTTATCAGATAAGAAGCTTGTCAGAATAGTTTTTGTTAAATATTGAAGTAATTCAATAAAGTTTATATAGTTCAAATGAATTAAAAAACTTACATATTTTATTGCCCTAAGATCGTATAATAGCATTAATCACATTCATAATTAATAAAGGAATCAATTTCCTGATTGCCATGGTAATGCCTGTAGATTACTTAACGTAAAAATATAATTCGACTAAAAATGCAAGATGGTAAGAAAGTGGATTATAAATCTAAGTCTGCAAAAGCTTTCTACTGAGCACATCTGAGGCCAACACAACTTTCATAGCTGACTATTGACAAGTGATGAAAGAGTTACAATATTTGGCAATTAAAACATTACAAATCGTTATAAATGGCTGTTTTAAATTAATACCCATGTCAAGACATTGTAAAATATTTGAAGTAATCGTCTTGTAATCTAAGCTAGTGAAGCCAATCGACCAATCTCACTATTGTCTGTGATGCCAAAAAATTTAGAGAAATTACTTCTAAGAATACTATACGACGAATAATTGTAGAAAGAAAAATATTTCCGAATCGCCAATTTGGCTTGAGAATCATTCGACAAAATTTGTCATGAAGGATTATTGAACAAACTTCAAAGAGATTTACTATACGACAGTATTTTGAGTAACTGAAATCTTATATAGAAGACAAATATTTTAGGGTGTACGTATGCATTATTTTGAATTAAAGGAATTACTGGTCCGTAGGGAAGCGTACTGAGAACAAGACTCTTTACCTATTGTTCACCAGAGATAATCTATAATATAGCAGTATCAAGATGAGCACATTTGCTAATACTTGTTTTAAAGAGGCTCCAAATAAACTAGAGTGCACGTAATAAAGTAAAAGATCGGACACAGCGCTGGCATATTAACCTAAGTACTTGGCTATTAACTTAGACGCCATACTTGAATGGAAAGAGCACAACAGAAAAAAATAAAGTAAATATAAAATATAGACAATTATACTGGCTGATTGGATAAAATTCTGACATGTCAGAATATAGTAAAATCTTGATATTCAAGTAAATTGTAAAGCCGATTAAGTAGAACTACGCCATATGAACTTATGGCATAGTCGATCTCTGGCAGCACACTAATAGTATATTAAACATGTAATAATTTACGACGAAAAAGTCATTCGTCGATCTAACAGATTGAATATTATATGACCAATGGCGGATTTGTTTATTGAGGTTAAATCATCGAAAAAAATGAAAATTGTGCAACAATTTTAGGTATTTTCTCACTGTTATTTACGAAACAGTGTGCTATTAGCTAAAATAACCTAATACATACATCAAGCAGACGACATTATTACTGTTAAAGGTGGTAAAAATTTTATTCCCGGCATTGTAGCGACTATATTTCCGAAAATGTATTCATGGTACATAAAAAAGTAGATTCTTTTAAATGATGATGCTACTGTGAAGAAAGATTTACAAATTGAATTAATTGAAAAAGTTTTCATTATAATGCTCACTCAAAACCTATATCTATTAAAATCGGTTCGTGTAATGAAACAAAGTTACCTGCATAGATACATCGATCCATCTTTGCTTTTTAATTTAATCATAGACATTTACAATACCAATAAATTAGTCACAAGATCAAACATTGTAAAAAATCGGTTTTTTTTTTAAACTAAACCAGCTTTGCAGCGTCAAGAGCAACATAATCCATTACTCTTAAGAATAAATATTGTTCAAGGACCAATAAAATTAAAAACTACTGAGCATACAGGTATACAGTAACTTTGTATAAATTATTTTAATCTAAATGCTTTACTTCTTTAACCACTACACAAATTGTTCTTTTCCAACAATATTGTGGCACGTGACATTGAAAACTATTTAAAACATAGTACAAAAAGAAATGTACGAATAAATAAAAATATAACAAAACAATTTTTGTATAATTTTCTGTTTGCACCATATTTGTAAACAGATAATTTACTTAAACTGTTTACTTCCGACAAATATAGCTCTAAAACTTTTTTTTTGTGATTTTAGAAGTTCACCATTAAAAGTAAATTTAAAAAAATGATGACACCTTATCTATCGACAAATAAAGTAAGTCGAATTAAGTACCACACACATAACTACTTGAACTATATTGACATTATACATACCACTAAGGAAAAATGTATAAAAAAAAATCGCGCGACTAAATGTTAATTCAAGGTCAAACATTTTCCCACGTAAGTATATAAGACAAGACATTTTTTGCCGGTACCTCATATAGACATAAACAATAACAAAAAATATAGATCACTGCCTGACTCACACTGCGGTCTCTATATATGAATTTACGTAACTCCCACTAAAAATAATTCAATGAAAATTGACCTAGAATACATTATCGAGACTTATAAGTTTATATAAATATTGACTAGAACTAGCTTAATGAGTGTCTTATATTTATCTTGAGCAAAGAAAATAAGTCACTCATTTAAGTCAGGTGTAATCTTTTTATATATTAATTGTACCGTATTGCAGTAACTTTATATAGTAACATATAGTAAATCAATCAACAGGTAAAAACTAACAGGACACTATACTTAAGATTCACTTTCGATTAGAATAGACCGCAAACTAATTTGCAAATGATACAGCAACAACAAAAACCGCTTTTATATACGCATTAGAACTATAAGCATATTACATAACAAAGTATAAAATGCTTGAATATTGGATTAGACGATTAAAAATTTATTTAGCTATTCTCTTCTCGACAAAAACTTACTTGGTACACTAATAATTCCATTAACGCCATTATAATCCACTATTTATTATTTAGGTGCACACACTATTCACTGTACTTATATAGTTATAGTTTATATAAGAAAAGTTTTTTTTCTTTCTTAGTGGTGTTATCTGTTATCTAGATAACATACATTACAAAATTTTATACTCAGCACGAAAAGTTTAGTTTAATTTTTTTTTCGCGTATTTTTAAAGCATTAAATAATTAACACGTTTGCATCTCAATATAACTCAACTCGCAATGAAAACAAATCGCGAATAAATTCAAAATATTTTACACTCGACATACAGCTAGAAGTATTTTGTTTTTGTCTTATTCGCGTATATCGCGTTCTTCACTCATACATGTTTTTTTTTCTACAGTTCAAGCCAAATACACAAAATAATAACAAACAAGTAGTGTAAGTATATAAAGTGATAGATATTGACAATATATTTCGTGGTGGCCGCAAAAAAAAATGTATGTATAGTTGTTGTTGGTTCGTATTTTCTTTAATGTTTGTGACGTCAGAATCATTTTTTTTCGCGTTTTATGATTCGCGTTCTTTAATTTTGTATTTATTTTTAAAAAAAACTTCAACAAAATAAAAAAAAAATAAAAATTGCCATAAAATTTATAAATATTTATATGTAGTACAGTGGAGAGCAAGAATATTGCGCACACGAAAGTGATTTATTTTTATGCACGTGGTGTCATAAATTTTACGAGTCGCATGATTTCTAATTATAAGAAGTTTTTTGCGATGGATGAATATCGAATATTTTTTTTTCACAAACGCGTGAATATTTTAGTGACCTTTGTTTACCATTGATCGTTTTGTAGTCTAAACAATTTGAATGGCATGGAAAGCTTAGAAAAAAAAATTGCAGAAGTTTAGAATTACACACAAAAAAATTCTTAAGTATTTTTAAAAACTATTTTACCCTCTCGGGCATGCTTATTCATGATGAATTATGCAACATAGGTGAAATAATAATATTAAATAACAAAAATGTAAAAAACTAGGTATATTGTCAATTAGAGCCACCAATATATCTAGGCTATTGTTATTTATTTGCCTGAAAGATCTTAAAATTTCACGAATTCCAAATTCACTTTGCTCAAACAGAGTAATCCGATTTAGCCATTCATGAGTGTGATGGCTTCACACTCTTACGCGGATGGTTCCGGTTTTTCTTGTTAGAGATGGTTTATCAGCCAAAGAAAGAATTCCAAATTCCGGTTTTAATCTATTAATGTTGACAGATTGATGCTTAGTTTTGACGTCTATTACAAAGTGTTTTCGCAAACATCGAATGACTTTGTATCTCATGACGAAGTCAAACCGGTGCGCACCTTATCCACCCTCATAAACACGAACTCACTAGCGTCTAGTAATTTTGGGACGTGTGTATGTGTTGGTTTGGTAACACGAGTGTTGCTGAGCACTAGGATGCCCATCTTTGATCATAATTGTTAGATCGTAACAATTCCATAAAAGATCTATGGTAGCTTCATTGTTTGACCGCAGACTAGCTCAGCTAGGAGATATTCTGGATTCTCCTTTATTGTAGCTCGAATACCTAGTAGTATTATCGGTACCTGAGAAGTTTAATGTACAGTGTTACTTCGGATTTTTATGGATTTTTTCTACTGTCGATGAAAAAACGTAACTTTCCGTTTTGATTGTGAGTGGTACGATGCGATTCGGATCCGGTTGGAACCTAAAAGCTTAGTTAGCTCACTAAATAGTTTGGAATCAATTTGGATCGATCGTAATGTTGAGCGGTACTCCGAATCTGGAGATATAGATCTCGAAAAAATTTCGGACAATGGTAACTGCAGAAATGTTTCTAACGCTATATTCTGATTCATGCTAGGCCAGAAATATCTAGTTGATATTAGCTTTCGTGTGCCTCGGATGCTTAATTACGATATGTTATGTAAAAAGTCGGTATAATGTCCAACGAACGATTTTCAATCAAATTAGGGACACCGCGTTGTGGTCAGCTCACGACCACAGTGCGTTAAAGCGAACTCAATATACGACCAGCGACCCTCGACATAATATCGAAAATGTTTGATCGCTTCGTAGATAGCTATATACTAGCTCTCTATCGAATGTAGAATATTTTCTCAGCATCCGAAAGTTTATTTGAAAAGAATCGTAGCGGCACCCAATCTCTATTATTTGATTGTTGTAACACGGCCGTTACGACTGTCCTCGATGCGTCGGTTGTGACACTAAGTTTAGCGTCATATATTGGTTGTGCCAATAGCGTAATATTGGGTAAAATGGTTTTTATCAGTTCAAATGAGTGCTGACATTTATCTGACCAGAAAAAGTTTTTCGGCATTTTGGGCTTCTTTAGTAAGCTTATGATATTAATTTATCATGCCGATAAATTGCTTTAACTGCCTGATTGATTGAAGAGCTGGGAACTTTCAAATAGCATTAATTCGTCCAATTGATGCCAAATACCATTTGAGGTAATTTATGACTGAGAAAGTCTTTAGGGAGCTATTTCCGAACAAAAAGTTTATGATACAGAAACTGTGTTTCTAGGTGAAACATGTGTTGTTCCTCCAATGTTGAGGCTACAAGTATGTCGGAAATGTATACAAACACAAAGATATAATTCTTGACGATCTCGTTAATAAATCTTTGAAACAATTGTGAAAAATTCGTAGTCTAAATGACACTCGAATGAGCTCGAATAAACCAAATGGAATAGTTACTGCGTCTTGTGTACATCCCCGCAGGTACGACTGATATTAAATGAGAAGCTCTGACCAATTCGATCTTAGCCGTTACCGTGTTTAACTTGCGGTAATTCCCACATTATATTTTGTCTTGGTGTAATAGACATGATACTAGTGACACAGATAACTAACATATACCCAGTTGGATCATGTGTTGGAATTCTATTGTTGCCGTTTTTTGTCATTGTGAATAACGGGCGAGTTGTAGCTCGGCGGAGCTGTCAAAGAAATGAATTTCTTTAATAGCTTGTCGCACCCGATTGCATTCAAGAAGTTGTTGTGAATAAGTTTAGTGAATATACGTTGCGTCTGAATCTAATATCTACTTGCAGCACTTTGCTTCCGTAGGTATTGGTAGCTGTATCATTGGTGGCTAACAAAACTATGTCGGTGTTTACTTGTGTTTTGTGATTTATACAAGATATATAGGGAATAATGGAAATACCAGCGCCAATGTGTTTGTTCGAAAAGTTCTGTGTAAATAAGCGGCTAGTGTATATGTCGGTCTATGGTCAGCCGCTGAAACCAATAAACCTACTATGCAAAATCGCACTAGACTTGACAATTATCAGTTTTGTGTCCAAACCTGTCATGATAGAAACACCAAATTGTATGTAATAATATTATTATATTATTATTTTATTATATTATTATATTATTATATTATTATATTATTATATTATTATATTATTATATTATTATATTATTATATTATTATATTATTATATTATTATATTATTATATTATTATATTATTATATTATTATATTATTATATTATTATATTATTATATTATTATATTATTATATTATTATATTATTATATTATTATATTATTATATTATTATATTATTATATTATTATATTATTATATTATTATATTATTATATTATTATATTATTATATTATTATATTATTATATTATTATATTATTATATTATTATATTATTATATTATTATATTATTATATTATTATATTATTATATTATTATATTATTATATTATTATATTATTATATTATTATATTATTATATTATTATATTATTATATTATTATATTATTATATTATTATATTATTATATTATTATATTATTATATTATTATATTATTATATTATTATATTATTATATTATTATATTATTATATTATTATATTATTATATTATTATATTATTATATTATTATATTATTATATTATTATATTATTATATTATTATATTATTATATTATTATATTATTATATTATTATATTATTATATTATTATATTATTATATTATTATATTATTATATTATTATATTATTATATTATTATATTATTATATTATTATATTATTATATTATTATATTATTATATTATTATATTATTATATTATTATATTATTATATTATTATATTATTATATTATTATATTATTATATTATTATATTATTATATTATTATATTATTATATTATTATATTATTATATTATTATATTATTATATTATTATATTATTATATTATTATATTATTATATTATTATATTATTATATTATTATATTATTATATTATTATATTATTATATTATTATATTATTATATTATTATATTATTATATTATTATATTATTATATTATTATATTATTATATTATTATATTATTATATTATTATATTATTATATTATTATATTATTATATTATTATATTATTATATTATTATATTATTATATTATTATATTATTATATTATTATATTATTATATTATTATATTATTATATTATTATATTATTATATTATTATATTATTATATTATTATATTATTATATTAGAATTAACAACTGTCACTTAATAACTTATAGCAACAATTGGATAAATTAATTTGTAATTTTCAGGTGAAAACTAATGCCATTTATTATAGCCTATGGCTGGAAGAAATTAGTCTATTAATAGATTTATTTTCTCAAAAAACGTTGCAAATCACTGAATAATGGTTGCAAACTGAATATGATGATAAGAGATTGCAGAATGCAGAGCAGTTGATTATAAATGTGAATTTCTTGTGCTAATAGTAATTTAAATATTGGCTACCGGGAAACCAAGCCAATTCTGTTCATACTAAAATACCTTTCGTTTTCTTCGCATAAAAAAACTATCGATAGCTCGGGGGTCAGTAATCGGGTCGAGTTTGTCATTAATCTTTAATCAATCGATCAATAAATTACTTTTTTTATTATTTTTTTACATTGCAAAAATGCTAAAACTCTCGCAAAAATACAATCAGCTTATACAAGGGATTACGTTCAGGTTGGTTAGGTTGTATGTATTTTCAATGCGATGAAGGATGATCAAGTGAAAAGTAAGTGTTTGGTTATACTGCTTGTTAAATAAAAAAAGTGTAATATTTTTGTTAAATTTATTGTTTGATGGAACCTATGGATAATCTTATAATATGAACCCTAGCGGCAAACACAAAATATTTCGTTAATTTGCAAATTAAAATTTTATATTTTAAAATATGTTGATAATTATTTTTCGGATAATTTTGCCTAACAAAAGAGTAAAAAGTCAAATCAATTATAAAAAGTACTAAACACTCAAAAACGAAGTTTAATAAAAATACAAAATGTGAGGTACAGAACGTCGTAAATAATGCTGAATAAAAAAGGACAAAACTTATAACTTTACTTAAGAGGCAAACTTGGAAAGAACTAGATGGAATCAAGGTCATTTTTTAGATTCCTTCTAAACATAGAAGAAAGGTTGAGAAAGTGTACCGTTTACTTACATATTAACGGACCATGACATAATAGCATCCCAACTGAAGATATTGTAAATATGAAAAACTTGCTCTTTAGCACTTAAAAATGTAGTTATAGCACCTAAAAAAGCCCCATCACGAAGTAATTTATATACGCTAAGTCTAGATGACATGCCCACGCAAAGAATAACGCGAAATAATAAAATCTAGCGGTACAACATTTAAACGTCACAACAGTCCAGACTATGACTAATGCGATGCCAGCGCTGATTTTTGATTGGTTTTACTTTATTTTCCAGATTAACATTAGTCTTGCTTTCTAACCAAATAAAAAAATATTGTTTTTTTTATTTAATTTGGCTTTAGTTTTAGGTGGTATTGTATTTGACAAACATTCTTATCCGATATATTTAGAGTAGTAATCTACAGATAATAACATAATACGCTAAAATTGAATTTCTGTTTAAACGTTTCAGCTAATGAATAATAGAGGGAACCAAATTTCCGACCAAACATAACGAATGTTTTATTTTCAGTCATATACTAATGCTGTGTGCCTTAATCGACTAAACTAACTAAACTAAATTATAACGAGTTAGTTCATGCTATATTTAGATAAATGGAACTAATACAAGTTACTTACTGTACCCCAACTTGAAACTAAACTAAATCAAATTATAGTTCATTTATAGTTTAAAAGTGTTATAGTTATTTTATACTTTTTGTAAAAAGTCATCGAAAAGTTACCTCGAAAATGTACTTTTCAGCTACCACATATGAGGCAATAACGGAAGCTTGAACAATTTGAAAAGTTTAGTTTGAAAAGTTGATAAGGCATACAGCATAAGAATGGTTTGGTGGATACTTGTCTAGTGAAGAAATTAAACAAGAGCATGCTATCCTTTTCAATAGTATCCTGTGCTTAAAACATAATTTGTTAAAAATAAAAATATGTATCTGAAAAGAACACGAAATTTCGGATTGATAAAAAAACGTCGTAGGTAAGAAAACTTCTAAGCGATTTTGACAGTCTTTTGCTATTTCAGACAAGAATGGCACCTATCATCGATGATGTACTCTTGTATTTACTCATTATTTAGCATGTGCCAATCGGATGAGGGATTCGTTTAGAAAAGGTATGCCCCATACACTCGAATTGTATACCAAATTAATGGTGAAAAAAATTTAAATTTTCTAACAAATTTAAGGAAAAGCTACGAAATGGAAACAAAAACCATTTAATCTACGTTAGATACAGAATAGTTGTTGAAGTAATGGTGTAAGAGTTGAAATTTTATAGATAAGTTGGCTATGCTGACATTTAAGAGACTCTGACGACGACAGCTATAATTCCAATTACTAATCAGTCACGCAAATAAAGAATTCCGAAAGTTATTATGAAGTAAGATAAGAGTAATTATTTAGGTTGGACACATTCTATGTCGCGAAAATTCGACAAGGCCCAACTGCTGATACGGTACACGGGTTCCGAATTCAGTCTTTTTCATGAGCTATGTAACGAGTAAATTCGAATTCTGCAAGAAATTTTGCTTCATATACGGCAATTAAGGTAAACAAAATATTTGTTTTACATGTATTGCAATTTTTGACATAACAGATCTATTCAAATTCACTGGATCTTGACACTGAATGTTAAGTATAATGTTAATAAATAAGAGACGTTCACGAATGAAAGTGGACAAGCACGTGTTTTCCAAATTCATCAATTTAAAATAGTTTGTAAAAACAGCCATCCATACAATTTTTATTTATCACGCCATAATATTATTACAGCGTTTCTGCGGTTGTCGCATGACTTTTATTAATAATAATAATGCTACATATAATTACATATATGTTCAACACAAAATAATATAGATATTTTTTGATGATTATACATGCTCAATTTATATATGATGTATACACAATAAATATTGTAAATAAATCATTCAACTTTTTCCGTCAACATTTTTACCTTAACAAATTATTTATTGTGTACACAAGACTAAATGAATATTGGGTGTAAATTGTTTACTAAGAAATTCTATAAAAATTCTGTGAACTAAATATTTTTTAAAAGTAAAAAATTATAAAACAATTTTAAGTTTATTTTTATCTAAAGGTGGTTACATAAGATTTTATTCAGACAAAAACAGAAAGTGGAGGATATAAACATAAACATATTATATATAGAAAAAATAAAAATTACTAAGTGTTATTTTTATGCCGCACGTGACATTTGTCTATGACGTTGACGATACAATAATGTATATACCAAACCAATAAAAATATCGCAAAATTTTGTTCAATGCAAAATATGTATAAATTTATATGGGACACGCGCCTCCAAAAATCATTATCAAATTGTTTTTTCGATGCTGACGCGAATTTTTTTAAGTTTTATTAATATATCTTAAGACCTTATAAATTGTGTGCAAGTACAAATCGCGTCAAGTCAATATAAACGACAAAAAAAAATTTATTTACATCTTTTTTTTTTTATTAATTTTAATAAACATATGTATAGTTATTTTTACCAAACATTATTGCTTATAAACATACAGACATTGTGAAATTTATAAATCAGAACATATATTATTGTTTACATGTGGATATGTATTTGCGTATACAATACAGTAATGCCCCAATAAACATCGCGAACCGTTGCGACGCAAACCGATCGATGTAAATCGAGAAGCCTATAAGTTTACACTTATAGTGACAAAAAGAAAATGTGTTTTTTTTTTTTTTTTTTTCAAAATTTCGTTTCCTTCGGATACTTGTACTTTCCGAACAGAAGTTCGTTATATTTTTTGATTTATATTAACAAATATCTGAATTTATCGCAAAAAGCTCAGGAAGAATGGAGCATACAAATTTGTCACATTAAAATTCCCAAAAGAGACACAAAGCGATACCAAGTATCTATAAAGGTATATTTTTCTATGTTTTTTCATAAATTAAAGACAGGAGTTTTCCCGCAGTTGCTAAACATAGAACGTTTAGCTCACAATCAACCGACATTGAGAGCAGATAGATAAAGCTTTAATGGGATGTGTGTAGCTTAAATATCGACAACTAGGTTCTAAGGTATCCCCGACAACATTTAACAGGTTTACGAGAATCTAAGGCAACTATTAAGCCAAGTTTCCACTATAGAGTTTTTTGGTAGAGCGTAGAGTGTAGAGTCTCTATAAGCAGTGTGTACACTATATAGCGTTTCTACGACTCTATCCCTTTCCGTAGAGTAGCCGTAGAGAAATATTAAGTAGAGCTCAACCATGCGCTTTACAGAGCTCAACCATGCGCTTTCTTTGCGGTAGAGTGCTCGGCTACTACTATATTTTATTTTCGATTAATATTTTCGATTTATTTTCAGTTTTTCGTTCGTCAAAATCAAAAAAAATCAAAAATCAAATTAAAATGAGTTTTTTCCAAAAACAAGCTGCTAGTGCCATTATATTTTTACTTGAAAAAGAAAACAAGAAAAACAGAAAGTGTTGGGAGTGGATCGCAAAAAGGAAGCAAAACGCCAGATTTTATCGTGGACCAATAAATGAAACTAAGAAAAACGTTTCAATCGCCTATGATAATTTTCTACGTATGTCATAGTAATTTCAATATATAACTGCAACTCCGATCATTCAAAAGAAAATACGCACCTACGAAAATCTTCATACAAAATATTGCTTTGCCAAACTAACGGGATGAGATCGAAAATATAATTCTACAAAGTATCCCCTTCGAATATCAAGTGCTCGAGTGAAATTAGTGACGCAAGAATATTTGGGAATTTTGAATTGAATTACGAACAGTATTCTAGCCTGCAAGTATACAAAATACATCTGCAAAATAGAAATTTAGATTCGTAGGCAATTTCTTACCTCAATTAGAGATGACCAGCTAAAACTTAATTTAAGAGAACTGCTAAAAACCATTGTTTGACAACATATAAAGATAACAGCTTGTGCCTTTTATCAGTAGTTGTAAGGGGCCCTAAGACAGAAATTCGCTCTTGAAAGTAATATTTTTAAGCGAAACCGAGCTATTAAAGCCTGAAATCCAATTAGGATATCGTGTATCCTAATCAGACTAGGATTTCGTGATCGGAGTTTTTTTTGATAAAAAAAAGGTATAGCCTAAAATTTCACCCGGAATTTACCATAATTTCAAGATTACAACTTTTAGTGAATCCCTTTTTAAAATCTTCCTCCTTTAAAACCTATTCCAACCGGAGAAGAATAGGTATAGGTATAAGGTATAGGTGTGTTTTAAAAAAAATCAATTGATGCGCAACCGCAATATTTTGAACAATTTAACAATATTGAAAGCGAATGACCATCGAAATGCAAATAGAAATGTCATGAAATATTTAATTGTCAATGCACACATGGTTCGAAAGAAATGACCAATTCAATTATAAATTACGTGGACCTATACATTTACTTTCTCTACTGTAGAGCAAAAAACTTTATCAAACATG
The DNA here is from genome assembly GCA_963556175.1 of Tipula confusa. Lineage (NCBI taxonomy): Eukaryota > Metazoa > Arthropoda > Insecta > Diptera > Tipulidae > Tipula > Tipula confusa. Next base: position 75,695,497 of record OY744477.1, read on the forward strand.
CTAAGATAGAATGTAGAGCTAATGAGCTCTACAAAACCTAAAACAATAGCGTGTACGCTGTAGAGTTTTTTACGCAATAGAACTATCACATAGAGTGCGTGTAGAGCTCTACTGTAGAGCTCTACAGGGTGTATATACACTACTCTACGCGAGTGTTTTCTCTACCCTTACGTAAAAAAATCTATACTGGATATGCGACTTTAGAAAGTATATATAGAAAACCGAATCATTTGTCATATTTACCTGCAACCAAAATAGAAACAACTGGTCGAAAATATTTCGTTTTTTTTGGTTAAAATAAAATAATTGTTAACGGCCATTTTGAAAACATTTATTTTTGAAACTGTAAATATAATCGGTCATGTAATATAATTTTTAAACCTAGGATTGCTACATGCTTACACATTTACCATTTTAAATGATGATTCAAAATTATGAACGAAGACATAAGTTATCTCAGTCCCATCTTTTTGAATCGAAATAAAACATCTGATCCGCATGGAAATCTCAACGGATAACATAAGTGCAAAAGAAGTGAGACAAACGAAATAGAAATATTTTGGCAAATCAAAGTTAAATTTTGTGTCACAGTAAAGAGTGTGAACTATTCGTTACCATTTATGTGTACAAAGGATATATGGCTGTGCTAATGTTTCGGCATCGAAATATGTTCCGGAAAAAATAATCAAGATGGATCTTGTAGTAAACCAGTACCACTACAAGAGATAAATAATAAGTTAAATATCAAATAATTCGGTGATTGAGGACTAACATTAAAATACACTAACAAAACGGTGCAAGTATAATATCAAAACCAACACGAATGTATATATAGGATATTTATAATATCAAAACCTCCTATATTAATAAAGGAGTTTTTGAGAGGTTTTGATAATATACAACCAAAACCATCTGTATTTCTCTTTGCTAAAAATCTTTTGATTGTGTTGCAAGTGTCGGTATATAATTGCGAATAAGGTTTACAAAAAACGATTAAGCGGTAAATTGGGAAATTGTTTTTGTGAAGTACAATTGCGCTTGTGGTAAATTGCACTTGTGATGCGGATGCATTTGGAAAAATCTGCGCATATATTGCGGATGTTCCGGTATTGCGGATAAAGAAATAAAACATCTGATCCGCATCCGCCAGGTTTTAAGCGGATACATTCGATTTTATCCACGGATATACTCATCCGATGCAGGGCTCTAATCCAATATGATACAGATGCAACCCAGTAGATTAAAACATTTTTTCGAAGAAGCGGCAACGTTGTAGGTATATAAAATTATTGAACGGATGTATACGGTTAGTATCAAGGATTTTGATACGAGTTTATCTTAGATTTTTGCTTTAACATGAAACGAAATTAATCATTTGAATTAATCATTTGAAGAACAATTGCATTTAGCGAAGGGGTCACATGTTGTAAACGTATCAGAATGCAACGAAGGAAAAACAATGTTTTAGATATCAATTTGGCAAAAAAAAATGTGTCCCAATGGAACCACTTTAGTGAATATATTTCTGCCTTTTTCTCGTCATAATTAGTTGCTTTAGAGCTCTTAGTTGCTTTAGAGTGAAAAAAGAAAGACATGAATAAACATATAAAGTCGTTATCAAAATTATTTGTGCAACGCAAAAAATTATCAAATCACTCGAGAAAATCTAAATTTTTTACCCAAAATTAAGCGTAGACAGAAAAATGATTTATTGTTTTATTCAAAATGGCACTAATTCGAAATTAATTAAAAAAAAAATGTGACTTCTCAAGAAAAAACTATAGACCATACGACTATACGAGGCACATTTACTAGGGCTTTACTATTTGAAATAGGCCGTCCATTAGCCAAACAAATAAGAGGAAGTGACTTAAATTTGCACTGACACCAGTCGAAGCCTTTAGAGCTCCGGTGTAATCGTTTTTGGACTGATGAGTCATATTTTAGTTTGGATATAATTCGCGGTAAAAATATGTTTATTTCACTTCCGAACATAAACATAAAATTTATTACATAAAAAAAATTGCAACTTTATTTTGCCAACAATGATGGTGGCAATAAAATAATGGTATATGTGGTTGTTGAAGCTACAATGATATTGGTAATTGTATAATTATATCCATCATTTTATACTGTAGCAAGACAACGCTTCAATTAACAAAGTTTCTATAAAAGATTTGGTTCATCAAAGTCTTGACTGGCCACGGTAAAGTCCAGATTTAAGCCTAATTGAGATTATGTGGAATTATTTAATGCAATAAATGGCGGTAGAGATGACTGCCTAATGTTGAGTAATTCATGTCAGCGCTTGACCCAATATATTCAAATTGTGGTTTCCTTTGAAGAAATTGGGAATTATAACCTCCAGAGGAAAAAATTGTTTTCGTTAGCAGAAAATTAAGGAATTTTGACAAAATAGCCTTTAGCTGAGTATAATTTGTGTAAGTGTATACTTGGATGGTAGAGTGCTCACTATGTGAAATAAGTGTTCACCACGAGATGGTTACAATAAACTGTATCGAAACTGTACGTGTGTGCCCTTAACAAGCGCATTTAGCAGGGGCAACACGTTGTTAGACGGTTAAAGTTAATTAAAACAAGCGGTTAAATAAAACTAGCTCTTGGGTCACTTAAATGATGGACACTTAGGTTGAGATGGGAAATCAGTTCAGTGATTTAGTTATTATATGTAAAAATGCTTCAAGCTGTTCTTCTTTGAAATAAATTGTAGACTTAGCTCCTGCATATTTATTGACATAGGACAATATTCCTATGTTTAACCCTTGTGTGAAACTTTTTTACCCCAAAGTATAACTTAAATAGTACCAATTAGTATACTCATCCTTACTTTGCTGTTTTTTCCTTTGGTTCACGAATCATAATTGAACGCAGTGCATCTATGTTAACCCTCTACTCTAGCAGGACAATTTTTTTTTGACTTGGAAAATTATGGTAGGGTAGGATAAATGTGATAAAGTGATAAATGATGTCGAAAATCACCTAAATCAAAAATTACGGCCCCGGTTACTAATAAAAGTAGACCGTCTATAGAAGGTATCCCCGGCTTACGGAAAAAAAATTAAAATTTTTAATAAATTATTTTTTATTAGTAAAATGAGAAATTACGAACTTATGTGAAGTCACATAAAAAATAAATGTTTATATCTCACTTATTTGGCTTGTTTGGCATACTTTGACAAAACCTAAACTTCATATTAGTGACATACATTTGTCCATCCATGCGCACAATCGTTGATGTTTTGGGATTAAATCCAGCCTAAGAAATGATCAGCAACTGACCGAATTTTAAATATCGATTCGTTACCGTCTTCCATTTTTCGTTCTTCTGCTATTTTTTCAAACAACTCACTAAAAAAATTATTAAATTAGGAATAAGGTGTTTTGAGATCATAAAGCTTACTGGACGATTTGAGTTTCCTCTGAACACAATTTCGTTTCGTTGATGAACAAATTTAATATCCAAGTGATATTTGAGAAATCGTTTGATGTGTGGTCAATTCTGCTACAACCCTCAATACATAAACCTACTGTTATTTGGCCCAAAGCTAGGACCGCATTCTTTAAACACAGGGAAACGAGAGCGTGGTCGACGTTCACAGTTGTGGCTCAATTTCTACTGAATATATATATTGTTTTAGTCAAATTTGTTCTATTTTTGCTGTTTGTTATAAGAATTCAATTCATTGCAAAAAATTTCAGATGAGGTGTTTCTCTCTAATTGAGCCACGGTTTAAAATACTCATAAAATACTGATGACAAAATAAAATCGGAAACAGTAATCGAATTATCATCAAAGTTACCGTCATCCACTTCACTACACACGCTATAGAGCCAAGGTTGTATGATTTTGCTGGACGCACCTTTACGTCGTTTTATTTCCTTTTTCGTGGCATTTTCTGGAAACAATATTCCATTTCAGTTGAAAACGTTAAAAAAAACAGTAAAACGAAAAACAAACCATCAAAATCCACTTGACATATTTTCATACAAATCTGTCTTTAGACGGTGTATAAACATTGAGGCATAGGAGCATGCTAATACTTTTAAATACGAAACCTACTACCCCTATCAGCAAATACTAGTATATATAATTTCTAACCTACCAATATTTTTTTTTAGAAAATATCTCGACTCTAATGGTGCGTACATGTACGTGATTTAAAAATTTCATCACAGGATGAAGTTAGTAACAAAAGCTTTTGCTCAAAATTATTACCTATTTTATTTGACATATGAAACATATGTAATTATTCATATGTAATTAGTGTATCGTTGTTGGCTGTGGTATGCGAAATATTTGTGAGATTGTTTGTGATTTTTTTTTTTGTGATTAGATTTCCATTTTTAATTTCTAATCGGTGATTTTAAATTCTTGCTGTTGGTTTTTTTCGGTGATTTAAATTTTTTCGTGTTATTTCGTTATAATTTCTAATATTAAATTTAACTTAATTTTGTTTTTATTGGTTGATTTAAATTTCGTAATAATTTCTTTTTGTTTTCGGTGATTTTAAATTTTCGTATAATATAATTTTTTTCATGTAATTTAATTTTTTGAATTTAATTAATTCGTAATAACACCCAAAATGTCTTTATCAAGACAAACCGCTATCGAAATTTTGGCGCGGGACTTAAATATTGTCAGTGAAAATGATGTTTGTTATTAACTCGCACAAAAAGCTTGAAAAACAAAATAATAAATGTCAAAAAATAGCAAAATTATATATATTAAGCACAATTATTGCTCATAATTTTTATTTTTTTTTATTATGTCGGATGCTTGCGGTGAAAAATGTGCCAAAAGTTAAAATTATTTCAATTCAGGAGGGGAAATTTATATATTTTTCGTATGAAAAATATACAAATTTCCCCTTGATTCGCGAATCAATTTTTTGATCACGTACATGTACGCACCATAAATATTGTTTATTTATTTTTACATTTAATTCTCGTAATATAATGTAATACCATGGTGTTCAAGTCGCCAAGTGTGGTAGATAAAACTGGACTAAGTTCACAAAGGTCAACGTCTGTAGGTGATTTATCATCAATCGCCACAACGTCAACCAGAACATTTAAAGGTGTGCAACATAGTCCAAAAAAAAGTGCAAACGAAGTAGAAAGCAATTTGGTATCAAATTGTTTGCTTCAAAATAAAAATTTTTGTGATGATAATGACAAAAGTGCAATGAATAAAAATAAAATAAAAAGTGCCGTGTTGTTAAAAAACAATAATACTAATAATGATGTAGGTCAGTGTTCTACACAGTTAGTACAACGGGATATCGACCGGTATATTACAGTGCAGCCGAAAAGAAAGAGAAGCCCAAGAGCTGCGCTAAACACTAGCATCAACAAATTTACAAGGCTCGCTAGTGTTGAACTTGCTCATGGCAATCGTTTCTCTAGCCTGGTAGAAACAGAGTGTATCGAAGATACCACATCTGCGGACAAACCTAAAATTGAAAAACCGCCGCCCATTTATTTGAGAGAAGAATCAAATAAAGAGCTTGTAAAAGCTATTGACACCTTAACAGAGGGAAAATATTATATTTCTGCTCTTAAAAGAGGTAATATCAAAGAAACCAAGATACAACCAATTAACATAGACGCGTACCGTGCATTAATAAAATATTTTGACCAGGTTGGTAAACGTTACTACACTTACCAACTAAAGAGCCAAAAAGGTTTGGTCGTTATTATTAAAGGAATAGAGAGCTTTGTAGAACCAAACGAAATACATGATGCTCTCACTGCCGAAGGTTTTAATGCAAAATCGATTACAAATATTATTAACCGGGAGAAGATACCACAACCACTATTTCGCCTGGAATTAGAGCCAAACAATAAACCTATGAAAGGCAAACATTCAATTTATAACATAAAATATTTAATGCACAGAAGGGTAACCGTTGAGGAACCTAAGAAAAGAATTGGGCCAATACAATGTATCAAGTGCCAAGAATACGGGCACTCAAAAGCATATTGCACACTAAATGACGTTTGTGTTATCTGTGGCGAACTTCATAATTCAAAACAGTGCAATAAAAGGAAAACTGATGCCTCCGTATTACGATGCAGCAACTGTAATGGCAATCATACTGCAAACTATAGAGGTTGTCCCATTTATATGGAATTAAAACGAAGAATTAACCCAAAACAACGAGCAGAGCAACGCATGCTTAATTTACATCCAGCAGTTAAACCTGAAGTACGACCAGAAGTTTCATTCACCAACTTTCCAAATATAACCCATAACGCAACCGTTAACAGCAGCATGCATCAAGGTGTTTCGTACGCCAGTATTCTTAAAGGCAACGCTCCAAAAGCTCAAGTAACTCAGGAAGGAAATGTTACCACAGCCTTAAACAAGCTAACAGACATGATGCAAAGCTTCATGACGATGATGGAGAGAACGATGGACTTGATGATGCAAAATATGAACGTGTTAATGCAGATAGTTGTTAAAAAATAAACATGACCGTTCTAAAAATAGCAGTTTGGAATGCAAACGGCTTAGCACAACACAGAGCAGAAGTTCAAGCATTTCTCATTGAGCACAATATTGACATAATGTTAATATCAGAAACACGTTTCACTAAAAAAAACTATTTTAAAATTAACGGGTACTCAGTATATGATACTAAGCATCCAGATGGTAAGGCGCATGGTGGTACAGCAATATTAATCAAGAGGCGATTAAAACACCACGAACATACAAAATATGAGGAACAACATATCCAATCGACCAGTATTTGTTTAGAAGAGTGGTCGGGAAAATTTATAATATCCGCAGTATACTGTCCACCAAAACATGCCATAAAAAAAGACCAGTTCGTGAATTATTTCAAACAGCTGGGTAAAAAATTTCTTGCGGGAGGCGATTACAACTGTAAACATGTTCACTGGGGTTCAAGACTAACATCGCCGAAAGGCAAACAGCTATATGAGGCCATGGAAGAACAAAGTTTGGATTATTTATCAGCTGGACATCCAACATACTGGCCCACGGATAGAAAAAAGATTCCTGACTTATTGGACTTCTGTATAACTAAAGGCATAGCACGCTCAAATGCAAAAGCCACAGATTGCTGTGATCTGTCTTCTGACCACTCACCTATAATAGTAACAGTTAGCACCGATGCCTTAGAGTCGGAAGCACCCAAACGTCTAACGAACACACGGACCAATTGGAATCAATATAAAAGATTAGTAGAAAAAAATTGTCGACTGGACATCCCACTTCACACCCAAGCAGATATTGATGTAGCAGCTGAACATCTAAAAGATATAATGAAATTAGCCGCAGAGAAGACCACGCCTATTATGAAAAATTCCGAAAAACTTAATAAAATTTCATTTAATATCCAGGAACTCATTCGGGACAAACGAAACATACGTCGGCAGTGGCAACAAATAAGATCACCGATATTAAAATGGAAATTAAACCGTGCAATAAAGACTCTAAAATTCGCTTTAAAAGAGGAAAACAACAAACAGACACAGAATTATTTAAGTGAGCTGTCCGCAACAAATAAAACAGAATATTCATTGTGGAAGGCAACGAAACATTTAAAGAGGCCGGCAAACCTAAATTCACCCATAAGATTACCAAATGGGGATTGGGCAAGAAGCGATGTAGAAAAAGCCAATACTTTTGCGTCCCATTTGGAGAAAGTGTTCTCTCCACATGATCCAATGAATAATTTCAGGCTACCAGAACAAAATGAAAATGATTCCACCAATAAACCGATAAAGTTTAAGTGGAAGGGGGTCAAGAGCACCATTAACAATTGCATTAACTACAAAAAAGCACCAGGGTATGATCTTATAACTGGAAAAATGTTAAGAGAGTTACCAGACATATGTATAAAACTAATAACATACATATTTAATGCAATCCTGCGAATTTGTTATATTCCTCAAGAATGGAAGATTTCTCAGATCACAATGATACACAAGCCTGGAAAACAAGAAACTCATATCTCGTCATACCGGCCAATTAGTATGCTACCCACAATTTCAAAGCTGTTTGAAAAAATGTTACTTACAAAACTAAAACCAGTTCTAGAAGAAAAACAGATTATACCAAACCATCAATTTGGATTCCGGAATCAACATGGCACCATAGAACAAGTACATAGAATTGTAAATGCGATCAAAGCTACCTTCGAGGAGAAAAAATATTGCTCTGCTATTTTTTTGGATGTTGCCCAGGCGTTTGATAAAGTCTGGCACGATGGCCTTATTTATAAAATAAAAGAGATGTTACCAAAAAATTTACACCTAATTCTAGAAAACTACTTGCTCCAAAGGCAATACCTAGTTAAGTACAATGATGCAGTCACTACTTTAAAACCCATACGCGCAGGAGTTCCTCAAGGCAGCGTTCTCGGACCTGTCCTATACTTACTGTATACAGCCGATTTGCCAACTACAAACCAAGTATTGATATCAACATTCGCTGATGATACGGCTATTTTGGTATCAAACAAAGATCCTGAAACGGCCTCTAGGAAATTGCAAAACCATTTATGCAAAATTGAAGATTGGCTACGTACATGGCGAATAAAAGTAAATGAAGAAAAATCAACTCACGTTACATTTACGCTGAACAAGTGCAACTGTCCTACGGTGGAATTAAATGGTGTCATTATACCGCAGCGAACTAAAGTTAAATACTTAGGTTTACATCTAGATAGGAGGCTGACATGGAAAGAGCATATAGAAACGAAGCGCCATCAAATAAAGATAACATTCTCCAAAATGTATTGGCTATTAGGCAGAAATTCAAAATTATCTCTAGAAAATAAAGTTCTCCTATATAAATCAATTATTATGCCAATATGGACATATGGCATTCAACTGTGGGGTTCTACTAGTGCATCAAATAAGGATATCCTGCAAAGATCTCAATCCAAAATACTAAGGAATATCACAAATGCTCCTTGGTATATTCGAAATGCGAACATACAAAGAGACCTTGGTGTTAAAACTGTGAACGAGATCATCAGGGAGTACAGCACGAAGTATTTTTCGAAACTAGAATCACATCCTAATGAATTGGCTAGGGATATTTTAAAACAGCCGAAGTATAGACGAATACAAAGAACAGATCCACTTGATTTAATGAATATATTATAAAAAAAAGTTGGTGTATAATATAGACTGTTATATAAATTAAATAATTGAGCCCATTAATAATAAGTATTAACATAGGTTAAGACTTAAAAAATGTAAATTAGTTTGTAAGATATGCGTACTTTTCGTTAGTTTCTTTAACAGAAAGATTCGAAAATAAAGCCATTGGCAGTAAAATTAAAAAAAAAAAATTTATTTTTAAAAATACAAAGGGTACGCAAACAATTTTTTTAAGATTTTGAAATGAACATTTGACTTTTAATTGGAATTGATAAACGATAATCGTTATAGAATATACACCCTGACCATATAATAGAGAACTTATTAAACGTAATTTTGAATAAAGATTAAAAGAAAATTCGAATACAATATTTGTTTTTGATGATTTTATGTACCCCGTCTATAGACGGTATTGCCTGCTAGAGGGTTAAGTATTTGTCGGTTTAAAGTCCCACAATGAAACATTTAATTGTAAGTAATTTTTTACTGTGAAATCAGAAGGAGAAAAAAATACTAAATTACTTTAGAGTGACAAAGACAATCGTTTTTGGTTTTTTTCTATTTTGTTTATGTTTTTTTTTACAACAAAAAACAAAAACGATTGTCTTTTTCACTCTAATTTAGTATTTTTTTCTCCTTTTGGTTTCACAGTAAAAAATACTGACAGTAAATGTTTCATTGTGGAAAGCCGGTATTAAGCTTTTACTAAAATAGGGAAGTTTACTACCGAATCAATAAGCCGATTCACAGATTAAATAGACCTTGATCCAATGGATTTTAGAGAGTTGATCACACATTTGAAGGAGTACTGTATTTCTGTTTTGCTATAAATAATTGTGTTTCGTATATTCTTCGTCTACTGCTAAAGTCTATAAATACCTTAAAAATACCGATCAGCTTTTAAAAGTTGTTTAAACAATTCGAAATAAGAGACATGCGTGAAGTATTTGCGTGAAATATATAGTGCGTAACCCTCATTGGGATTAAACCTCATAAGCTTTCGAATCAAACGCATCATAGTCTTAATCAATGCACAAACTTCTCTTTACTATATAGAAGTTACACTACATTTTAACCGTACTATATTTGCTCTATATAAGCTATTATATATATGTTCATTATATATCATAATAATATATAGATTACAAGTTATCAATCTAAATGTATTGAATTATCAATTACTTATTACATAATAAAACCATTACTTGTTTTAATCTCTTATCATCATGTTTATAGATTATTTTTTTGCGTTAGGTTATCACATTAAAATGCCTACATCATGCTACAGTCTACTGATTATTCTGATGCAAATCAATTAACCAATGATCTTTAGATTAGTCACTTTGTTTTGTGCAGTATAGTTTGCTTATATATACACTATAGTGTTGGCTGTTTGCCACATGCCAATGTAAACTTGATAAAAAGTAATACTAAAATGAAATGGCATCTTTCTAGATTATCCATTTTTAATTTATGAGATAATTAACTCGAATAATTAATTAAAAATCTAGAATAATGCCTGCATTAGTGGAAGAAATATCAAAAGTTTTTTAAATATTTCCAAATAATTTCGCACCATTTCAAAAAAAAAATTTTTTACAATATTTTAAAAAACAATTACATCACAGTTATCGGGGCAATTTGACAGACTCATCTTTTCCAGAATAATTCTTTTAAAGCTACACCGAATTGATTAGGTTGATGCCAAAGTTTAATGAAAAAACCTTTACGTTCATACAATATGGGAGACTTAATACAGGCTGGCTAGAGCATTGCAACGAGCAGATAGATATTTAAAGCGAACTATACTATCCGGACTTCCTCGATTTGGCTGGTGTAAAGTAGGACATTTAATTATCCGCGAAAGAGTTGGAAGAGTTTTGGCTCCAATTGAAAATTAAGAATTGCATGGATTAAAACATTAAAAAAGAAAATGCATACACTATATACCATGTATCGATAAATTTCAAGAAACACTGAAAGAATGATCATGGGAACGTCGATCAATTGTAAAAGTCGAATTATTTTTACAACATTGAAAATGCCTAGTGTCAATACGTTGAATAATCATTATAAATTACACTTTAGCAGGATTGGGAAGACGTCAGAGTGAAATATCTCTTCATGTGTTACTTCAAATAATTCATACCGAAAAGGGAATAAATGCAGACCACTTCCGAACGACAACAACAGCAGTTCTTGTACTTTGATGAAAAATAGTTAATTTAATCGCAGATATTAACCATAATAACAGAATCAACAACATCACGATACAAAATTATCGATGTAACTCATATCCAACCGATTTATGATTCTTCTATCAAAACTCCTAACGATAATGCACATATTTAAAACTACTTAAAATACAATCAAAAATTTTACAATGCAGAGCCTTTCTGATATAACATAGGAAACCAAATCCTGAGAACTGTACCGCAATTACAATAAATAAATTAAATTACTAGACTAAATTAAACACAAACCAATTTATATTTACAGTAAAAACCTCAAAACCGATCGACTTGATATGTGATCAGCAAGTCAATGGGATCTACTTTAAATCAACAGATGTTTCATCTAACAACTGCAATGAAGGAATGATAAACATAAGATTAGTTCGTTATTTATGGCATAGAAATTGTTTAACAATGGATCATAAATCACAGATCCTGCACTCTAAACCTTAATATCAAAGATCAGGTTCTAGCAATTTTGGTTCGAAAAATGTTTTTTGTATTGTTCTAGATAGTTAGAAGCAAAATCATTCTTTGCGGGAAACATAAATCGGGGTTTGGTAGGTTTTCTCTTAACATATCGTAGAAAACTGCTATCGTAAGTTTGCTATGATGATCACTAACTATGAATTTGGTAGCTGACCTATAAAATCTCAAAACTTGATCCATGTTTTTTTTCCTGATTGAGTGGTTTTAAAAAATAATGTGATGGATCATTTTCCTATTCCGTCGGTCACTATCGTTGTATTAATGTTACACTCTTATGTTTTCAAGGAGGTTGCTTCTGATCTTTTCATATAATGATATAATGAAGAATGGGATTCCCCGTTTAGTATAATATTATTAAGAAGACCGACAAATTTGTGGTTATGATAAAACTGAAAAGGGTTTTAGTAATTATAATTGTAACAATATTAGTGCATGCTAATGTATGTGTCCTTATTTTATAGTTAAAAATGACATTTTTACGGTAAGTTTGAATTTTGACAATAAGTAATATATTATTACTTAAAATTTAAAACTATTCGTAGTCTGTCGTACGGTAGACAACAATTATAACGTTTTTGGGAAAACAGATTTTTGAGATTTACGAGTAACAACTAAAACATAAGACAACTAAATCAGAAGCGAACGGCGAACTCTTTGAAATCTTGAAATCAAATCTTCGAAGCAATTGTACGCGATCTGATTTAATTGTCACCAGTTAAAGAATTTACAAAGGAGAGACGATTGTTAAAGACTAGTGTGCGTGTTTTAGGGAGATGATAGAAATATTGTTACTGATTTTTTGGGTACTAATGTATTTCCCCCGGGGAATGATTAAATTTTGATCTTGGAGATTTTTTTCGTTGAGAGGTTATTTTCCGAGATATTTAAAAAAAACACCCGGTATGTTTCTGGATGCATATTTAAGGTCTTACAAAGGACAAAAATCTTTGTTCACAAAAGCAAAAACCTATATATACTCCGCCTCACTTGTTTAAGAACATTTTTTTTTATATAAAACATCTATTGGTGATGTTGGCAAATAGCATGACGCGTGCAGACAACGCATCTCGACTAAAAGTCGAATGGTCACTATTTTACATAGATGTCAATTTAAACAATGAAATGACAAACAACTTCAAAAAAATTATATATTCCAAAAAATAAAATGTTATATCTGAAACATGTCTCGTAAAATGAAGAAGACGTTCAACTACCAAATTTCGATTGCATAGTAAAATTTAAACGGGAAAATGTTTCGGGAGTTGCGATATATCAAAAAACAACAGAATCACTATAGAATTTACAATACGAAATGCAGTTAAACTTAAAACCCAAACAGCTATTTGGGTGATGAGAGAGAATTCCTTATGGTTGTTGTATACATTCCACCAAATCAAAAACTCGGAGAAATCATTATATTTGTATACCGCTGTCCCGTGAAGGACACATGCTTTTTTAACATCAAATTGTTTTTCCAATACTATGTATAATCAAATAAATGCTAATTGTTACAACGGAAGAGGGATCAATTAAGAAAGTATACCATACAGTAACTTGCAGGTACTTTAGAGTTCCGCCACCTTTTTTTTAATAAAACGGAGTGCACCTTTAAAATTGTATATTTATTTTTCTCACTTGTTTAAGAACAACTAAAATATCTCGTTTCGCATAGGCTAAAAACTAAAAATAAAAAAGTGTAGGATATCAGTTCGTAAATAATTCTTCACGTGTGTGCAGTTATGCCAAAAGGGAAGTTCTTAAATATAGTCGAAAAAGCCAAAATACAAGCTATCAAGGAGAACGGTTATAGTTTTCGTTAAATTATAGCTAAAAGTAACATGGCAAGTTTATAAAAAACCAGTTACGAACGTATGAGCATGGGTACAACAAGGCCGACGAGCCATTCTTTGAGAGGCGTCAAATTCTACCCTGTCGATAAGCAAATTAAGCGCTAAAACCGGCGTTGCGGCCAGCAGAGCAACCGTCTATCGTATAATATGTACAGCGTGCTCCATATTTAAAATGAAGAAAACACCGCCGATAAATGTAACACAAGAGACCAGCGGCTTTGCTTGCAAAGTAACAAATTAGATGGAACAGAGAGTGGCGTAAAGTTGTCTTTTACGATGAAAAAATTTAATTTAAACGCTTTAATTTAGGACGATATCATTTCAGCAATATAAGCCTAATTAAATCTTGTTACGTTTGATCAGACACTTACAGGATAGTGGACGAAACATAACCGCCATTAATTGATTAACAAATTTTCCATTGGCATTAAAGTTGTTTTTGTTTTTTTAACTCTGCAATCTTTTATGGCGCCGAAGCTCTCCCAACTCTTTCGCGGTTAATTTTTAACGTCCTACCTTACGCCGTCACCAGCCAAATCGAGGACGCACGAATACAGGTTCGATTTTTAATCCATCTGCACATTGCATTGCTCCAGTCAGCCTGTACTGACATGGACGATGGTTCGGGCCATGGATTCTGTTCTTAAATTTGCTCGAAATGAAAACCACATTGGTTGGCACAATGGAAAAAAAACAACCGAGCAATTAGCACAGTGGATAAAACTGCAGTGTTTGGGTCTGAAGGTACAGGGTTCGAATCCCAACGGGGAGGGTTGCAAAAGGGGTTTTTCATCACTTGATTATACGATCGGTGATGACGATGAACACAACTAAGTACTAAAACACAGGAAAAAATAAATTGAACATTTAGTTATAGCACAGGAAACTAAACTTTAAAAGCCTTAACCACTTCTTAAATTATTAAAAAAACAATTTGGTCGAGTGTAGCATGTTAACAGTTGCTAACAGATAAACTCGAATTTCAGTATTGTATTGCCTTAAAGCTCAACTGACTGTCGCGGACTTATGTCCTTGTCATTTCCACTAAAGCTTCATATACATCAAATAAATGCAAAATTAACGATTAAAACGCATCTATGTAACGCATCAATATCTTAACAAAACTTATCAATTTAATCCATGTACTTTTTTTTTGTGTCTGAACCCTGCAATCTTTTCTGGAGCCGAAGCTCTCCCAACTCTTTCGCGGTTCACTTTTAACGTCCTACCTTATGCCGTCTTTAGCCAAATCGAGGACGCACGAATACAGGTTCGATTTTAAATCCATCTGCACATTGCATTGCTCCAGCCAGCCTGTACTGACATGGACGATGGCTCCGCCCATGGATTCTGCACTCCAACAGGTGGTCATAGTTGTGTATCCGTATACTGAATTTAATAATTATAAGCGTCTTAGAAATTGTATTCTGTTTTAGTTTATGTTTTTTGTACTTGTTTCCATTAACTTAACGAAACTTTTTTAGTTTAACGATCCAACGAAATATTTATCTTTATTGACCATATGACGTTTTTCAAAAAGTAACAAATAATTTGTTTTCAACTATTTTACACAAAGAAATTAACAAGTATTTAACGAAACATTTAAATTTTTTAAAAGGTAAATTAAAATTATTGATCGAAACAATTTTAAACTTCAAGTAATTTAGTTTAAGACATTGTCAATTATTTAATAGATATTCTACTCAATCATATTATTCGGAAGGCCTAATTTCTTTAAACTTTTGTCTGTTTGGACCAAAAAGCCAAAAACGATTTAAAGTCCGTCTTAACGAAAATAACTTAAAGAAAATTAGCAATTTAAACAAAAGTTAAGTCACAGGTTATTTATATCATTAGTAATTTATTTAAACCATGCAATTTGTTTACTTTTAAAAACACCTGTTCGTTAAGTTATCTTGCCGAAACTTTACAAAAGTTAACGAACCAACGAATAATTTTTTTAATTTTGATTATAACGTATTCAAAAACTAACCAATAAAAAATTATTAAATTTTACTCAAATTACTTAACGAAACCTTTTATAAAAGTGCATCATACAAGTTTAGTTTTGATAGTAAATTAACGATTTAGTTAAAGGTGTGGAAGATCGCCAAATATTATTAGTGCTGGTAAAGTTTCCACCACTTAAAATATAATAGCTGTTGGTATGAAAAATACAAAATATAAACTAATGCTGATAACTTTTAACACGCATTAAGAATAGTTTGAATAACTGATTTGAACGTGTTTATGGAGGTAGTGATGGGCAATTGTAAATATTATTGTAACTTTAGGAAATTTAAACTGAAATGGTGTATTCACTTGATAGGTTTTCATCTTAAATTTCGAAGGCTGTAAGCATATTGTACTTAACAATTAAAAAATCATAAAAGCTATCTGTAGTATAGAGCAAAAATGTTTAGCGAGGTCGAATAAACTTTGCAGAATTATTCGGAAATTGTGAAAATATCAAATATTTTTATTTTTTCTTTTTAACCCAGTAGATTGCTAGTAATTTGGTGAAAAAGTCTAGCACAGCGAGTTTAAGTTTTCACAGTATAAGTTTAGAATGTAATATGTTTTCTATTTGTGCTATTCAGACAAGAATGATCTTAAATCAAAATAACTTAACGAAACTAATTAATCGAAAATTATCAATGTCGATTAAACACTTCATCTAAAATGTAATGGAATTTAAGTAATTCTAATCTGTTTTTTAACACGTTACCGTTAAGTTTACCTAAAAATTATTAAAATATTACGTTTGGTTAAACTTTTCAAGTTTAACCAAACGTAATATTTTTCTATTTTCCACCTATTCTCACATAAAAGTTTGGGCGTTAAAGTCTTCAATTTATCTTATTGAAAATTGGAAATTTTTGTTCTATATTTAAAGCCATCCTGAATCTCTTTTAAGTAGACTGCATGTTCCTGCCATATGAACGACTGTATTAAATTTAAAATTGATTAAAATTATTAGGACAATTATTGGGATAGTTGTTTATTGAATTTGTGGATCACATTGGCGCCCAGTTTTACTGCATCATCTGCACCTATGGAAGCGCCATTCTTTGAAAGTTCATTGTTACAGGATGTATATTTTATTAGCAATCAAAAACAATTAAGTTTAACATCAAAAGCGTTCAGCGCCTTCGATTCCAAATGTCAGCTAGATGTAGTTTTCACTGATTTTGATAAGGCATTCGACTCACTTCGGTTTGAGTGACTTCTTGCTAAACTTGATAAATTAGGAGTATTTAGTTCCCGTTAATTTGGTTAAAATTAACGGGAGTTACATCTAAGATGATTGAAGCTCATTCTGGAGTCCCTCAGTGATCTCACTTAGGTCCTGTGTTGTTTAATATATTAATTAATGAAATTGCTTCTCTGTTCCAGTACTGTGACTGTGAATTATATGCAGACGACTTGGAAATATCAAAACTACGCTGTACGTAGCGAGCAACAATGTATTGAAATGCAGAATGATCTAAATTTACTGTATAAATGGTCAATTGAGAATAGATTGAATTTAAATTTGGTAAATGCAAGATTATAAGCTTCTCCAAGAAAAAATCAGTTATTCATTTTCAATATCTTATTGGTAATCACCAGCTTGAAAGGGTTGTAACATTTAAAGATTTGGGTGTTGACTTGGATCATCAATTGAATTACCGTGACCATATTGATTTGATCGTGGCTAAGTCTAGTTCTCTACTTGGCTTCATTTGTCGTATCACAAAGGATTATCATAATCCACAATCAATTAAAACTTTGTATTGTTCTATTGTTCGGTCTAATTTGGAATATGCGTCGATTATTTGGGATCCTGCTTACAATATTCATAATGATAGAATTGAACGGATTCGGAAGAAATTTATTATTTACTACTTTTATAAACTGAATTGGCCATGTAATCCGAACCGTCCAATGTGGCTGAATAAAAAGAATTTGCCATTCTACGGCGAACACTGTAGAATGGCCGATTTGGATTCATTACTTGTAAAACGTAGATATGCTGCTTCAACATTTATCGCTGATTTGCTGAATTGTTCTATTGACTTCCCTGAACTACTTGCAAAGATTGATATTCATGTGCCCTGCAAACCTGCTCGCGTCAGGAATTGTATATATTTTTCGACATTTAAATCTTATTACGCATATAACGCTCCGATCCCGGCTATTTGTCGTCAATTTAATGAAAATTTTGATGTGTTTGATTTCAATATTTCCAAATGTAATTTTAAAAAGCTTGTCAAAGCTAAATTGTAAAATTGAAAAATTATAATTGTAATCAAAAAAGGATTTTCATCCCGTTAATGTTGAATAAATAAATAAAATAAATAAAACAACGCAACTCAGAAACCGAAAATATATTGTTTATGAAATTATCGCTCTGGCTAGACCTTTAGAGGTAAGACACTTTGTTTCTGTTTCTTATGTAGAATGCTATTCCCTCAAAATTGGCTCTTTGCGTTGACTCCATAATTTCACTACTTACTTTGTCCATTTCATTGTCAACTTGTAGGAATAATGTTACGCCAGACACCATCATACGCAGGTTTGTTTACCTTTGGCCAAAGAATATTTAATATTTAATGCCTTCCTAAGTCTAATTGTAGTTTTTTATTAATTTAAAGTTTGATATTATACTTTGATTAATGGTTTCCATGGTTGAAGTATAGTGTTGGGTGGCTTAAATAGAAATGTTTCATTGGGACTTATTTCGTTAAAATAAGTTGGATGCATTTCCGTCCAAAAATTTAGTTAACCAATCTTTAAATGCTTTATAGCCGAATGCTACATATCCCACTTTTGAAATATATATATATATATATATATATATATATATATATATATATATATATATATATATATATATATATATGTTCTCTTTGAAAAATGTAAAAATTTGTTAGGAAGTGTAGGCACTACATCTTGAGCCAACCTCCACTATAGCGTTAAATTAACCGATTAACTTCGTATAATAGCACATTTTTTTGTAAATCGTTAAAGATCTTTTTGGTTTTAGTCTGAATTATATGAATTTGCGTCCAAAATGCGACGCAACTAGAAATTATGATAATACATGTTTTTGCGACGGCGCAAGTCAAATGGACTCAACGCGAGGCTCTAGTGTATTTAATTTTAAAAATAAACTTTGGCGAAATTTACTAATAGTACCAGAACTAGGGCCTTTTTAACTATGAGTGTTTTTGACCCATCGTTAGTGGAAGGTTAAATTTATTTAATTTTGATTGACACCAGTAACTTTTCTTATTGATAAAAAATTCATGAGACAAAAGGTTTAGTACAAAAAGTGCACCAACATTGTTAGTTCGGTTTTGTTTTCGATTTTAAGTTAGAAGACCAACTGATTTATATCTTTCCAAAATTTAATCAATATATTATAATACTTTTATTATTTTATAGTTCATTACCCCTATTCAAAATATGATGATAGCCTAAATAAAAACAAATCAAATGACTTGACAAATATAATTTCTATAAATAAAAAAGCCACAAAGATAAAAATCTATATTACAACCACACACTATAAACAAACTAACGAGACAGAAAGTCTAAACTAATTTGTGCTACATATATTATAACGAAAAATTTCCATGAAAAAATTAAAAACAAAACACTAAATTATATCGCCATTACGTTAATTTACATATGAGATCACTATTGAAACGAGGAAATAAAAATTTATATTAAAATACAATAAAATTATTCTGGTTTTATAAATAATTTTATTTACCAATGGTGAAAATATAAAATAACTATTTCCTGAGGAACTAGTTTACAGTATACTCACTTGCATAATCATTCAATTAAGTCACATATATCAGCTAATAAATTGATAAGATAATTTATAGCGCGCGAGATAGCATTTCTCAAGATCACCAATTTAATTTATTTATATAATAATTGTAATTATATTTTATAATATTTCTAGAATAAGAATAAAACTGTTTTCAAAAGTAATACACCGACAAAAAAAGTTAAAACAAATAAATTCTAATTTAAAATTAATTAAACACAAAAATATTAAATTACATACATAAAAAAATAAATGATTATTTTAACACAGTGTCAAGTTGTTGTGACGCCAATTAATTTGTATTATTGTTATTATTATTATTATTATTTACCGCCGGCTGATGCTCATATAAAAAAAATTAGCTCACGTTCTTATCACGCTTTTATATATAGTAATTATTCACAGTGGAAGTAAATTCTCAAAATAAGCGCGATTTACACAGACGAAATTGCACTGAATCAAATTGAAAAAAAAAAAAAAAATAAAATAAAAGCAAAACAATTTACCTCATTTCAATTTTTAAATTTTATTTTTATTTTTTTAATTGAACAAATTTGGCAGAACATTTTATGTTAGCGAATATTAAGAAATATACATTAGGCTAAATAGAATGTTTTTAAATTATCTTTTCTTAAACAACATTATTATTAGAAGGTCAATGTTGTAAATTATTTGTCGTCTAATTTTAGTAAACATTTTTTATTTTTTGGGATGGTGGCCAATATTTTTTTTTTTGTTTAATTATTAATAAATTTTAATATAAAATTATAAATAAAAAAACGACTTAATAATAAATTCTTTGAAATTAAGTCATATGTTTATAAACACACCACCCAACACAGATATTTTTTATAAGGTCGATATAAAAATCATGTAAACATAATCGGGACTGAAGGTTATCGCAATAATAATTAAATAAGTACAGATAACTTAAGCAGTTAACTAGTAAAAGTGTATTAATTTAATAAATTAAAAAATTATCAATAAAATCACGAGAGTAAACAATTTAATAGACAAATAATTAATTTTAATTAAAAATATGTGCAGCAAGGTTATTCGAAGTGAAATAATTTCTATTTTAATATTAAATGGTTTAATTTTACCATAGAATCAATAAATGCCAGGATGTTATGTTAATTATTATCGCCAACAACTTCTGTGGTCATATTGTGGCTTATATTTGTTTGTTTGCTGTATATGAATGAAATAAAATCTCAAAGGTTTGGTTTGGTCATATTTTTGCAAAGCTAACAGATGATGTACTACCAATAATCGTCACCAACATCCCAATTTAAAATCAATGGAAATTAACAACCGAAATTGATGACGTTAAGCACTACACACAAAACATGAAGCGTTATTTGTCTGCGGCTTCATTTCAACAGCAAGCATTTCATCTACATAGATAAATAATTTTGTTAGAATTATTTTTCATTTTCATTTTTAATTTTTTTCCCATCTAATTTTCTATTCGGGGGTGAGAAAGGGGGCTTAAGTTAAATGGTCTACAAACAGGTCAAATGTCATCCTCACGTGGTGCACCCTGCTAGGTAACTAACGAGGCTCGGGCGACCGAGACACGGCGGTATAACCGACAATCGAGAACTTAGTAAATGAAGTTCTCAAACCAGACCCACTACCAACTCGTACTGGTCAGAGTGGTATGACCAGTAAAATAAACAATGAGTCAAACTAATTCAGATAATTGTACCCCAGGTGAAAACCCAGCTAAGCAGCTGGCAAATCCACTCTCTAACGAGGCTGGCTCAACGGATTTTGGGGTGAGCCAATCATTGTTTAAAAGCCCTCTTAGGCAACTCAAATCCTTTGGACAATGAACCGTACAAAACCGTAAATCACCACAGGTTTCATCCGAACTGAAAAAATCAATTGTTTGGAAGCTACCGGAAGTACGAATGTACTTCAGGAGGAAAAAGCTCAGGTTCCAACGGAACAGGAACGATCAAGTAAAGAACTCTCAACGAGAAGCAAGAATGTACAACTGGAGAAACGAGTTCCAAGGCTACCTCCAGTTATAATATCCAATTGCAATAATTTTCAGAGTATTAGAAACATTATGAACAACAATCGGATAGAATTTCAAGCTACAGCTCTAAATAGTGGTGGTATCAAAATAAATGTCCCAGACATAACTATTTTAACTATAGAAAGTTAACAGAAGCTCTTAATGAAAACAAAACAACATGGTATTGCTACGAAGATAAGCTGACAAGACAAACCAAAGTCATTGTTAAGAAACTACACGCTTCATACAAACCAGAAGAGATAAAAGACAATCTTTTTGAGAAACAATATAAAATTAAAGAAGTTACACAGCTGCTAAAAAGAGGTGACAAAACACCGCTTCCATTATATATATGTTATCTTTTGTAAGAACAGAAGACATTAAAAATATTTATACAATCAGCGAAATACTCCATATGAAAGTGCAAATAGAAGTAGTCAAAAAATCAAAACTGATTCCTCAGTGCAAAAAGTGCCAAGTCTACGGACACACGCAAAGTTTTTGTAATAAGGAGCCTAGATGCGTGAAATGTATAGTAAAACACCATACGGCTGAATGAATAAAACACAAAGATACCGCACCAAGAGACACATCCAGCCAATTACAGAGGTTCCATTGTTAAAAAAGAGCTGCAAAAAATTTGCAACAAAACAAGAGAAACTTCAATAAGTATCAGGCCAGAAATCAACTCAGCCTCAACAAGGGGTGGGTCACACCAAACATTAAGCAAATTATCAAGAACTATAATCCAAATGTAACATACGCTGATGCACTCACTATTGGAAGTTCGAGAAGGCAACATAGTTCTGCTTCAGTTAATGACTCAAATAATAACCAAACTAAAATACTAAAAGATATTCTTAATAGACTTAGTTCACAAGAAGAAAAGCAGGAAAGAGCCCTCATATTAATCATGCAAAGGCTCACTCTACTCGAAAAAAATCAAACAGCATCAAAGTTAGCCTCTCTTTGCTAATTAAACATGGCAAATAATTTAAAAATACTTGTAACGAACTGCAATGGTATATTGCAACGACAAAATGATATACAACTATTTCTTGATTTAGAAAACATAGATATATGCTTATTATCTGAAACTTACCTTACTACTCAGGGTCATATCAAAAACCGTGGCTACGAAGTTCACTCAGCAGTACATCTTAATAATAATGCACGAGGGGGCAGTGCTGTGATTTAAAAAAAATTAAATACGATCTACAACTAAAACTTGAAAGTGATGAAATACAAGTAAATAGCGTTAGCATTAATACCCGCAACCACAAGGTAGTGGTAGCCGCAATATATTGCCCACCTAGATACAACATCAAAGAGAATGCTTATACACACTTCTTTAAGCAGCTAGGTGAAAAATTCATAATCGAAGGTGACTTCAACGCTTAACACACAGACTGGGGATCAAGACTAACAACACCAAATCTGGTTAGGTGTATTTGGATCTGGGCCAAAGAGATTTTACAATAATTGGGATCCTCCATCCTCCCCAAACACAAAAATATCCTCCACAAGAAAAATAAATATCATATTTTGTAGAGTGCTACCATGGAATATAAATAACAAAGAAAGAGACTGGAAA
The DNA here is from genome assembly GCA_963556175.1 of Tipula confusa. Lineage (NCBI taxonomy): Eukaryota > Metazoa > Arthropoda > Insecta > Diptera > Tipulidae > Tipula > Tipula confusa. The sequence continues at coordinate 75,718,673 of OY744477.1, forward strand.
AAAAACGACAGTACGTTGGTTTACGTGAACGAGTAAAGATGGTCGAATGGTTGTGTCAAAAGGAAATTCGTGATAATAAAAAAGAAAACAAGGAAGGAAAGAATGTGAGTAGATTATCGACGTGTAAACGCTATAACGGTTAAAAAGACCACGTTACCGATTATGGAAGATCTACTTCAACATTTATGTGGGGCTAGTTATTTCGCTGTTTTGGATTTATCATCAGGATATTACCGCAGGTATCCCCAGTAAGACGAGCGCAGATGGAATAAGAAAATTAGAGCGATTGTTAGATGTAATAAAGTACTATGGTTTTACGCTTCACCTGGAAAACTGACATTTCTTCAAACGCAATTGGGTAGAATTTTTAAGACAAGTCCAGGATCGGGAGTTAGACCCGAAAGATCAAAAACAGATGCCGATGTAAATTTTTCACATCCAAAGAACAGAATTTAGATACGACCGTTTATGGGATTGGCTAAATTCTTTTGGAAGTTCGTGAAAAACTTTAATATTGTAGCGAAACTTCAGAAGCGGCCTGTTTGGCCTATTTTAGCAGAGACACCACCTAATTTGAACAAAAGTACCATTCATACGAAAGCCTTAGCCGTTGTCGCGTAATTGGCGCGTTTTCGAATTTATTTAATTAGTAAGCCTTTTAAATTGCATTGTGCCTCATTACAAACTTAATCAACAAAAAAAAAAATTAATACGAATAATTTCAAGGTGGTGATTAAAATTGGCTGATTACGATTTTGTCATGGAATATCGACCAGGAGTACAAATGAAGAAGATATTTTGGTTTACCCCTAAAAACTATCAGCTCAAACATGCTAAACGAAACTACAACGCCGGGAGCCATTGCTAATGTGAAAGATATACCCGTACAATACTATCTATGCTGAGTGCTGCTTTTGGCGAAGACAACAAATGTCAATTGCGTCGCTTAGAACATTTAAACTTGCTGAGCGATGTACATAACATCAGAATGAGTGATTACAAAGATTTTGATGTTGACAAAATTTTGTTCTAAGTGTGTTCCACCGATATTGATAAAATGGCATGGCAAACCGAATCAAATATTAATGAATGTTTGGACTAACATATTCAAAGAACTTCAAAATCTGTATTTTGCCCGAATTCAAGTAACGGTTTTGAATATTACAAGTTCTCTAAGTAAACAATAAATATGGCTAACCGCACGCGAGAGATTGAACATTTAAAGTTTCTATAGTCATCTGCAATTCATAGAAACATAAAGATATGTCGAAATTCTGATATGAGGCATATTCCCCGCTCAAAAAAAAATAATTAAGGCCAGTGAGTGTTTGCCACTGGAAGCGTCCCGCATAGAAACATTTATGTTTCTATATTGATTAAAATAGTTAAGAATTTTGTCTAAAGCATTTCTTAATATGGTGTTTTTGCCACGGCATTTTCTGCCTTGTTATTTTATTACCAAGGGAATTTTGGTGATGGGATTTTTAGTAATGGGTTTTTTTTACCAAAGCATTTTTCACCATGGCACTTTTGCAATGACATTTTTAAGCCATGACATTTTTGCCAAGGCATGTTTCGCCATATCATTTTCTGCTTGGAAAATTTACCTATAGGCATTTTTTGTCTAGGCATATTTTGCCTCAGCATTTTTTGTCTCAGAATTTTCTGCCATGACATTTTTTGCTATTGTTTTTCCTGTCGCCTTCTTTTTTTTACTAGGAGATTTTTGCAATGTTTTCCCTCTTGTTATTTTCCTAGTCTTCTTTCTGATAGGCGTGCAGTAACTTTGTCGGGGTCACGTTTAGATTTTGCTGATAATGCCATTTTCAAACATATTCATTTTCAAAACAACTTTTCGAACGCTAGTTAGACTCTTAGAAGATCCATACTCAAATTTGCTATTTTTTTTTTGCTCCTTGCGCGTTCTTAATTTTTCTGTTTGACTTCTTCATACTAAATTTTAAAAAGAAATTCAATTATTTTAAAAAAAACATTGTATTTCTAGACATTAAGTAACACTTGAAAAGAGGTTATTGCAGGTAGTTTAGAATTGTGTAGTCTTAAACTACTATGTATGCTCCAAATTTCAACTTCAATGTGTATAAATTCAATTTGACTCTTTTCAAAATATATTTTGTTTGATACTAAAAGCTTTCTAGAAAGATCAATAATAAATTGATTTTTTGTAAGTAAATTATGTTTTTGTATGTTTCAACATTGTATTTCTAGACAACAAGTAACTCAATTATTTTATGTATGATAGGAAATATTTGTTATACATATTATTTTGAGTATAGTGTATTTGAAATAGTTTTAAGACTAGATTTTAGGTTAGAATTTTTTGTAAGAAAAAAACGGTGAAAAAATTATGGACTGCATAATAGGGAGTCATTTTACTTTTAAGAATGCTTTACATATACAAATACGCTCATCGACCATTTAATCACTAACATTTAACAGTGGGTCCCTTCTAGTTTTGCTTAGGAGTAGAATTACATAGTGTTTCGTTTACTTTAGCAAACAAATTCAATAAATAAATGATTAATAGAGCGAGTAAGATTTCCGAAATGCGCTAGCATACTCTACAATTGCGTATAGTTTAAGCACGAATGGCGACGTACTGGAATATATAGCGTTTAATGCTGTGTGCCACATGCCAAAAATTTCGTCTAAATCGCCGACTTTTCTAAATTGTTTACTATAGTTAGTCTATTAGCCACCAGATTTTTTATTTAGCCTGCTCGTGAGGTTGCTTTTCGTTTCAGTTGTTAATTTTTGTGTACGTACATATAAATACAAATTCAATTTTACAGATTTGGATTTAAGAAGTTTTAAAACTACACAAACATTATTGAAATACAAACATTAAAACCAAATATGTTAAAATGATAAAATTTATGTGTAAGCCTAGATCTTATAAACAAAATATTTTTTAACCAACTGAAGTTTGAAAAGTCAACAATTTAGCATCGTTAATAGTCAGGCACAGCTTGTAATATTAAAACTAGTGTGCTCTATATGAATCATTGATACGAAATATTTAACAATTTGGAAAAGTCGGCGATTTAGACGAAATTTTTGGCATTATTAAATGGGCCAAATATAGTTCCTTGGAATACACCAGCAGGTATACGTTCAGGGTTTGATTCCTTACCATGTTTTCTAACTTTTTGGTATCTGTTAGATAAATAACTGTACATAAGCTTTAGAGCTGTATTATCAAAACTAAAGTGAAGCATTAACTTTTGCAGCAATAAACTATGATTTAATGAATCAAACACTTTCGAAAAATCAACCAAATTAGAGCAACGAAAGAGTCGCTTTTATCAAGATGACGTGCTAAATCATCGAGAACATGCAACAGAGTGGAAGCTGTGCTGTGGTTATTACGGAATCCAGATTGAAACTGATTTAAATAGTTAAATTTATACATATGTTGATTAATTTGGTCCCGAAGAATTATTTCAAAAACTTTCGATAAAATTGAAACCAAGCTGATTGGCCTGATATTATCAAGAGAGTCATTGACCTTTTTTTCTTGATTGGAACAACTATGTTCAGAGCGCATAATACATTTATTAATTAAGTAAGTCAATTAAATTCATTCTATCATGGTCAGGTGAATTGGATTTTACGAGATATACGGCTTTGACAATATCTAATTCGTTTACAGAATTAAGAGCCAGCTAAATTGGTTCCATACTATGTGTAACCACAGGGCTGCCAAACCAAGGAAGTGGAAGAACAATGGACACTAGTGGTCTATTGTATACATAGCTGTTAATGATTGAGGGGTCAATATCAGTTAAAGCATTAGACTTACTATTACTCAGTCCGATATGATTAATATTGTTCCAAATCCTTTTTATTGCTAGTTTACCATTACCAAAAAATATTTTTGTTTCGCAGTTCTTATCAAATTGGTGACTTTATTACGATCTTTCCGATATAAATCCAGATACTTTAGATCAATGTTCTTTTATATTTAGCATATAAATGATCACGTTGCAACATGCTCTTTTCAATATTACAATTAAGCCATGGAACAATAGATTGAGTGTTTAATATTCATTTAGTCGGTACACAATAATTATGCGCATAACTAATGGTATTATACATTAATTGGAACAATAAATTGATATTGCTGGATAAATTCAAGAAACTCCAATCGACATTAGAGAAAAAGTGAATGCTCAGTTCAGTGTGCAAATTACTGTAATCAAAAATATGTTTGTATTCAACAATATCCCGCTTATATCGGGCTTTTTAAGATAAAAAAGAAGGTCATGATCTGAAATATCTGATATATTGATTAGACGCACAAACCCTAATATAATCAGATTTAGATACAATGCATTGATCAAGCTAAGCATGCCTACGGGTAGCTGAATATGGAACAGTAATTAAGTGATTTACTTTCAGCAGACTATGCAATTTATGGGAGGCATCCATAATATTGAAGTTCAAATCACAACAAATTATAAAATGGCTATAATTTAAAATATATGATGAAAGGATTTCCTGGAAATCATTTAAGTCGGCATTAACTGCTTTTTGTGGTTTATAACTATAGTTATAACAACAATCAATATTGTCAGATAAGGAAGTATCATTTCAGCCATTAATACTTCAGTTTTACCACAGACAGAAGAGTATATTACTCTAATTTAAAAGCTTTTTTTATAATAAATGCATACTCCCCCACCCGTTTTATCAACTCTGTCATATCTTAGAATGTTAAATCCATTCAGCGCAACTGATTGATTAATTATTTTATTGGTTAGTCATGTTTCTGCAACATACCGATCCTTGTTGCCAAATAAACTTCGAACATTAACAAAACTAAAGTTTATATACGTTTTCTCCCGTTCTGTGAGATTACGTGTTGAAAGTGAACAATCAAGTAATGGATTCTTATTGAAATGGCGATGCGTGAATGATCTCAAATATTTAAAAATTGTATTAATTAATAAGTTAGAGTTATAAAAAGTTTGCTGGAATGTCGAAAATTAAGGAATGGTTTAATACTGCATTCGAGTGGCCAAATCTCCCACATGAGCTCTATCATACGCTGCAGGCTGTAAACCAATTTTAAATGAGATGAATGAAACTCAATTTGGTTCTATCAGCATTCCTAGAGACCATAATTCAATGTCCTCTACTGGGATTTGTAATTTATGATAAATATGTTTTTTGATGTCATCAGAAACTGTTGATTGTTTAAAATTAGAAATATGTAAATATTTTTGGACTATTTCCAATTCTGTGTTGATTGAATCAATGCCAACAATCCCAGTTTGCTTACTATCCGTGCTTGGGAGCTAGTTGAAGAAATTCTGTGTGATATTAAACATTTAAAAAAGCAAGAGATCTGCAGGATTTGATTATTTGGTGGCTAAAAACTGCGCTTGATTCTTGGTAGATATTTTAAGTTCTTATATAAGCTGAGCTTAGATAGTGTTCCGAATATTTTGAATATGACAGTTTTGATTCCGATTTTCAAAATGAAATACGAATTGCATTTAAATATTTAAAGTCTAATTTCCGCCCTAAGCACCATACCCAAAGCTTTCGAGAAACTAATAAAGCAGAGATTACAGAGCTATGTCGAAAAAATTTATTTTTTGCATGTTCATCAATATGGTTTCACTGCTGGTAAATCTACTGAAGAAGCTCTTTTACAGTTTCTGAGTCATATGTATACAACTATACAAATAATTCCCAAAAACCCTCAGCGCTATTCATAGATATATTTAAAGCTTTCGGTATAGTCGTCCATGGGAGACTTTTATCGAAACTATCCGATATTGGTAATAGAGGGCAGATTTTTGATTGTTCATGAGTTATATCCGAAATCGTCTTCAGGTTGTAAAAATAAATAAAACCACTAGTATAACCGAGGAATTTTAAATTGTGGCGTCCCTCAAAGATCAGTTTTGGCTCTCTTATTATTTCTTATTTATTTTAATTCAATTTTTGAAATTGATCATTTATAGGATAGGCGACATAATTTGCAGATGATTTGGCGTATTGTTTTGCATCGTGTGGCCTAATAAATCAAGGTATATTATAGTTATATTATATTATAGTTTTCACTGTTAATCAACAACAATGTTGGCGGCTAAAACCCGAGTTGCTGACGGTATTAAAATATGTCAAACAATAAAGCTTTTTGAAACTTTGGTTGAATATATCATTTTAACTATCTATCTGCACGGTGTCGGCTCTTTTGAATTATGCTTTCTATCTAGTGTTGCAGACACAAATATGGACACTATAGAGAAATAATTGATAACTTGGATCAAAGAATAAAAATCTACGCAGTATTGCAGGTCAACGTTGACCATTTACCGAGATTTTTTACAATATCTGTAAGATCATATATTTACAATTGGTGATCGTTGTAGGTGGTCAGCCAAACGAACGAGTTTACACACAATTGGTCACGGCGTTGTAGTCAGCGGCAGGGATCGAACTCAACACCGCAGTGTGTTTAAGCCAACACCTTAAACACTTCTATACGACCGGTGACAAAGACAATAACCAAAACCGAATTCCAAGTCCAGGTGTTAACTCTGCTATAAAAAATTAATTTTAAGTTAAAATAATTTTTAATTTTAAACGGATCTCTCAAAATTTAGCATGAAATACATGACTCGGTTTGGGCGATTTCGATTTTCGCGGTATTTCTTTGCATCGAATGTACCGTATAATTCGAGGGAATAAAAAATGTTTTAGAAATTAGGTTTCACAATATTTTTCAATGATGGCCGCTCGAACTTGGATGGAGTTAGATCTTGATGGATGAATACCAGGCGTTTATGGTAACGATAGAGTCCAATAATTGACTTTAAGCACTTGACTATTATGTCTTATTTTACAAATTTTATTTAACGAAATGTCATTTTAACATCGTAGTAAAATTTTGATATGATACGTAAATTTTTTAAAATCGATAAAAAAAAATTATTGTACATATAAAAAAGCGTATAAAAAATTTTGATTTGACCCATCACGCAATTTTTGTCGACAACCTAACGATTTTTTATATGTTACTAAAATAAAACCATTTAGCAAATGAAATTTTCTTAAACAAAATAAACAGCAACAAGTAAAGTTATAATTTTTATAAGGATACATTTGGAAACCAAAACAAAATTTGACCTAGTAATTTAGATGTTTTAAACGATATAAATTTAACTGACCTAACCAAATATATAAGTCGAAGTAATAGAGAGATTTTACAAGAATTTGGCAGTAAAGCAAAAAATTTAAAAAAAATTTAAAATTTCTTGACCTAAAATCTATAATGGATGGTTATATATAGCTTCTTATTATACACAAAAGTTTTAATTAATTACTAATTGCTTTTATTCATTCCGTTACTAAAGTAACTTGCAAAGTGAAAAAATAACTACTTGAGGAGGAATAGAAATAGAATCCTACGACTAGTAGGAAAACAGTGCTAAATATTAAGGAGTTAATATTTTTTGCGTGTATTAACTGTTAATATAACTTTTCAAAATCATTAAAAAAAAAAATCTTTAAATATTTATGATCATCATTATAAAAATTTTAAACTTTTAAGTGTATAAATTTTTAAGTGCACTTTTTCAGTAGTTTTTATTTTATTTTCATTTAAAAATATTTGTGTAGTTTACATAAAAATAAAAAATATTTTTATTATTTAAAATAAAAATAAATAGAACTTTTTATGATTAAAACTTTTATATTTATGGTATATACATATTTAAATTATTTTCTATGTAATAATTATTTTTCATTTGCTGGAGCGGAACAGGAAAAGTGTAATTAAATGTGATATTGACCAAATGATTCTTGTAAAATACATAAATTATAAAGTCGTAAGTCGAAGACAACCAAGATATAAACTCAGATAATTCTCCAAAGGTATTCATTGTTCTTTTTCATAAGACAAAGAATACAATGAAAATTAACGCAGAAATAAATACGAACTTTCGTTAAAATTGTTCCAAAATGATAATTTGATTGATGCTAAAAGCGCTTTCACAGAGGCGTTCGTTCGTTTATTCGATTATTCAGTAAAAATTTTACGGAAAAATGATTGATGAAAAATAGTCAGAACGATTTTATCGCCATCTTTTTATTTTTATTTTAAGAAGCGTATTTTACAAGTTCACCGATTATTTCATTTGGTTATGGTGTTAAATTATTTTTTTAATCTGTAATTTATATAAATTTTAGAGTTTGGTGTGAATTGTAATGTATATCAATTACATTTCTTGTAATTACAATGAAGTATTTATAGTTTAACGGTTATTTAATTTAATTTTTGTGATTCAATTTTTTTTTTTAAATTCTGTATTGAGTGTTGTGACGTGTTTTGAGAGAATTGGAGTCATTTTACTGTTATTTTTTTGAATTTCTAGGTGATAACAAAATATAATTTATTACGGCTTAGAAATATTAATCACATACCATTTATAACAGTAATTTTTATAATTTATTAATTGATAATTGAAATTTTAGGAAATCTTATGATACTCTTGGAAAGTGGTAGTTGCAGGTCGTTTAGATTTGTGGTGCCTTGTGCCGTACGATTATCAAGGTATCGGTATCCGGATAGTGAAAAAGGTTTAGAACATGGTCCTATCGTCAAATCATTTAATCAATCCTTTTATTTTTATATTAAGGATGGCCTCATCTTTATGCTTTGGGATATTTAGAATTTTGGTAAAATTCTACAAGAAATAAATGGAAATCGTTAAAATTTTGGGCAATCACGCTTTAATAATGAGTTAAATAGTTTGCAATTCTCATGACGTTTGTGCCATTTGCAGTGAAATCTGAAACAAAAAAAAATAGTGTCAACGCTGATCTACAATGTGGTGTAAATCTTGTCACATTTTTATAAACGTATATGTCAAACTAGTTTTTTGTTATTCTAATTTATGTAATAGATTATGTGAGAGTGTACTAATTATTATAAGTTCGCACTGGTACGTTTTTGCTTGATCCGGAAAAGCGACAAGTTTCATTAATTTAATAAAACCGTGTTTTAATAAAGTAACGCTAAAAACAAAATTAAAAGATTTTAAAAAGGCTTAGAGTCTCAACATTGGTGTCAGAAGTGGGATTGTCTCCGAAGCCATCGCGCACTTGGATTTGTAGCCAATAATGCATTACTGCTGAAAACATTTCCTCTACTCAAACTGCTTTAGAAGCCCTTGAACCATCAGAGCTAGATAAGACAACTAGAGCAGATTTAGAAGGATTATATTTTATAATAAAGCCCGCTCTGCAAGTGCATATGTGTAGGCTAAAAAAAGAGGAAAAGGGCCCTAACGATGCAAAAAGTATTGATCACAAACCAATTGTATCTATGCGATTACCCAAATTTGAAATAAAACCTTTCTCGGAAGATTATACGAAGTGGTTAGAATTTCAAGAAGCATTCGATACCCTTGTCCTGGTAAGGAAACGATAAGTGATGCTACCAAATTTCAATACCTAAGAAACTCTTTATCAAGAAGTGCATCTTGAGTAATAGACTCACTTGAATTAACTGGTCAAAACTATCATGAGGCTATCAATCTTTTATCAAAGCGGCTTAACAATATGAAGTTGATTTGTATGGAACATATTAGATCCATTTTTTCATTAAATTAAAATGCGGAACCGTCGGCTGAACGACTATGCTCATCTAAGGTCATTAACCTCACTCGGCAGACCCACTCAACAATGGGACGATTTGACAGTGCATATTATTTACACCAAAACTGATTCTGAAACACGAGCTAAATAGGATGACGAGTCTCCAGCTGACCGTTTATGTGCACTGGAAGAGTTGTTTCATTTTTCAAATCGTCGATGCTAGTTTTTAGAAGGTAGTCGCTCTATTTTGAAGGGAATAACGTAAGTTTAATCGATGAATATGGTTCATTCCATGCGTCGACTAACTACTCAAACTCAATCTTCTTTCGTAACGCCAAAGGCCCAACCACATGATTTAACGATGTCGGAAGTTTTTTAATTACCCAACACATGCTAGAGATAGAGAAACTACTAGACTTAATTTATGTTTGAACTGTTTAAAATCAGTTCACGCAATAAACTCGTGTCCATCAACGGCATCATGTTTCAAATGCAATGGAAAATATCACACTCAGTAGACAATGGTCACCATTTACAACCTAATGGTGAAATTTCATATAGATTGATTATTGTTCACTTCATAAAGTGAAGGGAACAATAATCAATCTGTAAAACAATCGGTTTCTGAGCAAGTGACGTTACATGCCATATCCGGAGCCGTTTCTTCAGCCTAGAAACCAGGTTGAATAAAAATACTGTCTTGAAGCAGGAATATCACAAATTTATTGATGAATATAAAACTCTTGGTCACGTGACGGCTATTGACGATAAAGACACTGCTGACCAGCATTATTATAAGCCGCATCACTGCGTTTTAAAGCCAGAAAACACCAACACAATACTTTGTGTAGTTTCCGATACGGTCGGTCCAGTGGTCTAACAAGGCCTTCTTTCAATCTTATTACGTTTTCGTACTCACTTTATTGTCTTTAGTGCAGATATAGTATACAAATGTATCGCCAGATAAGGGTAAGCGAAAATGATGCTCATCTTAAATATATTCTTTGGCGAACTACACCAGATGAGAAGCTAACAACGTCCCAGTTACAAATCGTCAAAAAATGATAATTGTATCACAAAACGCACCGTCTTATTGGAGATCGCACAGATTTTAACCCACTTGGAGTAACTGGACCAGTCATAGTAAATACAAAAACTTTCATGCAACAACGGTGGTTATTGAAGCAAAATTGGGATGCAGTCTTGCCACAAAACCTACATACAAAATGGGACAATTTTAGAAAACAATTTACAACTTCTTAATAATATCCGCATAGATCGTTATATATTTTCAGAAGCATCAACAAAATCAATACAATTACATGGATATGCCGATGCCAGCGAGAAGGCAAATGGATGTGCTGTTTATGTACGCAGTGTGAAAATGAATGACTGCACCACAGTGAAATTATTTTCCTCCAGAACGCATCAAATTCTCCCCACCATATACAAATGTCGGTGAGGTCAAGTCTATGTGCATTATAAAACTATGATCTATCATCTGATCATTCACCAGTAATAGTAAAGTTGCGTATCGATGTTCTAAAGTTAAAAAAGTCAAAACGTCTCACAAAGAAGTGAACTAAATGGAACCAATATAGAAGTCGAACAAACTACTTCTCTAGATAGTCCACGTAGAAAACCAACTGATATTGATGAAGCTAAAGAGTTGTTAAAATAAGTTCTAAAGAGGGCAACACAAATATTACACCCACTGTCAATATTACAGAGACAATTTATAAACTGTCGAAACATCCAGAAACTCGTTCAATAAAAGCGAAGAATAAAGAGGCAACGGCAACATTATACAAATCTCCATTATTGAAGTGGAAACTTAATCGTGCTATTAAGACTCTAAGAAGTGCATTGAAGGAAGACCAACACCAGAGTTTACAGAATTATTTAAGGGGCCTCTCGACAACCGAAAAAAACAGATTACTCTTTGTGCAAGGCAACGAAAAAATAAAAAAAAAACAGTTAATTCAAACTCACCGATGTTTGGGGAAGAAGCAATGAAGAAAAAGTATTTGTTTTCGCTACACACTTAAAGGAAGTGTTTACACCTCATATTAAGATGCTAATAAGTTTATGTTACCTGAGCAAACGAAAAATAATAAGTCCTTTACGCCAATTAAGCTTAAGTGGAAAAGTGTAAAGAATATAATCAAATATCATATAAGCTGAAAAAGGCACCGGGATATGATCTTAATATGCCAGACCATTAATTTGGATTCCAAAGTCAACATGGAACCATAGAGCAAGAAACTATTTTCTTGGGATTTTTAGTTAACAAGATATAAGTAAAAGCGATGGTGCTGAGGTGTGATCATTAATGCCACAACCCAGTAGACATTGACTTAGGCGTTGTGCAATTTGACAGCTGTTCTTTTTGCATTGTCAATTTCGATTTTGCAAACGTGTTATTTTTCTTATTGCTGTTAAACTGGCAATTTGAGTATTAATTCACTGTTTTATGATATTCGTGTGCATTGCATCCATAAACGGTACCATTATTACAATCATACGAAGTTCGGTGGGAGTTCTAAGATTTCGATAATTTTTAGGTTAGCAAATCGGATTGCGGGATTGAGAATAATTCGATCGGTAAGTTCATTATTGTGGATTAATGACTTCAAAGTTAATTAGTCAAATGAATCATTGTAATTTTTTGGATTTGATTTTTCATTAAAATGCTGGCTATCAGACGATCGAACCTATGACGAAAAAACAGTAATTCACAAAGATTGCACGGTGTCCGTGAGAATGAAACGCAAGAGCAACGCGAAGAATTAAATGAACAGATATGTGCTCATATCGGCAAGTTTGCGCTACGCGGGCACCAGGTTCAACAAAACGTACCTCGACGAAAAAGTGCGGTGAACGTCAACTTAAATCGAGCTGTTTTCAATTATGACTCTACAATCGCCTTCAAAGATCTTTGCTGCATTGATATTGGCGCATTGTCTGCCGTGTGCCAAAAGTGCCAAGCATTGAAGTTCCAAGCAGAAACGCCAGTGCAATGTTGTGCCGATGGCAATGACGTCACCACGTGTTCATCATTTGGATAATGTTGCACGATTGTACTCATCGTATTCAAAACTGCCCGCTATGTTAAAGATTCAAGGGCAAATTTATTAGACTCAGCACTCGCTAATGCCACTGTTTCAGCGCCGGTGAAATCAAATTCAGCGCCGATGAAATCAAATTCATCGAAATTGCATCGAGTTCGCACGACAACATCGAATAATGAGCTTGAAATGAACGACGCGATATGCAACGAAGCTTTAATCATGATCGAAAACATGTGCGTGTTTATGTGCAGCAGCTTTTTGTCGATATTTAATCGTGAAATGCAACGAGAAGATAGTACGAACTAATGTTCCGCTTTTGAATGCACAGCAAAATAACGTGTACGACGAATTGATGAAGGCAGTTGACGAAGGAAACGGGAAAATATTCTTACTCGATTATCCCGGTGGAACAGGCAAAACCCTTATGATTTCATTGCTTTTGGCCACAATTCACTCGAGATCTCAAATAGCGCTAGCTGTTACATCATCGGGAATTGCAGTCACATTGCTGGACGGTGACCGGACGAAGTGAAGTTGTCGATGAATATCCACACAACTGACAAACCAATGTTCTCAAGTGCCAAGAACTCGGTGCTAGCCAAGGTATTGCAATAATGCAAAATCATCATCTGGGACGAGTACACATAAAGGCACACAAACGATCATCGTTGTTCACGTACGCACCGAAGAACAAAACGAAAAATATTGTTTACCACAAGGCATTGTATTGATTTGCGTCTGTATTCGACTTAATTCCACTCGAATAAAATACTCAACCAACTGACTCCAATTCATTTCCACACAGAGAGAAAAAATCCAAAAAACAACTCAATTTTCGATAGATGCCTGAGTTTGCATCGACATTTCATTCAATTTCAATACATTAGTGTTGAATTCGATGAAAAAGGGAATGGAATGTCTACTCAACTCAGTCGTCTATTTAGGATTGAGTTGAGTTGGTAGAGTTTTTTTCTCTCATCAAAATCAATTTTCGTGAAGGGTCGATCGTTGATCGTTGAAGAGATCGGACGTGTTTTGCTCGTTCTCTTCATTTTAAAATTTATTATTTATTTAATTTAATTTAATTTAATTTTTAGTTAATGTGTGTGAGTGTGGAAAGGGAAAGTACTTGTTCACAAAAATTTAATTAATTAATTTGTTGTATTATGCTAGTTTTAAATTTTATATAAAATATTTAGTGTTAAAGGGAACTACATATTTGGTGATTATCGATGTTAAACTATTGTGATAGGAGTGTGTAAATGGAACTCTGTTACTTTTATCAGAGTTCAGATAGTATAAACTATTTATTAGTAGGTATCATTATATTAAAATCAATAACTTTAGATTTTTTTTTTTCTATATATATTAATTCTTTTATTCAGTGTAAAGTTTTGTTGCTTTTGTTGCCTTGCTTTGTCTTTTTCGTTCGATTTTATAACGGTAAAAATTGAACAGGATTTTTCGTGGTGTATACATGTGTTGTATCGGTTCCAACGCGGATGTTTATACAAGACATGTAAAGTTTCGTACAAAGATATACTAAAACAAACGGTACACTTTAAAATTTGTATCGGTGAAAAAAACGTATATAAAATGCACTCACACTCAAATGAAACAAAACAAAATGAACATTTGTATTGCGTATATATTGTGTTTTGTAAATATAAACCATAAAAACTCATGCAAAGCAACAACAAAGTTGTCGTTTTTTATTTTATTTTTGTTGTTTGAGGCAAAACCAACACTATTTTATAAATATACATTTGTGTCGGTTTTGGTTTGAGGTTTTGGCAAAACCTATTAAACAAATAGGATTCATTCCATACTAATGTATCGTATTTTAACACTACGTTCGTATCAAAACCCTCTTTACTACAAGCCGTATTGTTTGCATACTCATGCTATACAAAAATATATACTTTGATTGTATTGTAAGTAGAAAATCGTATCGGGATATGATAGCGAATATTGTGTAAAAGAAATAAACAATAAAATCAAATAATGCGCATGCGTTTACAATTTTTTTTATTAATTTTATATGGAGTTTTGATAGTTACTAATACATCTAAAGTATATATTTTCACTAATACATTTTAAAAATACATGATGATGTGTGTCAACGAAAGTTACAAGACGGCTTGTAGTAAAGAGAGTTTTGGTTCGTATTGTAAGTGTCAGTATATGATAGCGAATATAGTGTAAAAAACAAAATAACGTTCGCATACTACAAAACAAAAGAGAATAAAAATTGTCAAAAAACAATGAAAATTTAAAATCCAAACAGTAGAGAGAGTAAAATGTTCATTTATAAATTTAGATTTAATGGTGTGCGACAATAAAGAGAATATAAAATTTTTTTTTGTATGAATTATTTTGATAGTACTAATACTGATGCACTGTTAAAAGAGAATTAAAAAAATAAATATAAAATTAATTTTTTTATATGGATTTTTAATTTTCGCCAATTATATTACGTATTTGTCGTAAAACGGTTTATTCAATTGATTTGTAATGTTTAATCAATTTTTTAAAAATCTAATTTATATTCTTTTTAAAGTTTTGTGTCAAATCTGATATTTCTATATTTATAAATTTATATTTAGGCATAGGATGAATTAATTAATTTGTAATTTTCAGACGAAACTAATCCAATTTATTACAGTCTATGGCTTGCAGAAATTATATTACTGTATAATAATGCTGTTATAATATTAAGAACTATTTAATTTATAATCCCAGGTGAAAATTAATTTAATTTATTACATCCTAGGGTAACTAGTTAATTAATAGATTTTGTTTTTAGAGAACTATTAGATTACAGATGAATGGCGGCATACTGGAGTTACTGATAAGAGATGACAAATTGCAAAGCGGTTCAATAAAATTATGATTGTCTACGCTAACAGTAGTTTGAATATTGGCTAACCGGGAAACCGGAACAAATATGTCATTACAGATCTACCTTTCCTTTCCTTACCCCTACAAAAAATTTACTAACTATTGGCCGCCAAGGTGTCTGTAACCGGGTCGATCTCAATAATTTAAATAGTATCCTGCCTTATCCTTTTAAGTATATGTAAAAACCGGTGTACGGTAGGCCCGGCACTTTCCGGGGTATCCTGCTTAATGCTTGGCCGTACATTCAAAATCAATCAATCAATCATCAAAATCAATTTTCGTGAAGGACAATTTGGGGCGGAACAAGGTTCGCAGGATCAGCTAATTTTATATAAAATTACGATTCTTGCATCAAAAATTGAAAATGACTTTTTAATGATTAATTTAGTAAGGGAAAACTTTGGTCTTATATACATAGTTCTGTTATAGTTTTTCTAATAGTTGGTTTGACACTACTGGATTTTTTAAGTACAAAGTACATACATATAAGTATATAATAGCTATCACGATGACAACGACATAAACACAACATAAAATTTTGTTCATAAAAAAGTAAAAATTTCTATTTAGAAAGGTGCTGGACGGGAGCTAAGTTTTGATGTGTCATCGAAACACAAGCCAAACTATTAAACATTGAAGTAAATTATAAATTTATTAATAAATTTGATAAATTTAACTTCTGAATCATATACTAAATAAACTGTATCGTCTTTTATGTATACATATGTTTAATGCATATATGTATTGAAAAGTTAATATATATGACACCCAATATGTTTATGGTTTTAGGGTAGATATATTTAAGGATGATGCAAAAAATTTATAATATTGTGCAATGCCATCGTTAAAAATCCATATATGGTGTATACTATATATACAAATATAAAGGCAGTCTTATAGATATACGAATTATATACTCGAATAATTAAATATGACAATATAAAATATTTATATAAACATTAGCAAGAAATTTATGGAATGTACCAGAAGATTTTTGTTTGGTGTGGATATCGCCTACACATGCCGTATATTATATTCAATTACGATGTATAATAAATAAACATGCGGTTTAAATGGAATACACTGGGTCTACGATAGGTAAACAAAAATTTAGTCGTAATGAGTAGGTTGTTAGTAAGCTTTATACCATTTTGCAGATGATGATGGTCATCAATTTTGATTCTACATAATTATAATAATGATATCATATACATATTCGTACAATGTGATGAAGTTTATTGAACTGTGGCAAAATTAATTTAGCAGATTTATTACTTTAAATATTATAGCATCATAATCTTTATAACATAAACCGAAATTTATGATATATTTAACTGGAATTTAAAAAATCCATTACTTCTTAATTAAAAATCAAAATTATTAATGGTGTTTGGTTCCACCTATTATATTTCAACACTTGTTGGTGGTGTGACAAAGAACTTGTAAAAACTAAATTTTTACTATTGCTACCAATGAAGGCGAGTGATTAGTGTTAAGGTCAATTTATTGCGTGTTACAGTAATTAAGATTTTCATTGTATAGTGTATAGTGTATTCATTGTAGTCTAAGCTTGATTTGTTTATTTTATTTTAGTTTATTAAGTGTTAGCCAAATATAGCAGTGATATATTTTAAATGAAGGTCTACGTAATACTAAAAGATTGGCGTAAAATACTAAAAACAGTAAATATATTTAGAAGTGACCTAAGACCTTTGTGTCACATAAGCAGAAACTTATCATACGAAAATAGTATTATTAAAAGTTATATCCATTAAATATATCTCTACAATGCCAGAAATGGTTATTCTGGGTAATTTGAGGGGTCTACTGAAATAACCTGGAATGCTAATGGACTTCTTCCAGGGCTAAAAATATTTTTGAATGCAGAAAAAATTGTTATATGCTTAATAGCAGAGAGCCATTTCTTGTTACCATTCTATACATTTAGCAGACAGAGCTAGAAGTGGAGCAACTATCTTCATTCGAGCAAACATCAAACACTTCGAAGATGTCAAACTCGAAATAGAGACAATGCAAATTGTATCACTTACCGTACAACTAAATAATTACAAGAAGCTGCGGGTTGCTGCGATTATTGTCCACTAAGGAATGGGCCCCAGTTTCGCCATAGGAGACTTCAATGCCAAATATATGCATTGGGGTTCGAGACTATTATCACCTAAAGGTAGAGAGCTCTTAGAAGCTGTACATCAAATAAACTACAAGTTTCATTCAAGTGGTATTCTTACTTATTGGTCAACTTTCCTGAAATACCTTTAGCTATTTATCATAGCTAAATGTATTTCAGGAAATTATATCCACATCGAATATATTGAAGGTTTATCCTCGGATCATTCTCCAATAATAATTAAAATCAGTGAAACAACGATTGAAAAAAGACGATTGAAGAACCATTGAGGAATATGTTAATAAACTGTTAATTAACAGTTAATTGAGGAAAGTATTAATCTTCAAGTCCCAATCAAAAACCAAACACAACTTGTAAGAGAAGTAGAGTTATTCATAAACAATATTCAGATCACAGCATGGAAAAGCACTCTTCCTGTCAAAAATAAACCTCACAATAATGAAACAATATATACAGGTAATAAGAAATTTGGACGGAGAAAAGCGGAAAGCTCGCAAAATCTGGCATAGAAATCGAGGACCTGAGAGCAAAACTATTTTCAATCAGCTCAAAAACAAGCTGTAGAAGTTAATACAAGAAACCAAAGCGGTAAGCTTCAACAAATATCTAATAAGTCTTTCTGGCCACAAAGAAAGTGACTATACCCTTTATGGAAAGCTACAAAAGGACTGAAAAGACCAAAAGAGCAGATGCTACCAATAAAAAAATCAGATGGTAATTAGGCCAAAAGCCCCAAAGCTAAAGCTGATCTTTTTACTGTGTTACGAAAGACATATACCTATTACTGGAGAAACAATCTTTGCGGATGGTATAGCAGTCTTGGCGGTTGGAAGTACAATCAAAAAGACAACCAGCAAATTACAGCACACTGTGAATGAGGTTGCCCACTGGCCAAAAATATTGAGAATAAAATTGAATGAGCCAAAATCAATTCACACAACCTTCAACTACGGCAAAATACATGGGTATGACGTTTTCATTTTTAAATGGAAAGAGCATGTCAAGAAAAAAGGCAAAAACTGGATATAGTTCAGAAAAATGTATTGGCTCATTGGAAGAAACACTGAGCTTACCATTCACAATTTGCTGCTTTTATACAGGCAAATACTTAACCCTGTGTGGAGCTATGGCACCTTGGTTTATTAGAAACGATAATCTACTTAGGGATCTAAAGATGGAAACCGTCAACTAATAAAAATTCTCCTGAACTGAATTGCATGAATTAAATGAGTTGAAATTAAATCCCGCACATACATATTTGGCATTTACAGATTATCTGGCACTGCTTAAATAATTTTTCATGAAGCATCCAAACACCTAACTTAGGAAATAATTAAAGTCAAATTATAAGTCCGCTATCTTCGAGAAAAAATATGGTAATTTCAGTTATATTAATTACCGGTCTGGTGATAATTTTATCAAATAACAAGATTAAGTCATGCTAAAATTATAAAATGTATCAATTTAAATAAGTTGTTCGTGGAATTGACCATCCTAATTGATGTTAATTTCTAATAGGTAGAATTAGCACAATTAATTTATTAGCAAATGCGGGCTTGTTTTTATTTCACTTAAATGCCAGAGACGGATTAGATGATTACGGTGGATAAAACATAATCTAACAAAATACGAAACCTTTGTGGCGAACTTATAGCAATACAAGAGTAGGACCTTGACGGATATATATCAGGGTCGAGGATAGAGTGGAAAAATATTAACTTTTTAACTAACGATAAAAACATCAACTAATTTTATCTTGAATTTACAACTGTGTGCGATGTTTTCGATTTAGGAGAACGACACCAGAAAATTAGTCTGTATGTTGTTACCAGAAGCTTAAAGTGCCTCAACCCTCTACAACTTCGCAAAAAACTAGTCGTATAATAGAAATTTCACTATATTTGTCTTTACTGTAACACGTTTCACTTGGAGCTGGTTACTGAACAACCAGCTGCTTTCCATAGCAGCATTTAAACGCTCCCCTTCTAGAAGAGAGTTACATTTAAAGGGTTCCAATGAAAGGGTTACAGTAGGCTACAGAAGAAACCAAAACATACAGAAAATTATGATACAAAACGGCACTTTATCTTGTCCAGTAGTTGCTTTTTCGGTGGAATCTTAGAATCGCGTCAAACAGACTAAAACTCATTTAAGTGAAGCAATACTAACTTATAAAGAGTTCAGGCCTAGAATAATACAAATTAGAGGAAAACTCAACCAGACCAATTTTCGAACTATAAAGTTGGCCAGGCTATTTCCTCATTGGGAACCACTGAATTTACTTCCCATATCAGACAAGACCAACTCTATCGTAATTCAAATATGGAATATGCCTTCAAGGATGACCCAATAATATTGGAATATATTGTTATAGAAAGAGCTAGCAAAATGCTAAACGGACAAATATCAATAATGTCCGAGCGACATCTTTTTTAGGTAAGGAAATTGTAGAAGCCAATTAATATTTTCAATATATCATCATTGCAGAGAATTCAATTACTGAAATCCCAGTATTGCTTGAAATGTCAAGGCTCATTTGAAATTATTCCTTGCTTTGTTTGGGTTGTTAGTATATCGGGTTTTCCAATAAGGACTTTTTTTCAATAAAACGCAAACCATTTGAGATATCTCTAAAATTTTATTATTGGCTACAATCAAAACATTTTTGTATGGAATTCGACATCGTTCATATGTCCACCATGGGCACGTTTGCAAGTGGCGATTCGTTGAACTCAATTTTCGATGACTCGGCCATACTTTTCGATGGAAACGGCCGCTATATTGGCCCCTCTAACGAAGCTTATAGCATCCAGCAGCGAAACGGCCACAAATAAAGAAGAAACATTAAAAACTATTCAATTTGTTATAAAAATATCACAAGTTTTAAAATAAAGGCAGTTTTTTGTAAGTGCTTAAAGTGCTTCAATGCAAATTTAATTTGACCAAACCCAACGAAAAAATATATTTATACGTTTAAGGACATATATTTTTAAAAGTTAAATTTTAACTATATCCTAATTAGTTAAATTAACTTAATTATTTAAATATTTGCCACAGGAACAAATTATAAGGTTGATACATAATAATGATCCACTTATTATGTTGTTTGTCGTTTATAAATTAATGTAGATATAGTAACGCTTTTTTAAAGAAAATTAAAAAAAATTGCACAAAAAATTGGAATTACATGTAATCAAGAAATGTGGATTTTAAAGGGATGGAATTTAAACGATTAAGATTATTGAACTTTGACACAGTAAAATAAATGCTAGATTTTAAAATATATATTTTTAACTTTAGTAAGATATACTTTTAAGCATGTCTTCATGTCATTAGGGCAAAGAAACATAAAACAAAAACATAGCCAATTTATTACATAATTCTAATATTAGAACAATTTAAAATATGTTATTTAATTATAAAACTAAAAGTCCTTTAACTTTTTATGTTCTATACGTTATCTTATTATTTTATGTATATAAAGATATGCTTGAATTGAGCATAATAATAAATAAACATTTTTTTTATCTTTATTCAATTAACGTAAAATTTACCTTACAAAAGTTTTTTTATGTTTTTATGTTGCTTTTTTTTCGAGGACAAATAAGTTCATTGAATTTTCATAAAAGTTGTAATTTATTCAAATGGAACATAAAAATTCAAAATAAAACTTAAAATGAAAATTACGAGTATGTAGACTATTTTGTCTATAAATAACTTTTGCTTTATGTATGTATTTTTTTTGTACATAGTTTTATGTATAAAAAAAACATAAATAAATATTTATTGCGCATTCGGATTACATATAACAATTTTATAGTTTAGACGAACGTGTTGTAAGCGATATAATGCTATCCAATTAACAGAAATCTATGAACAAATGTAGAACATATAGTTCTCGATCAACAACACGTATATGTTTAAATATCGTTGATTCGATCTAAGGAGCTTTTACCGGTGATAGTGTAACATACTGTCAATAATTAATTTAAATTCATAAAATATAAGTTCTACATATAAGTTCTAAATATAAGTTTTCCAAACTATTTGGAACTTAATAACTTGAGTTCCAGATAATAAAATTGTTTTAACGCTTTATAGTAGGTACCGCATATTATGCAATGACCACTTTAAATTACACGTGTTGATAAATTTTATTATTTCTCACGATAAAATGACTATATTTCTGCACTTTGAGATATTTTATTTAAATTCAATTTTCGTGTTCGCACTAAAAGAAAAATGGCGGGAAAAGTAAAATCGACGTACCACGACTTTGGCTGTCTCTAAACCCATTAAATTGATAAGCCCTTGTGGTTGGGGGTACTTCTGTGCCTCATAAAATAGCTTTTAACAAGTATGTTGTCCTTAGAATTCAACCACAACATCCTTGACTTTTCGTAGGAGGCCCATCCTTTTAAGAAACTTCACTGTTAAAAAGCTTAACTAAATAAAATATGGATAACTCCACCCCCGCTTATGTTAATGGACACGCAGTTTAGGATGGATACGTGGAACGTGCAGTTACTAAGAAAACCAAGCGCGTTTAATGACACTATATGAGCCATGAAAGAATATCGCTTCGAATCCGTTACTCTCTAAGAAACTCAATGGCCCAAAAATTGGAGACCATGTGTCCCAAGGCTATACGTTGGTTTTATCCAACTGAAAAACTTTATATTCGATCTTATTCGGTTAGTATGGCAAAACGAATCTATACCTGATGGTTGAAAAGTGGCCGCGTTATGCCCTATTTTTAAAACAGGAGATCGTAGATAATGCAAAAACTATCGCGACATAGCTCTCTTCTAAATATAGAATTTATCTTTTGTAAAAGTAAAACACCTCAGGACCTCAAAATCAATGAGTCAAAAACAAAATATATAATCACTGGTTTTAGAGACCCAGACACATTTTAGTAGTATTGACCACACATTTGAAAGTGTGAAGAATATCTGGTATCCCGGGACTCTATTTATATATAGTTGCACACATCATAATTGTGTCAAAAATTTTCTGATGTCGTTCATGTAATTAAATGCCAGCGAGTTCGCTGGCTCGGTCACGTTGTGCGAGCCGATCTTGAACGGAAAGTGCCGCGGTCTTTTGAGAGAAGAGCCGCCATTTGGCAGACGCAGAAGTCGCTATCAACGACAATGGCTCCTCGGAAAGAGAATAACTTGTCTTCTTCGGGTTGTCTAGAACCATACGAAAGACAAGCTTGGGGTCAAACCATGGAGCTGCATTTTGAATAAGGTAAGGACCTGCAAAAACCTTCGTATATGTAACCTTTCGTATACGGGTACTATTACTCGTACTATAGTGGTTGAGAAGCAAACTTTTGGACGGAGGGGCGGGGTGAGTCCATAGACTAAAGCAAAAAAGTTAGCAAATAAATCACTTGTGCGTAAAGAGGAATTAGCAAGAAAATTTTAAGCATGGACGAAGGAAACCCAGAAAAAAATTTTATACAATTTTAAAATCTCCAGTACATGTTCGGGTTCGATGCTAAGCTCTCTTCAATGCGCAAAAGATAGTTATTTTAAAGGAACCAATTCAGGTTTTTAAATTCTTTGCGACAAGCAAAAGCTGAATCAATTTTATCGCCATGTATACTGTATAATGTATGACCTTATTTCACAACATTTAACACATCTCTATTATACTATCCACTTTTGAAAAAAAAAAAAAGAATGGCGATGATTGAACACCTGGAATGTTTATTTAAACCCCAGTCAGCGATGAGAAACTGTCGATAACAGTTTAAACAGTTTAAGGATTTAATCAATTATAGATAAGTTAAATAAAAAGCTGAAAAACTCAACAGCGCTATAGGTTTTGACTTAATAATAGAAGAGGTACTGAAATAACTTTAAAAAACGCAATTATTAAGCTTTTTAAATTAATAAATACAGCATTTAAAATTAAATATGACCGACCAATTGGTGTACGTGCTTATAAAGCTGCGGTGTTTAGGACGGGAGGTACAATCGTTCATGGCAGTAAGGCCTAGCTGCACCAATGCAACATGAATCAAAACGAACTGTATTAAAAACATTAAAAAAAATTAAATATGTACGAAAAATAATGGAAGGTGGCTGAATTCATAAATCTCAAACCAAAAAAACACCAACACGGAAAAAAACATCGTAAGGACCAATACCATTATTTTCAGTAATTTCTAACGTATTTGAAAATGCACTTCCCAAGAGACTTCTGCCAATAATTGGATTCAGAAAGAAGCACTCTACAATCGACCAGGTGCATATAGGATCCTAATGTAATTAAACAAAACCACTCGAAAAAATACAAATATCCTCAAGAGTATTCCGTGACGTCGCACAAGCTTCTGATAAAGTGATCATGATGTAATGATCACGATGGAAAGCCCATATCATTAACTACGACTAAATCTTCATAAAATTTATTGGTTAATAGGTATCAATAGTTTATAACAAGGACTTATGAACTATTGCTGTATACATAAGCAAATCCTAAAACCTGTGTGAATCTACGGAATTCAGCTCTGGGGCTGCTTCAAACATAGAAACATCGATAAAATGCAAATATTTCAAAATACAACTTTGCAAACTAGATGCATTTGACTTGAATTCTCAGTGTTGCAAGCGTAATGCAACATTAGGCTAGGAACCATCAAAATAGACTCTAAATGCATGCTAACATAGAAGCATCACAGCTGCTAGATAATTCGAACATTGTCAAAAAGCTTAAACTACCTAAGCTTTTTGAATTATTTATGTATATACTATACATATGTAGATTACAGTTGAATGGTGGCACACTGGCGTTGCTGATAAGAGACGCCAGATTGCAGAGCATTTCAGAAAAAATTGTGATTGTCTTGTAATAATAATAGTTGAATATTGGCCACCGGGAAACTGGACCAATTCTGTCATTACTAACTTAATTTTCCTTTCCCTACACTACAAAAAAATACTAATTATCGATCGTTTAGGTGTCAGTAGCCGGGTCAAGTCTGTCATAACTAACTTTCCTTTTACTTCTTCGGTTTTGTTATATGTAACACGGGTGTACGGTGGTGCCCGGCATTCCGGGAGTTCCTGGTCCGTCCTTGGCCGTACATTCTAATCAATCAATCAAAAAAGTTAGCCGCTCAGGCTTTCATACATTTGTTTTTCACCACGTAAGCTAAACGATTCACAAAAAAATTATTTACCACATTTCATCATTAAAATTTCCAAAAAAGTACAACTACCATATCTGTTGGTATAGTCCATGAAAAATATAATTGTGCCGAACGACCGATGGATTTAATTTATTTGTAGCTATGGTTTACAGAAACGCAAATAAGTGTGAAAAAAATTGACATTTAAAAAAATCTGCATTATCTCAGGTAATACCTGGAAAATATTTTTTTGTGCATCCAATAGTTCTACTATGAGGTGTTTCAGCCTCATCCATTCTTTCTGGGACATCCTGTATAGATGAAGAGACAAACGGACACTCCACAATTGCACTGTTACATACTAATTTAGAAAAAGACCAGGTTTTGAGTTATTTTAAATGTTTCTTACAAACATAAAATAAATCACAAAACGAGTCAAATTTATACGCTATCCAAAAAAAAATGTAAACCATCCGAAAATTTAAAACTAGGATTTTTTAAAGAAATTTGTTGGTATACATGATTCATTGCCTGAATTGTTTTTTTTTCAGAACAGCAGTTATCGATTAATGAGCAATAATGCCACTAAAACGAGACATTCCTATAGGGACAATATATTCCGTTAAAGCCCCATAAACGGGGATTTTAATTATTTATTGTATATAGAACCTCGGAAGTTTGTTATATACTTTTGAATTAAAAACAAGGCAAAATAATGACGATAAAAATCATCATCTACAATTGGAGCCTTCACATCAAAGCTATATAAAATAGTGTTCGACAATATTATTCTTTAACAAACCGTCTTGTTATAGGGGAAGTTCGATAAAATCGATTACCTTATTTCAAGTTCTTAATTTAGAGTTCGCGACTACAAATTATTTTAAAGACATTGTTGCAGTATTATAAAAGTGAAGATAATGGTTATATGGGTGAAGTTGACTGTTTACTTTAGACAGTAATATGGGTCGCTAAAAAAATAGGTTGCTAAGCTGAACTTATCCAGAGAAAGATGCTAGACACAATAAGAAATGAGTCTCAGAGGAGTCTTTACACCACCATTGACTACTAGAAAGCAATAGAAAACACCAGCAATGGTGTTGGTTTGCGCTGGCGCCCCGGCCGATGGACGATCTTATCCATTTTTTTTAAACGTAGCATGAGGATAAACGCATTTGTTTATCGTGGAACTATTTTAAAAAACGTACTTAAGGCTTGATCGGGCAAACATGTCAACTACAGACCCTGGAGAATCCAATAGAATTTTGCACTTTCTCTACTTCTATGTCTGAGATTTTGCTACTTCTATGTCTGGGGCATTTTAAGATTAACGTTTGCATTAAAAATTACCAAAGTGTCGATCGTTTCAAGCAAGCTATTTCCTGGGAAAGGCAGTGTATTTCGAAAGCTCATAAAGCATCCAATGCCATTTCCGGCCGACTAAAGGCCATATAGTTAAGGCAAAAGGAAACTATATCGAACAAAAGTAAATTTGTTTTAAAATGTTAATGTGTTTGTTGATTTTTCATCAATAAAATTTAACGAAAATCGATGGCTCATTGATGTTCAAAACGACTTAGCTATACTTTTAGCTGTCTTTAACCATACAAAAATCTGTTTCAGGTATCTTTATATATATATTTCAACAAATAGTGGCCGCAAAAAAATATTCACCAACAGAACCAATTAAATATTTTCCATCCAACATAAACACCATAAATGGGAAAGTCATTTCAATTTTTACTTTAACATTTTGTAAGTTTAAAAGAAACTTTCTAATTTAAACGGTGTGTGGTAAAATTTCTTTACTTAATTGCATTACTCAAATATATAAACTATTTAACAAACAGAAAACACTTTTGACATAATATTATGTAATTGACATTTGAACTGCACCCCAAGTAACCTTAATAAATTTTGTAAATCTAAAATTTATAAAATTTCTAGAATTTTTAAATTTAAATCGGTGCTGCTTAAATTTCTATTGCAGCAATTTTTAAAATATCATTTAAAATTTTGTAAAATTAAAATAAAAAAAATCTAATATTTAAAGAAAAAATGTTATTTTACCAAACAACGATGTGACTAACAACTGCTTAACTACGAATGTGTCGGCTTTAATCCTAGAAAATATGAAAATGTGGTTTTAACAGGTTAGTTAAAACCTCATTTTGAGAAATAAACAATTGAATTATTGAAAGAAAAATTGAATAGTCGAGTTATTTCAAGAAACGATAATGTCATTGGGATTATATGACAAGTTAAGTCTAATAAAAATAAATCCACAATCGATTTCTGGATTACAGGTTGAAACTATTGGTGTCATTGGTGAGAAAGAACCATAACTAATGTGGGAATATAGTATAGCTATTGAAAAGTTAAAAAAAAAATTGTTTTCTATGAAAATACAAGTGGTCGTCATTTGTCAGATATTTTTCCTATATAAATGGCCTAACTGATACCATAACTCCGCCATTATACGAGACTGGAAGTATTTATGCGTTGGTGGTATCGATCCATCAGTTTTACCATCATCTAACCTCACATACATATATTCTAAGTTAGAAAGTGTTCCTCCAGAAGATATAGAATGAAACTTTTGCTGTATAACCAGAAGGACCAGTTAGACGACAGCAATCTTACCGAAATTTCATTCAAAATTGGCTTAAATAAAACGGACTCTATAAAACTGAATAAGACTTTTATGTGGCCAACAGCGAATATAGTATTTCCCGATCCAACAAACAAACAATCGCTTAGCCAAGTCAAGTGCCAAAAAATATACGAAGCAGCCGATGTTTAACATTTAATTCCAAAACGCAAGTTCTAAATCAAAGACGCTCTAGATCAAAGAAGCGTTTTGTTTATCCTGGAAGGCAATTTCGACATAATTTGTATTATTGAGACTTCTCTGGCCATTATCTTTATAACAGAGCAATATTTTCCATCCTATTATACGGCTGGACCTTCAGATTGACACTTATGCGAACGGTGGTGCAGCTTTTTATCCTATTGTCCTAAAAATGGCTGCGAGTGCAATCGCGTGTCCTATATATCACCAAAATTTGTTCCTTGCTAGAACAACTAACATGTTCAATCAATAAACCTATTTGTAATCAGGATCTCGATGTGACGTTGAAAATTATAAAGGAATTTGCATACGGTCTGCTTTACCTTAGCTTTTTGAAAAATGGCAATGGCTAAATTGATCTTTCACATTAAGCAATTGTGTCGGCATAGATTTGTTTCTAGCAGATCAACTATCACTAATCTTTTGATAATATAAAATTACGTTTCATGTGCACTGTTAGCTGATAGTAATATTCAGATAATATAAACTAATATGCTCTTTGATAATAATATTCAGCAAATTAGGTGCCCTGGATTGTAATTTCCTTCCGATGGAGTAGATCAAATCCTATTTAGAATCCAAAATTCAGAATGTCAAGGTAGATAATTGTACTTCCCAAACTACGAGTGTCAGGTGTTTCTTAAAAACTTAGGCTCTTTGTTTATTTATAAACGATGTGGTTAACTGATTTATTTACCGAGCAATTGGCGCAGTGGTTACAGAAGCGGTGTTTGGGACGGGGGAGGTACCGAATTCGAATCCCAACGGGGGAGGGTTGCAAAAGGGATTTTTCATCACCTGATTACGATCGGTGATGACGATAAACACAACTATAACCGCCCGTTGGAGTGCATAATCCATGGGCCGAACCATCGTCCATGCCAGTGCTGGCTGGAGCAATGCAATGTGCAGATGGATATTTAAAAATTGCGAACCTGTATTCGCGCGTCCTCGATTTAGCTAGTAATGGCGTAAAGTAGGACGTTAAGTTAACCGCGAAAGAGTTGGGAGAGCTTCGGCCCCAAAAAATTGCATAGGAATAAACAAACTGATTGAGACATTCGGATATTTCTACTATATGCGGACGACATAAAAATATTCAAAACGATTTCGAATGCCGAGATTGTCAAAATATTTCCAGTCTGCTCTAAATAACTTTTTCTTCTGGAAGGATGGATCTGGGGATTATCCCGAATTAATCATTTTGTAAACATTTTTTTTAAATCCATAGCACTTAGATATAAAATTAGAAAGGAATAAAGGTTTTTAGTCTTCTAGTTTTTTACTAGTTATATACCAAGGGGAAAGTCTGGTCATTCAATTTAATTCACATTCGCCTACTCCGAATAAAAAAATGCGATTTTAAATTTATTGGTTCCGGCGAATTTGATTTCTAGATTATATTGGTGCGCATTCTGTTTTAAATTAGGTGGGGACCTTGTCAACCCAGGCATAAATCCATAAAGTTCCGATGCACAATTAATTATGACAAATAATTATTGGATAGTCCATTTTCGTCCACAATCCTTCGAAAAGCTCGGTTTTGGACCCGATCGAGTGGAGTTAAATCAGTTTTTGGAGCACCTGCCCAAATCTGAGAATTATACTTTAACTTAGGTTTTATACAGGCCTTATATATTGTAAGTGTTTCTAATGGAGTAAAGTAAAACTTACATCATCTCAAAAATTTAAGACATCTGGCTGAGCAGCTTTGTTCTTTGTTTATTTGTTCAGCCAAAGATATTTTCTTTCAAGTTGGGCCAGAAAAACACAGGATTGAATTCAACCCAGTTGGCTTTATACTTTATATTTAAGAACTGTATTGATATCTAACGTAATATCTGCATAACTTTTTTTTGCGAGTACGTCGTTTCGCGATTAAGACAAATGTTAACTGTAAGAGGTGGAAAGTGAGCTGTAATAAGAAAAAGGGTCGAAAAAATTACGGCTTCCTGAAGGACACCAGCGTTTAAAAAATGTCGAACGGAAGTCGCGCATACAATTAAAGAACCGTAAAGACCACTGCGATCAAATGCCTTCGAAATTTTAGCGCAATAACTTGTGATTCACCAGATTGATGAATGCATCTTGTTCAATTGTTGTCACTGAACAATGTAATCAATTAAGCTCACGCCTTCCGGGAAAACCATATTAACGATCGGAAATAAGATGGTTAACTTCCAAATATTTAGTCAGCTGGAAATTGATTATGGTCTTAATTACTTTGAAAAGCACCGATACGGTAGCGATTGAAGGATAATGCGGATCCGTTTTGATTCCATTTTTTGGCACCGGATTTATGTTAGCAAATTTCCAGCTGGAGTGGGAAATACCAGTGGACATTATAGGTCGGTGGAACAAATATGATAGTGGATTTGACCTTGTGTAAGGACCTTAGCGACAAATCTAGGCCTGAATCTAATCCAGTGCATTGGCGAGCTGGCTAGAAAATAAATCGGTGATGTTAAGAATCAGTTAAATTATATGTTGCTTAAAATTTTCGGTGGCAGAGATGAGCTTTTTCTTGGCCAGTAGAAAAACTATAGTCACCATCTTTTAGAGGTGGTATAGATGATTTCCTACTATGCAATAAGTTTTCCTCGACTTTATAAGCAAATGACCAAAATGTCTGATTACTAGAACCCAGTTTTAAGAGATTTGTCGTAGCTCTTCTCTAAACTTCTTTTCCAGCTAAATTTTCAGTTGATGTTTTTTGCCAAAGAATGTCTGTTTTTTAAGCGTAGAAAGACAGCAATGAATGAACTGTTCCATTCCTGTGAGATTCACAGTCGAAACCAGAATGGCTGCACTACTAGTACGGTACCGAAGGCAAAACAAGAGTACCATTCGAACTATTGAAAGAACTTGTTCATTCCCTTCCAGTCCGTATTTTTATTTAAAAGGTGTTCACGGCCGTTACGTTTAAAAAAACTTTGTTTGTCTCATTTGTGCGTTCGCAGCTAGAGTACAGTGCAATAATTTAGGGTTCTGTGCATACTAACTATTGTAATTGTATATTGAAAGCGTCCAAAAGCGTATCTTGTTAGCTCTTCGAAGACTTCCTAGAGACGCTAATCAGCCTCATTTCACTTTCCACCTTATTGTGGTAGGTGGAAACTAATTTCAAAAGCTTGAATTGTCTGCTATCTTTTCAACTGAAATTACTGTTTCGTAATTTCATGCATTCTAATGGTGAGCTTGTAGGTCACGCATCGGGAACTTTTAACAAAGTACTTGACTTTAATTTGTCGAGAAGAGGTTGATGTCTAAAATTTTATTAAGTTTTGGTAGTTTTTAAATATAAATTGTGCATTAGTTGCACAGTTTTTGTAAAAATAGTTGGTAAATAAATAAATAAATAATAAGTGTAGTTTTATAATATATACCTAATTATAAGTTAAAAAGGCGAATAATAAATACATTTTTCTGTATACATCAAAAAAACAAACTAAGGCTTCCCTAAAAGAAAATTACATGCCATCAGAAAAATAATTTTAAACTGAATAAAAGAAAATTATTGAAAGGACACACCTCTATATAGGAAAATTTCTTTTAAAATAAAGTTACGTAAGCCTAAAAAAAAAAATTATTTATATCGAATATAAAATTGTACTTACGAAACAAGCCTTCACTGACTCCCAAACGTTTTTAGCAAATACTTCAATTGCCGCAATTTTGTCAAATTATCCGTCAATGTCGTTCACTTCTGTGAATTTTGATCTCGTGGAGTTGTGTTGTTTTTTATTATATATTATCGATATTATAGTTATCCTTATAATTTTCTTTATTACATTAATTTTTTTTTACATATATAAATCTTATTATTCGTATTTTTTTTTGTATCGTCGTCAAAATAAATTAAAAATTTAAAAAATTGAAAACAACTTAAACCGCACAAAAATTAATTACCAAAAAAAAAAATCGAAATTAAATTAAAAAATCAAAAACCGGGATAAAATAAAAAAAAGTTAGTATAAACTTTCTTATTTACTATTTTTTTTTTTGAAAACTTTTACAAGCAACTTACTATTCCGAAATTAAAATAATTTTGTATTAGAATTTAATATAATTTTTTTTTTTTAATTTAATTTAATTATAATATTACGTTTTTGTTTTTAAGATTATTTTATTTGTTTTTGTTAATAAATATATATCTGTTATAATATTAATACATATATAATAAAAAAAATTATGTTTCTTTAATTTAAATAAAAAGCGACATATCCCGATCTCTACACATTTTTATAAAAAATGTTAAAATTTTTTTTTACGTGATCTACGGCTGTTTTAAGAAATGTGTTGATACTAGACGATAGTTTAGCATGTGAACTGATTCACTAATACTTTTCGGCTGTTTTAATTAATTTTGAACGCCAAAAGTATCCAGTTTTTTTTATAGTCTTTTTAACTTTTTTTAATTGTTTTGATTTAAAGTCTTAAACTTTTTTCTAGCTTATGTATATAGCACAATTTACTTATTGATTGGATAATATAATCGTACAATTAAACATAATTCACAGTAAAATTAAATTAAAAATATTAATATTTTTATATTTATTTAGTTATTATTCCTTCCTTTATTCACAGTTGGAAAATTTTTCTGCAAATAAATAAAAACGAAAGAAAATTGATTATTTATCGAGTATATAACGATAAGTTAAAAATGAAGCCTACATTTTTATTTTTACAAAACAATAATCGCATTTGCAGTATTTTATAAAAAAAAACAAAAAAATCAAGTCAAATAGGATTATATACGAAAATAATTTTTTTTTTCAACTTGAAAACAAAGAAAACCTAATTTTCCACAAACCGACAAAAAACAACAAAAACTTTTTTTTTATATACCTTAACACTATTTTTGTTATCTCCTTGTAAATATAAATTTAATTTATGAACGAAACAAAATAAAAAACAGTACACCAATTTGATTTTCTCGAAATGATTAATTAATTAATGGTTAGATAAACAATATTAAAATTTTTTTATTAATTAAAAATTAAAAATATTACTTTGACAATACACATCATTTTTTAACTAAATACTTAAAGTTTATGTATTGTTTTTCTCTTCTACTATATTTCCTTCTTTTGGAAATGAAAAGCACAATAATGATGAAATTTTTTTTCTATAATTACGCGTATGCGATGTATGTGCGAGACAAGAACACCATGGTTTATAGGAAAAAAAACGGAAAACTTTACAAAACAAAAACAAAAAAAAGTAAATTTGATCGATATTAAAGCAGAGACATGCGCAATACAAACATCTTGTGAGAAAAATTGAAAATTTTACAAAACAGGGTGATTGTATTGTGTCACGTATCTATATAGTAGTTTCCTTTTCGCTTTTGTCTATTACGACACAAAAAAATATGGAACAAAAGGGAGAGCATTTACAAATTACGTATTTTTAATTTGGAATTCTCAATATTTTGACTGTGGGAAAATTTTGATCATCTATATTATAAAGTGTAATGCATAAATTTTACTAAATAAAACTAAATCATAATATTTTAATTCATAAAAATTAGTAAATGGGAGGTGGGGGAAACCTTATAAATGTTCGAAAAAAGTGGATTATTTGATTATGTTAATAATAAACTTAATTATATTATCTCATCACTGAAAATAGAAAGTTCTAACTAATTAGATGCTGACGTTAAAACTTTTAATATAATCTATAAAAGTACTAGACCAAAGAAAAATCGATGATCTGAAAATAAATTAAATAAACTTGTCTACGAAAGGTATATAATGTTAAAGAAAATTAATAAACTGTCCTGATGATATCCCCCACCCTTTAGTTTTTTAGATGACAAAAATTAATAAACAAATAGAACTGCTTCTGATAAGAGAATATTAAATTACGACTAAACTTTAAAATAGCTTATCCGGTAGGGGCGTTCTACGCATCCTTAAAAAATTATCAACCAAAAAAGAGGCGACATTTGTATCTTAACAACATCCGGTGACACGCATCCTTAAAAAACATTGCCATACTGACAAAACGTTACAAGACTCTACTAATGGTTACGAATACGCGGTTGTGCCCAAGGCAAAATGTTGCGTTACAGTGGAGATGAATTTGGTATTCTTGTCGTTAAAAAAAATGTTGGATTAATACGTGTTAAGGACGTAAATGTGCCAAGTGTCAATTTCTAAGGTAATTTATCAGTTATCACTAATCTACGGTGGGAGTTTTCGTACAAAATACGGACCACAGGAATAGAATCTTACAGGATCGAAACGATAGCCTCCATTTTTAAATTCCGCTAAAAAACAAATCCTTTTTTTAAATCTAATTTTGTCAAAATGCTTATAATCAAAATGTTCCTTTTTAGAATCTTACTTTTACTAAAAAACAGAAATCCAGCTTTTAATATTTTTTTAAATTAAATAATAAAATTAATTTTGAAAAGGACCAGAAAAGGCTCCTGGAAAGGTAAATAAAAGAGATAATATGTACATGATTACTCATTTATTGTTCTGACAACCCGAAGAAGACAAGTCGTTCTCTTCCCCGAAGAGCCAATGTCGACGACAGAGAGCATTGCATCTGCTAAATGGCCGGTCTCTTCTCATAGATCGCTGAACCACCCATTTAGAACCCATATCGGAAACTTGTAACTCCTTCAAATATGGGGTTACCACTGCTAAAATCCCCTGCGTCTTGGTCTCTAAAACCAGTAATTATATATTTTGTTTTAGACTCATTGACTTTGAGACCAACGGAGGAGGAGAATCGTACAATTGTATCCTATAGTTCTATGACATCGTTGCCTTTATACACAGATATCATGTCCAATTATACACAGATGTCATTTGCAGATGCCAGAACCTTATTGAACTAACGCTACACCGTGTTGTCCTGCGGTGTTTCACTTTTACGAATGATAAATTCTTACATTAGATTAAAGAGTATCAGGGAAAGAGGATCTCTTTGCCGTACACCAGAGCTAACTGCAAACAATTCTGATAGCTTGTTCTCAACTTGGACAAATCATTGTGATTTCATTACTGGCATTTCACATAAACACTCATATTTATCAGGCATTTCCAGATATCGCAAAACTATAAGCTACCCGATGGATTGAGGCATAAGGGCTTGTTGAAAATCCAAGAATATCTGATGTACGTCACGAGCGAGCTGCTTCCTAATATTTAGAAAGAATCATTCTCATCGAAAAAAATTGTTCAGTGACTGACCGAATCGGATAAAATCCTCCTTGATAGTCACCTGCAATTTCTTCCTCCGCCTCGAGAGTGATCTCTTCAATATTACGTAAGACAGTACTTTGTTTGCTCTGGAAAGGAAAGCTTTGCCGTGAAAGTTTTCGAGCGATCTACTTTTTTTAAAGGGCATAATTCAGCCATTATTCATTCATCAGGCATAATTTCGCTGTCATACTAATCGAATAAGGTCGAAAAGATAGATCTACAAAGTATCCCCTCCGAATATCAAGAACTCGGAATTAATGCAATCAACCACAGGGAAACGGTTCCTTTTTAATTCGGCATGGCCAGAGTAAATTCCTTGCAGAATGGGTCCTCTATGCACATCTCCGCAGTCGGTATTTGACAACTTCTAATTTTTATTTAAAATTAAAATTATTTCAAAGTATTACTAAGTAACTTCTGCTTTCCTTTTTTTGATCCGAAGTTTTGTAATTATCATCTCTTTAGACAATTTTTCTGATCAATTTGTAAACCCCAATATGAAGTTTACCTACCACAATTTTTAAGCCAGCTAATAGCAATATTCTACAGAACTGTGGGATATCGAAAAATTTCTAGTGTGCGCCTTAGACACGCTTAAAAAATTTGGAGTATACTGCGACTTTGACCGATTTGGTAACTGGTTTACCTTTTTATATATTTTTTCAAACCATTTTCCAAAGCAATGGCCTTGAACTGCTGGAAAAAAGTTTTGGCTGCCGAAACGCTGGTTTTTAAAAAATTAGAGATTTAGGTAATATTCATGGGAATAAAAGAGATATCGCAGGCACATTTACAGATTTCGTAAAATATTTCTTAAAATGTGTTTTTAGATTTTGCGCTTATTACACAAAATATATGCTGTACTATTTCATCTCCAATTTTACCGGTAGACCGGAAACTTTTGACACTTTGAACTTTTAAAACTTTTAGCCAGTCATGGCTATGGTTAGAAGAAAATTTTACTACTTGAAAAAGTGTCAGCCTTGTTAAATACTTGAGAATCTTTATATATTGAGTATATCGGTCTAATAAGCACTCATATACCTAGCCGTGGTAAAGGCATTTTTAACATCCAATGTGGCCACCGCACAATATTTTTGGGAACCTTCT
Organism: Tipula confusa; assembly: GCA_963556175.1. Classification (NCBI taxonomy): domain Eukaryota; kingdom Metazoa; phylum Arthropoda; class Insecta; order Diptera; family Tipulidae; genus Tipula; species Tipula confusa. The sequence goes on from OY744477.1 coordinate 75,754,758, forward strand.
TTCCACCTGACACCACTGACCGCTCTAGATATGCACCACGGACCGTAGTTGGCAACGCTATATTATTTAATCAGGACCGGAATTTTTTTGAAGTACTTAAAGTTAGATGTCGCTACTAGTATCGTTTTTAAAATAATCAAAATATTTTTATATTTATAATCGATTAAATGTCCCATATTTATCCTAAATTTTGACGTTATTCCATCGACCCGACACCTGGAACTTCAATAGGTAAACTGTTTTTTTTTTATGATGGTAGAACTATGTGTATTTATACTATGCACAATCAGCACATCTCCAAATGGAATTCTATTTCAGCCTTATTCATATAGTTTTACTCAAGTTTCATTCGCAAAACAAGCCAAACTCTGTGATTGTATTACAAAATGCGAAACACATATTTAGAAATCTCCTAAGAAATTAGTATGGATTTACAAAAAAAATTATAACACTATTACGGCCACACTAAATCTTGTTTAAAGTAAATATATAGCCTTTTGAAATTAAATTTGCTATCTCATGTCTAGTTTTGGATTTTAAAAAGGTTTTTGACTGTGTTACTTATACTATATCAATAAGCTCACCAGCTATGGAATTTCTGGCAATGTTTTAAAATTGTTGGATAGTTACTTGTCGTATAAGAAGCAAACTTTTCGCATGAATCCTCTGATATTAATGTTTCCGTTGGTGTTCCTCAAAGGTTTATTTTAGATCCTACCCTTTTTGAAAAAGGGTTTGACACTGACTGGTTTTAACACTGCTATTATTAAATTAATTAAACATCAGGAATGAAATAATCCCAACTCTTATCTTTACTGGACAAGTCACATTAATGGAATTTACCAGAAAAGTTCTCCTATCATAGGAGTTTTTTGGTGTTTAATTTTTAGAAATCAATAAAGTATAATCTATATTTTAGTTTCACTCAACTAAATTTGACGGACCTAATTCAGGTAAGGGGTTCTTCAAGTAAAATTCATTTAAATGACTTATAAATTCCACAAAATGAAGCATTAAAATCAATTAGAAATTTACCAAAGCTTAAGTAATCTCCTATAGTAGGAAAATTCTTCCTCTTACAGATTATCAAGACGTGGTCGAAAAATCATATTTTCAGACGAAACGCATTTCTATCTCGGGGGCTTTGTAAACAAGCAGTACTGCTAGATTTGGGATTCAGAATAGCTACAGATAATCGTAGAGGAGTCAATTCAAACCAATTTTAATGGCCACAACCCGACGGTATGAATGTGGACGCCATTTCGTTTCTACAAAAGATGACACCACAGTCATACACGCCGACAGGAAATTGATCACTTGCTCACCAAATTGACACCCGTTTGACGCCGTTGGACTGTTATCTATGGGGTTTTGTTAAAGATAGATGTTATGTGGACAATCCAGAATCATTTCCAGCTTTAAAACATAACATTGCGGTTATTATTCGCGAGATAAGCATCAAAATCATCGAAAAAGTTCTTGAAAACTGGACTTACAGGAAGGCTTTGCTACCGTTGCTAACAGCAGCACATAAAATTATGCAGATGGCTGGTGCTGTATGGAATAACTTTTAATTTTTAAAACTTAGGAGTTGGCCTCTGCAACCCATTTATTTACATTTTAATTTTCGAAAATGAGTAGCGATAAAAGCGTATTTAGCCGTATCGCTAACAGTCGAACCACCAACTGACCTTTGTCAATACCAACACCGAACTGCACGAACTGTTTTGAGATTCAACTTATGAGTTAGGCGTGACAAAATGAAGTGGTCTTGAAAATTAGAATATCACCTGCAACGCCTAAATACTAATGAAAAATTATAATATAAGGTAAGCAGATCGAAGCTGTTTGAACATCTCGACCTCGTGTTCTAGGGCATTGTCTTGTTTGAAAACTAAATCATCTCACGGGATCTTATCAGGACCTTATCAAAATGTATACACAGAATTTTCATTTTTACATTTTGTTAAGAAAATATGGAAACTCTTTGCTTATTTTAGATTTTTACTGGCAGGAAAATCTAAAACCAATTTCCCCCAGCTAAAAACGTCATTTAACGTAGACTGAGTGACTTTTAATTACGTGAGTCTATTTTTTAATGAAACTTTCACATTTGTAACCAGGACGGAGTTAATATTTGTACTAACAAAAATATGATCAAGAATATCACTATAGAATGCTGCACTCTTTAGGTTCTTTTTGAACATGGATTCAAGCAGTTCAGACTTAGTATCGCGCGACGACAAACTTAACATACATTTTACAACATGTAGTGAAAAGCATTTTTTTAAAGTATTGAGTTAAAACATTGCAAAATATTGGGAAAATATAAGCCTTGCATTTTTAGTTAACAAATTTGACCGTAATTTTATTAAAGTTAAGTAAATTAAAGTAAATTTTGGTGGAAATTGATATCATAGAAGAGCACGTAGAAGAGCTATTTATAGAAGAGCAACAGAAAGGCAATACATTTTTTATATCCAGAAATTGAAGAAATGGATTTGAACGAAATCTGAGTACCAGTGCTGGTTTAACGCTTGAATATAAAATTCAAATTAATTTAATTTATATTATTTAATACAAGTCGTTCGCCAAATTGGTATTCGGTAAAACTGGTCGTTTCCTGCTCGCATCAGTTATATGCATCGCAACGAAGGCGAGACTAGACCACTAGCCGCGATTTTTGTGATAGGCCGTTTGAAGTGTCCTTTATTCGTTTTAATCATGACTACGCATAAGATTTTGTCACGACCATGATGTAACTCAGGGATGCGTCCTAATGTCTATTGTCAAGGAGAGTGTTGTCGTCATTTACCATAACTAAATCGCCGCTTTTAATGTTACCATCGTTTTTATGTCACCACTTTGACAGCTATTCAAAAAGGTTCGAACATCTGCTGTGTCATCTACAAGTAGTACTTTGTTGATTTCACTGCAGATTCACACAATCTATTAAAATGTAGTGATCCATGTAGTGATTAAATGCTGGTATTAAATCCTATAAGAGAACTTGGTTGAATTATTCTCATTAGAGGCTCTCGCGCAAAATTGGTACCTTTGTCGCTTAATAAATGTATCTGAAATCAATTCGAAGTCAATTCAACGTGTACGGCCTAGATTGCCCATGGTATCTCTTGTAGATGGTTGCTTTTCGAGCATTGCTGGTCTTCAGATTATATGGACCAGCATAATATACACGTCTGTAGAAATGTTTTTATTAGGTTGACCGGTGATTATGGTAATTGGCCCATTTATTGTTGCTAATTTCCTTCCGCTGAAAACATTTAATGCACCAATGTATTACGTGTCGAATTATGTCCTTGAATCAAAACATCGTTTAACGCTGCTTCATAATAGACATCAGTAAGGTAAGTTCTGCATGTAGATGCTCTTCATGCTTCTTGTACTATTTTACTTGCCCTGATAGGATTATCGGTCGAATTGGTTTTCTGTATATTCCAGGAGGCCACCAACTCGCAAAATTCCGGCGTTGTTTAAACAAGGTTTAAGAGAGAAATTATCTGATTTCTTCAGCGGTAATTTATTTTGCAAGCACATAATTTCAGCAAACAAAACTTGTAAGTTGTACATGATGCAAAATTACTCAGAATCACAACAGAGGTAACACCGAAAGAAGCGATTTCTGCCGAATTTAGCCATGGTGGGACCAACCAGTGTCGTGGTGGAGACAGACCACAATAAATTGTTTGGATTAATTTCAAATTCCAGTGTCTTTGTGACCAACCTTAGAAGTCGAACAAGTAAAAGCACCGTAGTTAATTCTATTGTTGCTGTACTGGTGTATTTTATCGGCACCATCTATGCTTCTCCATTTGAACTTAGAGTTCGTGCATATATGACCAAAGCGTATGCGGTGTTTGATTCAAAGATATAACTCAGCTAATTTATTGGTTTTATTCAAAAATTTGAGCATCACAAATGACGGTATAACATACTTTCGATAAGTTAGGTTAAAAACGCAAAAATTAAATTGGAATAGCTTTCAACTTGAGATTCTTTGAAGAATTAAATGTTAAGTTATAAATTTCTTTTGTCAAGGAGTAAGTATATTTGAAAATATTTGTATTATTTACAGAAATAACACAGACCACATACATTAAAATGACAGATTCTTAGAATTTTAACATACTTTTATAATAACGTTAAAGTATCAACTGTATTTTAAAAATAAACAAAAATCAAATATTCTATTGATCTAACAATTTCATATATATTTATGAACAAAGATTTGCCAATATGTACAAGTTTTCAAAGAAAACCAAATACACATAAAGTTTTCTTTATTATTATATGGGACAAATGTTAACTTGGAGAATTTCCTTGGATTAGAAATAAAATTTTACAAATCGATAGCATAGTAAATAGTTACAATCTTTTAAAATAAAGTGTTTTTGTATAAAGTTGGATTGTACGCTTGTTTTTGTCACAAAGCATGAAATGTTAAAGTTAATTCTGCGATCCCCATTGACAATTCATTGATATGTCAAATATTATAATATTAAATTAAATTTAGAATCCATACAAAATATAAAAAATGAAAAGCTTAAAATTCTCGAAAAATGACGTACAAGTACACTAAGAAATATGGGCGCGGTTATGTATGTATAAAAATATAAATTATAATAAAAATAAGTTTTTTTGTGAATCTTAAAAATAAAAAAATAATATTTTTACGAACTTGTACAATTTACGAGTTCATACAATTTGTATTATAGATTATCCTAAGCAATTCGCCATTTTTATGTTTTTCATTGTCAATCGTAAATTGTATTGACCTAAATTTAGTCTATTAACAGTATAATATAAAAAGAAAATTACTAAACTAATATTATCATAATATTTTAAATATTATACAAGTTGTAAATATTTATCAAACTTTGTATTATACATATATTATGTGTGTATGTATTATGGAGAGAATCAACTGGTTGGTTGATGGAGTTAACAATTGATATTTTTTGTATTTTCTTCGCATTTTCTCCATATACAGTATTATCGATTTTTGATTTTGGTCGATACGTAAAATTGATATAAGAGAAAAACAATTTTTTTTATTTTGAAATTTTGTACTTAAAAATGTATATACATTGGAACAAAAAAGGTTCAAGGATATATATGTTTATTATGATGTTGATCCATTTCATTTTTATTTTGTTCGGAATTTTTCATTCACCCACACACATTTAGAATATTTTTCATATTTTCTTTTTATTATTCTATTTAAAATTCGCTTATGTATTACTCGATATAGATAACTGTATAAATATATATGTATAAATATATATATATATATATATATATATATATATATATATATATATATATATATATATATATATATATATATATATATTATATATATATATATATATATATATATATATATTTTTATATATATATATATATATATATATATATATATATATATATATATATATATATATATATATATATATATATATATATATATAATTATTTATATATAATAATTTTATATAATTATAAATATATATATATAATTATATAAATATAAATGAGTGATTTCAAACCCAACACTATTGTATATTACAAGCCGATAAAAGCTAGCTGATACACTCATATTATTAAATATTTTAACTACTATTTGTTTCCTCTTTCGTAATCTTTTTTTTCTTTTAAATCAATGTATATAAAAAAAATTATACAAATTTAGTAGTTTTTTTGTTGCGTTTGTATCGCTGTTTCATGGCTTATATTCAAAACCATCTATACTACAAGTCGTCTTCTAACTTTCGTATACACTTTCGTTGAAGTCACAATTTATTTAAAAAATACCGTGTTCTGTCCACTTCAGCAAATTCTCACGTTGGAATCGAGTCTTCAAATGAAAATCTAAAGATGAACATATTAGTTATGTTTATCCTACGCATGCTTAGCAAATTTTGCTAGTAACCTAGTTAGAGCTCATCCAGTGGAACACTACATCTTTGGATGTTGCTTTAGTTCCCATAGTAAACATAATCGTAACCTACCTTTGGACTCGGGACATCAAACGACTTGAAATGTGGTGCACGTTCTATTTATGATAGACTGTGTTTTCAGTTTCAAGTCTGATGGGCATAGTCTCAGTGAACTGGCAGTGAAGGGCATAGTAAAAATCTACCATGTATCAATTGTGTGCATCATTAAATATTTAGCCAATAAATAGTAATTAAAGCGTGAAACTTTGAATAAATATAAATAAAATGTCTGAGAAAATCATAGCAAGGCTCAAAAAGCAGCGTAGTTCCAACAAAGCCAACCTGTTGAAATATGCCAAACATGATCACGAGATCACCAATATAAAAGATTTGAACACTCGTTTATGGCGAGTGAAAAAACTGATGGAGTATTTTTATGGAAGATCCCACTGAGGAAGGCGAAAAGAGCTATAATTAACTACGAAAAGAGCTATAATTTCGCGGTGTCAACGCTGAACATCTGAATTCATGCTAAAAGTCTCAACCATGGTGTTAAAAAACTCGATATCACTAATAATATAATGCAAGCTGGTGAAACGTCCAGGATCAAATTGCCGAAAATCCACATCCAACCATTCTCGGAAGACTACTCTGAGTGGCAGTCCTTTTACGACATTTATACCAGCACTATACACGAGTCATCCTGTTTGAATACAGCGCAAAAATTCGAATACCTAAAGGGACTTTTACGTGGAGAAGCAGCTGTTTTACTATGTCCCATCACCGTGACTGAGTCCAATTACATTGGGGCTCTTAACATGCTGAAGGAACGCTATGATAGAAAAAAGCACATCATAAATTAATTTATTCGAACATTTATCGAACAGCCAGTCATACAAAATTCTACAGCGTCCAACCTAAAGCGTTTAATAGACACTTCCGATGAAGCCATCCGAGGCTTAGAAGCACTTGGTCATGGTAGCGAAGCCAGAGATCCCTGGCTAATTTATATCTTACTTCAAAAATTTGATGACAAATCCAAGACAAAGTGGGCCGACTATTCATCTGACAAAGTGAACCCTGAGTTTTCAGAATTTCTCAGATTTCTAGGTTGTCGTATAGATGGTTTGGAAACTTTGCTGTCAACCAATAAGCGATCAGTCTGAAAGCCCGAGGTAAGAAGCCACTTTGTTTCCGATAACTCAAATAAAGAGGTCAAAGGACACATTCCCGTTTCAAATTTCAGGCAGCAAATTTCAGGCACTTAACGTAAATGAACGCCACCAGTTTGTCAAACAAACAAAAAGATGCGTCAATTGCCTAAGTATTAATCATCGAACATTGGCGTGCCCTTCCAGACGTCGATGTTGCATATGCCGTAAAAACATAATACCTTGTTACATTAAGATGAAATTTCAAGCAATTCATCCCAATCGGAGCCATCCACATGTCAAACTACTGCCGAAGTTACCCAGAACCTTCATTCTCAAAACAAAAGCACAAGCGCCAAACCTCCACCGGCAATAGTAAATGCAGTCAATCATTACGGAAAAATAATGCCATGCACAGCATTATTAGACCTGGCTCACAGACCACTATTATAACAGAATCTTGTGATCAAAGGCTTCAACTACCTAGAAGACATGCTCGCATATTCCTTCGGGGAATTGGACATTCCAATTCGGGAACATCGAAAGGCCTGTTAACATAATGATAAAACCAGATCATTCCCCTGCATTTTCCATCGAAGCTCTTGTGATGTCTAAAATTACAACCGATTTTCCTCGACAAGATTCGGACATCGACATGAAATCATATGCAGGCATCAAACTAGCCGATCCAGGATTCAACAAGACAAGCAGTATTGACATGCTCATTGGCGCGGATCATTTTTTCAATTTGCTCCAGAATGGACAAATCAGGACCGGTGCCAACAGGCCTGTTCTCCAAAATACCGTGTTTGATTGGGTTATCTCGCAGGTCAATCCGAGCTTGAGAAAGATGGCGTCTTTTCATCATTGTTAGCTGTGCCAAATCAAGAGATTTACTTTGAGTCTTTGTGCGATTATAAAAGTAAACTGACGCTAGAAGAGGACCTTTGTGAACATGATCAAGACCGATTAGTTGTCAAGCTTCCGTTCAAGGAATCGCCAAAGCAGTTAAGAGATTCACTAACATCAGCAATCCAGAGTGTAAAAGCAATGGAACGCCGCTTTCTACGAGATCCCTCATTTACCAAATCCTATCGTGAGTTCATGCACGACTATCATCAGCTTAACCACATGGTAGAAGTTGTTCCACCTAAGGCAACCGAAATTCAATTTTATCTGGCTCACCACGGCGTATTAAAAATTTCAAACAAAACAATGCAAAATAAGGGTTGTATTTGATGGCACGTCCAAATCAAGCGTCAACATCTCTCTAAACGACTGTTTGGCAGTGGGTCCTACAGTACAATCTAGTTTGTACTCAATTATTTTAAGATTCAGACAGAGAGCACAAGACAGCCGGTTCCGCAGACGTCGAAAAAATGTACCGACAGATCATCGTATCGCAAGAAGACACAAAGTATCAAAGGATCGTTTGGAGAACGGATCAATCACAGGCTATTCGGTATTTTCAATAGTCTACAGTCACCTACAGATTAGCATCTACATTATTTCTAGGTACCAGGGCATTACATCAAGTTCCTGCAACACACGCGGCCCTAGTCACAGCTAACGACATCTATGTGGACGATCTTATGACGGGTGGTGATGACAAAGACGAAGCACGCGTAGTCATAGAAAAAGTCAACAAAATTCTAATCGGTTACGGTTTCCATCTGAGGGAATGAAAATACAAGACCATCACAATACTGCGCTCTAAACATCTCGATCAATCGATTCCTGAGTTTGAGGACAAAGCAATCCAAGATCATGATCAACTCTCGGAATCTATCTATAAGTCCTGGGAATCAATTGGAACCCCAAAGCCAGTACATTCACCTTAACTATTCCGCTTCCGGATTCTCTGAAATGTACTAAGAGGGCGGTTCTTTCCTAAGCCAGTCGATTATTTGACCCGTTAGACTGGGTATCCCCTGTGATAATAAAGTTAAAAAAATTTCTGCATATGCTTTGGGCAGATAATTTAAATTGGGATGACCCACTTCCAGCAGACAAGCAAGTTCTTTGGAACAAACTACGTGGCAGTTTGAACGAGATTTAAACCATTTCAATTCCCTGTTTTATTCGCACATCAAAGACATCTAAAATCGATATACATGGATTCTGTGACGCGCAAGCCAATTAGCATATGCAGCCGTCGTATACTTCAGAATGGTAAGCCCGAATGGAGATGTTCATATACAGCTCATTGCTTCGAAGACAAAGGTGGCGCCAATCAAACAACAATCCCTTCCTCGACTTGAGCTGTGTGCTGCCGTGATACTAACCGATCTCATCGCCACCGTCAAAAAAGTTACCAAGCTAATCATCAACGAAATATGCACCTGAACTGATTCAAATCCTCTGATCAAAACCTAAGGACACTCGGATCAACGATAATAATCTACAGCGGGAAGAGCTTTCTCATGTCACACGTATAATTTGTAAGCACGAACAAATCGGTTTTACAAAGCCGACATTGCAGCATTACAATTAAACGGAGAAGTCAGTAAACGCAGAAGCCTTAAATCCCTAAGCCCATTTCTCGATGGCTTCAGGACTCTGCGAGTTGGTGGCCGATTATACAACAGTTTGGCTCCGTATTCCGGAGAACTTGCATTACACAGGTTTTGTTATGCAATCGAGAAATTCCACTTTTCGGTAATATACGTGCAATCTATATAAGGAATGAAAATTCTGTAGTTCATTTGTTTAGTGCGAAAATTTGGGTTGTTGAATTTAGAGAAATTTGGCACAATTAGAGCTTCTTGGCGATCAGTTATTATCTAGTTATATGAAGACTAAGCCAATTATTCCTAAGCCAATTAATTATTTATGGACATACATTCAAACATTGTTCCCGATTGACTTTCAAGTCATCTGTGATGGTCGCAAATATTTGTTGGTAACCAAGTTTCGATCGCCCTGATTGCGAAGAGATTATATGTTTTATCGAAGACTACAAGCAATTCCAAGGAAAATCTACAGTGTCCTCATTAAGCCGATTGTTAGAATTTTTTCTATTTTTAGCCAAATCTGAAGTAGTGAGAGCTGGTGGCAAATTGTCTTTGGCGAATTACGATAAAAAACAGCCAACAGTTTTATTCAACCTTTGAGTTAACCAGAAGAATAGTTTGTGACTACAATTAGAGAAATTGTCATAGTCAACGACTGATACGACAAATGGTGAGAACAACATTCTGAATCAAGTGCATACGCTATAGGCAAGAAACGCAGAAATTATGAGAGAGCTGTCCATTGAGAGAGTTCGAATGATTTTCTCGGTCTGCTAAAAGTTCACTCGTTTAAATGAGGAGGAGCTATTCCATTTAAGATGTACCATTGTTTAATAATGTCTGTTTGGCAAATAAAGAGGTACATCTGAAGTGCTGCATAGGGATGATTACGCAAAGTTTGCCTTAAAGTCTTAAAGTTATTTGCAAATCGACGTGACCTATATGTAAAACCTTACAGTGAGATAATGGTACTAACTTCGTCGGCACTATTACTATTCTAAAGTTGAAGAAAGTTGACATGGTTTTCTTTGAGAAAACAATCCAATAATGTTACATACATCTCATCAGTATGTAAACTGCAAGGACGAAGAAAAATTAAAAACCTGCAAATAACAGACAAAGAACGATGCTAGCAGAAACGAAATCAATTGGGAAATCATAGACGGAAATAAAAGTAGCATGGTTTTTAATTTAAATAAATTTGCCTCTAAATAATAACTTTTTAAAAATGATGCGACAATAAAATTACGGAAATTATGAGTATCATAATTGGGTCGATTGCCCGAGCATATAACAACTAATCACGGAAACAAATAAACAAAGCCATAGTTCATAATTCTGCTAGTATAAATTTTAAAATTATTATTTTTTCTTTGTACTTAATTTAAATCAATTTAAACAAATTTTGACGCAAACAGATACACTTTAGTTTAATTGACGAAAGATATTAAATTTTTGTTAAGAAAGGCGAAGAAACTTCGTCATTCAATTTACAACGTGCAAAGGTTCAATTATTTAAAAACAAAAAAAAAATGGCAGAGTCATAAATAGATTGTCACTGCGTGTTATTAATTTAAATTTTATTTATAGTGCCACATTTGATTTATGCCCTTTTGATTTCAACAATTCTCACAGAAACCAGTTCTCTATGGTACGAAAATGTATACACACTTTTAAAACTTACTGGAATAACATTAAACTTGCAAATTATAAGTTTTAATTATTTGACTGCCCTTAACAAAATTGTTTGTACGTTAAAATAATTTATAATTCGTTTTTTATTAATTTAATTAAGATTTTACCATAAAGTCATCATTCTATTGACCCGTAACGTATATAGAACATAGCTCCAACGGGTAAAATCAGAAACCAGTTCTCTATGGTACGAAAATGTATACACACTTTTAAAACTTACTGGAATAACATTAAACTTGCAAATTATAAGTTTTAATTATTTGACTGCCCTTAACAAAATTGTTTGTACGTTAAAATAATTTATAATTCGTTTTTTATTAATTTAATTAAGATTTTACCATAAAGTCATCATTCTATTGACCCGTAACGTATATAGAACATAGCTCCAACGGGTAAAATCAGAAACCAGTTCTCTATGGTACGAAAATGTATACACACTTTTAAAACTTACTGGAATAACATTAAACTTGCAAATTATAAGTTTTAATTATTTGACTGCCCTTAACAAAATTGTTTGTACGTTAAAATAATTTATAATTCGTTTTTTATTAATTTAATTAAGATTTTACCATAAAGTCATCATTCTATTGACCCGTAACGTATATAGAACATAGCTCCAACGGGTAAAATCTAAAGCAAGTTCTTTTTCCTAAACCAGAAAAAAGCCAAGAGATTTTTTATATTGTGTATGACATCCGGTTGGAGTGACGATTGAAGATGTTTAACATAAATTCTATCATAAAATCGCAGTTTTACTGAGAGTCGAGCATCTTTTAAATTATAATGAGGTCGAAAGGAGCAAAATTGATTTACCTAGAGCAATATAAAAAGCTCGAGCTGAATAGACATCGTTGGTAATGGCGTTGCTATAAAGAAACCAGTGGTAGTAGTGTCAGCAGAGCATTGATAAGACATTTAACTGTTTTTTTTTCTAACCCACAAACTTATATCAATTAGATTTTATTTTAATTACGATGACGTATTTTGTCTGTTTTACGGTTATTGCATTAAATTTTCGTGCTAAATAATTTTTGAAAACTGTAATTTATATACATTTTAAAGATTTATGTGTATTGAGAATGGTGTGACGTGTTTTGTCTGTTTAACGGTTATTTCATTTAATTTTCGTGCTAAATAATTTTTCTGATTTTTTTTTCTTGACATTTCCAGATGCTCTCGATATAGTCAATAATTAACATTTATTATGTTAATTGTTACGATTAAGAGAGTTTATTAGATTCAGACTGTTTAAATATGGACCGTAACATTAAATATCTATAATAATTTCGAATAAATTTGTTTTAACAATTATTTGCTTATAAGAGAAAAAACGCACATTCTGTATATACCTTTTATTGTACCTTTATTCAGAAAAGTCGTGTATTGTCTTTTCGTTATTTCTATATGTACAAAGTGTTAAAACTTTACTTTTTGCGCAATGAGTATAAATTAATAAAGTTCTGGCTTTATCCCGTTTACCTGTAAGAAATATTTTAAACACATAGGTATATATCTGTTTGTACCGTGTGTCTTTTGTTATTTTTATTTTATGTAACTGAAAAGTTATGTTGTAAAGAAACCGATGTAAGCAGAATATTGGCCAGTCATGTTAAATTTTTGTTGACTCATTAAATTTATCTAAATTAGCAATTTTTTAAATTACAATGACATTTACTTTGTCTGTTATTTCGGTTATTTCATTTAATTTTTGTGCTAAATAATTTTTTTGAATCTGTAATTCATTTACATTTTAGAGTTTTGTGTGAAATGAAAGTGTTGCGACGTGTTTTGTATGTTTAACGGTTATTTCATTTAATTTTTGTGCTAAATAATTTTTTTGACATTTTGTACTTCATTTCCATTTTAAAAATGTGTGTATGTAGTGTTGTGACGTATTTTATCTGTTTAACTGTTATATAATTTAGTTTTCGTGTTATATAATTTTTCTGAATGTGTTATTTATATCCGTTTTAGAACTGTGTGTATTGAAAGTGTTTTGACGTTTTTTGTATGTTTAACGGTTATTTCATTTAATTTTCGTGCTAAATATTATTATTTTTTTAATCTGTAATTTATATACATTTTATATAATTGTGTATATTGAAGATGGTTTTTTGCACTTATAAATATTATAGAATGTTATAATGAATGTTTAACTAATACGACTTATTCCAGGATAAATTTATTAATTGAAATGTTAGAAAATATCCTGATACTTTTTAAAAGAAGTAGTCGCCGGTAGTTTAGAATTTTTAGTATTGTGTTAACTTGTGCTTAATCGTGTGTGGTCAGTAATCAGATCGTTCGATCCATATACATAAATATATTTGTGGGTATACAGACGTGTAAGTATAGACATATATGCATGAATATTCGTGTAAGTGCCTATATTTGCATGTTCGGACGTCTGAATACGTAAGGGTGTATTTAAATAATACAGATTAAATTGGAAAAACACAATGAACATTTCTTTTAATTAAAGAATAAATTAGGTAGAAATAATTTTGTTTAAGAAAAATTTCTTTTATTATCCTCTCGAGTATAAACTGAAGAATATGCCTAGCTTAATTCATTTGTTAGTGACAACAAAATGAAAATGTATATATTTCTAATAAAATTTCCATTTTTTATTCTCACAATAAAAAATAAGTTTCTTGTTAAATATGTAAATATAAATAAAATACACACTTGATGAATTATTTGTACAATGGAAAATAAAAGGAAATATAAACCAGCTGAAATATTTATTTTAATTGAGAATCCAACAAGTGTTTAATATATAATGTATATATAATAAGTAAACAAGAAAAACCATTTAAACACAAGTATTAGTTTTCCAACATTTCTATTTAATTATTAAAAAACGATTTCTGATGACACAAACGATCAAAAAAAAAATATAATGTAACTAAATTTTAACTCCACGATGGTAAATGGAAACAAGGGGTTTTGTGTTTAAGACAGTAATGTTTTTGTTCGCTCTACTCAATTATAATATCGCCTTAAGTTCCAGAATATAATCAATTTTTTTTCTATAATTTAGATTACTATAGTATACATGAAAATCTATTTTTTGAAATGTCATGAAAATAAAAATTCTGTACCATTCGAACTAGGCACTAGATTCCGAGAACGTACCTATTTGTACATTTTACTAAATAAATTAATCGATACACTCAAGGACCAGGTATATTTATCAGAAAAAGCGTAGATACTATTCGTATATACTACAGAGCAACTCTTTGTCGTTCACAAATTATTAAAACATCGTAACTGTCATTTGACACAGTTATTTCACAAAAAATTTTCAGGTATTCATAGACAGCGCAAAGCAAACTATAAGCTAACCCGATGGATTGAGTCATAGGCTAGCTAAAAATTCAGGAGCACTAGATGTATGTTATGAAATGTTTCGTAATATTTAGAAAGAATCATCCTTAACGAAAAACTTGAGCAGTGGCTGACCAGTTAGGACGAACTCATCATTAGGAGTCATCTACATTTTTCTCCACTGTAGAGGAATGATTCTATTAAATATTATGTAAATCATTAATTTGCGTGCCGTGCCGGTTTATGCCGGAATAGTTTCCGCATTTTATCCCAAACCCAGGATAGTCCCTTAGAAATTAGATCATGTTCAATTTGACGGGAGGAAATAATGTGCTAGTCACAATGAGATCGTGTACTTTAAGAACCTATCACATCATCTAAATGTTGTAAAATTACCATATATATACGAACGTTTTTCAAAGTGATAAAAACATTTTAGAATATTGTCAATCAATTTACTAGTATTTTTCGGATCTCGGCAAAATTGAAAAAACAATCAGCACATTAAGTAACCGGGTAGCGCTAGATATATTTACCTATCTAATAATTAGTTGATAATTTACTATTTGTTTTTGAACATGTTAATTAGCATCGATCTAGAATTATCAGGGAATAATTGCTGTATGTTGATTAGATACTGTCGATAGTCTGACGGTCTATTTAAAATAGAAATATGTGATATAAATTTAAAATATCAAAAACAATTTATAATTGTCCTTTTCTGAATAATTTTATATATAAGTAGTTTACACTAGACAATTATTATACTCGACTAAAGCAAAATAAATAAAAAAATAGAAACATATTGAATCATCACAAATTTACTGCTTAAAACTAAATAATTTAAGGTAAGTAAACAAATAACTTACACAATATTTTGAATCTAACCTTGTCTCACTAAATTATTTTTACTTAAAGATTGTTGTCTAAAGATATTTTGTAAGATCGAACATAACTTCAAACATTTACATAAAAAAAATGTTTTAATTATGTGTGCATATTTTAAATACCGTTTAAACACATGCTAAATGACACATACCGACAGATGTAAATATTTACCGGCCGTAGTAAATGATAACACTTTTATTTAAATTGACTTTTATTAAGATGACTCGACAAATCACTTAAATACTTTTTTAATATACAAAAAAAACCGAGACCTTACTGACCAGAATTGGTTTAACTTATGTAGTGTTAAATGTCAATTTTTAATAGTTTAAATAAAGTCTGGATCAAACAAGCTTATAATAAAATTTGTTTAATTGATGTAAAATGTATATAAAATGGTGCTTAGTTGTATACAAAATAGACGAAAATTCTTAATGAAGACAAAAGCTTATCATTTAAATCTCACTGACAGTTTTAATATTATCCCATACAAAAATTGGATATCATAATAATGACGTATTTCGTCATTAACGGTTATTTCATTTAATTTTGGTGTTAAATAATTTTTTTTAAATCTATAATTTATATAAATTTGAGTTTTGTGTGATTTTTTCGTAATTACAATGACGTATTTTATCAGTTGAACGGTTATTTTATTTAATTTTCGTGCTTAATAATTTTTTAATTCTTTAAAACATATTAATTTATGTTTATATATATTTTAGAATTTTGTTGAGACGTATTTTGAGAATGTTGGTTATTCTACTGTTATATAGCAATTTTCATTATCGACAATGATATTTTATAGTAACGCAATTTATTGTAAAGTATATACAATTATGGTTTTTTTATAAATCAGTTTTGTGATTCGGTCACATAATTTTTGACAACTTGGTTTGGAGTTCACCATATTTAATTTTATTGAATAATCGACCAACATTAAAATAAATCAATTGAAAACTTTTTTTGGATTATTTTAAATTATTGTTTTAAATTCGCACATGGCCATTCGAGCCGGATGCTAGACACAGCAATCATTTCAACAAACTAGTACAACCACAACGTTCTAAAATAAAGCAATAAACTCCAGGGAGGTCAAAGATCAAATTCAATTAAAGGCAGGTCGAGCATACGCATTATTGACGAAATTTGGACAAATTGAAGCTAAAATAGTTGCAATTAACCACGAAGAGGAGTCTCGCTTAATGGAAGCTGAAGATCAGTATTTCTTCGCAGTAGCAAAACTTAACGAAAGCATACGTTTAAGATGTGTTTAGGATACGACAGTTATGGCCAGTAATTTTATTAATGCAACCGTTGGATTTGAGTAACTATACTATAAAGCTTGTAAAATTACAGATTTCAAACTTTCCTGGAGAAAGTTTGAAATCAATATCTGACCGGTCTCCTTAAACGAGAGGCCTATTCGCTTGTCCGGCATTTTAAAATTGCCGAAGCGAATTATTATGAAGCGTTATAAAAATTAACGTAACGGTTTAATCGCAAGCGACATGCAGTAAGAACAATATAAGACACAAATTGAAGAACTACTTTTTCTGTAGATCGACAACTTCTTCTGTACTACCGGGCATCATAATAAACGCAGTCGACAGCAATGGTACACGCTTCGTAACTGAAGCTTTTCTACAAAAATTAGGCCTCGTTCGACTAATGGAAAGACGCTCATAACAGGAATTGGGCAAACGGATGCAGGAAAATCCAATGGAATGGCTCAAATATTTTTGTTTACAACACGATTCTGCTAATCCAGTGCACATCAGCCAATTTAATGCATTACAGGGAATCGAATTAGCGGATTCATCTTTCTACAAAACCGCGCCAATCGACATTTTGTTAGGCACTGGTGTGATATTTTAACTTTGGAGCGATGGCCGCCTTAAAATAGGAAACAGCAACCTTGTAGCGCATAACACAAAGCTAGGCTCGGTAATTGTTGGCGCAGTCCAGATTGCTTGCTATGGAAAGGACATTTCGGACGGATGCGAACTTCAAGAAATTATATTGTGAATTTATGAGGAAATACCATCAACTGGGTCACATGACGGACTTGACGTACCCATTAGATTTACCTACAGAAAATATACATCTTATACCATATCATGGCGTAAAGAAAGAGAGCCGTCTCACAACCAAACTAAGATTAGTATTCGACGCATCGACAAAATGTCATAGCAACTGTCTCCTGAACGAAAACCTAATGATCAGTCCTTCAATACGGTGACTTATGGAACGAGCTTGGCGTCGGTTATGGCCACGAGATGCTTGATGGAACTGGCACGACTGAATAAAAATGAATTTCACGAAATATTACGAACTATCGAACAGGACTATCACTGACTTGATGACGGCTGCTTCTATCTTAGAACAATTACAAGACTTAAATAGCAGCATTGTGAGAGTTCAAGAAACAGTTCGAGAAGAAATTCGGCAGTTCGATAAAGAAGACATAAAGCAAATGTGCTTCGTTCTGGTTATACATTGTTGAAGTTTGCATACCTTATGGATGCTTTTGTTTACCAAAGATTTAGCCTATTTGTTAACGATGATTTACTGCCATTATCTAATGTTATTAACCAGGTGCTGACTGCGGTTGACAGTCAATGTTCAGGCTCTTGATAAAACCGATAATCTCTAGACAATGCATGAATCATTTGGTCTGGGCTCATTATTCTCCCACCTAAATGTTGCAGTCGTTGGTGGAAAACCGCTGCGCATTGGCACAGGACATGTTCTGCTGATTTCACTTCCATATTACAGAAACGATAAGCATCCATCGTACTTAGACCCATATTCTTAAGATTATATCTTAGAGGAACATGGCCTGGGAAGAAGCCAGTTAGTAGCCTAAACTCAGGTTTGCCAAGTACGAGGAGTACTTTAACTCGATTTGACGAAGGTGAAATAAACCTCTTCGCCTGTCGTTGTCTTGGAAT
Organism: Tipula confusa; assembly: GCA_963556175.1. Lineage (NCBI taxonomy): Eukaryota > Metazoa > Arthropoda > Insecta > Diptera > Tipulidae > Tipula > Tipula confusa. The sequence continues at coordinate 75,773,249 of OY744477.1, forward strand.
TTTGCGCCAAAAAGAGGACCTTTCAATGTCTTCCCAGCGTTTCGTCGCTGTTCTAAGTGTGCCTTAGTGATGCCGCAGATGGGTTCTGGCCAATAAATGGAGAACCTTCTGAAGAACAAACTTGTATTTTATGAAGCAATTATATAATTTCAATTATAGAATGAATGGAACACTTTTCGAAGTCAGGGGAATTCGCAGAATTAGATATTCTTCTCCCTTGAACGGCCCTTTCAAAATCCTTGCCATGAAGATTTTGTAGCAAAAAGATGACAGATCCAAGTTTAGGGCGCAAATGATGAGGTGGCATGCCAGGTAAATCCAAAGAGTTTAGGAACTTCACTGGATAATTGACGATTTCGTATTCGTTTTGAACGCGATCGATCGATTTGTATGAAAGCATTCATATCAACTGCATATTGTCGAAACAATTGGCGATATCTCAGTAACTGGTTATCAATGTTTTGGCAAATTATCATTCGATATGATTGAAAGTTCATTGAACTGACCTTTTTATTTGTCTCGACCCCTAAAAATGGGTACCCACAACGACGATATACTTCGTCATGTTAATCTCCAAGAAAATATATTTGCAGATATTTGTATTCTTTATCTGGATGCGGCAACAGCGATCCAGCAATATGAAAAATTTGCCCATAAATCTGTAAAGTTGAAGGCAAATTTTGTAGTTTTTGCCTGTTGTTGGCAATATAAGTGTTAGTTTGTGTTATATCTTGATGTAACGTGTATTGTGTGTTAGTTTATTTTGTGGTGTTAGTGTTAGAAACAACTCTGGCAATTTCACCTTGCCGCTCGTGCATCACAATCCAGGCGATTCTTTCTCAAATTTAACTGCATTGCAATGGTGACAAACGACAGACATCTGACCGATTTGAACCGATGCGTGCGCACTTTATTGAATGTTTCGCTCATACCGAATGGCTGCACGTCCACGGTTCACTGGAATAATTTGTTGTTGTCGACGTTGCCGAGCACGAACATCTCTTCTTCTCTATCGTTGTTGCTCATTGTAAGCTTCGTTGATCTCTTCTGACTGTCGCACACGATTTTCAACCTATTTGATTCGAGCTAATTTCACAAGTTTTCACTAATCAATAATTTACCTTTGAAATAGTCAAAACAAAGAAAACAAACAAATGAGAAAAAGGTGCAATTTAAGTTATTGAAATCATCTGGGAAAACAAAACAAATCGATCTATTCCAATGGAAAGAGGATTAGGTTTTCGTCGACAAACGAAAACAATGAACTCACATTTTTATGATCGAAATATCAGTAATATCACTCAGAAATTGATAATCCACAGATTCGCAATGATATATTTCGTAAATGTAAACTATTTCACTCGAAAAATCATAAAAATATCGGAGTCATTTAATATGCTGAGCTGTCAAACGGAATGACCGCCTTCAGCGTTGACCCACCTGTTGAACTGTAATTACTAAAAATTTAACGACTTTTCTTTTTTCCTAAACCTTTGTGTAGCAATTACGAACAAATCCGTAGAAGGAAGTATCCAATTTGGTCCAGTCGTTTAAGTTTTAAGTATCCGAACAAATCACGATCCATTATTATATATACCGGGAGTTTTAAGCTGAAACTTTCGAAAAATTTATTTTCGGAAAATAAACACTCTACGAAAATAATGTCCTGGATCAAAATTTAATTTTCTGAGGAGCACAAACATTAGTGCTAAAATTAGTACCCCCTTCCCCTTCTTGTAGGTGAAATTTTTGAAATTAAAATAGGAACCCCTACTTTTTATTGCAGATTCGGATTCTCAGGCTAAAAATAAGTAAGCAGATTAGCTAATTTTGGCTAAAATCGGCTACATGAGAACACTGTTAAGTGCAAAAATGTTGTATTAAAAAAATAAACAAAAAAATTAAAATTCTGTCACTTCCGGTTAACCGATTTCCGCCAAAATTAACTGCCCTACGTACTTATTTTTAGCCGAAAAATCCGAATCTGCAATTAAAAATAGGGGTTCCTATTTTAAAGTTACTCTCACCCCACCTACAAGTAGAGGAAGGAGATACTAATCTTGGACACTTTTTCCGTAGAGTGATTATTTTGCGAAATATTTGAAAGTTTCAGGCTAAAAAAAAACTCCCGGTAAAGATATTTCTCCAGACATGTTATACAATACTAATACAGCCTTGATATGTTCCAAAACGTTATAAGCAGCTAGTGCCTCTTAGAGTATTACTTTACGGCATTTCTATGAAGCTTTACTGCCGAAAAAATTGGATGTTACTGTTTAGCCAGTATAGCAAAGTTACTAAACCAGATATTACGAAACTTAATTCAAATAATTTTTTTTAGCAAATAATTCCAAACATTTCGCATAACGAACAAAAATAAAATATTTAAAATATTTTTAACTTTGTACGTGCTTAAATTTTGTACACCCATATCAAACATATATTATATTATTGCGTTTAAAAGGCACATAAATTTATTAACCTACGACAATTTTCTTTGACACTTTCATCTTGTATACATTTATAGTTACGTAATAGCCTACGTATTACGATGAATAGACATATTTTCAAAATTCTGCGCTAGAATTCCTAACGAGTTACACAGTAAATAAATAAGACATGAACATCACACGATGCACGTTCGTTTAAAGTAAACAAAGCAATTTACGATAGAATTTAAAATAAAAAATTTAAATTTATGCAATTCACTTCTTTTTTTTTTTTTAATTTAATTACCATTTATAACGTGTTCCGATTTTTGAACAGTATTTTCACGTTTTTTAAACGAAACTTTTGGTTTAAACGACTTGATTTCCCAAAAAATATGTGAAAACTAGTTAGAATAACAAAAAATTAAATGGTAAAGGTTATAACTATTGATTTTATTCAATTTAATTAAATCGTTCAGTCAATTTGACATTTTCTAATGTACGTAAAAATTTCGTGGAACGTGCGTTTATCGGAAAAATCTGATTTTATTAGTCTATAATAGACATATGATATATATATATATATATATATATATATATATATATATATATATATATATATATATATATATATATATATATATATATAAAACTATTATAATATTTACAATCACTTATAAATATTTAATACCAATTATAAATTGTTGTTTTATTACAAGATCATTTATGTAACCTTAATACGTGTTGTCGACCCTTTAAGTATATGTATGCCTACACGAATCAATTTACTGAAATCGAATACTACATTGATGTTAGATAATTTATTAAGTTACATCAAACATATATATTTTTTGTTTATTAAATTACTAAAATTAATGTTGTCAACAAGTGTGTAAATAAGAAAAGAAATTTATTTATTTTACTACAAATATAAAATATAAATGAAAATTAATGATAATAAATTTTCACCTCAATAAAGTTCATTAGCTTTGTGCTGGCATCGCAAATCAAACAAACTATAATTCATGTATATACGATAGTTTTAAGCTTTATACACATTTATGTAGATCGAATTAAGATACGAGTAGTTTTATGTTAACTTTATAGAATTTACTGTACACCATAATGTATTGTACTAAAATAATAATTTATAGTTTAGTTTATTAACCAACATTTTACAAAATATAAAACAAAACTACTTTATTTACTAACTATAATAAAAACGCTGGACATCGATATATATATATATATATATATATATATATATATATATATATATATATATATATATATATATATATATATATATATATATATATATATATATACATACTGACGTTATACTTTCTCTATATTGTCTAGGGTTTTTACATGTCAACCAAACTGAATCGATTTTTATGTCAATTAGACATATGTATAGTGTAATTGATTATTCTGAGTGAAATTTTTGAAGCGTGTGTGGTTGGAGGGCAATTGGAATGTTTCGTGAAGCACATAAAAATGAACATGCTACTTGTCGAAGGACGTGACTAAACGATTGGGTCGCTGGACTGATAATTCGTCTCCGTCTGTTAGTTGTAACTTGTTGGTCTCCAAAAAAATCTCGATTGATTGATTGATGAAACTGTGAGACCAAGCAAGTGTTCCGGATAACGCCGGTCCTATTCCCACAGCCTTTTTACATTTAACAAACGGTAGGATTAGAGGGGTTATCATATATTTCTATTTCTATAGATATATTTCCATGCATGACAGAAACGACGGTTTCAGCCATCTCATGATCATTACGAAACAGTTCTATTCTACAGGTTTTTGTGGAATAGGGAAGTTAAGTTATGTTAGTAATGACAAAATTTGCCGGTTTTCCGATAGCCAATATTCAAACTACTGTTAGTGTAACACAATCACAATTTGTATAAACTGTTCTGCTTCTTATCACTTTTTATCAGCAGCAACTCCCGTGTGTGATCATTCAGCTTTCCTGCAAAAGTTTCCTTAAATAAAAATTACTAGTCAGCTAATTCCTTATAGAGCCATGGCCTGTAATACATTTTTTTATTTTCGCCTACGTTTCCATATTTATAAATTAATTATTCTTTTTCCCTATTGCTAGAAACTAATAAGTATATTATTATTAAATTTTTATCTAATTTATTAATTAACTTAATATTATAAAATTTTAATAAAATATTCCTATAACAATTAGAATTTTATTAAAATAATTAAACGTATAAATTTGATCGAATCTACCGATTTATAGCAATTACAAAAAGGACTCGCATGAAATTCATATTTATGTTCACTTTAACACCGAAAATATTACAAATAGGAATTTACCAAAATAATTAAACGTTTAAATTTGATTGAATCTACCGTTTGATAGTAATTACAAAAAGGACATTTATATTAACTTTAACACCAAAAATATTACAAATAGAATTTTATTACAATTACACAAAGTACTAGCATGAAAATCCTATTTATATTCCCTTTAACACCGAAAATATTACAAATAGAATTTTATTTCAATAATTAAACGTTTAAATTTGATCGAATCTATCGTTTTATAGCAATTACACAAAGTACTCGCATGAAAATCCTATTTATATTGACTTTAAGACCGAAAATATTACAAATAGAATTTTATTAAAACAATTGAACGTTTAAATTCAATCGAATCCATCGTTTCATAGCAATTACACAGAATACTCGCATGAAAATCCTTATATTTACTTTAACACCGAAATTATTACAATTAGAATTTTATTAAAATAATTCATGCTCTCCAAAAAAAAAAACTCGATGCTAAAAAATACCTTGGTGTAGGATTTTTTCTGAGGCTCCAAGTTAAAAATGTTGCTTTTGATTTGTAAACGTTCGATAATTGGATGTTTGAGATATTATTAAAAATAGTGAAGCGATGTAACCTCGTAGTTCTGTTGCCGTCTCGGTGGTAACTCGAGCAATCTAGCACTTCAGGTGGAAATCTCTCGGAGAAGCTAGTTCGGGGCTGGAACCGGGGGTTCATAGGTCACTTGAAATCAATGCATTTAAGAACCTTGTAATGTTAAATTCCAGAAGCGTCTGTTTTCATACTAAGCGACTTTCTATTCAGCGTATATACTCCAGACGGGGCGGCTGTCTAACACATGGCAACAAGTATGAAACACATGTTCTTCCATGTTAATCGCATGATCAATTTTACCAAAGGCTAGGAGGCGAAGAAAACTTCGAAAACAAATCACAAAACGCAGTTATATAAACACAACAATTAATAAAAATAGTATACCCCAGGAGCTATCAGTGAAGACAAAGTCTGCACTGATGAGAATGAACTAGCACGAGAAACTAATTGGATTTTCGAAAGAAGAAAACAAATAAATAAAAAAATTTATACCAGCAAATAATGTCGATCCTAATAAACAAATAGCTCGAAAATATTTATAGAAAAAGATAAGAAGATACTTCCACTTTTAGTGGAATTAGTCGTTTACTGAATAGGAGTGAAAGAATACAATGGCATCCAGCAACTTTTAAAATTAGTTGATAGTAAAGACTACAAGGTAGTATCGCTTGAAAAAAACATTAGGAAAAACAACACGGCACAGAAAAAGCAAAACATGGACGGAACCATTGAAATTATCAGAAGAGGACTTTCACGAGCCCAAGAACTGGAAGTATTTCTCCATACAAACAACATAGATATTGCACTGATTTCAGAAACGCACTTCTCCAACAAAAGCTTTATCAGAATAATGGGATTACATTCCTACTGGACAATCCATCCTAGTGAAAGAGCCAGAGGTGGTTCACCTGTACTAATTAAAAATAATGTCAAACATAATCAACAACTGGATATTCGTTAAAGCCACTGTTATCTCAATCCAATATAATGGCGCAGATCTAAATATTGAGGCAGCATACTGTTCTCCACGGCATACACCAATGTACAATTTAATAACGTCCTCAATAGAATCGGTCTAAGATTTATTATTGGAGGGGACTGTAATATAAAACATACAGCTTGGGGTTCCAGACTATTTTCTCTTGGGAAAGGAAATGCTTTGTTCAATGACATTCATGAAAATTGTAGCGACTATCGCTACATAAACACAAACAATTATTCAGATATTTCGTGCACATTCACATAATGTGCATAATTCGTGCATAATTCGCTAACGCTACATGTACACTGTACATAAATATATATAGAGCGTAAAGTAGCAATCATACATAGCACTCGGTCGCCATGGCCTGATGAGATGACAATTAATTTTTAACAAATTATTACGATTCCTCATCAGACCGAAACTAAGCTTTGCTTTGCACAGCTTCCAAATTCTGAATAATTTAAATAACGACACACACTTCCGCCGTCATTATAAAATAAACGCGAATAGCTGTCTCCAGGCGGGCAACGTATTAGCCAACGGAAGCAGGAAAAATGCCAGATCTAATTGATTTCTTCATTATAAAAGGTATTTCATCCAGTTACACTGGAGTCGAAGGAATTAACGACTTAACATCTGATGACATTCCTGTACTGTTGTCAATATGCGCTATAGTCAACAAGCAAAAGAAAAAGCAAAAACTTACTAACAGATCCACGGATTGCGATCTCTTCAGAATTGGAAGAGCTAGTTGAATTAAAAGTTAGTATTAAAAATAATGGTCGCCAGTCTAGCTACTCCAGAATTAAAGGACAAAGCGGAGATTGAAGCAAATCACCGGCTGAAATCAAAGAAAGATAAGAAAGGCGGAGGATATGGCATCTAACCATAAATCCCGCTGACAAGACAACTTTCAATCGAATAAGTAACAAAGTCAATAGGCTAATCAAAAGCTTCAAACAGGATTGCTTCGACAACTACTTAAGCAGCTTTCGTTATGGAAAGCAACCAGAAAATTTAATCGACCTATAGTTCTTGTACCACCTATAAGAAATGCTCAAGGCAGTTGGGTTCGACAAGACAAAGAAAAACGAAACTCATGGCATTCAATTCAACATTGACGTAACACGTCAACCTCAAATCAGGATTTTAAAAGGATTACGCCAATGGAAATTTCTGAAGAAATTGACAAAAGTCTTGACCATAAAAAGTCACCAGACATTGTAGAAATATCACTGGGTCTATTCAAGGAACTTCCATGTAAAGCAATTATCATGATCACATACTTATTTAATGCCTGTATGAGATTGAAGTATATATACCTGATTTTCAAATTAGATCAAGTCTATCGAATAACTACGGTAATTGAGCAAGCGTTAGAAGAAAAAAATATTGCCCCGCCGTATTTCTGGATGTATCCGAGCCTTTTGATAGGTTTTGGCACAAGGGATTGACATTCAAAATGAGCAAAATGCTACCACAAAACTATACCCAGCTGCTTGAATCATACCTCTCTGATCGCCAATTCCGAGTTATCTATGAAGAAACATATTCTGACTTTTATCCAACGCTAACGGGAGTTCCCCAGGGAAGCGTATTGGGATCCATCCTTTATCTTCTCTACACTGCGGATATACCTTATACAACGAATAAAACTTTCATCGAAACGTTCACTGACGAATCACAACCACAAATGTTACTAAATGTACAATTGACTAAAAAATCCTGCTTAATGAGCTCAAATCAATCCTTGTGACATGTACGCTTCGACTCCAAAATAACAGTCTACACATATTCCTCAATGGGGTGCAAGTGCCGGAGGCTGAATCGGCAAAATACCTAGGTCTTCATTTAGATTTAAGGCTCTACTGGGAACATCACGTGAGACAAAAATCTGGACAGATATACGATTAAAACAACATCAAATGTACTGGTTGATTGGGCAACTGCTGCGGACAATACGAACAAGGTAAAACGGATTAAACGAATCAAACCGTATAAATATTTTTTATGAAGTAACCGCATAAATATTATATCTCAAGGGAACTGGACACTGGTCCAGCAGACCCACATAAATAATAATGAGTACTAATACCATTAAAGGTGTTTTAAAAAAAATTAAAATAAAAATACATATGTACTTATGAAAAAAAAAAGAAATAATGAAAATATATAATTATAAACACTTACCAGTAATTGTAGCTGCAGTTGGAATATAGGAATATTCAAATATTCAGATGAATATCTAAAAAATAAAAATATTGATTTTGTTAGCATTGGCATAAAAATGTTACGTAACTCTGGTTTTATGCAATTTCGAAATACTTGATAAATATACGAGTATTATATAAGAAATAATGGTTAAAACAAATATAATTGATAAGTTGCATGACCTGTCGGAAGTAGGAAACAAATAAATACAAATTTCAAAACCGCCACCAATTTTTTACACGGACTATTTAATTTTATTAATTACACCAGTATATTAAATTGACGGATCGTTATTAATAAGCATCACCCGGTTGCAATAAATTATCTGCTTCTTAACAAAAACATTTGTATTTTCAATTACAACACAGTATAAGTATATGCTAAGTGCCGACATAAATAAATCACCGTCAAAATTTATATCGTCAATATACCGACCACGCTAAATAATTAAGCACAAAATCAAAACAGGCTATCCCATCAACCTATTACCGTGTATACATACATGTTGTATAGTAGTATTTCCCTATAGCTATAACAAAACAGCGAATATTTTTAGAAACCATAACAGATTTCTTACAAATATAAATAAACATTTTTATCAATTTTTTTTATTTTCAGCTGCTTTTTGGTAAACAACATTTTTTTTTGTATTTATGTATGTACGAGCATAAAATTTTCAATTAAAATCATATATTTTCTCACAGCTCAAAACGTATACAAACGAACATAATACTCGTATAACCCAACAAAATTCTTAAAATAAAAAAAGGCAAACGTTAAAAGAAATAAAATAAGAAAACATATGAGACTGAAAGAAAATAAGAAATTGCGTAGTTTGCAAAATGCCGATTCCCATACATCACTTCTATACACACAAAATACATACAAAATTTGAACACATATTTGAAATATTTATAAACAATTTTTTTATAAACATTAGTCATGAGATGTACTAATATAAGAATACTAAAAGTATATAGAGTGATGAAGAAATAAAAATAGCAACGCAGAGCTACCGATTTAGAATATGGCGGAACTTGATATGTACTATCATTTTGTACACATTAGTGCTTAAATTAATCATCCACTCTCTTCTTTTAAACGGGAGCAAAATTAATTTTGTGATTTTAAATAGGGTCCTTCTATTTTTTTTATTACAGATTCCGATTTTACGGCTAAAAGTCCTAATCACTATTGGCGTGCAACATTTTTCTTCGATTCACGATAGATGCCTTCGACTTCGATGCATATTAATCTGCATTTCAATTATGATTGATTACGAGCAGTGTGTCTGCTTGAATTTCAGTACAAGCATATTTAATTAGTTTAATCTAGTTAATTAGTCTAATGGTATTGGTCATAAAACGGTTAATTCAATTGATTTGTAAATCTATTCAATTGATTTTAAAATATAATATATATTGATTTTAAAGTTTTGTGTCAAATAAATTAAGGGTATATAAATTAAATTTTCGGCGATTACATGACGTTTTCATAAAACGATTAATTCAATTAATTCGTAATATTGAATCAAATTTTTTAAAATCTAATTTATATTAATTTTAAAATTTTGTGTCAAATAAAGTGTATATAAATTAGATTTTCAGCAATTATGTGACGTATTGGTCATAAAACGGTTAATTCAATAGATTTGTAATGCTTAATCAATTTTTTTAATATCTAATTTATTTTAATTTTAAAGTTTTGTGTTAAATAAAGTGTATATAAATTAGATTTTCCGCGATTACATGACGTTTTGGTCATATAACGGTTAATTCAATTGTTTTGAAATGTTTAATCAATTTTCAAAAAATCTAATTCATATTGATTTTAAAGTTTTGTGTAAATAAATTGTATAAAAATTAGATTTTCGGCGATTACATGACGTTTTGGTCATAAAACGGTTAATTCAATTGATTTGTAATGTTAAATCAATATTTTTTAAATCTAATTTATATTGACTTTAAAGTTTTGTGTCAAATAAAGTGCATATAAATTAGATTTTCAGCAATTATGTAACGTATTGGTCATAAAACGGATAATTCAATAGATTTGTAATGCTTAATCAATTTTTTTAATATCTAATTTATTTTAATTTTAAAGTTTTATGTCAGATAAAGTGTATATAAATTAGATTTTTGGCGATTACATGACGTATTGGTCATATAACGGTTAATCCAATTGATTTGTAATGTTTAATCAATTTTCAAAAAATCTGATTCATATTGATTTTAAAGTTTTGTGTTAAATAAAGTGTATATAAATTAGATTTTCGGCGATTACATGATGTTTTGGTCATATTACGGTTAATTCAATTGTTTTGAAATGTTTAATCAATTTTCAAAAAATCTAATTTATATTGATTTTAAAGTTTTGTGTCAAATAAAGTGTATATAAATTAGATTTTCAGCAATTATGTGACGTATTGGTCATAAAACGGTTAATTCAATAGATTTGTAATGCTTAATCAATTTTTTTAATATCTAATTTATTTTAATTTTAAAGTTTTGTGTTAAATAAAGTGTATATAAATTAGATTTTCGGCGATTACATGACGTTTTGGTCATATAACGGTTAATTCAATTGTTTTGAAATGTTTAATCAATTTTCAAAAAATCTAATTTATATTGATTTTAAAGTTTTGTGTCAAATAAAGTGTATATAAATTAGATTTTCGGAGATACCATGAGGTATTGGTCAGAAAACGGTTAGTTCAATTGATTTGTAATGTTTAATAATTTTTTTTTTGAAAAGTAATTTATATAATAATTTTTATAATTTTATATTTTTAATGATGTAATAAATTATTTATTTTATTTATTACAGCCTACGGCTTGGAGAAACTAGCCCATTAATAAATTTTGCTTTTAGGGAATTTTTTTTGCAGGTTACAGTTGAACTGGAGTTGCTGATAAGTTACAGTTGAATAATAACACAATGGAGTTGCTGTTAAGAGATGACAGCATACAGAAAACGCTGAAATAAGATTAAAATATTGTACCAATTCTGTCATTACTGGCGTACCTTTCCTTTCCCTACACCACAAAAATATAATAGAATTGTGCCTTAATGATCATGAGGTGTCTGAGCCTGGGTCTTTCTGTCATGCATGGAAATATATTTATAGAAACATAAATATATGAAAATCTGTCCTATCCTACCGTTTGGTAAATGTAAAAAGGCTGTGGGAATAGAACCGGCGTTACCTAATTTAAGCATACTATGAGAATATGATTAAAGTAATTAGGTGTGTATACTACATACCTAATTACTTTAATCATATTCTCACATGTTGTTGGTTCTAGTTGGTAACTGTTGACTTTGGGAAAGTCTCACAAAAAGAAATTTGGTGAATTAAGATATCATGATCTAGCCGGCCAATTTAGGCCCGCGACCATTGAAATCACAATCAAATAATTCACGTGCTACCACCTAATAGTATGCCGGATAAAACTCATGTTTCCACACTTATGTTACTTAAGAGAAGTTTTGGAAATTCATTTTGCAAATTGTCTCGATACATTTTCCTATTCAAGTTGTCTTCAATATTAAGGGGACCGATGAATTTTTCCACACCAATTATTCCACACCACATGCAGTTAAAACCAGCCAGTGGGGATTTAATTGCATGTTTGTCGACCTTTTCACGTGCACAAAAAACTGTTTCAAAAAACTAAAAAAATCGACTTGGTGAATTAACCACCGCCGCGGTGATTAATTCACCAAGAACTAATCGCCTTTTTATTTACGACAATTTAACCTGACCAATTCTTAATTGATACTGGTACGTAGTTTTTCAACATCCAATTTCGGAGTGGACAAGTCTTTGTGATCTAGTTCTATCAGTCGCTAAAGGTACAAAAATTAATACTTACGGCACTAAGTTGCTAGAAACTGATTTCGGATTGAAGCGTAGATTTATATATGACTGATTTGTTTTGGCTGATATTAGCCGTCCGATCATTGGTGCTGATCATCTGAGTAAATTTTGTCTTTTGGTTGATTTGAGAAAATGTGGCTGGTGGAGTCATCGACTCATAACAGTAGTCATAACATGATAGTAGTATAACAAAGAAAGTTGGGAACCACTGGCTTTCTTTTCGGAGAAACTCTCAAATACTGAAGTAAAACACTCAGCAATAGCTGTTGGCATTTTATTGTGCCATTGAACATTTTCGACATTTTATCGAGGGTCGAAACTTTACAATTTTTATCGACGATAAACTTCTGACAAGAGCTATTCAACCCCAAACTGAGCACAATCCAAGGCAATCGAAACACTTAGATTGCATTAAACAATTCACAACGGTCACTTATTATGTGCAATGAAAAGACAACTCGGTCGTTGATACAATTTCGCGTACCACCGATGGGGAAACGGCAACAGTCGATGTGTTTCGACAACAAATGAATTATCTCAGCCCAAGAATCGAACTTAGAAATACAGAATTTACTTTGAAAAAATTCTAAAGCATCTGGTTCCGAACGGCCACGTTCAGTACATCAGTACAACTACTGCTTTTCAAATTGCTTGGCTTTGAGATTGTATACGATACGAGCACAAGAGTCAATACTGAAAAAATTAAGCTATGAGAAAATTAATTGAAAAACGTTATTTCTGGCCTAGTATAGGCAGTAAGATATTGGGCATTGGACCCAATTCTTGTGTATCCTGCCAGAAATCTACAAGGTGATACGGCATACGAAATCATCTTTTGGACATTACACCTTATCGTTTTGAACATATCCACTTAGATATAGTAGATCCTTTGCCTCCATCTAAGGGATAACAAGACTTGTTAACTTGTGTCGATAGATTCACTCGCTGATTATCCGTTATCGCTGATAACGGATATTAAGTTGCCATATGCGTAGAGCTCGTCTATGGACAGAAGATTAAGCTTCGTGGTGAAGTCTTTATTGAAAATCCTCAATCACCTTTGCATACTTACGACATAGTAATTGATCAACTGCGAAATACAACGAAAAATCTTGGAGCTAAACGGAAATATATCGAGGTGTAAACGGAAATATAATGATATTTTCGGTCCGAAAACTTTGGATACCTGCGAATATGTTTTCGTCAGAATTAATCAGGAAGTTCGGACTGGGTTACAACTACCGTATTAAAAGAGCAATATAAGGTAATCCACTGCCGAAGCAAACACTTTGTGGTTTTGATTAAATATTTTTCTCTATTATCGGAGTATTTCCCTCCAACACTATGAAAGTAGTTCATAAAGTGGATGATAAATATAAAATATGGAAAAATGTTCACACATATACCGATCTTTTTACAACATTTGAAAGTATATAACATAGTCTGAAAATCCGAGCAAAAAAATAATAAGCAAACCCAAAATTACAAATATTTTGAGGACTCGTTTGGAATGCTTCAGAATTGGTTTGATAAAATTCGTTGTAGTAGTCTTGCCAACCGACCCGTTTTTAACGGAACAGACCAGTTTTTGGTTTATTTGTCCTGTGTCCTGGCGTTGATTGGGACGCCTTTTATACCATTCTAACCCTAATTGTATTACAACAATTTACTAACCAAAAAATGTTAATGTAATTTAACAAAAAAAAAATCACTACGGACCATCGAAGGCCGACGCGACTGTGGAGAATGTTTTGATTCCATTCTTCGTAAAAATATGTTGAGTGACTTCGGTAATGGTCCTATTTCTATAGATAAATATACTTCTAATAAGAGAAATAAGATATATTTTTTTAATTTTTACGAATGAAGGTATAAGACATCGGAAGCCATAGCAACATAGCTAGTTAACTGTTTCGAATTTTTTCAACAGGTTAAATGACTACTAAATTTACCAGAACTAATTTCTGCCTATATCTACCATAACACCGCCAAACAAGGCACTTAAACTAATTTCGTTTGGTGTCGGAAGCTTCATAAATAAAGTAGTTTATAAATTGTCATCCAGCGCTAAAAATCCAGCAGAACTCCAGCAGATTTTATGGATTTAATGGAAATTACGTCTAGTTACAGGGGCTTTCCAGTATTAGATTTCTGAATAATTTAGAAATTTGTTGCAGGAGACCAAAGTTTGGAAGTAGATAGTGATGAGGTGGAGTGAGAAAGCGCCAATTTGTTATTTATGTATCAATACATATATTTTATTAGGATCAATGCATTAAGCAAGGTGAAATCAAAATGAGTGTTCCGTTTCGGAAATTTCTAAATGTGGCAAGTCTATGTTGCAGTCGTAAAAGAACTAATGTTGTAGAAAGTTCGGAGTATCACATTGAGGGCACCAAACCAGAAATGGTCGATCAAATTTGAATAGCCGCAGTTTTTTCAGAATATACGCATTACAATCTACATTTACTACCTTGATTTAAGGGCACAACGATAAAGATCTGACTCAAACGATTAAGTGCGATTGCTGAATAAAACGACTATTTTTTTTAAAGGGATAGGGAAATTGAGAAAACAATGCACTAATGTGTGGAGGTGACTACGTTAAAAATAAAAGAGTTATGGGCAAATCGCGATCTCTTTCTATTGATTAAATTTGTTTTACCATACTAATCGAACAAGTTCGATAAGATAGTTCCATAGTCTACCTTCCGTCAATAGTTCCGAATTAATGCAATCAACCAATTGATCATTAAATAAATCAGAACGTTACCATAATGATCTCGATTGGCAATAGACATAGGTCTGAAGATATGGTGATAATTTTATAAAACCGGTGAGCTAGATTTGTCTAAGTGTATCAACTACTTAATAATAGATAAAACATATTACAAAATGAAAACATAACCTTAATTTGTACCGATAGCGATTACACGATATTACATGTAATATTTTTAACATGACACTTTATTTTATTTAGTTTTTAAAAACTATTTGTTATCTTCGTAGCTATAGGAATAATTTTATTTCAAAAAACAAAAACAAAACTTTAAAAAAACAATGACGAAATGTAACGAATCCCCAATTAATTGATAGTGTGGCGCTATCAATTAAAGAAAAGAAATTTATTTAAAAATCGAATATCTGGCAGACATTGGTAAGATGCCTTTAAAGGCATCCAATTATAACAGAGTGAGTATCGCAAATTTAACAGCCAATATAACGTACATCACTGAACTAAAAATAAGGGGTTGGTTATACAAAATTAGGGCATTTGTTGGAAAATAAAACTTTTAAGATGTTTAATCGTTGCCAACGTAACGGCATTTTTCTTATGCCCACATTAAAAAGCTGACCGAATGAAAGAATATAATAAGGTCCTGCAAAATTAAGAGCGAAAACCTAAAGTTGCACAGGATGTTCCCTGTTTATGCCCCAAGCAAATCTCTGGTGTATAGGATGTACAATAAAGGACACTACAGTGCGGCATACCTGCTGATATTTTCTTTAATTCTGATTACTCTCCGTTATATTTTACACGGAAATGCCGATCGGCATTATAAGATTTAAGAATTAGGTAGTACTACTTTGGTAAATCTCGGTGGAATTTAATTTCAACCACTTGATGCTCATCTTTATCGAAAGCTTGTTCTCAAGTGCGTTTACTATGCCTGTTATTCTACGAACTTGTTCTATTATATAGAGTGATTTTTTCCAAATCCAAACTAATGCGGTGAAATGATATTTCAATTTCCTATTATTAACTTATGCCTCTTAAAGAATGTGTTGATTATTTGAACCATTTTTCAGAGACCCTTTCCGGGAAGAGTTTTTACAATTTGACAAATAATTAAATCACATGCTGGGCCTTTTTCGATCTTTAATTGAACTTGATTTTATCTTTTAATTCCTGTAATGTTACAGGTTGTATGGTCTGATCATCAATTTTGCTTTAAGTTATTATGATTTCATCAACTGTTTGCCTTGGAATTGGTTGAAAGGTTTCTTTCAGTTGGGCTGCAAATAAAGTAGCTTTCAACTGTTCACTCCATGTTTCTCGTTGTTTCTAATAGCATTTCTTAGTTGCTTTCCAAAGAGAGTAATCAGTGTTCTTTTGTTCAGTGAGAATACTTAAATAGTTATAGTTAGTTTGATAGTTTCGTTCTTTATTTCTTTTTTGCGTTGATTAAGTTTAGTTATTGCATAGAAAATAGAGGATTTTTTAATTGACTTCTGTACTTTGCCAGATTTTTCACTCCTCTCTAATAATTCCCACAATTTCAAGAAGACAATTTTGGTTCCTACGGTATTTAGTATTAATCATATGAGAATTTTTACATCCTGCATGGTGAATATTACTGTTTAGAAGCTTAAGTTCGTCTCCAACTCTGTGTTTAGATTGGTACTTGAAGATATATTTGCTCTTCAATTATTTTCTGGAATATATCCCAGGTAATTTTACTATTTGTAAGCTTAGGCAAATTTTCCCTATTAATTATCGTTGTGCTGAAAGTCATGATAACAGATGAGTGGTCAGAATATATCCCCACGCTAATTTCAAGGTACATATAGGCCTCAAAAATCCCCTTTTAGATGTGGTATATTATTTATATCAGGAAGTCAATATGTTCGTTTGCTTTACATCGTCTATAGATTGCAAAAATGATGCTCTTTACAGTTTATAAATTTTGCAGGGTTTTAACCACTTTCTTGACACTTTCTTGCATTGTGTTTCCCGTTCTCAATTTCTGCGTGTGGTTGAAACCTTGGAATTTTTGCATTAAAGTTTTAACCTTATGTTTTTTAGTGGTGCTATTTTAACCTTCAAGAAGCCCTCTTTTTATAACTTGGTTTTTTCATCTCCTTTTTGTAGATCTTTTGCCTTTAAACTTCTTACTTGCTCTCCTTTTGGTGAAACCTTCGGCCATAAACCAGTCTTTACCTTCTTCATTAAGCAGTTGCTTTTGTTTGTTGTTGATGAACTACAATATTATGCGATATTTTTCCCATCAATTTTTAGCATTTGCTCATCAAACTACTACAATACAAAATATTTTTAATTTATTGAAAATCAGAGTTTTAAAAATAATTTTAAAAATAGATTATAGCTTTGAGTTCGAAAAATACAAAAAAAATATTCTAAAAATAAATTTTTTTTTTTTTAACACATTCGAAAAATTGTGAAAAATTTATAATGTATGTTTATACATTGGGTGTTTTAAAAATAATATTGAATTTTAATTGCAAAATTTGCATATTAATTTGTGTATACATGTATTGTGGCAAAAAAAAACAACGCACAAAATTTCCAGACTCTATAGACATTTTAAATTAATTTAATTTAACTGAATGCATAACTTTATAAATTGGTCCACAACTACATTATTATTATAAAAAGTTTGGTTATGAAACATGTATTATGTGATTTGCAACATATGTATAAATATGTATGTGAAGTTAGCCCGAAAAAAACCTTTCATCCCGAAAAAAGCCTTTTCAAAATGTGTCTTAGCTAAATATCACAAATTGTCAGCCCGAAAATCATACATAATAAGAGAAATTTTAAAATGTATCCCAATTTTAATTTTTAAAAACATTATACATTATACAGTAAACTTCAAAATGATGAAAATCATATGTACGTATGTATTGTATGTATTATAAGCAAAACTCAATATTTGAAGAGAGTATAAAATTCCACCACTGAATCTCAGCTCACAGGGATTGATAGATATAGTGGTGTATGGGGTATGTTAGATGAGACTCTTACCTCACTAAAAAAACAACCCGTATATCAACGCGATGGATAGAAGGGTGTTTTATAGAGCTTCATCCCCATATCCATCAAGGAATATTAATAACACGAAAGTTTCCACCACTGAATCTCAGTTCACAGGGATTGATAGATATAGTGGTGTATTGGGAATGTTAGATGAGACTCTTACCTCACTAGAATAACAACCCGTATGTCAACGCGATGGATAGAAGGGTGTTTTATAGAGCTTCATCCCCATATCCATCAAGGAATATTAATAACACGAAAGTTTCCACCACTGAATCTGTTCACAGGGATTGATAGATATAGTGGTGTATGGGGAATGTTAGATGAGACTCTTACCTCACTAGAATAACAACCCGTATATCAACGCGATGGATAGAAGGGTGTTTTATAGAGCTTCCTCCCCATATCCATCAAGGAATATTAATAACACGAAAGTTTCCACCACTGAATCTCAGTTCACAGGGATTGATAGATATAGTGGTGTATAGGGAATGTTAGATGAGACTCTTACCTCACTAGAATAACAACCCTTATGTCAACGCGATGGATAGAAGCGTGATTTATAGAGCTTCATCCCCATATCCATCAAGGAATATTAATAACACGAAAGTTTCCACCACTGAATCTCAGTTCACAGGGATTGATAGATATAGTGGTGTATGGGGAATGTTAGATGAAACTCTTACCTCACTAGAATAACAACCCGTATGTCAACGCGATGGATAGAAGGGTGTTTTATAGAGCTTCATCCCCATATCCATCAAGGAATATTAATAACAAGAAAGTTTCCACCACTGAATCTCAGTTCACAGGGATTGATAGATATAGTGGTGTATAGGAAATGTTAGATGAGATTCTTGTCTCACTAAAATAACAACCCTTATATCAACGCGATGGATAGAAGGGTGTTTTATAGAGCTTCATCCCCATATCCATCAAGGAATATTAATAACACGAAAGTTTCCACCACTGATTCTCAGTTCACAGGGATTGATAGATATAGTGGTGTATGGGATATGTTAGATGGGATCCTTACTTTACTGGATTATTAGTTTTAATATGCGCGATTTTTTGAAATTCTTTATATATTTACTTTATTTGTTCTTGCATATTTAAATATTAAGTTATAATTTTTTATCTGTTTCTTATCTAAACGATAATTAAGCTAATTTTTTTGAATTAGGTCCCACCGTGAACCTATTTAAATTACAGTTTCTTTGTACAATCAGTTTTATTTATTACATCGTTGGTAAAAATATTTCTACAAATTACTTTGAAAAATATCAAAAAACATAAAAATTAAAATTTTTTGAAAGAGTATAAAATGATTTTTTTTTCAGTTTGCTTTTCAATACTTGTTCAGACGTTGTTTTGTTAGTATATAATATTTTTTTGTGTGAATTATAATATTTTTTTGTGTGAATTACCGTTTTTTAGCAATAAATAAAAAGTTTTTTTTAAAACTACGACCTTCGCTTTCTCTTGGACTCTCTTTAAACTTGTAATTATATCGTTTTGTTGTTTCGTTTTTCATTCTATCGACCTCGGCTATCATAATAGGACATTCTCATTTAACGGTTCCATCTTTCTATTTGAAATTATTATACCTGCTTTTAAAATATAAACGGCTTTTTTTTCTACACGACTCTACATTTTACCATTAAAATGGAAAAATCAGGACATCAAATTTCTTTGTATAATTACAAAAAGAAAAGAAGTTTAATTACTGTGGATTTGGTAAAAACAGTATTAGAAAAATTATCGCTAATTAATGTTAAATTGACTAATTCAAATTCCAACTACATGGTTCAATTATGTCAATTACTTAAAGTGACAAATAATTTTTCAAATCGCACCAAGATTTATAATATTTGGAACAGAAATATTAGAAGCAATAAAGTGTCAAACGATACATTTGAAAATAATTGCGTTTCTACAACTAGTGAACATTTAGATGAACTGGAGACATTAGCATTCATAAATCAAAATGATTCACAATCAAAATCAATAAATTATACAGATACAAATGAAAATATTGAAACCAATAATGTTTGTTCAACAAACCCTGTTGAAAAAGAATTTAGTTCAGACGAAATGAATCAAATGCCCAATATTCCTGATAAATCTGATAATATAGATTTTAATTTAAGTTGTGATAATTTACTCTCAGATGTTAGCGTGAACAATAATACGTTCCAAAGTAGCAGGCAGCCAAATAAGTTGAAATCTAATAAACCCACAAAAATTGTTTACAAAAAACTTGATTATAAATTAATCATTCCAAACAGTATTTGGAAACAAATTTTTCTACCTAATGAACGAGCATTAGAAACGTATATGTACAGATCGGTAATTATTGAAAGGCTAACAAAACTTACTGGCTGTTTAATAAAAATTAAAAGTTATGATGTATCAAAAAATCATCTAACCATAAGAACTTATTGTGGTCATAGAAATGTAAAGACAACATGTCGAAAATATAAACTTGTTAATAAAGATTTAAAGGAAGGAATTTTCGAAATTTATAGTACGAGTGAACGTATTATGCATATAACAAAAAAATGCGGTCACACAACATGTTATAAGCGGGACCTTTTTAAAAGGCAACTATTAGAAAAAACTGTTGAAAGGGTTGCCGAAAGTTTAATTCAAGAGGAAAATATTGATTTTGTTCAAAAAAACAATACAATCCAAAAATCAAAGTCACATGATGTACTTAGAAAAATACGATCAGAGGCATTGCAATTAAATGATAATGACAAAGATGATTTTATTGATATTGATAAAGAGTGGGAGAAAAAAGCATTGAGTGAGGATAAATATATCCAAAAAATTATGCGTCGTCCGTTTATGGTTGTGACATATAGTGCAATGCAGAATAATGTTTTGAAAATAATGAGAGAATCATTTAAAAATACAGAATTAACGGTTTATTTAGATGCTACTGGTAGTTTGGTTCGTACTCCTTTCAAAACTTGTCCAACAGTTTTGTATTATGCTATAGTAATAGCTGCACAAACTACTAAGACTGATGCTACATCACCATTCCCAATAACAGATATGGTTAGTTCAAGCCACAATATTGATTCTATTGGAGGTTGGCTTAGATCATTTAAGTTATACGTCGAAGGACAATTTAAAAAATGGCCAGTGTTTAATTCAGTGGTTATAGATTTTTCATTTGCGGAATTAAATGCTGTGTTGAGTTCCTTTAATAATATGGATATAATTGAATATCTTATGGCAACTCATGCATGGATCAATAATAAACACTATTATAAAACAAACCAATCCATAGTTAAAGTTTTTTTATGCTGCTGTCATTTATCCCACACAATGGCACAAGATATAAATTTACACTTTTCAAAATGCCCATCCAACTCTAAAATTGTTAAAGAAGTTCTTTCGTCGTTATTCATGGTAACAAACTATGAGACTATTAAAGAGTTATGGAGAAATCTAACAGTAGTATTAAGGTCTAAATTTATTACAAAAGAAGTGCAAGAATCATTAAGTTCCTTGACTACTTTAATAATAAAAAGCGATACATATTTTGATTTTACAGTAACCGATCACACAAAATTAAAAATAAATAAAGACAGCACAAAGCCATTATACATACAAAGCCCATATTTCCAAGATTTAAAAAAAATAGAAGATGACATATGTTTGTCATTAAATAAGGAAGCATCAATTGGTGGAGTTAATAGTTTGTATAATATAAATTTTCAAAACTTAATATTAAAAAAATACATGGCATATTTACCGCTATGGAGTGGTGTTTTGAATGATGGAGTACGACAAAGCAATAGTCATGTTGAAAATTACTTTGCTACTATAAAACGGAGATTCAAAACATCTACTAACATTGGTAAACTACCCACTAAAATAGGACGTTTTATTAGGGAAATACACGAACGAAATGTTACAATCCATCGACAAATTGTGGCTGGTATTCCAAAAGCTGCTATTAAATCAACAAATATTCAGACGCCTAATAATCAAACCCAAAGGCCATCACCTGACGTAGACCTAACAGTTCATGAATCTCAACTTAGCCAATCCATATGGAAACGCAAAAATAATGATGCTGCAACCCCCAAAACTAAACGTTCGCATTTTAATTTGGCGACAATCAAAGAAATTGCGAATCAAACCCCAAAGGAACGGTCAATAACCTCTTTAAAGATATTAAGTAAAAATTCGAAGGAAGATAATGAATTCAGTACTCCAAAACGCCCGCGAAAAATCATGAAAAGGATATTACCTATTATAAAAAAAATCATATTCATTACCGGTTTTGCAAAATGGCACTAAAAGTTGCGATTATTATACAAATACGTGTGGCTTAGATGCAGTTATTCAAACTCTAGCTGCAGCAGTTAGTAGTGTGGGAATAATAAATTGTAATATTCGGGAAGGGCACGTGAAAAGTTTAATTCAACGTATATTAAACAATGAACTAAAGAGAGCATATGAAGTTAGGAAAGAGATTCTAATAGACATTTTTGGTATACAGCAAAATTGTGAGTGCAATATACAAGACGTATCAGGTTATATACTTAAAAGCCTTCCAAGCCTGATCGTTAATCTTAAATGTCAGCAATGTGAAACTGTAATTGAAGAAGAACGAAATTTTCTTCTTGTGAATATGTTGAAATTAACGAATGTTGGCTTTCCAAATTTAAATAAATGCATTGAACAAGTTCCAGATCAAGGTTGTCCTATATGTTTCAATAAAATGAATCCCCAGAATTATAAATATCGACCAATTATATCTATTTATACCGAAAGTGATACGCTAAACCATAGGAATATAAAAATAAGTGAAATTCAATCGAAATTAGAATTCGACCAACTACTATATCAACTAACAGGACTTATTAGTTACGAGCAACTTAATCCAACTAGTAATCCCAAAAAGTTTATATCGGGGCATTTTATAAGCTATTCTGTACACAATGGAAAATGGGGTCGATATGATGACCTTAAAAAATATGTAGCTATTGTGAGAAATCCTCAAAACATTGATGTCAATCCACATATGTTAATCTACACAAGATCCAAAAAATAAAAAATCGATTTCTTGTAATTTACAGATTTACATATAATCCGAATATTTATATCTAATTCCCAATTTAATAATCAACAGTAATCAAATAATAAATTATTTCAATACTCGTATAATTCATTAGATCGATACGATAAATTATGATAATTATTTATAATGCCGCAGTTTATAAAGAGTCACCAAGCCATCGATGCGCTTTGACAATAACTTTACTATTGTTTTGATTGTTAAACGTAATTGGTTATGATCCAATTTCCACCTTAGAATCCCTTTTCCCACATTAGTAGGATCTGCTAATAAAAAATACAAATAATATAAATTATATACTTAAAACGTTAAGTTTGCACCATTTGTTCACACATGCGGACACTTTAGTGTTTTAATATTCCTTGATGGATATGGGGATGAAGCTCTATAAAACACCCTTCTATCCATCGCGTTGATATGCGGGTTGTTATTTTGGTGAGACAAGAGTCTCATCTAACATACCTCATACACCACTATATCTATCAATCCCTGTGAACTGAGATTCAGTGGTGGAAACTTTCGTGTTATTAATATTCCTTGATGGATATGGGGATGAAGCTCTATAAAACACCCTTCTATCCATCGCGTTGATATACGGGTTGTTATTTTAGTGAGACAAGAGTCTCATCTAACATACCTCATACACCACTATATCTATCAATCCCTGTGAACTGAGATTCAGTGGTGGAAACTTTCGTGTTATTAATATTCCTTGATGGATATGGGGATGAAGCTCTATAAAACACCCTTCTATCCATCGCGTTGATATACGGGTTGTTATTTTAGTGAGACAAGAGTCTCATCTAACATACCTCATACACCACTATATCTATCAATCCCTGTGAACTGAGATTCAGTGGTGGAAACTTTCGTGTTATTAATATTCCTTGATGGATATGGGGATGAAGCTCTATAAAACACCCTTCTATCTATCGCGTTGATATACGGGTTGTTATTTTAGTGAGACAAGGGTCTCATCTAACATACCTCGTACACCACTATATCTATCAATCCCTGTGAGCTGAGATTCAGTGGTGGAAACTTTCGTGTTATTAATATTCCTTGATGGATATGGGGATGAAGTTCTATAAAACACCCTTCTATCTATCGCGTTGATATACGGGTTACTATTTTAGTGAGACAAGAGTCTCATCTAACATACCTCATACACCACTATATCTATCAATCCCTGTGAGCTGAGATTCAGTGGTGGAAAC
This sequence comes from Tipula confusa, assembly GCA_963556175.1. Classification (NCBI taxonomy): domain Eukaryota; kingdom Metazoa; phylum Arthropoda; class Insecta; order Diptera; family Tipulidae; genus Tipula; species Tipula confusa. Next base: position 75,797,756 of record OY744477.1, read on the forward strand.
TTTCGTGTTATTAATATTCCTTGATGGATATGGGGATGAAGCTCTATAAAACACCCTTCTATCTATCGCGTTGATATACGGGTTACTATTTTAGTGAGACAAGAGTCTCATCTAACATACCTCATACACCACTATATCTATCAATCCCTGTGAGCTGAGATTCAGTGGTGGAAACTTTCGTGTTATTAATATTCCTTGATGGATATGGGGATGAAGCTCTATAAAACACCCTTCTATCCATCGCGTTGATATACGGGTTGTTATTTTAGTGAGACAAGAGTCTCATCTAACATACCTCATACACCACTATATCTATCAATCCCTGTGAACTGAGATTCAGTGGTGGAAACTTTCGTGTTATTAATATTCCTTGATGGATATGGGGATGAAGCTCTATAGAACACCCTTCTATCTATCGCGTTGATATACGGGTTGTTATTTTAGTGAGACAAGAGTCTCATCTAACATACCTCGTACACCACTATATCTATCAATCCCTGTGAACTGAGATTCAGTGGTAGAAACTTTCGTGTTATTAATATTCCTTGATGGATATGGGGATGAAGCTCTATAAAACACCCTTCTATCCATCGCGTTGATATGCGGGTTGTTATTTTGGTGAGACAAGAGTCTCATCTAACATACCTCATACACCACTATACCTATCAATCCCTGTGAGCTGAGATTCAGTGGTGGAAACTTTCGTGTTATTAATATTCCTTGATGGATATGGGGATGAAGCTCTATAAAACACCCTTCTATCCATCGCGTTGATATGCGGGTTGTTATTTTGGTGAGACAAGAGTCTCATCTAACATACCTCGTACACCACTATATCTATCAATCCCTGTGAGCTGAGATTCAGTGGTGGAAACTTTCGTGTTATTAATATTCCTTGATGGATATGGGGATGAAGCTCTATAAAACACCCTTCTATCCATCGCGTTGATATGCGGGTTGTTATTTTGGTGAGACAAGAGTCTCATCTAACATACCTCGTACACCACTATATCTATCAATCCCTGTGAACTGAGATTCAGTGGTAGAAACTTTCGTGTTATTAATATTCCTTGATGGATATGGGGATGAAGCTCTATAAAACACCCTTCTATCCATCGCGTTGATATGCGGGTTGTTATTTTGGTGAGACAAGAGTCTCATCTAACATACCTCATACACCACTATACCTATCAATCCCTGTGAGCTGAGATTCAGTGGTGGAAACTTTCGTGTTATTAATATTCCTTGATGGATATGGGGATGAAGCTCTATAAAACACCCTTCTATCCATCGCGTTGATATGCGGGTTGTTATTTTGGTGAGACAAGAGTCTCATCTAACATACCTCGTACACCACTATATCTATCAATCCCTGTGAACTGAGATTCAGTGGTAGAAACTTTCGTGTTATTAATATTCCTTGATGGATATGGGGATGAAGCTCTATAAAACACCCTTCTATCCATCGCGTTGATATACGGGTTGTTATTTTAGTGAGACAAGAGTCTCATCTAACATACCTCATACACCACTATATCTATCAATCCCTGTGAACTGAGATTCAGTGGTGGAAACTTTCGTGTTATTAATATTCCTTGATGGATATGGGGATGAAGCTCTATAAAACACCCTTCTATCTATCGCGTTGATATACGGGTTGTTATTTTAGTGAGACAAGAGTCTCATCTAACATACCTCGTACACCACTATATCTATCAATCCCTGTGAACTGAGATTCAGTGGTAGAAACTTTCGTGTTATTAATATTCCTTGATGGATATGGGGATGAAGCTCTATAAAACACCCTTCTATCCATCGCGTTGATATGCGGGTTGTTATTTTGGTGAGACAAGAGTCTCATCTAACATACCTCATACACCACTATACCTATCAATCCCTGTGAGCTGAGATTCAGTGGTGGAAACTTTCGTGTTATTAATATTCCTTGATGGATATGGGGATGAAGCTCTATAAAACACCCTTCTATCCATCGCGTTGATATACGGGTTGTTATTTTAGTGAGACAAGAGTCTCATCTAACATACCTCGTACACCACTATATCTATCAATCCCTGTGAGCTGAGATTCAGTGGTGGAAACTTTCGTGTTATTAATATTCCTTGATGGATATGGGGATGAAGTTCTATAAAACACCCTTCTATCTATCGCGTTGATATACGGGTTACTATTTTAGTGAGACAAGAGTCTCATCTAACATACCTCATACACCACTATATCTATCAATCCCTGTGAGCTGAGATTCAGTGGTGGAAACTTTCATGTTATTAATATTCCTTGATGGATATGGGGATGAAGCTCTATAAAACACCCTTCTATCCATCGCGTTGATATACGGGTTGCTATTTTAGTGAGACAAGAGTCTCATCTAACATACCTCGTACACCACTATATCTATCAATCCCTGTGAGCTGAGATTCAGTGGTGGAAACTTTCGTGTTATTAATATTCCTTGATGGATATGGGGATGAAGCTCTATAAAACACCCTTCTATCCATCGCGTTGATATACGGGTTGCTATTTTAGTGAGACAAGAGTCTCATCCAACATACCTCGTACACCACTATATCTATCAATCCCTGTGAGCTGAGATTCAGTGGTGGAAACTTTCGTGTTATTAATATTCCTTGATGGATATGGGGATGAAGCTCTATAAAACACCCTTCTATCTATCGCGTTGATATACGGGTTACTATTTTAGTGAGACAAGAGTCTCATCTAACATACCTCATACACCACTATATCTATCAATCCCTGTGAGCTGAGATTCAGTGGTGGAAACTTTCGTGTTATTAATATTCCTTGATGGATATGGGGATGAAGCTCTATAAAACACCCTTCTATCCATCGCGTTGATATACGGGTTGATATTTTAATGAGGTAAGAGTCTCATCTAACATATTCTATACACCACTGTACCTATCAATCTCTGTGACCTAGGATTTAATTAGTTTGGCAATTAGGTGTTTTGTATATCTCTGTGAGCTGATTCAATAGTGGATAATTCCATTTTATATATAGACCCATTATATAGAACACGTTTATTAAGATTTCTTAATTTATTTGGTTTTACATTTTTTGAGTTTATTAAAAAAATTACGTCGTTTAATAATTTAATATTTATAGTTTATTGTAGTTATTTTTTTTATGAAAAATGGAACTTTTATTTATTACACTATTTTCGTACTATCAGTGAAGACACACTTTCAAAAGTCTTTTTTCGGGCTAGATTTTCGGGCTAACTTCACATCCGTTGTATAAATATTATATTTTCAAGTTGATCAAAGTTTGTTTACCTAATAAATAAATAATTTACGTTGGAAAATTTCAGACAGACATTTGTTGATTAATTATACGAAGATAAATTTATTACTTGTGGCGGTTTCAATATTTTCGAACTGCCATCAATTTTGGAGTGATAAATTAATTAAAAAAAATCAATTTCAAGGTTTATGGTTTATAAATTGCAAAAAAATATGAGAACGATTTAATATCTTAATTGTGTTTTCCTTTTAAAATATATAAAATATAAAAACTAATGTGTTTTTTTTTTACAGTGCTACATATCTTAATTTTTATTCATATTTTGTACTATCATAATATGAATGAATTTATAATGTTATGGGTTTATATGGAAATTTTTAATTTTATTATTTTTGCTGCTATTTACCAACAAAAATAAATTCATTTCTATGAAGTAATATTTTAATACTATATAGAGCTGCAGAAATATTAACATTAAACAGACATTTTTATTCTATAGATTTAGATTTTAATACTTTTTAAATTAAATTTAACATTGGGTGTGTCTCAATATTGTAGGGGTTGATTGTCTATAGCCATGACTACCATGGTTTGTATTCCAACTTTTTAACTATGTATTTTTACCGCCAAATCTGTCTATAGTGCATATATATGCATTTCAAAGAACACCGGAGCTAACTAATCTACTACGAAAGACATCACTCCCTCTTTGGCAGGCAACATCAAATTGCACCAAAAAGGGCAAATCAAGTGCAACAAAAGGGAAAATACTCTCAAAAAATAAAGAAAAACCAAAAACCAAAATGTTACAAGAGAATTGAAATCGAAATACAACTGAGAAATGTATAGTGAATTGTGTAAATATTGCATTGATCGATTGTAAAAATGCTCTTAAATCAAAGGAAACCATTAGTCTAAAAACTAACATAAAAACAGCTGTGCAAGAGTACCATACAGATAAAGAAGAACAAGATAGAGAAACGGAGTTTGCGAAAATATCCAGAAGAACAGAAAAACGAAATAATACCTCTTCTCCATCTTTAAATACAACCAAAAGTCCCTAAGGTTATAACAAAAATCACTCAAAAAAATCTCAACAACCACCAACAATAATAATGAAAACAGGCCATTTGATCTCATGTGGCTGTTTTTACAGGCCATTTGATCTCATGTGGCATTACAGTGTGAAAAATATCTGCATTAGCGTCATTCCGTTATGTCCCTCTATCTTGGAAATTTGCGGAAGTGATAATGATACCTAAACCAGGTGAGCCATCAAGTGAATTAACCTCGTACAGACCAATATTACTTCTTCCCAACATGTCAAAACTGTTTGAGAAACTATTATTAAAACGAATTAAACCAGAAATTATAAAATCAGGAGCAGTTCCGTCCCATCAGTATCAAACACTCCACAATCGATGAAGTCCTTAGAATAACGGATTTAATAGAAAAATCCTTAGAGGAAAAAAAAATTTGTTCAGCCATATTTTTGGATATAGTCATTTGAAAAAGTCTGGTTAGATGGTTTAATATTTAAATTGGAGAAAACTCTGCCATTTGAGCATTGTGAACTGCTAGTCATACCTGAAAATAAGTTACTTTAGAGTTAAACATGAAGGAACTTACTCCAGCATAAAAGAAGCTAAAGCAGGAGTCCCGCATGGGAGTGTCTCAAGGCCACTCCTTTTCGTACTGTTTACAAGTGACTTACCACAGACGAGCAATACAACTACCGCCACGTTTGCCGATGACACTGCAATTCTAGCAGTTAGTGACACAATCGGTGAAGTCACATTCAAACTACAAAAAGCCATAAATAATATACAAGAATATACAAGATACTTAGTTTGCCAAGTGGAGAATTAAAGTGAATGAATCAAAGTCTACTCACATTAACTTCACTAATAGGTCAATAGAACCACTACATGTGACTCTCAATAATATCCCTGTACCACATGCAAATCAAGCAAAATACCTTGGTATGCACCTTGATGCAAAGTTAAAGTGGAAAGTACATGTGAAAAAGAAAGCAGAAGAGCTTCAATTAAAATATAGAAAAATGTACTAGTTAATTGGAAGAAACTCTCAGTTATCCATTCATAATAAACTTATGCTTTATAAACAAGGCCTCAAGCCGGTCTGGACTTATGGTATACAACTATGGGGATGCACCAAAACCAGCAATCAACAGATAGTCCAACGATTCCCAAATAATGTTTTTAGAGGGATTGTAAACGCCCCTTGGTACACTTGTAATAGTGACCTTCATAGAGATCTCGGAATAGACACAGTCGCAAGTGAAATAAATAAATGTTCTCAAGAACACCAGAAGAGGCTCCATCATCACCCTAATATTGAAGCTGTAAGACTACTTCATATTATAAGAAGACTCAAAAGACTAAAACCTTTTGAGTTACCTGAGTAGTGCGCATAATGCAAAATCAACCAAAAAACAGTTTATGGAAAGAATACAGAGAAGTGGCTTTATTATTATATTGTTAGAATCAAACGCTGTTAGTCAAAAATGACTAGTTACTTTGAAAAAAATCTTTTTAAAATAAAGCAAAAAAGTTTAAAAAAAATAAAAATTTGGGTCATTCAAGAAAAGACGCGCTTACATAAACGTTGGTCTGACAAAGTTCCTTACGTTTATTAAGGATATAAATTACCCACTTGGAAGACATGAGACTTGGAAGACATTGGCATCATAATTAGAAGTCAATTTCTTAACCTTGATTACTGTTGAAACAATTGTCACCTATACCTTTCGAGAGCAGTTGTCTATTCAATTCCTTGTGATGGCTTGTGCATCCATAACAACTGATATTACGGTATTTTTCAAACACTTTGGGTATAAAAATCATTTGTTAAATTATTATCTGCGAAGATAAAGGTTGCACCGTTGAAGCAAATAGCAATACCAAGATTAGAATTATGCGCAGCGTTAAGTTTAATCAAACTACTATGTGTTAAACAAGCAATGAAAGTATAGAAATTAAAAAATTAGTGAATTGGAGTAGTGGCCCGATTCTCATATAATATTGGACAAGCTGAGTGCATATTCGATGTGGCCAAAAGAGCCGGACAAATATTAACCCATCTCATTAGTTCACAATGGAGACATGTTGATTCTCAAAGCTGACTGTGCTATCAAAGGACTCAAAAACCAGAGAAACTAAGGCATTTTGAACTTTATGGTGGAATGATCCAGTATGGCTCCCAAAGTTCGAGTCAAGGTTAAAAAATCGAGTGATCTCTTTGAGCTCGTTAGAAGAATTAAATATCCAGCCGTCAAGCATATAAAACTTACAGCCTAACATAAACAAAAACCTTGTCGCCAACGTATCACTATCCAGGTTGAATACCATAGTAGTTCAATAGTAGTAATGTGACTGGCTGTCAGAGACAGCCAGAAAGACAGCCAAAGACAGAATCCGCCATTAGGAATATCACCTCAAATTATCAAGCAATGAAAAATGTCATTTCATGGGGCGATAAACTTTAATCGCCTAAGAGAATATTAAAATTTTCTCACAAGTGACAGGTGACACGAATAGAGGAATAGGGGATTTATTCATTATGGTTGCATCAGATGTCTAAATGTGTAACTATCTTTCGAAATTGAGGCCATGCTTAATTTAAGGCCCATACTATTGGCTTACTATTGGCTGATAGTATTTTACGATGGTCCATTTTTTAACTGGGCAACCTGCTATTCTTGATCAAGCCGTCTCTAGAAGCGTTATAAATGGTCAACATAACTTAGTAAAAGAAAATCAAAAACTAAAACAGAAATTACGAGAAATGGAAATGTCGACAATAATGAGAATTAGATACTTCAGAAAATAAAGGCCGAAAACATCACAGAGAAACAAACAGATTCGAATACCGAACTGATGAGGAAGATTTAGAAAGGGAAACCAACTGGATTATTAAGAGAAATAAGGCAAGCAACATATACAACAAAGTAAAGCAGGGTTCTTCTAGAGCAGGAAGAAACGGATCACCAAACAGCACCCAAATCGCAAGTATAACCAAAGAGAAACCACCATCACTGGTAAATATCATTGAAGTAACTATCTTCTCAAAAATCCAAGCACTGATAAATAATGTAATCGACTAGGAGTCCTTGAACAGTAACGTATGCAAAATAAACACATTTAACTCGAATGCGTACAGAACAGTGTGAATTGTGGACAATATCAGTGACACACATTCGAAAATAAAAATGTTTCCTCTATCAATTATGGCTAGGGAACTACACCCAATCTGTCCAAGTAAAGACATAACCGATGTTCAAGGTCAATAAAGGATTCAAAATTTGGGATACTGTTAACATTATTAAAAAAGAAAAAGGCAAAGGAGAGACTATAGCCTAGAAATTGTAGAATTCCGCAGTGCAAAAAATGCAAAGGTTTTAATCATAAGCAAAAATACTGTGTGGACGAGAGAAAATGTTGCTTTTACTCAGATACTAAGCCTACGTATTGGCCAACGTATACAAATAAAGTGCCAGATCTAATAGATGTTTCCGTTAACAAAAATCGAGAAAAAATCCACCGCAACTCACAAATAGTAAAACAAATCGGTTACTGTTTGAAGCAAATAGTGGCAGAAAATATTGACCTTCAGTTGCCTATCAAAAGCGAAAATGAAATATAAGTTGAAGTGGATAGACTTCTAGATATTATAAAAGTGGCAGCTTGGAAATCACTGTAAAGAAAATGGAATCTAGTGCAAAACAAAAACCTAATATATTTGCTATAAACTTTCCAGTCCTTAGGCAGAAAAATAGCTGAATTAAATGTGTGCAAAAAAATATAACTAGAAGAAATGATTCTTTGGATATAAAGGCTCACCGAAAGAACCAAAATCTGAAATCAACAATCTAAAATACAAAAAAGCTCAAGGTTTTATGACCTGATAACAGGGCAAGTAATTAAAGATCTGCCCTTTTATGAAAAAATATGTACCGAGACAGTGAAAAGTAATGGCTCAGAAACCGGATAAGCTATTGAACAATAGAAAATCATACCGATCAATCTCACTTCATCCGATGGCTACGAAATTGATCGAGAAACTAGTACTTAAAAGACTAAAAATAATTATAAAGCAATGAAATCTTATCCCACAACATCAGTTCGGATTAAAAGAGAAACATTTAACCATAGATTCTAGCTGTTGGTTGGTCACAGCATCGAGGAATCTACAGCTAAATTACAAAAAACCTTTTATAAAATAAATAAATAGACAAAAATGTAGAGTATCAGGCTTAATGAAACCAACTTTACGAATTGGAAAATATGTCGGAGGCTTGTAGTAATTAAAAGTCTGCAGGATTCTTTTACAAAAACAGATAAGTACTTGGGGAGGCCATTAGATACCAGGCTCAGATGGAAAGAACACGTAAAGAAGAACTTAACATTAAATTAAGAAAAATATATTGGATTCTGTGGTAAAAACTATATAAGTATACAAACCAAAGTAATTGCATTGCTGGGCTGACTGAACGAACCCGCAGTTTAGGAACGGTATGTGGAACGTGCAGTCGCTAAGAAAACCCGGCGCGTTTGATGGCACTATATCAGTCATAATAGAGTAGTCAAAAAGCGGAGATCATGTGTCACAACGACGTTAAAATAGTGATTGGTGACTTTAATGCTAGAGCTGGTAAAATCATAACAACTCACAAAAAAAATCTACTTGGAAACATGGACACACCCTCGAAAGACAACCCGCAGTCAAATTGACCATGTTTTAATTACTAAGGGAAGGTTTCGGATCATCCAAGATGTGAGATCTTATCGGTCGGCTATCAAATTTATAGGCAGTGATCATCAATTGGTCACAAGTCAATGATCACAGGAAAACGAAACTTAAGTTTCAACTGTGAAGGTCTGATAAACGAATATAAGAAAGCACATTATCAGAATATTGTTAGCAACCACAGTTTTAATGATGTGAACGCTCTATGGGAGATAAAACTTCGGTTGTCAGTGCTTCCCAGGCGACTCTAGATATGATACAAATTAAACCCAAAAATTATTGGTTTGATGAGTAGGGTCGTCTTGCAGTCGACCAACAGAATATAGCTTATAAAGAAGCGCGAATACATTTTACAATTGCACGGAAGAACAAAGCGGTCCTGGCTAGGGGAACTGCCAGTTTTCCTTATCCTTAAAAGAGTTCGCTCAAAATGTGAAAACTATCGTGGCATAGCTCGCACAGCGTACATGTTACTGTCTTACATAATAGTGGAGAGAATCACACCGCTGGGCGGAGGAAATTATTAGTGACTACAAAGGAGGATTTCGTCTAAATCGGTCAGTCACTGATCAAGTTTTTTCGTAGAGGATGATTTTCTAAATATTACAAAACGTTTCGTGACGTACATCAGGTGTTCTTGGAGTTCCAGCAAGCTATCGGGATAGCTTATGGTTTGCTGTGCGATGTCTGGGAATACCTGACAAATATGTAAAATGACAGCGATGCAGTCACAATGTTGTGTCAAATTTGAAAAGCTATATCAAGAATTTTGGCAATTAGCTCTGGGGTACGACAAAGAGATGCTCTATCCCCGATACTCTCTAATCTCATGTTAGAATTTATATTTCGTAAAAGTGAAACAGCTCAGGATTGAACTGCTTGAAAAGAAGGAGGCCGACTCATCTAATGATGATTTTATCTAATTAAATAAGTACCTTTATAACGTGAAGGGGACTAGCAAATGGGCTTCACCGCAATAAAAGTGTCAAATGGCATCAACCTAAGCCACGAAAGTGGAGATTCGCTTTATATTAGTACAAACAAAGGTAAACTTTGTAATAATTCTTATATATATTCTAAAACACAGATAAAAATGACCGAAACCAATCAGTTAACCACAAAACAGGAAAATTCGATAATAAATAAATTATTAAACACAAAACATTTAATTTTCAAGATAACAATAAAAGAAAATTGTTCATTTTCAAAGACAAATGGGTTGGTGATTGTTTGTCTGTTAAATGTTTTATTTTTATATTTGACCACAAATCTGACTGATAAGTTTAGATTATTTTTTTATACATTTTTAAATAATGTATATATATTTTTTGTTTGTTGACATTTTTATTTATGGGGTGACCTAAATTATACTAAATTTTTGTACATAAGTACTTACAGTTTGATATTAGAAATTACATATAGTAATGACAAAATTACTTAATTAAAGATTATTGCTATACAAGTGGTGCTATAATCAACTACTTGTACGCAAACACAACGAGTCAAATATCTCGAAACCATACAAGTTCGTATTTAATTATTGTCTGGCCCAACTACGGTATGATTTTGTTACGACAGCTAGTCGGTTTCATAAGTCTTAGACGTATTTTGTCAGTTTAACGGTTATTTCATTTAATTTTAGTGTTAAACAATTTTATTATGAATTTAATTTATAAAATTTGTGTATAAAACTGCGGTCGGGGAAGGCCCGGTGTTATCCGTAAAATGGACGTTGAGCTTTGTCCTTCAGCGCCTTTAAGTGTTATATTAAACGGATCACATGAGTGCCCTTCGTCCACAGAGGTGTATAATGTGGCGTTTATATTATGTTGATGCAAATTATCGTGTTACAGTTTTCCTTACATGCCATAGTGAAATCTATACATATATAAACACTAGTTACTATTTATAAACATATTACTATAACTATATAATATACTATATTTAGGTATCAGGAAGTGTGATTTCATACTAGTGGTGTACTGCATTTTAAAACATATATAGTTATGCATGTATTTGTTTTTATCAATTGTAACATATACTCGTGTGTGTCAATGAGTCAGTTTTATTTAAATTAGATCTACTCAAATGACTTTTATTGGCAAATGTTATATATAGTTTCGTTTATGCTCGTACATTTCGTTTTAGATAAAACTTGTCATACTAAAATAGTAATAGTTTTTAGTAGCTTGTACTATATATACATATTTACTAGCTGTGTTCTAAATTAAAACTGATAATAAAAATACAATTTCGGAACTTACTTTTTTTTTAGAATTAAAATAATTATAGAAGTTGGGCGTGTGCATTTCAATATTTTTCGATTGCCGAAACTAATAATTTAGTTTTTTTTTTTTTAATTTAACCAAATTGATAATTGACATCGAATATTAATATCGATAGTGTATTCTCTACAAATAAATCTTTAGTTTCTCGCTTAAATACTAATAACGCAGCGTTAATGTCTTATCAAATAAATTTTTTATTGGATCCACCAAGCCTGTCTATTTCAATTAAAAATTATCGAATTCAAGTTTTTAAATTTATGTTTAAAAACAGAACAATTTTTATAAATTGTTATGAAATTGCATTGATAATTGATATAATACCCGCTAGGTTTCGTAAAAAGAAAAAATGTAAAAGTTTTGAAATATCTTAGTTCTATATTTTCGTCAAGGTCAAATTTTCACACCACGATACAATGTCGAAAAAATCACTTCATCAAGTTGTCATTTTTAAAGTATTTCTATTTGAGTAGTATAAGTAGGGTATACGGTAGGCGAGTAGCAGTGATAGATAAGACAACAACAACTTCATCACAAACGCAGCAACCGTTGGTTGTGTTAGCAAAAATTTGGGTGGCCGCTTAGGAACATTATAGCAGAAAAAGTGAAAATTGGAATGGTACGAACCCTCCCCCCAGCATGCCAGATAATCAGCTATTCATAGGAGGCCGCAAGTTCCCACACAAGAATATACACAAATACACTTTCCATCACGAGATGGAAGAACCAAAAAACAAATTGATCATGTACACGAGAAATTCTTATCCTCGTTACAAGATGTCAGGGCATTGAGAGGAGCATAGACGTGCACAGCACGGGTTACCAACTGGTAATAGCAACATTTAAAATCAAACCAGCAGCAGTGAAACGCATCGGAGGCAATTCAACATTGACATTGTAAAAAAACTGACACCACATTGATGCTACGTGGAATAAAATTGAGGAACGTCGCCTACTAAATACGGCGGAAAATTAAAATAAAAATGAAGAAACTGCGAATAAAGAAAATGGGAAGAAATGCTCCTAAATTGGAGATAAAGAAAAAAAGTAGGGTATACAAAGCACGACTACCTTCGGCAAGATAAACTATATTATTTATCTTGCCTCCCATTATTATCTTACCTTCACCTCCCTATACAGTAGGGCGCCACTGCTACTGAAATCCATTGCGTTTTGGCTCTAAAACCAGAATCTTATATTTTGTTCTAAAATATTTTGTTATTATTTAGGCTCACTAATTTTTTGGACCAAACGGATTTGAGAATTTTATAATTCGATCCAATAGTTATTTAACATTGCCAGTCAGTTACCAATTTGTCCTTAGTTGTTTTACTTTTAGAAAAAAAAATTCTAACATAAGATTTGTTCGATCAAGTTATAACAACCCATCATGGTTATGCAAAGCCAATTATCGCTAACTTTTCAGAGCAATGTTCGGATATTCCACCTTGAAGAGCTACGAACTCTAATGCGTGGTCTTGATGACCGAATTGAACAAACATTGAAGCTTTTAAATTGTCCTTAAACAACAAAGAATAATCGAACTATCAATATGAAGAGGGCTGCTACAAGGCTATTCCGGTCCTAACACCCGAATTCACTTCAAATCAGCATCGCTAAGCAAGTGCACAGGCCTAGATTTTTCAATGAACATGACTCACCAAGGAGGTGGACACGTAAAAATAAAATTGCCGAAGATAAATATCAATAAATTCTCCGGGAAATACACAGAATGACAATCATTTATACACCCAGGCAACCAATTATAGAAGACACGTCGAAAGCACACTAGGCGGAAACGACTTCAGATGTGGGCAGTGCTATAATTTTGGATTTTCAGAAGTTCCATCGAATCAAAGATATTTCAGCTCTGAGTTTTAAACGATGAATCCAGTGACGATGCGTGCAATGCAAATGAAAGCATCAGAGCCTGCTACACTCCGAGAAAAAGATCGAAGTTTCAAAAGAGGAATCCAAAACAAATACTATACAGGAGAATTTATTAATTTTACAGTCAGTTTATAAGGTGCTTCAACTCAGACTACTTTGCCGACAGCGATTATTGAGGTGTTAGATTCACCTGGGCATATGAATAGTTGCCGAAGCCTTTAAAACTCAGGCTAACTATAATTACTGAGGTAACTATAATTGAAAAAAAACGCTCGTTTTTCAGTATGTGACCTATACTTGAAACCGAAGCGGGATGTACGATCGATTTCCATCGAGACATTGATCTTGCCAAAAATCAAGACAAGCTTGCCATCCCAGAATCTTAAGCCTATCGGCATGGATATTTATCGAGTAACCAAATTAGCAGATCAACGACAACATTGAAGAAACTAGAAGATTAGTAGTATATGTCGGTACAGCCGTTGAATTTTGCAGAGCCAATCTTAGCCAAGATAAAAGTGGCCCATAGCAAATAAACATCACTACCATGTCTAGAACTATGTGGCGCTGTTCTGCTATCTAAGCTTCTCAATGTTTTAAAAAGAGAACCACAACTTAAAATATTTCACGCACAATATTGGACTGACTCAAAAATTGTCCTCGACTGGTTAGCAAGTCATCCCAGGTGATGCAGCACTTTTGTTAGTGATAAAAACAGCCAAAATTTTAACTTCAAAAATCAGCTAAATGTGCTTTTCGAGGCTTACTTCCTTAGAAACGTAGTGGTTGGTCCAATCGTCGGATTGCCCATTATATCGAAAAAGAAAGCAATCAGCTGTTTTTATTCACCGGCATTATTGAAAATAAATATTTGATGACTTAAAGTATTGTCATATTGTCAAGTGAGTAATGTAAAGGCCACCACAAAGGACATCGCCTTCTAGCGTTGGCAATTTCAACTATACCGCTTATTTCGAGTGTGGCAACACTTACGTCATTCGTGCTACGGCAGAAAATCATTTAATGTTTGACATTTACGGAATGAATCGCTTGAACAAAATTGGGGAATATTGAAAACTTACTTTCAAATGAGAAAATGAGCATTTTTTATCGAAAATTATATTTTCCGATGAAGCTCATTTTCACCTCGGAGACTTTGTCAACAAGGCAAATTGTCGCGTTTTAGGCTCTCTATGGAGAAGCCGTTACATCCACAACGAATATCAGCCGTAATGTTAATTGGAGATTTCAACTCGAATTTGTCACTGTTGAGAATATTCAATCTTCTTTGAATTCAGAGCCAAATTAAATTGCAAACGTGAAATTGGCTTCCTTTTATGAGTCAGTTCATCACTAATCTTAGGAACCCAAAAGAAACAAGAATATAATTGCAATATAATTGGAGGTCCCAGATGGAAGGGAGTTTTCTAAAAATATGGTTTTTCTATCACATTATGTGTTAAAAATGCCTTTAACTCGGCTAGGTGCTGCGATGTGCATATTAGACGCGCTACTAAGTATAGAGGTACCCAAGAATTTAACAAGGCAGGTGGCTAATTATTTAAGAAATACAATTTTAAGGAACGAGAGAAATGGAGGCACAAAAAACTAGCATATATCCAGAGGAGTACCACAAGGGTCGGTGCTAACTCATACACGTTGTGGAACACCACATGACGGCATTTTTAAACTGCCGATACCAAAAGAAGCTTTGCAGCTTATAACTTTGCAACTGATGTGGAAGTTGTTGTAATGGTCGAACATGGTGAGGAGGTGGAAGAGACATGTACCTGGAGTGTAAGTCATTCAAGATTGGTTGTTGTCTATGGGTTTGCAGTTAATGGAACGAAAGACGGAGGTAGTTCTGATTTCTAGTAGGAACAGTATGGAAAGCATAACGGTTAAAGTGGGTATTAAGTATACCTACAGGTGATACTAGACTATCATTTAAAGTCTATTTGGACACCGCGTGTGTGAGAAAGCTGTGACGGTAAATGGAGGTTTATCGCGAAAAATGCCGGACATAGGAGATACGCGCCAGAATCGCAGATTATTACTTAGTAACGTGACGACATCTAATCTGATGTATGATGTATGGTGCTACTACTCTAGGTAAGTGCTGTAGAAAAGTTTACAAATAAGCAGCAAGTGGTTTTTGTTTAAAGATTAAGCGCCTTAAGGGTGTTTTAAGAGACCTTGAGAGTCACGGATGAGGCCGTGTGTCCCATAGCGAGAATTTCACCAGTAGAATGTAGAATCCGTGTATTTTTAATGGCCACGATTATTGGGAATGAAAGATTTTACCTTAGTGAAAATTAGGGAGGGACGCTAATAATAAAAAAATGATTGCAGCTCGCGCTAAGCCTAGCTTCATGAAGTAATATGTATCTGTAATTCCACGAAGCTAAATAGCAAAGAAAATTGGGGGTTAGGGTTTAGTCGGTAAGAATCCGACTCTCTTGCTCAAGTTTAGATGGTATCTTGTAAGGCGTGTAATAGGAAAATCATTGATATTTAAATTCGTCACATTTTTTGTTTGGTCACACATTCAATAAAATTCCTGAAGATCGGATCACACATCTTAAACTTATCCAATTAGCCCGTTGTCAAACGGTCCAGCAATTATCCCAGCACTGCTATAAGAAATGAAATATGTCGAAAACTTGTCGTCGTTGTAAGAAATACAAAAAAGATAATTGAAGCAGACCCTTATTGTTTTTTTTTCGCTAATCAACATTTCAAAATTATTTTGCATAGCATCAATTTTTTTTAATGTTTTAATCCATGGAAACGCAGTTTTTCCAAATTTTTCTCAGTTAATTCCATTACAAACTTGCACTTAAATATCTATCTGCATACTGCATTACTCCAGCCATCCTGCACTGGTATTGGTCATAATAGTGTTCGTCATCATTACTGATCGCAATCAAGTAAAAGTAAAGCAAAAAAGAAAATTCCATTTACATTCCTCCTCTATTGGGATGCGAATACCCATAACTCCTACAAGTATCTTTGCACGATATAATAATCCTGCAAGTTATAAATTAAGGCACAAATTTAAGTACTTACATAATAAATAAATAAAGGAGCGCTTATAAGTGAAGACTGGTCAAATTACGTTAAAATGTACTTTAAGCTGCGAAATAAACCATACCGGGAATAAAAAATAAGAATGGCAAAGTGTCAAAGCCTGAAATTTTCGGATCACATTCCAATAACAACCTTATGTTTCGCTAAATATACTGTACACATTCTTCTTATTGTAATTATTTTACGAAATTGATTTTTGCAAATCTTATAATTAGCAAAAAACGTGTGTACTACTCAAGTGTTAAATTATATAATTATATAAAAATGACAGATCATAAAACAAAAAAAAATTAAAATTGTTGAATCATTCAATTAGCAACGTGTATGGCTTGATATACTAATTAACTATACATAAAAGTATTTACAGAATGTCAGTTGTTTAAATAAACGGTCAGTTTATAAGAATCAATGTCAATGTTACAAACTGAACAATCATGCAATTCTTAATTAAATCTATCTGCGGATTATCTATATGATAATATTTTGATAAATCATGTAATTACTGAGCTCTCGTCATTCTTTAATTGCTTTATAAACACTGGTGGAGTAAATATTAATTTAATATTAGTTTAAAACTTTATTAGTACAACAATTTATCGGTTGAGTGGCGTACAGCCGTTTAGTATATGCGCGACATTAATTTTGAGACTTCCGTTTGTTACGTGAATTGAAGCTTTTCTATTAAAACTTTAAGCAGGCTGACGACCATTTAGCATTTGGTATCGTTCCATGAAAATTAACGCCTAGTGGATTATTTTCAAGAGAAGTGTTCAAAGAACATTTTGAAAAAATATTGTAACCACATTCTGTATTCTAAGAAAAAATACAAAAACTTGGAAGGCCAAATAAAAACTGTATAGAAGCGGAAGAAGCATTAATGAGGTGTTTTGTCAGTTCTACGATTATTTCATTTAATTTTAGTGCTAAATGATTCTTTTTTAATCTGTAATTTTTATATACGTAAATTTTTGGGTGTATTGGGGCTCGGTGGTTTTAATTTCTAATACTACTTAATGACAGTTAAGATAGCTAACTAAGAGATTTAATAAATGATTTCAGATTGAATTAGAATTTTAATTTTTTTAGAACAGTAAACCTAACCCTGAATTTGAATGAATATCTGAACCCGATTATTTATGCATATATGCGTGCTCCTATAGAAAACCAGTTCCGCTTCCATTGCAGGTAGTCTTAAGAGGCGATAGTCTTAAATAGAACAAAATGTTTTAATCTTATTTATATTTCAGAAAGAGAGGTTTAATATTATAAATTAATAATTGAAATTTAAGGAAATATCCTGATTCTCGTGGAAAGAAGCAGTGGCAGATAGTTTTAAATATAGGATAGGTCCTACAGTCCAATAGGAGATAGCAGATAGGTCCTACAGTACAATCAATCAATCAATCAATACATAAGATAACCTTCTAGACATGTCAAAATTTATCTTTACACATTTTTTTAGCGCGATATTTATCTGTACATTTGTGGAACCCGCGTTAAAATATAGCTTAGCTCGAGCTCCGTACCTAGCTTAAGTAAATATAAAAACCGAAACACCCGATTTCCGAATAAAATCAAGAAAATTTAATGGAACCATTAACTTTATTTTTAACTTAGTAAATTAAGATAACGGGTTTTCCAATAAAAGGTTTCATTTTGATATTTAAAAAAACGAGTATTGTTTAAGAGAAATCAATTTATGTTTATTTCATTGTAAAGAGGATGGTAGGTATGCCATTAACATTTGAAAACGATATCAGCGAAATGGCCGTGGCTACGCTTGCAGCACTATGTCCTTTTCATAAAATTTTCCATGACAAATTCGCATTCCATCTTTAAGATCTTGAATCGATTGTGATTCAAAAAAGAAATCGATTGGCAAAAAAAGTCTAAAGGTGTTAAATTACAAAATCTCGATGGCCAATTAAGATCACTTCTTCGAGAAATAACACGGTCTGGAAACTTTTCTTGCAAAATTGCGATTGTTTCGTTGCTTGTGTGGCACGTAGCGCCGCCTTGCTGAAAATAAACGTCATCCACATCAATATCTTCCAATTCCGGCCATAAAAATCATTAATCATAGGTCGGTAGCGCAATCCATTCACCGTAACAGTTGCACCAGCCTCATGTTCGAAAAAGTAAGGTCCAATCACACCGCAGCCCAAAAACCGCACCAAACAGTGACACGTTGAGGATGGAGAGGCTTTTCAATAATCATTCTTGTTTTTTCTGAGCCCACAATTCTGCTTATTAACCTAGCCTCCGAGGAGGTGAAAATGGGCCTGATCACTGAAAATGATTTTTCGATGATAATCCGGAACATTTTGATGCATTTGAAGGACCCAATCAGCGAAGATACGACGTTTATGGTGATCGACCGGCTTGAGTTCTTGTGTTAACTGAACTTTAAAAGCCTTAAGACATAAATATTGATGCAAAATGTCGTTTGTGGAATGTCTAACTCAAAAGATCGACGAGGAATCGACAAACATGGTTTTTCTTCAACACTACGGGCTACAACAGCAATATTCTCAGTCGTTCTTGAACGAAGCACACGGTTTCGATTCTTCACATCACTAACTTGTCCCAACGGCTCAAATTTTTCCACCAGTTTCACTATTGCCGGCCGAGAAGGTACTTCACGACGACCAAAAAGTGCTTTAGTTTTGCGAACTGTGACTGCAAAATTTTCATTATTTTTGTAGCAAATTTTAACAATTTCAATGCGTTGTTGAAGCGTGTATCGTACCATTTTTAATAATGGCGTAGTTTTTACTTATCAAATGTCAAAAGAAGACAGCTTAAAAATTAACAGCTGCCTAAATAGCAGACTATTCAAAATGAAACTTTTTATTGGGTAAACTTATATATGATCACATATGTCAATCATACCAAGATGCAATGGGTCGCCATGTCTCGAAAACGAGCATGTTAACCTTAGAATTCTGGCTAGTCGTAGGAGGCGATTAAACAAAGGTTGGATGGCTGGCCTCACTACCCGCATTCCTAAAAAATCGCTTGTTAAAAATATCAACAAAAATACATATGAATACCGCCAGTTTTTAACCAGAAGCTCGATGGCCAAAAAGTGGAGATTGCATGTGTTCCAAAGCTAAATGTTGAATTCTAGTGGAGATGACCACAGCAATCTGGGTGTTATTTTCTTTTGGGCCCCAGGTGAAAAATGCTTTTTTTCAGATTTGCATTTACTCACACGACTTTAGTCAACCTGTGAATCCTGTGGATAAACAATCAAAATTGGATGATCTGATGAGATCCATACCAAAGCACGACGTCATAATAGTGATTGGTGACTTTAATGCTAGAGCTGCAGCAAAAATCTGGCGAACTAATGTAAAAAAAAATCGATCTAGCGACCGATAGAGTAAATAATGATGAACTTTGCGATCACGCACTATCTATAGGGGCAAGCAAATTCTTTCTTCATAAAAATGTCCACTTGGAAACAGGGATACACCCTCGTAATACATCCCGAAGTCAAATTGACCATGTAGTAAGGAGAAGTCCCGGGTCATCCAAAATATGAGAATATATTGATCAGCTGTCAAATTTGACAGTGGTTATCAGCTGGTTAATGTAGCTAAGATATCAGCTGTGGAGATCGAACTCACGATCGCGGTGTGTTGAAGCCAACACCTTAACCATCTGTCTCATATATTACTGGAGAGAATCACTCCCCTGGCGGAGGATATTGTAGATGACTACCAAGAAGAAATTCATCGGGATAGCTTTGTGATTTCTGGGATTATCTAACAAATATATGCGTTTAAGTTAAGAACCAGCTATTAGACAATTTTATAATTAGCTCTGATGTCCGGTAAAGAGATGTTCTGTGCCCCATACTCTTTATAATCTTATGTTTGAACTTTTATGTTCGTTAAAGCGAAACACAAAAATGCGTGAGTTTTAAAAAAGCCGGATCCCGAGCTATGCCACTTTTTTGTCGTCTTCGTAAAGCCTTACATGGTTTAAAGCAACGAGGAACAACAAACTTTACACAAAGAATTACGCAAGATTGGCTTTAAAAAAATTAAATTGACTTTGCACCAGTGGTCACATTAATAAAATTTAATAAAGACAAGTTAATAAAATTTAGGAACGATGGTGCACTATGCTCAGATTATCGAGGAGTGTTGTGTATACACATTTACATATTGTTACGATTTCTCTAGAGTGAAAACTAGAGACATATAGGGTAAACGTAACAATTAGTGACAGCGGTGGGATTGTGAATAATTCAAAATGACTATGGACAAGATATAACAATTAAACGATTGAGGGAAGAGTTGGCTCTTGGTGAGTTGGCAACCAGCGGTAATAAATTTGAGTAACTAATAAGACTCCGTAAAGCCATGATGAATGAAGGCTTGGAACCGGATCAGCCCGAATTCGACGACAATTTTGTTGGACACGAATAAAATAGAGGAGTTTGACGCTGGTGAGCAGAATGAATTGACAGAGGAGACTATTTAAAGGCTGCCATGAACCATATGATAAAGAAATAGGTAAAATCAAACAAACTTTCGTAGGCGATCATAAACGAGAACTCTACAGAATAGAGCTAAAATCCAATATCGGCAGATTCCAATATAGCTCCAGACTACATGGAGATAAGCAAGATCGATTCTTTCATTGACGGTGTACGAGATGTTGAAACTAGAAAAGCTGTAGTGTTGTCTGCAAAAGCAACGTTCGCAGAAACCATTAACTAACGAGACGGCATGTAAAATCATCAAGCCGGAAATCAAGATACGGAAAATTGAGATAGATGATCTAGCGATGAAAAGAAATTTAAAGATTTCAACCGAAAGATCAATGTATCGCAGACCGAGAGAAGAACTAAGAAGATTGGTCGAGGAGCAAGGCCAAAGAGTTTGTGGAGAGTGGCAAAAATCGAATCCGAGTATATGCAGGCCTAGGAACATCGGCAGCGAAAAACAGTAGAAGATCTGACGCAGATATGGGCAGGACACCTAACACCGAAGTAGAAACTGGCAACGAAAGCGTTACTAGAAAATGACGTGTCTACTATCTTTAGTGGTCCAGGGAATAATGGCAGAACCGAATTGACATAGGAGATGCCAATCCGGCAGTGGCAAGAAGGCCTGGTTCGATTATATAAAGCTCAAGACCATGACGAAGGATAGTTATCCCTTACCCAGGATCGACTAAACAAATATTTTCGACAATTAATTTGCAGAGTGGATAATGGCAGGTGGAAGTCGCAGAGGAGGATAAAAAAACAGCGTTCAGTATAGGCAATTGGCTATGGCAATTTAATGTCAAGCCCTTTGCAACGCTCCTGCGACTTTCGAACGGTTAATGGAACGTGCACTGAAGGAGGGTTACACTGGAAGTCGTGCCTAGTGTGAAGATTCAATCAGCCGGGCGAAAGCTAAGTCCGAAGAAGTTTACATTGTTTCATGACGAGGCCACATATATAGCCCAGACCATAGTCAACAAACTAATAAGTTTTTTTAGATTTGCTGATAATTTCCCAGGAGTTTGCATGAGCTAACCAGAAAGATCAAGACATTCGAGTGGAATGAAGAGCAGGAGAGCGCTTTCTAGGTGTTGGAAAGGCGGTTATGAATGGCACCAATTGTAGGATACCCAGTACCGAAGAAAACGTTTGTTGTGGACATCGAAGCAAGTAATAGTAGATTAGTAGGAGTTTTATCGCAGGTAATCGGTGAGCAAGAGCAAGTGATTGCGTACAACTTCAAACTCCTCTCAAAGTCTGAGCGGAATTATAGCGTCACTCGAAAATAATTATTGCCCATATTAGAATGCGTTAAACATTTCCATAAATATCCCTAAGGTCAACCTTTCCATTTATGAACGAATCATGGCGTCTTGAGATCATGGCGTCTTGAGATGACCGTAAATGGGTTCAAGTAGCTATACGATTTTACGATTGAACATCGTAAAGGAACAATGCCTTATCAAGACGACCATGCTGAAATTAGAAAGGAGCAAATGGAAGGCTCGGATTTATCGATAAAAATGAAAGAAGGGCCCCTTGGATTGAAATCGTGCGGAATCGCGGAATTGACAGAGTTCAGATAGCCAGTTGACTTATTCGTTATAATAGTGGTACCTAAGGCTCGGATCGAAGAGATTTTACGTGAGTACCATTGACGTATTAGTGGCGGCCATATAGGAATCAATAAAACGCTAGCCAAAATACAAGGAAGATTTTTCTGGTCGGGATGTCGCTAGTCGGTAGAAGCATGATGTCAAATGTGTGACCAATGAATGGCTCACTCGAAAAAGTCGAGGTACAATGCGACAGCGCAACGTTGGGTCACTATTCGAAAGGATCGCCATCGATCGTTTCCAATCAATGATAGTGAAAATAAATATGTGCTGGTAAATATTTGCTGGTATATACATCGATCGGCGGTGCACAATTATTTGGCCAAGAGTATGTGGACAGCATAAAAGAAGAATTGAACGAAGTTCATTAGTTTGTACGAGTAGATACGACATTGCAGTGACAAAATGAAGCCAATATCAGAGGATTTGAAGAGGGAATATTGGTACAGCTTCACAACGCACAACGAAAGGTTTTATCACCAAAATTGCAGCCTGGATATTAACGAGATTTAATGATGTCAAATACCAAATCAAAATGGAGAAACGAGATAAACCTAAGTGGTGGCGCACTTAGGACGATGGGCGATATACCGAGGGTAGTTTTATTTTAAATGCGAAAGAGTTAAGATTAGTGTCAAAGCCCCCATTTCTGACCATAAATTGAGTGGTTTAGTCGAATGTATGCATCAAATTGTAAAAAACTATTGGATATTAACACTACATATTGACAAAGCAAATAAATTTGATTAGAAATTATATCATTGAATAAAAAGAAGCAAACTGGCTTACCTTGCGGCTTGCAACAATAAAGGTAACTTTCGTAATAATAAAAAAAGCAAACAAACAATCGAATGATTTATTAATGAATTAAGACGACAGGTATTTTAGGTGGGTTGGGTTTAATATGCTTTAAACATATACGACATACGATGAATTCATTCATAAAAATTACAAATGTCATACGTCATAAATGTAACCAAAGGAAAATATCGCAAAACTGCAATTTAATCATTTTATCGAATAATTTAGCACCGCATATATAGCCATTGTAGAATATTTTTTACGATTTTTGCATCAAATTAACTACATAGAATAATAAATTACATTTCAAGGTTATATAAAACTGGATATATGTGTATATTATGCTTTAATTAAATTTTTAAAACAAAAAACATGCGCGAATTTTCAATATTTTCATGCAAAATGCCAGTCCCTTCTGAAAATCGCGAATATGTCGAACTTTCTTATTGGATTTTTTGTGTGTTTCCAATTGGACATGATACGATTTTGAGACACATAACCAAAATTATATAATTTGTCGGAACTAAATTTATAAAATAGTTAAATCAATAAACTTACATTTATCTAAATATATATATTCAGATTAATTTTTTTATTTTAAATTAATTCAATCCACAACAAAAAATAAAACAAAAACTAAACAAAAAAAAAATTTCGATTAACAAAAAAATTATTTTTATTGCTCGTACAGAACATTTTACACGATCACGTTTTATTATAATTATGTGTTAAAACACTAGATTTAGTAATTATCACGATAAATGATTTTATTAATTAGCATTAATTTTATTTTATAAATTAGCAAAAAAAAATATTTTGACAAAATTTCTTCCGACCGACACTACTGTAAATTATATACTAATTTTGGTATAGTGAGATTCTCGTATCGTACTGAATTGAAAGAAGACAACAAAATTATGCAATTTAAGTACACTGAACTGTATTTAAGGTGTAAACATTAATGTAGATTGTATGTAAATATATAATATTTTATGTAAATAGTAAATAAATTTATATAAGTTTATCTTAATAATTACGTTTATAAATTAAATTATATAAAACAAACAAAATTTAATTGATAATTATCGAGATGAATCTTTATTGATTTACATAAAATAGTTTGCATATTTGACTCAAGTGGCAGCACTGGCGTGTGTATCAATCATGGCATCTACTAAAAGTCAATCAAGTTAAGTCAAAGTAAATTTTTTTAAAGTTTTCCGTGTCCATTCGTAAATATATATGATAAATTCGAGAAAATTATATTAATGGTTAATAGTGTGGCATTGAATAATGGCATTTTTATGTCCTGTACGAATTCGGCGTGGTAAAAAGAAAAAATGTAAGTGATTTTGTTGTGCAGAGTAGTTCGTCGAGATGGTCGAAGAAAATTTTTTTCATTATTTCGTTGTGTCGAGATAGAAAAATTTGTAGAGAAATTACAAAAAAAAAAGGTCATCGACATTTTTCTGCCCATCTTAAGATATTTTTAATCGATTTTACAACACTAATTAAATTGTAATAATTTTCGTATGATTTTAGCATTAAATGGCGACATCGATAAGGATTTGTCACCTCGTCCTGGCAGTGGCCTAGGATTAAATCATGGTATGGGACGAATAACCGGATCGTCCAGTATCGAAACACTTGTCCGTGTTGGAATTGAAAAGGAGCATGGTTTGAGTCCCGATTCAAAAATGGTAGTGCTTCATGATTTTACACCGTGTGTCGACGACGAGCTCGAAGTGAAACGTGGTCAAATCGTTAATATTTTGTATAGAGAAAATGACTGGGTCTATGTAATTGGACAGGATTCGCGGCAAGAGGGTTTTATACCGCATTCATATTGTGCCCCATACAATACACAACTGGCGGAATTAGCTATTAAAAAGAAATTGCCGCGCGACCAATCCCTGCTATCGTCGAATATGACCAACTTAGCGGACGAATTAATTCCCGTCGATATAATGCCAAATGATATAATTCCATCGGATGAAAATACATCCGACCTTATAGGACTCCAATCATCGTTAAAACATTCACAAGCCAGTTTAAGTTCGGAACCTGATTTCCTGCCATTTTCAAAAGATCCCAGCGGTCGATATATCGTCCTCTACACATTTATTGCTCGGGATGAAAACGATGTATCGGTGGAACGCGGTGAATTCGTAACAGTTTTGAATCGTGAGGATCCCGATTGGTTTTGGATTGTTCGCAGTGATGGACAAGAAGGCTTTATACCATCAGGTTTTGTGTATCCGGCCGAAAATATATTGCAAGGTGGCCACACAAAATCGAATCCAACCACAAACTCTACACTAAATAATATAAATTCACCAGTTGTATCACCACCTCCACCACCAAACAATCAACTTAGCGGTTCTGATGATCTACGATATCATGGCACCGAACTTGTCATGCTGTACGATTATAAAGCGCAAGCACCCGACGATTTATCGGTTCGTCGCGGCGATTGGATATACGCCGATTTAAATAATCAAACCGTCGACGGATGGTTATGGGCATATGCACCGAAAACTCGTAAATACGGTTTCATTCCGAAAGCTTATGCACGGCCACCGGCTATGACTAGTCTTTGATTTTCGGCCAATATTTTTAATTTTATACCTAGATTTTAAGACGTGAGAAGAATCAAAATTTTATACGGAAAACATACATTCCATCCATCCAACATATTATGCAACATAAATTTATGTTGTTTTTTTTTTAATTATATTTTTGTTATTTATTTTATTCATTTTTATTAAACAAAACAAAATTAGTGATAAGAAATAATAAAATTTTTTATATATATGCTACTGAAGTGGTTTGCGTTTTACCGATGTTGCCTGTACTTTTTATAAAAGTGTTATACAAGTTTTTCGATTGTGTTATACGAGCTTGCTTGTCAGTTGGATATTGTGATGGACAACATTCTGAAAAAAAAGGTGGCCCAGTTTGTAAAGATGGTATAATTTTGTCATCCAGGGAGCTAGCCATCGACTTATGGTATGTAAATTATTTCTGGATTTCGTTTAGTTTGCTTATCTTGTTAAAAAAAATATAATTTTTTAGTTTGACGGAAGAAACGCTTTCAATCCAGCCACTACTTAAAAACAGACCATTCAGTGTTCACCGCAACTTTTAGAACTGTAGTAGTAGGAAGCGTGGTTCCAACATAAATGTCTATTAAAAGCTATCGAAATACAAGTCTTTAATATCGTTAGATCTTATCGTTCCACTAAGAAATTTGTAGGTTAAGGTTTTGAACGATAATGCCATGTTGATTTGTTGTTTTTCGGTAAACAAATACACGCCTAACGTTCTGTTCGTATCTCTACTTATTGATCTTCGACAAGCGCCATGGTTACTAATAATAATAAACGGTATTTACAGGCCATTGCTGGCTCGTACCGAATCAATATCCTGACTTCATCGGATTTCATCCCGAGCTTGTTTTGGTATTGTTCTAGAAAAACCGAAGAAGACAAGTCGTCCTCTACCCTGTGGGGTTATAATCGCCGATAGCGACCTCTAGGCCTGCCAAATGGTGGCTCTCAGAGATCACTGAACCATTCGTTTAGGACTAGCTCGCCGAACTTGACCATGCCAGTGTACTGTCCTTTTATTTCATGAACGATAGCAGAAATTTTCAATTCATCTCATGCTTGAATATAAAACTCGGTGAGTGTCGTAATCGTCGCGTTTGGCGCCAATTAATATCATGTGCATGATTCTTCTCTCGAATGTCATTAACTCATCCTCAGCCGTGCTATAAGCTAGCGTTCAATAATTGTACTTCAGACAATTTGAAATTGCAACATACACAAATTGTAAAATTTTGCTTGGCAGTTTACGATATGCAGTACACAATAATTGGATTCAATATCGAAGGTGCATAAATTTCAAATTTTGAGATCGTTCCTAATGGGTGCACAATTTAATTTAATCAGACATTGTTTTGTAAATGATTCCAATTATAGTGAAGTTTAGGAAAAACTAGGTAAACGGTACAACAAGGCAAGAACAATCCTAACTCACTAATATATTGTTTACTTGATCAACCATCCGCTGTTCATCGGGTTCATCGACTTTACTTAGTCAAATAAGTGATACTTCCGACGAGATTCTCAGAGGGATCAAGGCTTTAGGTAACGAAGCCGTAAGTAGAGACCTATGATATGAAAAAAGTTCTAGTGCAGTAATAAAAGTTATGTACATTTCTCCAAATTTTAAACAGTGCCCAAGTTGTTAATGTCATCATCACTTATGCATTTCGTTCAAAAGAATGTCGATCGAGGCGAGACGAATTATGGTAATCAGATTTGCAGTATATTATAACTGCTTGATAGAAGGGCACGTTGCCAATATTTCCCAAGTGAAGGAGTCATGCCGTACTTGTAACTCTCGACTTAGTTCTTTGTTGTATTAAGAAAACGCAACCGATGCATCGATAATGTCAGCAGCTCATCCAAGTCAAACCTGTAAGGCAACTCACCCATCCACTAATGTTGAGTCAAATTTACAAACTTGCAACCTAGTTGCATCCACGCAAATCGGAACTATTCGGGCTATTACCAACCGCGCTAATATATATGTGCATGTCATGCAGGGAACCAGCCTTCTGCAACCACGATTTGGTACGTAGGGTTGATGTGGCTACCCGATTTACTTTAGACGATCGGGCAACACGGGTTGAGTTAAAAACGTACGTCGAAGGTAAGGTCGGATGAAACAATAAAAAGACGAAGAAAGGAAGGAAACATAATGGGAATGGCAGTCTCCCGCGTCTTTTATAAGAGAAACATATTCACAAGCAATAAAGTTATTCAATTTATTTCATTTCTTGATGAATCATGTAATGTTCTAATAGTATAAAAATAAACAGTTGGAGTACATTTTGTACAACTGAAATAAATACATTATACGATATTAAGTTGTGGTGTTTGTAATTTGATATTTATATAAGCAGATGTATAAGGCTAGTTTACCACGTGCGGCACTACAAACATGTGGCACGCGCACTATTATACTCAGGTTCCCGGGCAAACGATTAGATCTCGAACGATCATGTACGTGTACGTTTGCAAATGCTGGCTTGGCAAAGGAATTATTAGTAAATCTAACCTTACATTCAAGATTAAATCAAAATGTACGCTTCAAACTCAAAGCTCCAATCCTCATCAAATTATCAACTGTAATACTATCTTCAATATTAGATGCAAGTTTTGTGGAATAGCTAGACAGTCGAGAACTCCAGCTAGCACATCCTGAGTATCAAACACCTGGCCGATGGAAGTTTGATTGATAGAACAAGATAAAGCTGAACCCGACCAGAACAGTGTTCTTATTTACCGTATCATGGTGAGCTAAAAAATGACATTTCGACCACGAAACTTCCAGTAGTGATTGATAGGTCGTGCAATTCTGCAACCGGGACATCTTTGAGTGATAAGCTGATGGTTGGATATTATAATCATCTTCAAAAAATAAGGCTCAGGAAAATAAACTAGAACGACCCACGTCGTGGTGTCGTATATATTCGCGCAAATGACAACAGTGAGAAACCAAATACCAGAATTATAATTTCAAAGGTGGTATCGTTAAAACAAGTGGCTTTACCAAGGTTGGAGTTATGTGGAGCTGTTTTGCTAAGTAGATTACTCAAATATACCAATATTCGTTGCAATGCTTGATATATAAATAGTGTTATCCTGGCTGTTCGAGATTCCTAGACGATGGAAATGTTTTATTGGAAACAGGTCTTCAGAGATACTTAAGAATATCCCTAGAGATAGGTGGTATCATGTTGCTTCGAAATAAAACCCAGCTGAGATTGTTTCGAGAGGTGTAACTGCGAACCAGCTCCATGATTGAATTTTATGGTGGATGAGACCTTAATAGTTACTCAAGCCTTTAAATGAATGGTCGACCCAAAAAAAATTACAACACACCAGATTAGAAGATAGAACTTCATCGTTAACTGTCAACATTACATCAACAGAGAAATATGTCTTAGACGATATATTCGAAAAAGTAGGGTCATTTTTAAAAATTAAATGAATTTCAGGATGGATTTGAAAACTCAGTTAATTAAATGCACATCTGGAAGCTGTGTGGATCCCTTCAGGAAAGCCAATAAATTGTGTGAAATGGGCTATATTTGAAGGAATATTAGGTAATTTAATATCGGAGCGAAAATATAAAATATTCCACATCTAGATGAAAAAGTGATCAGCTTCTGAAGCTATTTGCTTAAGGTTAAAATCCAAATGATGTTTTGCATCATCGATCGGAATTGCAAGCGATTGATGCCGGTTTGTTACCCTATGACGTCAATCTAGGACTAGATTTGACACGATAAACGATCACAATTCTAACACTATATGATATGATAATGAGGAAATTCGTGCCTCAAAATACAGTATTGGTCATTGACAGGGGTGAGTCATTTAATATTTCTTACAGTATCATTAATTTGATATCAAGGAGGAGATACTGAACATGGTGGTCCAATATTTTCAGAAGAAATGTAAGAATAAGTTGAACGGTATTAAGATGAGGATTATCCTTACGGCAAATCAAGGATGTGGCTTTGTTGCGATTAAAGCAAACGTTAACGCGGTTTTGGAGTGGAATGGTCCTCAAATAATAAATCCCAATTCTTACGCAATAACATACAATATCTGCGATATAAGATTCAGCGAGGTTCCGTGAAATCTACAAAGTTTCGGGTTAACAGGAGATTTCCAGCGATTTGTGGAAAATAGTCCTCGTTCACCATTGAACTGACTGTGGGAGGGTCTCATTTGGTTGGTTTAATATCACATTTTTACCAACTGACTTTGACTGTTCTACTTGACCCGAAAAAGGGTCTGAAGATACTGACTCCCGATATCTGTTTATCGAGATGTTCGTGCATCATGCTTTCGCAAATGTACTACGAAATCTGATTTGGCTTGCTTACCTCAAAATAATCGCCTGGTAACTTTAAACTTAGACTATAATATAAATACACATAGTACTACCATCATAAAAAAAACACTTTATCCATTGATGTTCCAGATGCCGGGTCAATAGAATATCGTCAAAATTTAGTATAAATATATGACATTTAGGCGATTATACATATAAACATATTTTGATTATTTTAAAATGATACTAGTAGCGACATCTAGCACGTCAATGGGTTAACATACCATGGTAGTACTTTCTATACAAAAACTTAACAAAACAAAAAATAATAATGTGACAGTTTACATGCAGTGGACACTTACTTGATATTATACTCTCCTATGGTTGCTTAAAACTGCTGTAGCTCTGCTGCATGTAATGCATAATGCTGATGATGCTCGTATGTTGAATTGTTGACAGATGGTATTCCGATCTAATTGTGTTATATTACCGTTATATCTCGTGACGTACTTCATGTTCTTGGATTGCGATGTCTGGGAATACCTGAAAAATATGTGCGTTTATATAAAATGACAGTAATGCAGTCACAATGCTGAGTCACAAAGTTGAGAACAAGCTATCAGGCATTTTTGCAATTAGCGCTGTGTACGGAAAGGAGATGTTTTGTCCCTGATACTCTTTAATCTCATGTTATAATTTATATCTTGTAAAAGAGAAATACCTTAGGACAATATCTTGTACCGGCAGTATAATCAGGTTCTGGCATATGCAGATGATTTTTGAATAATTGGACTGAATGGCAACGATGTTAAAGAACTACTAAAATATAATTTAATGGAAATTCCTGTTGTCGTTCATAAAATAAAAGGTCAGTGGTTGCAAACCAATGCTAGTAAGACGGTCTCTGAGAAGAGAGCCGCCATTTAGCAAAGATCACTGTCAGTGGCGATGGCTTCTCCGGGCAGAAAATGACATGCTGGGGGTCAAATCCGATGAAGCCAAAATGTTGACATCAATTTTTCACCAAGTTGATTTAGAAATGAAGGTGATGTTTGATTCTTTATCCAGTGGCATGTTCATTGAGACATTGTTGATTCGCACATTGCCAGCTCTAAGAATATTTTCGTCAATATTGACATGAATTGTAGAGATAAAGTAAGCGTTGGAAGTGGTCTTTCTGAACAAGGAAAATCAAAGTGTTCCAGTAAGAATCACAGACGTGTTACTAATGCCAGATATCAAGGGAAAATTGCTTTTAGTCAAAAAGAACTAACGGAAGTTTTTCAAGTAAATTTTAAGGGCAACAAGTGTGATAAAAGGGAGATCAGTCGGCATATTGCAGTTGGTGAAATCAGCGGTAAACTTTACATACTAAAGGAACCTCACAAAGTCTACTCGAAAAGGAATCCAATAGCTGCAAACATTATTGGCATTAGGTTTTAGGCCATAAAGTATAGTGAAATCACTGGCGAAACAAAATTTGGTTAAAGGCATCAACTCCAAGTCCAGAGTGTGTCTCGAAGGAAAAATTACTCGAATCAAGTTTCCGGTCAAGTCGAGTAATAAAGCAGTTGCAGTTATGGATCTGATTCATTCGGATGTTTGTGGTCCGATGCAAATCGTTACATTGTGACATTCATAGACGATTACTCAAAATTTACAGTCAGCTACCTAATAAATCATCAGTATACAAAAAATTCAAGGAATATATTGCGATGGTAAAGGTTCAATTCGGAAAGAAACCTAAGTGCATCCGTTCAGATCGACGAGGAGAGTACCTCAGTAATGAATTCGTGAATTATTTAAAGTCAAGTGGAATTTAAATCCAGAGAACTACTGCGTACATACCTCAACAAAACGGAACAGCGGAACGCAACAACAGAACGTTGGTAGAAATGTCTCACTGTATGCTGATTGATGCAGGTCTAGAGAAAAAGTTTTGGGGCGAAGCTGTAATGATGGCTAACTATGTCCAAAGGGTGGGAAAGCAGTGTTGGTCGGTTATGATTACGAATCAAAGGCATATCGTTATTACAATCCGGAAACCGATCGAGTCACATTTAGTCGAGATGTTCATTCAGTGAGAGGGGCCATTTGTTACTGTTACCTATCAAGTCCAGCAAAAATTACTAACAGGAACAAATTATCGACAATTCAGGGTTGTAGATGAGGAAGTTCAGGAAAAGAATCCAATACAGGATCACGTTCAGAATGAAGATGAAGAGCAAACTGTTAGACGATCACAACGCGCTATCAAAGGAATTTCACCAAAGAGACTTATTGAAGAAATGAACGTCGTGAATTCAGTCATTCAAGAACCTAAGTGCTACGTAGAAGCTATCAAGGATGATTAAAAGAGGCTATGGATTCAAGCAATGACATAGATGAGGTCATTGATGGAGAATCAAACATGGTAGTATGTGATAATTCTAAAAGGTGCAAATCTAGTTGGCTGCAAGTGGATTTACAAGCTAAAGTGCAATTCAAATGGAGAAGTAGTCAGCCACATGACAAGGCTTGTTGCTCAAGGTTTTTCGCAGAAATACGGTACTGATTATGATCAGGTTTTTGCTCCAGTTGTTCGTCAACTACATTTTGAACATTGCTTACAGTGGCAGCAAACAAGGACATAAAGGTTTGTCATCTAGATCCGAAAACGGCTTTGCTTAACAGTGAATTGGCTGGAATAATTTACATGAGATAACCTCCAGGATTCAAAGTAGTAGGCGGAGAAGATTTAGTGTGTCTACTAAAAAGGAGTATGTATGGGCTAAAGCAATTAGCGCCCAATTGGAACAATACAAATCATCAAATTCTCATCGATTTCGGTTTTGTTGAAAGCAAGAATGATCCTTGCTTGCACAAAGGAGTCCTCAGTTCCATTATCAGTTGGATATGGTAAAGAAGGAGATACGGATTTATCGTTAGGCAACGGCAAATATCAAAAGTTGCTCGGTTGCTTACTGTACATATCAGTCAACACGAGACCTGACATATCGGCAGCGGTTTCAATTCTCGCACAAAAGTTGTCCAGTCCAAACCAGGAGGATTGAAACGAATTGAAACGAGTATAAAAGTATCTCAAGGGTACTGACGGATTGCGATTGTCACTTGGGAAGAGTGATGGTTCGAATCAGTTAATCGTATATGCAGATGCAAGTTGGGCTGATGATCGTGCAAGTAGAAAATCACAAACTGGTTACATATTCAAGTATTGCGCTATCATCAACGGATGCAGAATTTATTGCGTTGTCTGAAGCATGTCAAGAGGAGAATTGGATTCGTCGTTTACCCAACGATTTTTATCAACGCATTGGGAAACCGACGACAATTTTTGAAGTCAGTCAAAGTTGTTTGAAATTCATTAAGGAGGAGAAATTATCGTCACGTACCAAACATATTGATGTTCAAGAGGCATTTGTCAAGAATTACATCGACAAATGTTACAACTGTGGTGACAGATATATTGAAAAACCATTGGCGGGACCTCGTGTCAATGTTCTTCGGGATGTATGTGTAGTTAACTGATGATTCAAATGAGGGAGAGTATTTAAAATATGCTTTGAACGCATTCGATTCATTGCATATGTTCCACTGTATTTAACTTTTGTAGCTAACTTCGGGCTTTGTATGCCCAACGTCAACTGCTAAAGTTTAAATACCTTGCAAATACGAGAGGTCGTTGTCAGCGGCGAAGACTACTCGGGGTAGAGAACATGTGGTCTCTTCGGGTTGTCTAGAACAATACAAAGGGCAATCCTACGATGAAATCCGATGGAGCTAGATTGGTCATTCACTAGAAGTAAGCAAAATCCTGTTAAAACCGCCTTATTGTTATGGGAACTTAATTTATAATGGATGACATTTATGTTCTTAGAAGCCAATTTAGTAAAAACTAATACTATTTCTTAAATTTTTGCAGACTCTATTAACTAAAATCCAATACAACATAATCAACCTAACAAAAACTGTTTCCTTTGAAACGATGAAAAAAGTTACCTGAAATTGAACTCCAATCAATTGATTTACAAAGACAAATTGCCCCCCTGCGTCTGCATCGAATAGCTATGGAAATGAAAATTCTTTTGATTCATCAATCAGCTATCGTAATAATTTTAAATTAACATCCATTATATCTCAAATAATTTCCATTTTGCTTCTTCTCTATACAAAATAAACGATGGGGTCGGAAAGATCTTCATTACAGTGAAAAAATTACCTGTGATTATCGCTAACGAGATGAATATTAGAATATTTACAGTCGCTGTATATTATCTTTTATTGTAAATCGCTGAAAAACAATTTTCATTTATTGGGTGGTGTTGACTGTATATAGGACCGAATTTAAAATGCCCCAATGGAAATTGAATCTAGATCTGTAAATATGTACACTAATATTTTGATTGATACCTTATCCGGATTGTGAACGGTTGACTAAATTTTTGAGTACGACAAAAAAAAAAGGGAAAATAAATTGATTTCGATTGTGCTGAATTGTAATAAATTGGCCATATTCCAAGTTTTCGGGTGACAATTTTCATTTATTGTTTACAGTTGAGTGAGTTTGTTAAATAAAATTTTGATATTGGGTAAATATTTAATAATAACACGATGATAATAGAAAAGCTCATTAAAATCCATGAAAAATTATCAATTAGTGCAAATTTGGACTAAAGGACATGCGCCTCAAGGCAATGCGTTATTTTACAGAAGAGATAACCTGGAAGTTAGTATAAGAGAGTAAAAAAAGACGGGAACGTAAAATCTAGCAAATCAATCGAACACCGGATAGATATACAATTCTTAACATTTCATAAAACAGGCTATAATCGATTTTCAATTGATTTAATTGACAAATCGATTAATAATGAGTTCCGAGGGAATTTTACGGTCGTACAGGGTAAAGCAAAACACTCAAGATAGATTCCCATTTGAAAAACGTTTCTGAAATAATCCTTTTCCAGAAATAATCCAAATTTATAGATAGATTTTAGTTTTAAGTTTAATCACAAATAATTATACCAGATGAACATCTTGTATGGCTCAAATTTACACACTTAAAACCAAACCAAAATATACAAAAAGCAAGAATATTTTTGTTTTATATAAAAAACAAAGAAATCGTGTGAAAAAAAAGAAAAGGTTGAAAATATGCGTTTTATATATGTATGTACATCTATTTTTCGTTTGGTTAGATTTCGGTTGCATTAATTTACTTGTGTCAATTTTTGCCATTTAAAATGTTCATCTGGAATTTTGTGATATTTGTGGTTTAATTATAAATTATAAGTAAGATAAATGAAGTAAGAAGAGTGAAAACTCCGAGCTAAATTTTATGATAAGCGCCTCTCTAGCATACCTTACTTAGAATACAAAACTAGAAATAATAAATTGCTCAAATCTCATCGATACCGGAGCAAATAAAAATTTCATCATACCTGAATTAGCTAAAAACCCAATGCCTACTATCAGAATTCACAAAACATTGAAATTTTTCATTTTACCAGGACCAAATGATTGAATTTGGTGGAATCATCGGAGACGATACCCTTAAAGAATTAGGAAGATAATCGACAGGAAAAATAACACTAATTCTAACACCAAACAAAAGGATACCATTGAAGGAAACCAGTCATTAAAGGTCAGTAACCTAGAAGTTCAAGACGATGATCACTCACAGATATCTTAGCAAAAACTACAAAGTATACTGTCAAAATTCGAAACACTTTTCGGACCGGCCAACAATCATGAACTAATCGACACCGACATATATAGACCGGGAATCAAGACCCAAGTTCTCCTCATACCCAGTAAGCATGAGGGAAACCAAATCAAACAACAACTAAAAGATGACAACTACATCACAAGGCCTTCCAAGAGCCCATACAATTCCCCAATCTGGATGGTGGAAAGGTAGTTAGATGCTTCTGGTATAAAAGAAATATCGGTCATTGACTTTAAAAGAATTGTAGCAATAACAACGTCGGACGCTTACCCGATACCATTTTTACCCAATACACTGGCGAATCTCGAAAATTCGTAATTCTTCATCACAATCGACCTCACATCCGGCTTTCATCAGATTAAAATGAAAGAAACAGATATAAAAGAGACATCATTTTCCACGATGAATGGGAAGTATGAATTCCTAAGGTTTCCTTTAGGATTAAAAAATTCACCGGCTATTTAGGAAAAATATGTTATATGTACATATAGATGACATCATAATATTTCGGAGAAATACAGAAGAGCATTTGGATAACTTTAAGAAAATATTTTCAAAACTTGAAAAAGCAAATCGGCGAGTAAATCTTAGTAAAACGAAGTTTTTAAGAGGAGTATAAACGTTCCAAACATCTAATTTTTGCAAAACCCTTTACTTCCTACTAGGAGAACCATACTTACATAACAACAAAATGTTCCCAATCTAATCCGAAAATTCTATCCTTCATTATTAAATAATCCTCAAGTACTTCAAAGTTTTCCTAAACCATTCCATAGTAGTTATCCACATCCCCCAACGTCTAGACAAACTTATCAAGAATATACCCAGCAAGCACCTGGAATACCCAGTAGAATTCAATTACCAAAATAGGCTACAAATGAATCAACTCGATAACAAACGACCTCACTCAAACCAGACACATCAACCAGTTAAAATTCAAAGAGTATACCACACGGAACCGTCACACATCGGAGCTTCAATACTATTATGAACAGATGGCTTTAGATGATCCAAAGTATGACCAGACCATTCTGTAGTGTACCAATTCACAAGATGTTGAAGACTTACCCAGTATGGCAGATTATTCTGACGAATACTCTAAAGAACAAGAAGTAAAAGAACAAATTGACATTATTAATTTTTTAGATTAATACACTCTTCGCTACCCTATTAGAGCACGTACCGAAGTGTGGAAAAACTTTTAAATTCTTAGTAGACACCGGCTCTAATAAGAACTATGTGCAAAAACAATATATACGTAATCTTATCCTTAACAAGAAACTCTTCATGGCAAACTCGGTGGCGGGTAGCATTAAGATCACACACCTTGCATTAGTGGATCTATTCGGTCCAGAAATAAAATTAAAATTTTTTATACTGCTCACCTTGAAATCGTTTGCGGCATAATCGGCAACGATAGCCTGAAACCCCTTGGGGCCACAATATACACTGATAAGGGATGTATGACCATTAATCTAAACCAAAAAATTCCTTTTAAACAACATATTAACCCATTTAAATCCTGAACAAAAACCAAAGCTAGACAGAATTGTAAACAATTGCCCAAATCTGTTTTCAGACCCAGAAGAAAAATTAACTTTTGTGACCTCTGTTAAAAGGGAAATCCGTACTCGAGCTCGGACTCCGTATACTCGCGACCGTACCCATACCCCATATGTCTTAATGAAGAGGTAGAAAAACTAATCAACCAATTGTTGCGAGATGGAATAATTAGACCATCTTAATCTCCATTTAGTTTCCCAGTATTGATTGTCCTCAAAAAGTAAGACGCTTCTAAAGAAAAAAATTACAGAATGGCCATAGATTACCGCAAACTAAATTCGGTAACAATCTCAGACAGACACCCAATACCAGAGATAAATGACATTCTGGCTAACTTAGCGGAAAACAAATTTTTCACTATCATAGACTTAATGATTCAAGAAATATACCCATAACACTTCAGGAATTACAAGATACGTTACACTCACAAAATGGTAGTAGTCATTACAGACGAGAACGAACAAGACGAAAAAGATGACCCACAGACGAGAGCATCTCGACGCTGAGGAGAGTAGAGTACAAATGATTCAAGATTGCTACTTTCCAGGGATGAGCAAGAAAATTAGATTTCTTGTAGAAAAATTTAGCACATGTCGCGAAAACTAATATGACATCCTAACAACCAAATAATTAATTCCATTCCTATACCTAATTACCCGGGACATACGGTACATATATAGACATCTATTCCACAGAAGGTCAATTAGTCCTCACAGCTATAGATAA
This sequence comes from Tipula confusa, assembly GCA_963556175.1. NCBI lineage: Eukaryota > Metazoa > Arthropoda > Insecta > Diptera > Tipulidae > Tipula > Tipula confusa. The sequence goes on from OY744477.1 coordinate 75,835,922, forward strand.
GCTAACAAAATATACTACATGCAGGATAATCAAGTCTAGGGCCATAGAAGACATTAAACAACCTTTTAGGTACATTCTTTTTTCTTTTGGTATCCCAAAAATCGTAGTAATAGATAATGAACCCTATACAGAGAAATCTTTTCTCTGCAAATGATGGAAGACGTTTACGAATCAATAATACAGACGAGATTAGGTTACTTCAAAGTGAAAGTAATATTCAACAAGTAAAAAACTACGGATTTGCATTGCAACTACAAGAATATTTTTCATCTTTACGAAGTGCAGAAAAAACGAAAACTTAAATTTCTTCCTTACTACAAAGATTCAAGAAAACTCAGACTCCCATCCATACAGAATCACCGACTAAAAAACAAGTTCCAGTACACTCGAAAAGAAAATTCTACGAAACGCCATATTTTTAGGAGTTCAAATGCAGACATTTGAATTTAAGAGGCGAAGAGCTAATACGCGCCACAATCATAATACAAATATCATGTCACACGTGCATTTCCGTTGAAGGTAATGCGTTAGGTAATGCTTACTCTTCATTCTGTACGAAATAATTTAAGTTTTCTTTAGATTTTAATTAGATAATCAGTTGTAATTTTGAATTAAAATATAGAAGTTAATTTTTTTTAAATAAAATAACTCAAAAGATATATATATATATATATATATATATATATATATATATATATATATATATATATATATATATATATGTATATATATATATATATATATATATATATATGTATATATATATATATATATATATATATATATATATATATATATTTATATATATATTTTAGTGAAACTTTCGAAATTACCGATTGAATATTGAAAGTCCTTTTTTCACAGCAGTCCTACGTCAAATTTGCACAGGAAACTTTTTTTAATAACTCTTTTTCATTAATAAAAGCAGGATCGCATTTTAGAATTTTAGATATGACCGGGCATAATAAATTAATGCACAAATTAATGTGTACCGACTTGTCCAGCTAATATGCACTCTTTTGGACGAAGTTCCGCAAATTTAGAAAATCCAATAGTTTCAGTTGGATTGTGTTCTAAAAAATGCTGGTAAGCCTCGGCTAAATTACGTAAAACTAGCATTTTCTGCTTTTTAATTCGTCCTGCATTAGGATCACGAACACTAACGAAACCATTTGCCCCAGGAAGATGACGACTAATATCCATACTTCGGTGAAATTATTCTATTATCGTAATTGTTTCAGAGGAGATTTCTGGTTTTGCTTTTTTAGATTCTGGGAAGCTGCCATGTCCGTACTCTTTTATGAGACTCTTCGACATTCGTACCATGTATTGCATCGCTTTAAATGCATCCATAATTTTTGATACAGACCAATGTTCTGGTATCAGAGACAAGAGAAACACCTCATTTGCGTAAGGTATCTCCTGCCGATTATATGTTTCCAAAACATTGTGTAGCAGTTCCTGCGCTCATTCTCATCATCTGCCTCAGATATGGTAATATTTTTGGAACAGGCAAGCGCAGCACGTTTTCACAAGTGAGTTTTACTACTTTTTCTAGTTGTTTTTGACAATAGCCTGCCTCAATTAACCTGTATTTTCTTACTGGTGATCCACCCAATCGTACACAAAATTCAGAGAACTCATCATAATGCACTTCTTCTAGAACTTTTGTTAGTGATATTGATATCGGATTCGATTAATCTAAGGCGCTAGTGCTTGATGACGAGGGTGCGCTAGCGAAGGTGATTGGTGGCAAAGGTCCGGGTGCTGGAATTTTTGTAATTACCACGTTTTTTAATTTGAACAATTTTATGCTGCATTTGCCACTGATTAATTATATTCTCTGATTAAATATATCGCACATTTTTATCAGCAGTCCTTCCTGAACTTGTACATACTGTTTGGCTTTTTCAGCAAATGCTGTGCTAACAGCTCTCGATTTAGTTTTTAAATTTTTATGATCTTCTAAATTAAATGGATTACAGCACTGCGCATGTACCATCGTTTAATTTACTTTCACTTTTGGTTTATTTTAATTTAATTTCACTCAAAAAATTTACGAAAAATGCTACTTTTTGTTTGCAATTTTAAGTATTAACTTAGTACAGTACAGATTTGTCCGACTATTTATAGGCAAGCAGTAAAACATGGAAAAAACGGAAATCTAAGAGATGAACTTTGGAGGTCCGACGAAACATGATGGAATCACCCGTAAATATATATATATATATATATATATATATATATATATATATTATATATATATATATATATATATATATATATATATATATATACATATATATATATATATATATATATATATATATATATATATATATATATATATATTTATATATATTTATATATATATATATATATATATATATATATATATATATATATATATATAATGCAGAGCAGCTCGTCAAAATTGTGATTGTCTTGTGCTAACATTAGTTGAATATTGGCTTCCGGAAAACCGGGTCAAATCTGTCATTACTAACATGCCCTTCCTTTCCTTACACCACAAAAAAAAACACTAACTATCGATCGCTTAGGTGTCTGCAACCGGGTCAAGTCTGTCACAACTAACATTCCTTCCATTCCTTCGGTTTTGTTATATGTAACACGGGTGTACGGTGGTGCCCGGCATTCCGGGAGTTCTTGGTTCGTCCTTGGCCGTACACTCTAATCAATCAATATTTATATATATATATATATATATATATATATATATATATATATATACGTATATATATTTTACTATATTTAGTATCACGAACTCTCAAAAAAACCAATAAAACCAGGCTTAAATAAATATTTAAATGTTTCCATCTGCTTCAAATAGCTGTAGGTCCATTAATATTTAATTATCAGATAGTTTTAAACCACATTAGTCAACCTTACACACACACAATTTTATTTTACTTTATAAAATTTACTATCAGTTACCTTTGATTAAACTTTAATTTACCTTTAACAATTGCACAACGTCGTCCTCTTAAAGGTGACATCTCTGAACAATTAAAAATACATTTACGTATAGTTATATTTATAGTTATAGTTGTTAATTTTTTTTTTTTGAAAATAAAAAACCATTCAAATGTTTTATTTAAACAATAGTTTAAGAGTTTTTTTTATTAATTTAAATGTTTGGTTTGCAATTTTTGTTTTTATTTATTGGTTTTTAATGTCATTACTGGTAATGGCTAAATTTTACAATAATTTTAATTAATTTTTTTTTTGTTTTGTATATTTATTTTTTTTTAATTTACTACATAATTTCTTATATACGTCACTACACTGTAAATTTATGTTTAATTAATTATTTGGGTGATAATTTTCCAGTATTAAATAGGTTTTTCATATTATTTATATATATGTCATATATTATAAGAAAAATCTAATTATTAATTTTATTTTGTTTTTGTTTTAATTGAGATATTTAATTAAATTACTAATAATCGTTATTTTAATTTTATATATAAATATAGAAATGGAAATTATGTGATAGTGTAAGTATGTGTGTGTGTAATGTTGATTGAGTTGATGGTATTTGGATGGTTTTATATAAAGAAGGAGCTCTTAAACATCTATAGTGTACAATCGAATGAGGAATGAAGGTGTTTAGGAAAATAATTTAACAGTTACTTATCTAACCGAAGTGATTCGTTATCTACTTAGTTTTCACATTTTTTGGTAACTAGTGAAACTTCTGATAGAATTAATATTTTCATTATTTTTAGCTTTCTGGGTAAATATGTAAACGTACAAGCCGTTTAAACTTCTAGTGAGTTAAAGAAGTACTAAATCTAAAAAAAATGAAAAATAAGTAAATCACGAATCATTTTTAAAGGAAGGTACTCCTACTATTTATTTTTCATAAATAAGCCAATCAGCTATTCGCTTGTAATTATAGATGTTGGAAACTCTTTATATATATATATATATATATATATATATATATATATATATATATATATATATATATATATATATAAATATATATATATATATATATATATATATATATATATAAATATATATATATATATATATATATATATATATATATATATATATATATATATATATATATATATGTATATATATATATATATATATATATATATATATATATATATATATATATATATATATATATATATGTATATATATATATATATATATATATATATATATATATATATATATATATATATATATATATATATATATATATATATATATATATATATATATATATATATATATATATATATATACACATATGCTGTGGTTATTTGAAAATCTATCATCTGAAATACGTCGAAAAGTGCATAGTGGCAAGTGTAAATCTAGAAGAATGAACCAAATGAAAACATTATATTTTTAAGGGTAAAAATCAATATTCTCGCAGAACTACTGTAAATATGAACTACAGGCGTTAAGTTGTACAGTGATACGTATTGGCTAACAAGATTTCGGGTCAGATTTAAATGACTTAACATTTATAATGACTTAAAATGTATTATTTATATGGATGAAGATGTTTTTATGGTAAATAGCTGTATAAAAGTAACCAAATGTAACGCCAGCTACAAAATGATGTTCCACAGTGGAATAAAATTAATCAAATTACTAAACCTGAACTTATAAAACCTGTTAGTTGAATTGAACAATTTTTAAAGTTTTCAAACCGTAGCCATGGAGTAGATTCAAATTGCAATTCATTCCAGAAACGTATTGAAAATAACATCACATAAAAGGCCTCATTCTATGTCTTTTGAAGTAAATTAGTATTATAATTTTGAGAAATCGAACCTAGAATGATCATATTCGGCCAGTGCAACATATATTTCTCACTCACCGCAACTGAAACGTTTCCGAAGGACAAATATGATTAATCGAATATCACTCAGTTGGAATTTCTATCAGACGAGTTTGATGGGAATCTTAGCCGTTGGAAATGATTGAGAAAGAGATTAAATTTATATGAGCTTAAGAACACATTTTTGAAGGACAAACGGATACGGTTATGTTCTATAGCTATAAGGGAATTTGTGGCACTCGTTTAAAGTAAAGAACCAAATAAATTTGTTTACGGTAACTGCTTCTTTATTAAAACAGTTAACTATATTTTCAAGCAGTTCATTAGGGTAAAACATATCAGTATAACTTGCTTTCCATATTATGGTGGCTCTACTAGAACTTAATATTTTGATAGTGTTTGCTAGTTGCTTGGATGCAAACCACTTTTTTTTTAATTTTTCAGGCTGCTATGTTTTACCGTCTGTTACGATAAAGCAGTTTAGGATATTCCAATTATTTAAGGTTAGGTCGGCGTTTTATTTTTTCTGTAATGTCTCACAATACCACGTGGTAATTATTCTTGAAAAAGGTTGAAATTAGTTGTTTTGGGGAAAAAGGTGAGTATATGGCCAATTTTTCCAAGACGAAAGCAGTAATTACGTATGAAAACGAATTTTATAACTAAACTTTATAGTATAGAGGCTCTTACAGTGTTTCTAAAGTGGATTTCAGAACCATACTTGTTACGAATTATCAAAATGTCTCCTTTTAAAACTGACGAAAAATTTAATTAGAACTGGCCTGGACCAGATCAGATCTAGAGAGACCTGAGCAAAAATTACGTTGCTTGTAAAAGTATATAAGCTTTTATATGGTTTTGAGTGACACTTTTTGCTAACTAAATGCTAGAATTGTCGTTTTCGAAGTGATTTTACTCCCCAGCGTTATTTCCATTCATTGGTTTTTGATATTTGTCGGCCATGAAAAATTTCACGCAACATTTGCTTCGTACGACTGTGAGCTGTGTTTGATGGATCATCGTCTTGTTGGAACCACATGTTTTGTAGGCACAATTGATCCAATTTAGGTATAAGAACGCTATCAAAAGCGGTTAGAACATTACCTCTATAACAATTTAAAATAAATAAGGTCTAATGATGCACCATCCTCGGTGTATTGCTCGATACATGAATAACATGAAAAAAAGTCCTGTAACTTTCTCCGCGTAACAATTTTATTTCTAAACGTCTTTGAGAAGTTAGGCGCCCCTTAATAAAAGGTTATTAAACACTCTCTGCGTCTATCAAAAGCGAACTGCCAAATGTCTTCTAAAACAAAATGGCGGCAAATTATTGAAAATTATTTTCTTCTTTTCACCCCTCTTCCTAATCAAAGATAGCGGTTTACAGTTTCATGATTTTTTGGAATGATTTGAAGTCATCACCGTGCCAACAGGAAATACATATAAAAACTTAATGACTGTTAAGTCTTATGTTAAGTCTTAGTTTTTAGAGAACTTTCAATTTTTAGTTCAGTATGTGATTAAAGGATTTCAATGACTCAGTTCAGAGGGTGTCATAAATCGTGTGAGTTTTTAAAATGTAGGGGTTTAAAGGTTATTCTTTGGCCTTTTATTTTAAAGTTTTTTTTTTGAACTATGCAATCTTTTCTGGGGCCGAAGCTCGCCCAACTCTTTCGCGGTTAATTTTGAACGTCTCCTACCTTACGCTGTCTCCAGCCAAATCGAGGATGAACGAATATAGGTTCGATTTTAAATTCATCTGCACTTTGCATTGCTCCAGTCAGCCTGTACTGACATGGACGATGGTTCGGCCCATGGATTCTGCATTCCAACAGGGGGTCATAGATTTTAAAGCTATTTAGCTTATTGCATTGATTAAAATAAAATATAATCAATTCTAGGTTATGTTTTACTTCTGGCATCATTTTTCGTCGTTCCATTGGTCATCTTTATACAAGTATTTGTGAGTAGCATATTTGTCCCATTGTAACGCAATTATGGTCAAAATAACGTGACTACTTTTACCGATCAGTTGGTATAGTGACGTGTTCTTGATTTGGCTCAAAACGTAGTAAAGTAGGCTAAAATTTAATCGCAAATTAGAAATGCAAGCGTTGACCTTACAAAATAAATAGAGAAACTGGCCATAATAGACCTATTATGACCTATTATAGGTCATAATAGGTCTATTATGACCTATATTAGATAGGTCATAATATTTATAGGAAGGTTGACCTTAAAGTAACCTTCCAACTACTCATTCTTCTTTGAAACCCAAAAACTTTCATGTATATAGTAAATGTTCCTCACTAATGCGTAGCTTTCGAAATATTTCTGATGGGAAGATTTTAATGGTGAAATGTACCGAATTATATATATATATATATATATATATATATATATATATATATATATATATATATATATATATAATATATATATATTGTCTATAATATATATAAATAGAAAATAAAATAAATAATTGATAACTTAAATATTTAAATATAATAATTTTGTTGCTTATTTAGAATGTGCTCTATTTTATGACAGCCGTGAGGTACTTTGATTGTCGAGGCTAGTTAAGAAGGATTTATATTTATTTTTAATTAATTTAATCTTATTTATAATATACTTATATAATGATAATTTAAATTTATTTAATAATTGCTTTATTTTAATTTTAATTTTAATTTATAAATCTCCAATTAATAAGATAATGAAAATTATACGAATTGAAATTGTTATAAGTTTTTATTGCTTTAATTTAGAAACGAAATATAATTTAATTTTTTTTTTACCAACATTAATTTAATTTTAAACAAAAGTAATATTTTATTTAACATATTGGAAAAAAGCTATGTGCTCTAATGCACACGTTTGTCTAGAACAAGATCACTAGATGAGGGTTGTACCGAAATAAATATTGCTGTACTTTATATAAATATTGATATATATATATATATATATATATATATATATATATATATATATATATATATATATATATATATATATATATACATTTGAGTGGTTCTAGCAGGAAAAAAATTGTATTGATATCTCAAGATTTTCCGTCTAAAGTGTGAGGTTACCCTAAAGGCATAAAAGCAAAACGAATTGAGTTGAATGCTGGAAAAATTACTTTTTTCAAATTCTCACCTCCAGTCGAAGAGAACACTGATTTGAATTTTAATATATTTACAAATCAATAGCCAAATAGACTATACTTAAAATTGCTAGTGTATTTGCTTCTTCAATCACTGCCCACTACCGGAAAAGTCAATTACTTGCATACAATTTTTAGAAAAAAAGAAACACTAAAGCATTAAAATCTTTATGGGCTTAAAATAATCGAAGGTTCTCCGTAAAATGATTACTAATCACACACCCAATCGGAACCACTGTCGGATCTGGAAGGTCTTTAAATTTAATATTTGTAATTTTTTAATTGTTATATCACTTATGGTGCTTTTCTTAGTGTATGACCAATCTATCTCTAATTCTGTTCCTTTTTTTCGGTTTCAATAGACTAGAACTAAACTTCAATATTTCCCTGAGGCTCTTCATTAGGAACACCTGCAGTTTCCGTATGATTTTTGCGTATGCTTTCATGTCTCACACCCATATAGTAGTACCGATTTTATACACGGTTGAAAATTGGAACCTTGGTCTTGGGGGCAGAACATAGGGATCCCAGATTTATTTATGACTTTTTCTGTCTTCCTGTTTGGCTGTTGTGAAACCAAGGTATACAAATTCTTTACATCTTGAATTTGTGGTTTAATTGATGTGCATCGGTGAGTTTATATTCATGTTGAGTTTGCTGATGCTTATCTTGAGGACTTTTTGCTTTATACCAGATTGTTTTTGTGTGAGTAAGCATGTCTCATCTGCGTAATCCAGGTAATTGAAATATCTTGAAATTCTGCCAGAATTTTACGCTTCTTGTAGTAACTGAAATCTGACAGCATTCCTTTCTTCCATGAATCATCGCATATTCAAGGTGTCCGTTGGTATGTCTGGAACGTCGAAGGCAGTCTTGATAAAGACTTTTTCATTTTGGTTCCATCGCTAAACTAAACTTGTGGCTTTATTTTTATGGAGGAAGATTGAGTTGGAGCGTTTCATTGAAGACATTTCTGATGTTTCAAATTTGGCTTGATTTGAAACTGAGCTATTACCAGATGATTGCTATGAACATCTGCACCCCTCATAGTTCTGACATTTTGAAGTGTTAAGATACCTTTTTTACTAATCATCCAGTGATTCCCATATATATTAGTGTATATTTTTTAGAACAAAACGTACTTTCCCTAAGAACAGGCTGATTTGTGGTACAGAAGTGGAGCTATTATTATTTTGCTCTGAATTGAAGCATACTATTGGATGGTGGTGTGTTTTTGTCTTGACGACTATTTTTCTTTCTAGCTTCACTAAGGCAAAATATTTCCACGTGTAAAGTTACACTTCCTTCTTTACTTGTGCTAGCATTGATGTATTTGTGAAAGTTCTGATGTTTCAATTCCCGATTCTTCTCCATATACAATAGCCAATGGTCGATATTTGGTTGGTTATCGATAATTGGTTCATTAAATCCTGGACTAAATTTGTATTAACCTCGCATATGGTTGCTACCTCGCACATAGTTAATGTACCGCTCATTATATTTCATCTACTTAATACCACCGCCTCGCAAAATACTAACAAATAATTACTGCCAACTTGTGACTTTTTTGGCTGAACCATCGGAATGTAATTTTATGCAAAACCTATAAAGGTCGACAATAATATCTCACTAAAGTCTATTTGCCAGTTGGTTTCAATTTTGAAATTCTGAAAAGCTCTACTCCTTCGTAATAGAAAATATCATAAACTGGTTTCTATTTTTGATGAATGAATGCAGACCCATCTGCAAATGTTCAGATAAGGAAAATCGTAGAAACTGAAGATGTGAAGAGTTTTTTAAAAAAGGCAATTTTGAAACGATAGGGAAGCTTTTCCTGAAACTGGAGGCTACCTTATTTTTGCACAACCATTTCCAGGTGGACTGAAAATTTTGTGGACGACTGAAATTAAAAAAATTGAGCAAAAAACTAATTTTAGGGTAACTTTACACTTTTGAGGGATGTCTAGTGAGATATCAATAGTTTCGTAAATAATGAACATCCTTTATGTATATATACTGCGTTTTAGTGCAAAACATTCCAAGACAAATTTAAATGACCTTGAAACTACGCGTCAAGGTTATTGACCTTGTGCTTTTTATTGAAATTCAGACAGTTTCAGGAGCTGTAATAACAAAGATTATTTATAATGGCAAGTGAATAGATAGAGCAGGTCGTGTTTCCGATCTGACATGATTTGACCTTCGGCAATGAGAAGACCTTAAAGATTTATTATGTTCTGCCAACTACTAAATAATGTTATGGAAAAGCTAACAATAAGTACATGTCCAAATATAAGCAAAGACATGGAGTAGTCGGCACTACAGCCTTCCATAAAGCTTCTCGAAAGGTTCTTGAAGCTGAACAATTCATTTGTTGAATTTTACTTGTTAATCACTTTAAGGATTTAATTTTAGCAAAATATTTAAAATTAACCTTAAAATAACCTTGACATACAATTTTAAGGCCATTTAAAATAATGTTGTGGTTTATTCTTTCTAATAGCAACCACAAATTGTATTGGAATGTTTTTTGCTAAAACGCGAAGTTTTTGAGAATTTTGGGTGGATCAAGTTGTATATATATATATATATATATATATATATATATATATATATATATATATATATATATATATATATATATATATATATATGTATATATATATATATATATATATATATATATATGTATATATATATATATATAAATATATATATATATATATATATATATATATATATATATATATATATATATATATATATATATTTAAATATATATATATATATATATATATATATATATATATATATATATATATATATTATATATATATATATATATAAATATATATATATATATATATATATATAAATTATATATATATATATATATATATATATATATATATATATATTTATATATATATATATATATATATATATATATATATATATATATATATATATATATATATATATATATATATATATATATAATCTATCTAAAGTCTTAGGAAACACTGAAGACATTGGACAGTGGTCTAACATATACATGCGTACAATGGGAATATTTATCTACCTCCTCTAAATATGTATGCTTCAATCTCTTAAGTGACTCTTATTTCTTGTCTAAAACTAAAACCAATATTTAGAAGCGTTTTATGCTTTTGTAGTAATTATACCGTTTTGTGAGATCCATTCTGTCACAAAATATTTTAAATTTTTGTTTTTTGGGCGACATCTCTTGTTTAAATTTATAAAACAGTAAAACACATGTATTTCAATATAGATGGCGATTTATTGTATAAGACAACGCCACCATTTTGCGAAAAATAACAGAAGATTATATCCAATCTATAGATATAGTTAAACTTACTTAGTATTTACCTATTAGCTATAATTAAGAATAATAATTTTTTTTTCTTATATTTCAGCAATTGTATCTAAAATTAAAGAAAAAATAAAATTTTCAAAATAGTAACGGAAAATTTTAAGAAAAAAATAAAAATTCTTTTGTTTGGAATGGTTTTCTACAAGTTTGATGAGGTTAGTGGTCTACTAGTTCTCTACTAGTTACATATACGATTTTGAACTCTAAAAGTTCCTAGACTACAGGTTTTTTGATGAAATTTTATAAGTTACCCGATCGCTCTTCTTGGAATTCATCTTCGTCCGACGATTCGATACGATCTTCAACTAGGGACGACTGACGTGATAATGACTGTCGATTAAAAATTTAAAATCCATATTTTTTTTTATCGAACTTAGTAAAATGGTTTAATGTAACTTACCTGATTTAATCGTCTTCTTGGTGGCGATCGCTTATTCCACAGTGCTTCGAGTTGATCGAAATGTTGAGATTGAGCGAGTGCGGCCTGTTCCGGTCCTATACTCACTTGTGACGCAATCGATTTAAGTTCGGTTATTTTGGAGATTTCCTCCATACTTGCGGACACGGAAAAACGTCTTTTTAATCTTTCGTCCACCTGGGCCATCATCACCGATGACGATAAGTGGCCATATTTTTTTTGCCATGTATACGTGTCCAGTGACACTTCTTTTTTTAATAAGCGTCGCGGTTGTCGTTTTGAAGCCGACGGCCTTAAATCTTCAACGTCACGAGCTGGGGCCGAATATGTTGGCAATTTAATAAAACTGGCCGGTGTATTGTGCAAACATATTACAGCTAAACATGCACTGTCGGCTAGTTGTACTAAAATTCGTGAACAATCGAGGGTTATATCGAAACGTGTGAATGGAACGTGAATTTGTAGCGAGGTAAGCGCTAGGCCACGTTTTGTTTCCCACACGATGAGTGTTTTATCGTCACTGCCCGATAAAGCGGTTGTGCCATCGGCCGACACTTTTACGCATGTGACCTGCGCTAAGTGTCCGGCTAGAGTGTGAATTTCTTCACCCGTATGTAAATCCCAAATAATTAGGTTACAATCTTTCGATCCAGAAATTACTTGACTTTTATTCGTTACAGAGACGGCACAACATGTAACCGCATCTGTATGGCCGACTAAGACCTGTGCTAATTTACCACCGGTCGCCTGCCACACTTTAAGTGACATATCCCGCGAACCCGTAATTATATATAATGAGTCGACTGTTATCACGAAACATGTTATCTCTTCGGAATGCGAAACAATATATTTCTCATCTTCTCGTGTTAGTGACCAAATTTTTAGCGCACTATCACCATTCGTGCACACAGCGTATTTCATATTATTCGTTATGGCTAAACATTTATGAGGGCCTTGTACCGTTTGTAAAAGTGTACCACTGTCTTGGATCCAAACACACAGTAAACCATCACGATCGGCCGATATAATACGTCTCGAATCCATCATTACAACAACGGAACTAAGTACGACGGCATGAATTTTAAACGTAGTTATGACTAATCCCAAATTTAATCCCCATACATTAACCGTTTTATCTTCTGATCCACTCACCACAAATTCACAATTCGGTGCAAAACTTATACATGTCACAATGCCGGTATGACCCTCTAGAAGTGTTGTGGTCGCCGGTGTGTTTAACTGAATTATTTCGACAATTTTATTTATACCGACTGCTGCAAATTGTGAATCACGTGATATATCGAAACAATTGATCGGCATGCCCGATGAATTTGTATTTGCTCGTGACGATATCGATGAATGTTTCATGGGTTTACGTTTGCGACGGGTACAATAGGCGATAGCGTCTTCGTTGCGGAATGAATAAAATGTTACTTTGTTGCCACCTGGAATTAAAAAAAAAAATCGGAAAAAACTGTTAGTTGCAACAAAGCTAGTTCTAAAGCTATATAGCAACTAAAAAGTACTTGACTACCGTTCTTAACACAAAAGCTCAATTCGCAGTGCCGGTAGAGTGAAAAAAGTAACAGAAGAGAACAAAAGCACGAGGGAAATGGTTCGTTTGGCCTATAGTTAATATTGTGAGCCCATCCTTAACTTTCTAATAATTCCAATGGCTTTATCACTAATCTTCCAACATATCTATTTAATCATCGCGGTGCATGATCACTTGTACCACCCTGGCATACCGCACGTGATTCTCTAGAGAAATTCATGGTCGCAAATCGCATGGTAAAATTGTATACTTTATACACCACGACATCGCATCAATCTACCTTTCTACAGGAAAAAAAAAAAAAAAAGTTCCACACCTTGTGTGTTTGGAAAATGATTTCCATATTTTTCCCCCGTTACACTTTTGTCATTTATTTGCAAAGTACATATTATTATATTTTCATTATTCAATTTTCTATTTTTGTTGTTGGTTTTTTACTATATACTTACATAGTAAAAATAAAGGAAAATACATAAATAGAATTTTCCTTTTGGTATGAGGGGTTGTTTGTATAATGTGTCGTTTATTCACAGTATGTTCCACATAATGCTTAACACCTTCTGGTATTCAGAGTTTTTGTGAGTTTTTTTTAGGAAAATATCCTTCCATAGTATTATTTTCAGTAGTAACATCTCTGCATGTTAAAATCATTTTGCACTGACATTTTGCCTAAGGATAGGTAAGTCTACTTCAATGAAGAGTTCCAAAAACTCAACACTTGAGGTGGATAGCTAAATACACAACTATTAATTCTATATATTAGTATATTGGTCAACATTAATATTGGGTTTAACACCAAGAAGCGAAGCTGGCTACCTGATTGTGTTAGAGTAATGTAGATATTCGTTGGAAATCCTGCGCAGTACAACTCATGGGTACACAATATAAAAACTATACCACGCGACTGTAACATCATACAAGATAGACCGATTTACAGGGCCATACTTTAACAAATAAGGCAAACAATTCGAGGCAACGCCGCCTCCACTCTAAAATCTTATAGTATTCTTGATGAAGATTGGACTCAAAAAACACTTGTATACACTATGGTAACCAAAACGGGGTGGGTGCGGCTTAATAGGGTAGGCAGTGGACCGTGTCAACTTGTTTTGAGATGTTCTCCATTGTTGCAACTATGTTAGAGTCCACCAATTGTGTCTAATATACCTCCACGTGGTACTACCTGGGCAATGACCTCGGCCAGCCAAATATTAGATGCGAGTGTTAGCTCTGACTCTTGCTGATAATCAACCTGGCAGGAGGCGCTTTCAAATAACTCAGTCTCAAACGGAACCTCTGGTTATTTAGCGTTCTCCAGATGTATTTAGATGTATCCTTGCATTGCGGATTTCTGCAAGGATGGACCTTCTTTCTCCACCACTCGTGGAAAGAATATGGATACTTTAAATAAAAATAAGAACAAAGCGGCCGGTATTTGCTTAAAACCTGATTACTTAGAAAAGGAGAAGCGGGTCTTTAGGCCCTGTTTCAATAATCAAGGAAGGACGGACATATGCGGAAATGATGCAGGTCCCTCCAAACCTTCTTATGCGAGATCTTTTAGTAAGATTTTGCAGGACCCTCTTGTTGTAGCTGTTATTGATGTGGCAAATGAGGATGGCAGCATCGCTCCTGCTGATTGGAGGAAATAGGCTTTATCCGCTTCCTTCCTCAGTATTATGCTGGGAAACTCTAAGGTTCCCCCTTCTTGTCGTGATAGTGGTTGGTACAGGAACCATGTCAGGTTGTCATCCTGTGCCAACCAGAGGTCTTTTGACTTTTATAAAATGTAAATTAGTAGCCTAGGGGAAATATGGCCTGGAGCTATAGACTTGAAGTTACTAGTATGAAGAACATACCAAGCAGGCCGATGGCTCGTGCGTGGATTCCGGCTGAGCGTTGTGATCCCACTCCAGATTCTGGAACAGATTAGGATTGGCAACTCGGAGCTACCTTCCCACAATCGGAAGATTGCCAAGGTGGAGGAGGTTAAGAACGCCTTTAGATCTGTTATGATCATTGTCAATAAAGAATCGCTGGTGGAGCTGACCAAGACAGGTGGCATTATAAGGGACACTAGATTCAGTCGAGGGTACATCCGCTATGCCCGTATCCTCCATTTAGGATGAGTGTCCGGACAACAATAACACTATTCCTATTAATCTTGAGTTGGCCAGGTCAATTTAGTCACTCAATTGTGGATCCATAGTATTCTGATTCTGGGAATTTAGAAGTCAACGTGGTGAAGGATGATGTTAAAAAGGATGCTTAAAATAATGTAAATAAACCTGCATTACTGTAAGGCAGCATCGGCTGCTCTAATGCTCAAAGTGGATGAAGATGACATAGATGTCATCTTGATTCAAGAACTATGGGTCAAAAAAGATCGGTTTCTTGGTCTTAGAGCTACTAACTATAAGCTGTAGGATTCATTCGTGCATCCTTGCAAAGAACAAGCTTAAGATTTTTCTGCTTTCCGGTTACAGCGATGCAGTTAGCATTAAAGTCAACAGCAAAAACCGTTGGCTTACGTCTTAAAATAATTCATCGGCGAAATATAATTAGTATACATAGACGACATCTTTGGGGGAAAACTATTTATTTCAGGAGTTTCATAAAAGGCTTCGCTAAGATAGCTGGAACTTTATGAGAGGAGAAAATGCACACATTAAAAGCACCCAATATAAAAAAGTACAAATTAGCACGAACAACGACGAAACCCAAGCTTTTTTACATATCAAGAAGCTACTATCATCAACGGATAAATTATTCTTCCCGGACTTCAAAAAACGATTCCTTTTAACAACAGATGCCTCATCATTTACATTTGGCGCAGTTTTGTCCAATGGCGATAAAACAGAAGAGAATTATGCTGCCAACGAGTAGGAGATGCTGGCTATAGTTTGGGCCCTCAACAATCTGAGGAACTATTTATTTGAAGAAAGTCACGGATGTCCTATCAAGGCTAGAAGTGGAAACAAATACCCTATAAACAGACGGAATTATTCAGGTAATCAAATGGATAGCTTGACAAAGAAGCATACATAAACCTGCAAAACCTGTAACATCAACAGATACAACATACATCCTGGCCGCGTGGAAATCCAGGGAACCTGGAAATGGACCAAAGGACATTGATATTCTTCTCATTTTTTCTCATTTGTTGACAAATTTGTGGACATTTTGAGATAATTAAAGATACCACTTCCGATCCGAATGTCGCTTGTCTTTAAAAATTCAGAAGTAGACGAGGTAAACCGTCACATTTATGGAGCGACAATGGTACACCAAATTTCTTGAAGGAATACATTGGAGGTTTTTTCACCACGTACACCATATTGAGGAGGTGTCTATGGGAATTCGGCGTGAAGGTGGTAAAACTCACCTAAAGAAAATTCTAGGTCTTAAATATAAGAACTACCGTTCTGTAGGCATTGGTCATTCAAATTGAAAGAGTGATGAACTTAAGGCCGCTGTTTAAATTGTCATTCGATCCTAATTATTATTGGCCACTCTTACTTGGCTGTGGTAGATTTGTGTTTTTTCGGATGACTGTGTTATAAGAGTGAAAACGTAGTGACTTTTGTGGTTAACCTTATAAACCGAAAACCTTCCTACATCGTGCCTACATCGTAGCGATTTAAAACCCATAAATACAAAATAAATTAAGTCCACAATCGACGCTATCTGAACTTTTTGAGTTCAAATTTATGACATTTGATCGTTTTAATGAGGCACAAACCATCTAAAGTTTGATTCACAAAGTTAATTATTAGCATCACCTCAACGATGTCCAAAGAACATCACGAATACTTGCGAATCATGTTTGAACGACTTAAATGATACAATTTGACGATAAATATTACGAAGTGATAATTTTGGAAGCAACAAATTCGATTACTTTGACGTAGTGTGTCACCTCGAAGAATCTTGCCGTTGTCCGAAAAAATTGAAGCCATTAAAGCATTTCCACTTCCCACGGTGGTTAAACAAATAAAAAGTTTTTGGCAACGCTGAATTTCTACCGCAAGTTCCTGCCAAACGCCATCGAAACACAAACTAAACTACCCGAGATTATTCCTGTACAAGCATGACTCTCCAACGCCGCTTTAATCGCTCATCCATCAAAAATGGAAGCACTTAGGCTTTAAGTCTACGCTTTCGACATCTGCCTTACACATTTCATACGTCGGCCCGACGTATCGATTTCCGTTATATCAGCAGCAACCGTCATAAATGCACTTATCTCTAGTTGGAAAGCAAAATATGGTGCGTCCAAAAACATTACAACGGATCAAGGCGCTCTTCTCGGCCTTAATTCAATTTTCAAAAAAGATTTGGACGCTTCATCGGCCGTACTGGTTTTTGGTTCAACGCTATACGCACACCTGACAAATTTATCGACGAGTGGACATCAAATAAGACAGCTATCAATCTACGGTTAGCCACTGTTATCGATATGCGAAATACAATGCGCGACATTCGTCAAACTGAAATGAATCTGAAGTGAATCACCAACACATACACACAAGCTGGAGAGTGGAGGTAAAGAGATAACACACATTGTAGTAAGCGGCTTGCAAAGGAGCAGATTGACGCTTTAATTCCGGTCATTCAAAGTAAAATATATATTACATGTCCTACAAACAAGATGCCGAAAATCAGGGCTCTCTATCAAATATTTTAAAGAATAATATATTGTAAAATTTGAGGCGGTTAGATGATCGAGATAAACTACCATAAAGTTTTCCATAGACAGGAGCAAGAGGCAATGAGGCAAATAGTCACTATATTTAAGTTGCTTAACTATAGAAAATGACTGACCTGTGATTAGTCATCCTGACTAATGATGATCATGATGCCACAAGAACAAGTGATTTACGTCATTATTAGATCTGTTACTGGGGGCGCCACAGTAGTACAAGGAGAATGCTCAAAATTACAACAGAGCAATCTTATCACAAACTGGATTTCATTAGTGACCTTTGGTAAACAAGAAAAATGTTTTGTATTTTTTTATTTGGTTAGCTGGTGACACTTTCATGCCTCGGAAAAAACGAGCATATTACCCTTAGAATTTCACCACATCAACTTTTTCATGTATAAAAGTAGACTAATCAAAGATTGGATCGTTACTACAACTACTCGCATCCTTAAATAATCCGATAGTTAAAAATATCAACAAAAATAAATATGGATACCGCCAAAATATACCCAGAACCTCAATCACGTTACCGGACACGCTGTTTTAGGATTAGTGCGTGGAACGTGCAGCCGCTAAGAAAATTAGGCGCGTTTGATGGTACTATATCAGCGATGAAAGAGACCCGATCGTTGCCTTTAATTATGTTTAAAAATGTGACGGATTTCGGGGCTTGAAAATTTTGCAGACTGTTGTTGGACTCCGGATCGCAAACGTCGTTTGTATATCCGAAGATTGTTTGCAGCGACTAGAATTCAAAAAAACAAATGAAACGATATGCTAACACGGTGTTAAGATCTTCCAAAACACACATTTTTGGAAACGCAGACATTAATTCAACTATAGCATCGGATTACCAGTCTGAGTTTCGAGAGGCATCTGATATATTGAAACACGTTTTCTACGTGGATGACTTGCTGTCGTCGAAAACGAATGATATCAAGGGCACTGAAAAATTATTAAGAACTTAGATCATTTGCCAGAAAAGCGTGGTTTCAATCTTCGCAAGTGGGGATTCAACGGCCACAACTTATGAATACTATTCCTGAAGCCAAGAGAGACGTCTCTGTTTTATAATTTGAGGGTAATTCGCAGTCAGTTTCAGTACTTGGTACTGATACACGTAGAACTCTGTGCTGTCGTTTTATTAGTCAACTTGATGAAATCTGTTTTGGAAATTTACAACATCAAAATGTCCTAAAATCATGTCAATGATCAAATCATGTCAAGTGGCGTTTTTTGTTTTAAAAAAAAGTCGGACAGAAACAATTCTATGACAAGGTCAAAATGCCAACAATAAACCTAATGAACATTTTTTGGGTGCTATGCATTCCAAATGTAACTACTGCGGAGCTCAACATTTTCAAGGGGAAAGTAACTACAAAAAAACTTGTATAAAAATGCAACCTTTACAGGGTAGATGGTATGGGGACCTCTCAGATCATGGTTAAGAAATATGATACAGGCATACGTGCTTTTGGATTTGCAACGTTTGAGTACAAATCAGAACGCTTTCGTAGTGGCCTCCAGACAATTGCAATCAATGTAAAGCGAAACATCAAAATAAAGCGAAACATTCGCAACTTAATTTTGCGGATCTCGAATTTGCTACTGAAAAGGCTGCGCAATCCTCACAACAAGAAATACAACCTAAGGTTTATGGTGCAAATTAAAACACTTTTGAGACAGTTTAAGCTTTACGTCCAAGCATTTAATCACTTCAGAAGATGAACAGCGTCCATTTGAGTGGCATATAGCATTTACCCTAAAAATGCTGAAAACATCCATTAATATTTTTGAACGAATACTTTGGATGGCAAACTAAGATCTTGGACAGAATAGACCGAGGATACTATTTCTCAAGTTCTACACCTATACCGTCTTTTTACACGTTGAAAAACTTACTCAAAAAGTTACTGTCAACGCATTTATGAAAGGAGCGTTAGACGGAAGCCGAATGAACTTCATACATGAAAATCTAAATACTTTCAGAGTGGAGATCTTTAGTTAGTGGTATCAAAAGGGTACTTTAGCAAAACTATCAAGACGCTATGGTAATGGTAGCGGCTGTCCATCGAGAATCTGATTTATTTATAACGTTCCAAAGTGGAAGGAAATTACTGATGTTATGGTATCGATGATTCACGGTCTGTGTGGTGAAAACAATCCATATGGTGCTGAAGGAATAAGTTGGAGGAAAGAAAGTATGTACAATGCAATTCCCATAGGACTACATGAGAAAACAAATATGAATAATAACGGCTATCCCGAAAACTTTGGGTGGTTGCACTGTAAAAAGTTTGCTCCAGAGTGAAAAGTGTTAAATATATATTCAAGTATATATATATAAAGGTCATCATGCAGCTGTGATTAAAGTGTACGAGAAAGGCTAAGAAAAGACGTATAATTGGGACAAAATCAAAATTTTCATCAATACAAGATCACGACACCAGAAGCAATATGGCGCCTAACAAAATATGAAAATTAGGATAAATCGCACTTTATAATTCGGATAGCTGTTCTTCTTCCAGCAATGCAAACAGTTAGGGTTAAAGAAGGTTCTGAGCCACAAGTATTGCAATCTGTTAAAAGAAAAGGAACTGCCGAGAATCCAAATATATCAACTATACGACATGGATCTGATGAATGAAAAGTGTTAATGAATACGAAACGGATTACCTGGGATGAAATTTCTATGTGTCTCGGTCAAATTTTTGGAGATATAAATAGAAGCTTAAAAGTGATTAAGCTGCAGTTGTCTTGCACTGAAATCGCGTTATGGTAATATTTTGAAGAATTGAATCAAAAACTGCATGTGAATTTGGAAGAAGTTGAATTCGTAGAGTGGCTCAACTTCAAATTGAGCATTAAAGTCGGTTGCTGCGTCATTTGTTGAGAAATATGAATCCAAATGGTGGACTTTGCAAGAGCACTAGATTACTTGTGAAGGAACTACGAGGCAACATAAAACGGTTTGAAAGACTTCATCCCAAGAATGTTTCACGATACACAAGATAACGACTGGCCATTTGAAATGCAAAGAAAGCAATTTTCTCAGAAGTTTTTCATGAAAATAGTAAGGGAAGATTTATAAAAATGACACAACTCGGAATAAACTTTAAATTGTGTTTGAGTAATTTTTCTAGAGTAGTTCATAGAAGTAATGCAAAGTAATGCTGGGCTAATGCTAAAAGCAGTTTTTGACAGAGGAAGGTATAAAACGAGTATATTGGCATAAGGGACCACATAATGACAAAACCTGCAAAGCAATCTTGCGTTACACAAATAGAATTAATGACATTATTTAATTTTGTTACCTGTTCTATAGATCATACTGTACATTTATATTTAAAACGGAAAATTCAATTTATATACAATTTTCTATCTATTTAAATGTTTATTATGTCTGGAATTTTCAATGAATTATGTTTTATTTTTGTAAAATGTATAGGAAATTAGCATATTTTCTTGTGTCGCAGATATTATGTGTGCGGAAAAATATGTTGTGCTAAGCGAATGATATTTCTGAAAATGATTGATAATCATTTGTGAATATATGATTTAAAAATTTCAAATTTTGTTTTTCTATTATCAAATTATAATTAATTAGGAAATATTTTAGCATAAATTTTTGACACTCAAAATTTTATTTAATATTTATAATTATACACTTTATAATTATACACAGTACATATTTTGCATAATTAATTATTCGTGTCGTATCCGTATCGGATTCCTATAGGTGTTTTGATCTGGTATTGGTTTATAAATTTTAATTTTATTTTGACTGAATAAATTCGATAAAACCGAATTCTCACCCCTTGACGTGTTCCAACAAAAAATATGGCCATTTGTTCAACATCATATTTTTTATAGCACTGGGATACCGAATTAATATTTTTTTTATTGGTATAACTTTTATGGCATTTCAGAGCGAGATGATGACGACAACAAGTATATCTTTAATTTTATGATTGTTATAAAAAAAATTTGAGATCTGTTTAATATGGCGATGTCGAATTGAAATGATAAGTTTTAGGATGGTTCAAATTAAACATCACACAGTAAACGCTTTAAGTGTTGAAACGCTTTAAATTTTTTATAATAGTATATAGATTACTGAATTGACCACCAACCATGTTGGTGTCTAAAACTCTATATAACACAGTAAATAATCCTATAAATTTTATTTCTTCTTGTTTAACGAACATTTACAATGATGGCCTATTGTGGTAATAGTTGATACATATAGATTAAGTTGATACACATGAAACGTGGTCTTTTTTGAAAGTAACGGGCTCTGTGTTTTGTGTTCTATGGTACCAAAGTATTGTTAAATTGACCAATATATAAATCGATGCAAAAAACTTGTTTGTATTTCTGCTCATTGCTACCGAGCCCAACTACTGCGCTATAGACAACCTCAACAGGAGTTTAAGCCAAGTATAGTTAAGTTCTAAAACTTGTGATCATATATTTTGTTTTTGAGTCAATGATGTACAGCGCAAATCTGACAAACGGACGCCACAATCGTTCAAAACCTCTCGTGCCAATAGGTCGCAGTTAGTCTTACGAGATTGTTCAGATTATGATTACTAGAATTACATGGATTACAAATTGATGTTTGGTCCATCAGGTATAGCGATGAAAATTGAATTTTTCCATTTCACAATTGGATGTCTGATTTTAATGTCAGAATGTGGATGCATCGACTTTATCAAACTTCAATTTTGGGTATAGTATAGAAACAATATGTGTTTCAGTAGTCGACCATGAAGTAGCTCTGCCGGAGTTTTTTCATAGTTAGCAACGGCGAAGGTGTATAGCACGACAGGAGATAAGGAACTTGCTTATTGCTTCATCAGGTAATTTAGTATGGTTCAAATGATTTTTCCATTAATTTCTTAAACGTTTGTACAGTTTCCGCTGGTCCATTTGATGCTGGATGGAACATAAAGTAGTTGTAAGATGCTGTATTCTGTTAAGTTCATAGAATTTTAAAATCCCTCGGAAACGAAATCTGTGGTCCTTTGCCGGTGCCGAAGGTGTCAGGGATGCTTTCGATAACCAAAATTGACTGTAGCACGCGAATCACCTCATGAAAATCACATGAAATTGTGGGGTTGATAGCAATGTTCTGCGGACTTCACAATGTGTTGATCAATCATTGCATTGCAACGTGCGGTCGATGTGCGGTCATTTTTGGAAATGGTTTTTGCTGTTGAAATTTTGGCACTAACGATTGATGATCGCAGATAATCAAAACAAAAGACAAATCCTTTTTTTTGATTCGACTATATAAGAGTTTTGACACTGCTTTGACAGTGGTCATAATAAGGACAAAAGAATTGTTTACAACACTTTTAGGACGGAAGTGGTTGGATAAAATAATTCCAAATTGGAGAATGGCATTCGAAACAACTAATAGTTATATCAAAGAAATTGTTGGTGTAGTTAGTAGCCAACGCATGGTGGAAGATTTTAAAATTAAGTTTCCAACAGTATTTTCGAAAACCAGTGGACCAATAAAAGACTTTGAAGCGGTTATAGTGTTAAAAGAAAATGCAAACCCTATATTTAGTAAATCTTACAGTGTGTAAAATGCCTTTAAATCAAAAGTGGAAGAAAAACTTCCTAAAATGGTAGACACCGGCATTATTTTTCCGGTCAAGCATAGTCAGTGGGCCAGTCCTATTGTAGTCGTTCCTAAAAAGGATAAAGGGTTACGAAAATGCGTCAGTTTTAAAGTCAGTGTCAATAAGTGGGTTGAATTCGAACACTACCCTTTGCCTGCTATAGAGGATATCTTCGCCAGTTAG
Organism: Tipula confusa; assembly: GCA_963556175.1. Lineage (NCBI taxonomy): Eukaryota > Metazoa > Arthropoda > Insecta > Diptera > Tipulidae > Tipula > Tipula confusa. Next base: position 75,859,813 of record OY744477.1, read on the forward strand.
GCAAACTGTAAAGTATTTACGGTATTGGATTTAGCGGGAGCATACCTACAACTAAGAGTCACAGAAAAGTCTAGTTCTTTGTTTACTATTAACACTCACCTGGGACTATTTAGATTCATTCGTTTAACCTATTTTTCAGAGAGTGATGAATCAGATATTAAAAGGCATAATTTGTCGGATTATAATATCCGAGTTAATTTGAGTAAATTCCTGTTCTTTCAAAGTCAAGTGAAATACTTGAGGCACATCATATCAAAAGATGGAATTTTATCAAGTTCGTAGAAAATAGCTGCAATCGATAAAGCTCCGGTCCCCAAAAACGTAACAGAACTAAAGTCAGTTTTGGGATTAGCAAATTTCTATAGAAAATTTGTTCCTATGATGACATTAGACTCAAAAATCAAAAAGAAGTCAAGTTTACTTGGAACCAAGCATGTGGGCAAGCATTCAAAAATGTAAGGAAATGCTGTCTAATGATAACATTCTTTGTCATTATGATCCAACAAAGGAGATTTACTTATCGTGCGACGCAAGTGCGTTCGGTATTGGTGCTGTTTTAACGATCTTTATAAACAGGTTTTAAAAGCCAATAATGTTTGTATCCGCGACATTAAACGGAGCCGAAAAGAATTATTCTCAATTAGAGAAAGAGGCGCTCGCCATAATATTTGCCGTGAAGAAATTGCACAAATTTCTGTTGGGACGAGTTTTTTATATCATTACGGATCATCAACCACTGACGTCACTGCTAAACCCAAAAAAAAAGAATGGGTATAATTATACAATTATACAATTAAATATAAAAAGGAAAGGACTTAGTGGTACCTGATGCATTGTCAAGGATACCGTTAAAAGTGATTACAAATATTCAAAATATATGCCCACATAGCTTGGATAATGAGCTAAAATCTTTTTTCATTCTACTTAATAAACTTTCAGTAGAAAGTGGATGCATTATTTGGGAGAACAGACTCGTTATACCTCTTAAATTACCAAACCACATTTTGAAGTTACTTCATGATGGACATCTGGGCATTTCACGTATGAAAATGTTTATAAGTAGATCTGTGTATTAGTAGCCTAGCCTGGATGCGGACGTGGAACGAATAGTGAAAGGGTGTGGTATTTGTCCACGCGGGCAAATCATGAATTTGGACGAATTCAAAAATGAAGTATTGCGATGGCCAAAACAAAATCAAAATTGGTATACGTTGGACGCTGATTTATTCCATTTATATGGAAGAACTGTTTTCATCATCATTGATTCGACGTCGAAATGGATTAACGTTTATTTAATAAGCTCAACAACAGCGAATGATTTGATTCAAAGGTTTCACCAGTCGCTTGCAATTTTTGAACTACCACATTTTTGAATTACTCCATTAAAGAGTCCACCATATATACCTCAAGGGAAAGATATTGCGGAACGAGCTGTCCAGAGTAATACAAGAAGTATTTGCCTGAAAATTAACAATATCCGATAGCAAAAATACAACGGATTTTGGGTAATATTTTAATAAATTATCGCACTACGCCGACACTGAATTTATTTAACGGCACAGAGACCTGTGAAAAGTTCATAACAAATTTGTTATAGAGCCTGTAACAATGATGTTACTAAATACGTTAAAAAACGTATCGAACATGTCAATTTTAGAAAAATGCTTCGCATTTTGCAGTTTGCTTTTTGCCCTTGCATTTGGAAATCGCTCTACCTTGATTTGTGGATTAGCGGTGACCTTGAAATATCCACATATGTATGGTAAATATCCACATATAGGGATTTCCGATAACTGCTGATATTCGTTTAGACCAACCATTGAATGTATGGCTTGGGTCTAAACTTGAAAATTTTAAATCTTGCCATTTATGCCAACATGAATATTAATAGTTTCTATTCGTTTCGTAAAACTGAAATCGATGACTCTTTAACTTTATTAGACGCTGACATCTCGTGAGATACCAAATCATCGAAAGATTGCTTTTACTCTATGGTTTAAATGTTATTAAATTCGAACAACAGATCAACAATTTTAACATTTTCGTTCCTGCCAACTCGCGAGATTGATCTGAAATTTCTCTGTTTGAAATTAAACCACTGATATGTGTTATATATGACACACTAACCTGCAGTTGGTAATGTTGGCCGATAAGAATCAACAATCAAATCGCTGGTGGGATATTGCACAGCACGGCAGATTTTTTTGGCAAAGCTTCGACATACTGCGACTACAGCGTCGCTTTGCACAAAAACGGCAAAGTTAGGAAATGGTTCAAGTCTTTGCTTAAATAATTCCATTTATTAGGAATATAAATAACTATGTTATTTATTCAATTAAAAGTTTATTTTTTTTAAATTATTATTAGTTATACTCTTATACTCATACTAAAATTAAGAACTCCTCAAGAAGTCTTAGCATTTTACTCCTTTGCGTTTGATAGTAACGCAATCGTGAAGCAAACACGCGGAAGGTCTACATGCCGCACGTAGCAACGGATTATACAAATTCCAAAAATATAAATTACAATTTACACCTTAGCTGCATCCTCTATGAAATTACCCCAAACAAATTTAAAAACATCAAAAAATAATGCAGAATTAATTATAAATTTACACAAAATTCTAGTGTTTAAAATATAATTCAGGTGGCTTTTAGTTTTGACCTAACGGTCTTTGCGAATGTATGAAAAACGCATGTTAAAAATGAAAATTTTGACAGCTAAAGTCATATATTTTTTTTTATTCAACGAGGTAGAGAGTGAGTAGAGACCGTCTATACATTTGGACAAAAATCATAACCTTATTTTTGACAAAATTACAGTGGTTAGTTATAAAATAAAAAAATGAAAATCATAGTTGGCTTATATTGTTATCCTATCAAAACCTTCTATACTAAAAACCGAATTTATTCAATACGTGCTGTACAAATTTCGTATTTAATGTGAGGTATAAAAATATGAAGAAAAATTATATTTATTGTAGTGTGTACATGATTAATTTATTTATCCTCGTGTGCTAAGCGAAGAGTTTGGCTTATACTATAGACGGTTTTGACAAAGACCCTTCTGCTGCAAACAGACGTGCAGAAAAAGGTTTGCGTTTAAATTAAAATACGCACTTTAATGATTTTGAGAGAAGCCTACCAATATCTAGTAAAACATTCCAAACAATATTTTTGTCCAGGTCAGTAAGCTTACGTGAGGCCATAAAATATCATATTTGATACCTATAGGTATCCGTCCTATAAAAGGAATCCTGAATACAAAAAAAATGTTGTAACGCCTCTATCGGCAAAAAAGCGTACTTTTTATCATAGTTCATTATCTTTTTGTTAGATCTAAAAAATATTCTCTTTGGTTTCTTTATCTATTAATCACCTTTAACTGAAGGGGTCGGAACCCATATAAAGTGATTATTTTTTGATGAACTCTGAAGGCAAAATACATTTTTTATTAAGATAAAAATCCAGACTCTTGGTTGCTAAGTGTCTCAAATATCTTTCTGCATGACCTAATGACAAAACTTTGTCATAAAATCAATCTTTTTATGAAAAACAAACATTATGTGAATTTATATCATATATAAACGATTGATTGACGTCAAATTATTATTTTATAATAATATTAAAACTTTTATTAAACACAAATAACATATATTTATGTATATCAATGAACATAACTATAAAAATATAAAAATTGGTTGTTATACCAACATTAAATATCTTATTTGTATTGTATTCGAATACGAGGAGTTGTGCAATTTGGCTGAATTTATTTTTATGTCATCAATTATTTTCTTTCATGCCTTTATTTACTTAGTCAACAGAATACAGAAGAATTCTTATGAATTTGAAGGATGTACGTCTCGCATTGTTAGATGGAACTATATGGAAAAATCAATCGTCGAAAATTGTGAAAACGATGTCATATAAGATGGTATTATATAACTCATATTATATATATATATATATATATATATATATATATATATATATATATATATATATATATATATATATATATATATATATATATATATATATATATATATATATATATATATATATATATATATATATATATATATATATATATATATATATATACATATACTAGCTGAATTACATGGTGTCGCGCGGGAGAAAGTAGCATTATTTTGAACTTTCGATATTTTGCAGGAAACCTCTCGACGTCGTTGTAGTTATAATCATATATGAAAGGAAATCATCAGTAGCTGAATTCAGTAAATTCCTATTATTTCAGGGAAGGGGGCACATATTAATATTTTAAAGTTTGACTGATCGTAATTGCCTCCTTACAGGCGAATATGAAAACATTATAGAACATTTTTAATGATAATGTTTGACATCCTATATTTTTGGGGATAAGTTCAATATTTTTTTGGTACTTCTTACAGTGACCGATGTATACAATTTGTAAACAAACATACAATGTAAACAATTTGTAAACAATTATAAATGAAATATTTGAGTTAGTTTTAATTTTTATAGCAAAGCATTTGGATAAACAATATTTTTGATTTTTCCATTTTTTGGCATTCCCACTCTGAAACAAGCAACATATAGTTGACAATGCGATGAAATTTAAAAATTCACACCAGTTTTTTTTTAAATGATTGTCCCTCGGTTTTATTAATTGTTATTGTGAAAGCAAGCCGCAATGGAAATTGTAGTCGCTTATACTCAAAAGGCAAATCGTTGGGAATCATATAGGAATGCGCGGAATATACACATTTTCGCCATTAGTTCAAGGGGTATTCGTTGAATGACTGGCAAAGTTTGACGAAAATCATTTGCTAATAGTATAAGATCTTCCCTAATTGATCGGCTATTTTTGCGCAGATTTGATTTCACAATCAAACGCTTAAAATGCTTTTTTAAGCATGTGCCATGGTGCATTCAACCCAAATAACGATTTGGCATGTTTTTAATAATGTGGCAATTCCTGAATTTCGGGCTATGTTGCAACAAAAAATTATCTGCTTAATTCAAAGTTAAATGTGCTAAGTGTCCTCCATCGAGTTGACGCTATTCCGGATGATGCAATATCGAGTCCGATTTCGTTCTGTCGTCTAATTTTGGCGAGTATCAAATTAAGAGGAAATGTTTTACCAGTTCCTCCAGGTGCATCAGGAAAATTAATTCCTCTGTTGCTCTTTTTTATGTATTATATCACTTTAGTATATGCCTGTTTTTGATCTTCAATTAACAGATTTTTTTGATTCATCTTTTGAGGATATTTGTTCAAACATTTTCCTGGTAGACCTCTTTTTTGCCATTCTATAGAATACATCTAACAACTATGAGATCCATGAGTTTTATGAGTTTCTGTTTGAAAATCCTGGCTGTAAAATCATGCCGATTAAACGATGATTATCTAAATAAAATAAAATATTTAATCTCGATCCATCTTGGATTACATGTAAACGTTATAAAAAGATTAGGCCATCCAAATCTTCGTACATATGTCATAGCATCCTGAGCGTATTTGTGAATGCGTCTTCTACTTCCCGTATTCTTAGTGGTTAATATGTTCAATTTTCTAATGTCAGAAATGTTTCCATCATTTGCAATTGCATCACCCAACTGAATGTAATCCTCGGAACGAAGCTTTTTTTGATTCAAACTAATGAAAAAAAATCGTTCACTTTCGATTTTACCATAAATATCAGCAATGAATAAATGGATGGTACTTTAAGATGTGATTTGTTGCGCTCTGAGCATAAAACTTCGTCCGTCATCGCAGCACCTGTTACTGGATTAGTTTGCATCACGTTAAAATGGTATCCGTCTTCTCATTACCAAAACAGTATTAGGTATTGAAGCGCATCATACGATCTGTGTGTTTCAGTAACACGTTATATACTTTCATTTTATCTATGGATAATAATATCACATCGATCAATATCGGTTCCGGTCATGACAAAAGAAACTTCATTGATCGTTGGAGCTTTGAAGAGTTTTTCATGTTCACCAGACGGTGTTTTATCTGCTCGAATATCTACTCTGTTATCATCTGATAGCTTCTATCAGATGGAGAGGCCGAACTCCCAATTGAGTGTGTCTCTAGATGGCGGATCGGGGAATTCCCTAACCGGCTTGGCGGTGGGTAGGTGGGAAATAATATACCACCCTTGGACCAAATCTGGCTATGCGGGAAGGCACCCCGAACAATAAGCCACCAGCATGTCAGATCAGAAGAAGAATAAGATTACGGTGCAAGGATTAGGATACGCAGTACCAGCGACTTCAGAAAGTGAGTGAGTGGGCTTCCTGACTTCGATATCCAGCGACTGCAATGCTTTAGTAGTGAAAAGCTTAGCTACTAGAGCAGATAGAAGTATAAGCCCCCTCTAACAGATCTCAGACACGCTCTTATGTTAGCGGAAAGACACCGCCTGCGTTAACACAATGAAATGACTTCGAAAGTTATCTCGCTTGAGAGGCAGAATAATGAATTAAAGATTAAATGCACGAGATACAATGTAATAAATATCAAGATATGGTAACTTTACAAAACAGAATTGAAACACTAGAGAGGCAAATGAAACCTTCTATGTCTAGTAATGCTAGAAGTCAGAGCCTACAAAATCTCAACAATGAATATTTTACGGATATAGAGGAACTCGAGAAAGAAGTCTCTCTATCAAGAAAAAATAAGGTAAATGGAAATAAAAAAAGAAGACTCTGTACAAAACCATCAACAACAGTATCTCCACCACAATCTAATGAAATACCAAAACAATCACAACCTGCTCCTGAAGAGGAATCCTTGCCATCACTAATTAATGTGAGCAATGTTAGAGATTTCAATATACTCAGAGCTCAAGTTTCGGCAGTGACAGAGAAACCTGCTCAGTTTAAAGCAATATCCAATAATAATATCAAAATAACAACGCAGTCTAAAAATGACTACCGTAAAATTAGAAATCTACTTAGTGATATAAAAAGTGAATCCAATAATAAGGATAGTACATTATATAATATGGAATACCATACTTATCAGCTTAAAAGTAAAAGATTGTATAGAGTCGTAATAAGAGGTCTACCGTCTTCTACTATTCGCGAAGAGATAAACGCAGCAATCGAGGATCATTGCCATAAAGTTATCAACATTGTCAAAGTACATAACAAGTCAACAATTGATAATGAGAAAATTATTAGACACTTCTCATTGTTCCTGTTGCAAAGAGAAAACAATAAAGACATATACGGAATTAAGACCCTGCTTTATTGCAAGGTGTCTATTAAATAACCAAAAAGGTAACAAGTATACCTCAGTACACAAATTGCCAACAGTTAGGATACACAAAGAACGTCTGTAATAGACAAGCCAAATGAGTCAAATGTGTAGAGAACCATCAAACAAATCAATGTCAAAAACCACGAAATGTTATGCTAATTTGTGCACTGTTCGGAGAAAAGGGTTATTTGGCTAGTGACAAAGGTTGCCAGGTATATCAGAAAAAGCTAAATGCTCAGTTACCGAAAAAAGAATCAGTAATTCAGCGCCTACATCAAAAGCAAAACAAACAATACGATACTGTTAGCTCAGGAGACCAAAACCACAAATAACAATGAAAATCAAGAAATCAAAATCAGGCAGAAACCTGTGATCAAAGCCAACCATTAGTAATATAATGAAAATGTTCACCGAATTTCAGGCTGAAATGAGACAAAATTTAAGCCAGCATACTAATAGAGTGGAAAAGCTGAAAGATAATTCCAAACCGCCAAAAAAAAAGTAAATGAATGTAACGTTCCTGCGTATAATAGCCTGGAATGCTAATGGGCTTATTGCAAGAGCCCAAGAAGTAGATATATTTTTAAGAATCAACAATATAGACGTAGCTTTAATATCAGAGACATATATTGTAGATTTAATATCAGAGACCAATGATTAAGTGTCACCTATAAGGAACACAAATAGAGAATGGGTGCGTCGTAATGATGAAAAAGCTGAACTGTTTGCACAACTGTTTCTGGCATCAGTATTAAAAGAATATATTTACCAGATGTTCGTGTTCATGGAACAAATTTTGTAAATTTAGTATTATCACGATTCATTCCGGGACTAATAGTGCAACGTTTATTAGTCTCCGCCTCCTCGCTACCCATGAAATAAATTTGTAAAAATTTCCTGTCGTTGTCAGGAAGGGGAAAAAGTGATCTCAATTTATTGTAAACTTGTCCTTGTACTTTAAACGTGGGCATACAACTTGCATTGTTAACAATTTGTGTTGCTCCAAAAGATGCCATTTGAAAGCTGGTGTTGTACCGCCGAATGTTTTGAAGCAATTGTTGGATAACTCAGTGGTTCTGGGGATGTAGGAGAGAAGTGGTTCAGGTGGATCATTCAAAAGTAGCAAATTGACTTTTTCATTCCGGAAAAGATTGACTTTTTCAGCTGGGTCTCACGCTGTTCATTTGTTTCAGCAGCTCTAAAAGAAGCCGTTTTGTTGCGATCGTTTTTAAGCCGTGCCTTACGCTGTTCAGTAGTTTCAGACACCCATCTGGCTTTCATCTTCGTCGACTTTGCTGTAACTGGCAACCCTCCTCCGCTGGGTTTCCAACCCGGTACCTCCCGTCCCAAAAACCGCAGCTTTAACCACTGCGTCAATTGCTCGGTCTTTTATAAATTTTCTTTCCTTAAAAATTTTCGATCATAAACCCATGTAAAATTTTGAACTGACTGATTCGTCCTTTCTCTTTTATAAATAACGTTTACTTAAACATAGCTAAGCAGCTTAAAATCGAGTAATCAACTAATCCTTTTCCTAAAACATTCCAAAACCTGATTAAGAGTAAATCCCAAATTCATAATGCAGTAAAAATCAAAACAAAAACACAATCGATACAGATTTTGTAAATTTTTGATTACATTTGTCAAAAGAAAAGCTTGGGTAGATAAAGTTTTGAAATACCAGCAACACAAAATATATACAAAAATTGTGAACGTCTGTTTTCGAAATATTTTTATGTTTTCATAACTTTGACAATTAAAAATATTTCAAAATATAAAACTTTAATCCACCAGTAGTGCGGTATACATTATCCTTGTTCAGTATTTATTTTATCTGTAGGCTAGAGAGGCATCTGTATATTATTACAACGAAAGTGTTATTTACCCCTCAACATTTTTTATGAACAATAGTTTTATGTATATAGTGTTTTTTATAAACCAGTGAATGCGGCCAATAAAATTTATTAGACGAGTATAATAATAAATAAATGATAGCAATAACAGTAATAATAATAATAGCAAAGGAAGCTTCTAAATAAGCTTCTATCTGTTGTTGATTTATTTTATATTTCCTATACCGGTAGAACATAAATGTATGTACACGTTACATGATGTTTACAATAAAAGTAAACCAATATCGATCGAAGCAGTACATTGAACATAAAACATATTAATTTATGGTGTAGGGAGGAGAAATAAATTTTACAAATTTACGACCAAATATACTAATTGACTACCGACTATCCAATTTGATCGACACATTAAACATTAATCACATTAATCTTGCACTATATAGGCTTATGAAGTTCTAAGAAATTTTAAAATTTACTGTCACGAGAATTAGTCTAGGATTCATTTTTATAAAGTTCATAAACAAACCAAAACTTAACAATTAAATGAACGATTTTCATGAAGGATGGAAAACAGAGGAAGACAATAAAATATTGTAATGAATGACTCACAAACCTCCAACTACTCTTCGATGAATTCTGCACAATATATACAGAATTAACATATTAACCGCTGATTAGCACCATAGAGTGCAAAATTATTACGATCAGGTGAAGGAAATATATGAAGAGACAAGGATATTGCTTCTTGAGGCAAAAGCGCAGGTAACACCAGGACAATCTACCAAAACAAAGCAGGAAGCCAAAGAGCAGTTTGAAAATAAAGAACCAGGTCCCGTCCTACATAATCTATAGTGGAGATGAGGAAGTTCTACCAGCAATACCGAAATTGCGAAAGCTAAACTTTAAAAAATAATTTTAGCAGCATATTAAAACAAGATGCAAAAAACTGTCTCAATAAAATAGTTAACAGAAGCATCGGTCCTCTTTAGTCGCAATCACGAGGAGGTTTTAGCAAATGCTGTAGAAGCAGAAATTGGTGATGAATACCCGTTATTTGATGAGGTGACACTAAAAGTGCGAAGTTGAAATTAACCCACAGTAGAAATTCCTTTGTTTTACGGTGACAGTAAGTAGTGTATAGCTTTCTACAGCCTGTTCAGTAAAACTTTGCACTGCAATGAAGCTCTATCAAATGATTGAAAATGTATTATTTACTTTCGTTTGTTAGAGGACAAGTAGCGAAGCTGTTTAGTCATCTGCCATTGACTGCAGATAATTATTTGACGGCGTGAAACCCTAAAATCGCAAAATAACAAAACGAGCGAATGTTGGCAAGCACTCATATAAATTCACTACTGGATCTACCAATACTAATCCGTCACAACAACAAAACTTCCAAAAGAGAACAACACATCTTGCGATGGCTAATGCATTCTGTACTTACGATCATTGCAGCGGCGACCACGAAATTACCTGCCATTGCGAAAGCAAAAAAGCTCAGGAAGTAAGTAAAAAATCAGATTTTCCAACAATGACTATACCTTGCCCGCAAATTCTAAGCCAAAACAAGTTGGAGTTTTATTGGCAACCGCAATGGTCAAGATAACGACTATTTTTGGAGAAGATTTAGTTCGCATTCATCACCTAAAGAATTAACAAACAATCTAAAACTGGTAAAAAAACCGATTTAAGCAAACAATTCCGGTATAGGATCATCAGAAGCAGAAACAGCGCACTCAACAGTAGAGTTCACCATTAGACCAAGGTTTTCATCAAACTTTAAACTAAAGATTAAAGCTTTGGTTTTTAAAAATATAACCAAGAATCTGCCTGATAAATAATTGAATTTAACAGTTGGAACCACATAAATAATTTGATATGAACACATCCAACCTTCCATGAACCCGATCCAATCAACATTCTATTAGGTGCCGATTAATACGGCCATATAATAAATGCAAATCTGTTGACAAGTGCACCAAATGAACTAATTGTCCAACAAATAAAGATAGGATGGGTCATCACCGGCATAACAACAGCGAACCTTAATATAGAGTCATCTTTCAGAGCATGATATCAATCAGATGGGTCCACTTTGAAACAACATCCTCAATTAGTAAGTATTCATGGGTTTTACGATGCCTCTGAAAAGGCGTATGCTGCAGTCATCTATGCTAGGAACGGCAGTCAATATCATCAAAGTAAGCTCGTGATGAAATATGCAAAATAGTTTAACGTCAAGATTTTCTATAAGAAATTAGGTGCTTACGCACATATACATCAGTATCTGCAAAAAGTAATATCCCGTCACTTAATCCTTTCATTGACGAAGAAGCGATCTGAAGTATCTCAACCAGAGATACTTCGAGTAAGAGGTCACATAGCAAGCTAGATTTTGATGCCAAATATCCTATACTGTTGCCACCAAGGCATCCTGTAACGAAACTATTAATTGCAGATGCACATCTAAAAACATTACATGAAGGAGCTCAATTAGTCTACTTACGAACGGTTTATTGGTTTACAAATTCCAAACAAAGAGTTCGTTTGGAAATTAACTAATGGCAAATAGTATGTCATTGTTTTTGAGCTACCTCCAAGACCCAAATGATGACAAACTTACCAAAAGAAAATATTTCTCACTCACGTCCTTTCACGCATACTGGAGTAGATGTTGTAGGCCCTATTCAAGTGAGAGTCTAAAAAGGTCAGGACACAAAATCATACAAGGAATATATAGAGGTATTTTATGCTTTTCAACTAAAGCAATTCTTCTAGAAATTGTAAGTAATCAGAATTCAAATGCGTTTTAAGCGGCGTTCAAGAGGTTTATAGCAAGCAGAGGACTTTATAAAACTATCTGCTCAGGCAATGGAACAAAGTTCGTCGGAGCCCGATCCATTCTATGTAAAAGAAAAACATAAAAACAATAAAAAAGCTATTCCACATCTTCAAGAAATGCTTCATACCGCCCTCACTCAGCTCCACATTTTGGAGGATTTTGGAAAGCAGCAGAAAAATCAATGAAGCACCATCAAGTAGTTGGTGGAAGTGAACTTACACATACAAGGAGTTGGCAACAGTGACATTTCAAATCGAGGCATGCCTCAATTCGAGACCTCTAACGACAATATCTTCAGATCCACAGGAGATGATATTAACTCCAGGTCACTTTTTAATTGTAGACTCACTAGTTGCACAGGCAGATTCAAACATACTGAACGAAAACATATCTCTTGTTCAGCGCTGGAGGTTAGTACAAAAACTTGTTCACCACTTTTGGAAGCGCTGGTCAACCGACTACTTAAATACCCTTCAAAAACGAGGAAAATGGAACTTCCAATAACAAGAGGTGAACATATAGATGATGTAGTCATGATCATAGAAAATAATATTCCACATACAAGGTGGTCTCTATTGGACGAACTGTAGAGCTTCATCTTGGAAACGATAATTTAACGAGAGCAGTAACAATTCAAAACAGCAACTGCAGAAAATTTATAACCTGGGGGAGCTGGCTCAACCAAACGCTAACGAGAATCCTTCTTAGTCATTAAGCGATTAATGAACAGAATTCTATTTCCGCTAAAGTATCACCATAATTGGTTAACCTTCAATGTTCTCCTACATACAAATTTAATATAATTAGATCGGAACATTTACCTCACGTAGGCCATTGAACTGGACTATTTCGTCTAATCCAACTATTTAACCATTTTTTAACACTAAAGCGGCGCTGAAATGATGTTTGATTGTGAAAGTTTGATATGGAATCTCTTGTAAATTAAGATTCATCCGTCTAAAGAATACGTTTCACAAAACTATCATTCATAAATTAAAAAACTTCAATCTTTTATGGTTGTCGATCGGTGCTATAGTTTAAACGGCTGTTTTATGGCCTGATATCACGCACTCTTCAAATAAATATTTGTAAATATTCTTGGTTTAAGAACGCGACGCGTTGGAAATCTGCATTGATATTTATGGCAAACCATCCTGCATTATTAACCTCTAGACAAAAATATCAATGTACTCCTCACCTAAGAACTGCGCCATCATATAATGTTAATTTTCTTAAAATAATTAAAAAATTTTGATTCACAAGTCATAAAACTGACTATACCGACAATACTAGAATATTTCTCAAAACTAATAAAAAATATTTAATTTTTGTTTTTAAACCTTTAAACAAAGGAGTTTAAAATCATCGCCTACTGTTTTACGGATAAAAAAAAAACTGTTACAATTATTAGCATTCTTAGTTAGATTAAGCATAAAGGGTACTTATACACATAATGTATTAGGAGATTGTAGAGAATATCAAGACGAATTAAAATAACTGAAACAAATATTTTAAACATCCTGTATATGTTAAAGGATATTTGATTCAAATATTAGGTGAATTCGCCATTAATCAGTTTAATTTTTGAGCATTGCAATTTACAATAGTAGCTAAAGGGTCCACATACACACGATGCATCCCGGTACAGTAATTATTTTAGATGTACCGAACAAATTTAAAAGTGCATCCTGGCAGAGCAGGGGCGTATTCAAGGGGTGTTTAACGGGTTTGAACCCCCTCCTCGTGCCCCTTTTTTGTGGTATACCAAAAACCATACCAACTTAAATATTTCTAGGGTTCCCAGCCCTGATTATATATATATATATATATATATATATATATATATATATATATATATATATATATATATATATATATATATATATATATATATATATACATAGATACATGGTTTAACCTGCTTTTCTAACAAGGTATACCAAATAGTATTTAGTTTAGGAACAATTAAATCCACAACAAGCAACTAATAATATTCATGAGGATTGCTAACATTCGAAGAAGGTATTGAATACTGGCTGGAAATGAAAATGGATTTCCTGTAAGCATATCTCTTTTACAATAAAAACTAGTTAATGCAATCTTCTATTTTTGCAATATTCTTTACCCAAATACCAACAACTGCAAAGTACTTATAATGGACTTGGAAGATACATTTTTATCTGAAAAATTATATCCTGATAAAACCAAATGTTTATCCCGTCGAATAAAACTATGTCTACCATAGAAAATCAATTCAGTATATAATCGGCCCATTCCTATTTTATAGTGTAAAACGGAAATTTTTGTCTCGGAAAATATGAATATTTTTAACCAAAATGTAATTTTAATCTGCCATCTATATTTTACGTAAGATAAATGAATAATTTTAATTTCATCCTTTTATTTTATTTTTTTATCTTTTTTATCTTGTAAACGAGAAAAACAAGCTTTCATGAATAAAAAAAAAATGAAGAAGAGCCATAAACTATAAAGTTTTTATTGTTACACAATCTACACTATACAGTAACTATGTATGTACGATAAGAATAAAAGTAACAATAAATTATGTTATGTAAGTGGCTCTATTTATCTTATAGATAATATGATATTGTAACAATATTTTTATGTGTAATGAATAATAAATGGATAAGAGACACCGACAAAAATTATATTTTCCAGGAAAATTTTTATTTTTATTGTCTGAATTAACCTAATTTTATAAAGTGCATTTCTACCTTAATATGGCCGCGGATGTTTTCACCTTAATCATCTCACAGTTGTAAGATAATATTATATATATATATATATATATATATATATATATATATATATATATATATATATATATATTATATATATATATATATATATATATATATATATATATATATATATATATATATATATATATATATATATATGTACATATATATATATATATATATATATATATATATATATATATATATATATATATATATATATCTATATGTACATATATACATATATGTATATATGTACATATATATATGTACATATATACATATATACATATATATATATATATATATATATATATATATATATATATATATATATATATATATATATACATATATATACAGGGTGACTGGGACCAAGTGTTACCAAATGGAAACGCTGTAATTTTTTTAATTTAAATTATTTTTTATTGAAATTTCGTGGAATATGTTGAAAACATATTACATTTTATGAAAAACATGTTACTGCTCGATATGACCTCCTTTGGCTCTGATTATTTGATTCAGTCTTCCATAGAAAGCATTGCATGCTGACCGAACGTGGGCTTGCGGAATTTTATTCCATTCTCGAACAAGAGCTGACTTCAATGCATCAACACTTTCGTATTTTTTAGTGTACACCTTACTCTCCAAAATGGACCATATGGAGAAATCCATGGGATTCAAGTCTGGTGAATATGGTGGCCATTATTTCGACGAAATCAGCCGCGGAACGCAATTTTCTAAAAATTGCTGTTTAGCTCGAGCTTTGTGTGACGGTGCCGAGTCCTGTTGGAATGTCCAACGGTTCGTACCAAAGTGTTTACGTGCCCAAGGTAGCAAAGCATCGTTTAGGATCTTTTGGCGGTACACCTCTTGGTTTACCTTGACTCCATGTTCGATTAAAACCAGAGGAGTGCGTCCATCTGCAGTAACTGCAGCCCAAACTATTACATAAGCTGGTGATTGCTTGCGCATGGCAACTCTTGTGTCCAAATTATCGTTGGACTTGTGCTCTAACCAAACACGATCATTTTGTTTATTCACAAACTGTTGAAAGGTGAAAATTTTCTCATCAGAAAAGACAATTTTAGGAATCTCATCACGTTCGGCCAAGGCCTTCAATGTTCGTGTTCTTTCAAGCCTAACTTTTTTTGTGCCTCTGTAAGATCTTGAACTTTTTGTATCTTGTAGGGCTTCAAGTGTAGTTCATTTTTCAATATGGTTTGAATGCTGTATCGTGAAACATGTAGACGTGCGGCTAATTGATTGGCACTTTGACGAGGATTTCGTTGGATTCGTTTTTTCACCTTTCGTATCATTTCATTTGATGTTGCTGTCTTTTTAGGACCACCTCTACCAGTTTCGTTGTATCGAGTTATGGTTCGATACACAAACATTTTA
This sequence comes from Tipula confusa, assembly GCA_963556175.1. NCBI lineage: Eukaryota > Metazoa > Arthropoda > Insecta > Diptera > Tipulidae > Tipula > Tipula confusa. Next base: position 75,875,934 of record OY744477.1, read on the forward strand.
TTCACATTCAAATGCTGGAACTGACGAACTATTGCTGTTTGTGAATTTCCACTCAAATACAGTGCAATTACACTAATACGTTTGAATTCCATTACGATTTTTTTATTAAGATATTAATTTAGAACAGTTATTTGTTGTAAACAACTAACCAAATTTCAATCTGTCAAAAAATTGTCGCGTGAAAATGACAACTACACAAATGACAGCAGAGTGAAGTCAGTAACATTTGGTCTCAGCCACCCTGTATATATATATATATATATATATATATATATATATATATATATTATATATATATATATATATATATATATATATATATATATATATATATATATCAGCGATGGTTGTTTACAAGTAAACACGCATTGTTTACAATTTGATTGTAAACAATTGGAAACAATGTAAGCAATTGGAAACAATTGAAAACGATGTAAACATTTGAAAACAAGGTTAGCAATTCATTAAAAAATAGGATAATCTGTTTCAATACTGCGCTCGTAGCAATTGCATCTAGCAAAGCTTCTGCGATGGTAAATATGGATCGGCGAACGGCACTATGGCATTCAACCTGCAATAGCCATACAGGCAACCTTCTTGCAAAGGACATTGTCAAATCATTTAGTGAGCTGTTATCGTCGGCTAATCTAATTACTAAAATGTTTAAGGATCTAGAACTCCTTGAAGACCTAGAATTATTCGACAAAAAGGGGGCCAAAAATTACGCACAGTCGTACGAAGTACGATGGTGTACCTACAAAGACAATCTAGTTTCTTTGCTTGAAAATTTGCAGCATATGAAAGAGATTGCAGTTGATCAGCAACATAGGAAAAAAGTCAAACAGGATGTAAAATTATTACTTTTTGACGACGAATTTAAAGATCACATACAAAATGCCATCGATGTTTTTAACCCAATATGTGAACTGATCGACAAATGCCAAAATCGGAAATTTTCTTCAGCTGAAGCAGTAAATCTGTGGATTCGTTTACAGTGCAATATAAAGTATGACGATTTTACCAATAAATTAAGAAAACGGAAGAAAATGTCATTTTACAAATATGAATTTTCTGCTTATTTTTTTAATCCTGCGTTCGATGATAAACTTCTAGAAGAAGAAGAAAAAACTGCAGCAGTCGAATTCATCATTGCAAGTTTCCCTGTACAAGGAATTCGGAGTATGGCTAATTTACTACCAAAATGGATTTTTTAGTATATTATTTGGCAAACAAATAGACTGGAATATGGCAGTATTTAAACCTCCAAATTTGTCACAGTCGGCAAAGAAATTGTTACAAATACCTGCATCATCCAGTTAGACTCAACGATTATTTTGATCTTGGTCCTTTGTTCATTCTCCAAATATAAACCGGCTGGGATTTGAAAAATCAAAGAAACTTTTGGAAGTTTATTATAGTCTTAAATTTTCCGACTCACTAAACTCAAATTTTAAAGTTTTAATTTTAAAAATCTCTTTGTAAATTTTTTTTCTAATGTAATTTCAAATTATGTAATTAAATATTGAATAAAATATTAAGTATTATTTAAATTATATTGTGTTTACTTTGTTTACATGTTTACGATGTTTACAAACAATCACAATGTTTACATACATTTGTTTACTTAGTAAACAATATAGGAAACAATTATTTGTAAACAATCAGCACAACGCTGATATATATATATATATATATATATATATATATATATATATATATATATATATATATATATATATATATATATATATATATATATATATATATATATATATATATATATATATAGCTATATATATAAACAGTGATGGACAAAAGGACTTTATATAAGAAGCATAATTTTAACCTTGCATGGCCTTCAAACTACTGTCTAAAATGGACTTGAAAAATATTACTCCTCTGCCAAAGGAAATTGATAAATATTTAGATATTTATCAATTAATGACCCAAACTTCCAATCAAATTAGTAGACACAGCAATTAAGTAAATCGAAACATTGAAAATTTTTGCAAACAAGAATAGATAATTTTTCGCCGATTTGCAAAAACGGAAATGTATCCGGAATCCTAAAAAAATTACACTTAATGAATCTAGAATATTTTTTTGGCTAACGAAAGCAACGAAAGTTTTTCAAGTACAGATTTTCTAAAACACGTTTTAGCGTATTTTCCAGCATCTATTGGAAAAGCACTTTTACATTATTTTGATAACGTGGTACTGATCAAACCCATAATATAGATACGTTCGAAGTATTCGGGAAAGTTTAAGGTATGTCAGAAACGGTAAAAATGTCTCAAAATGTGCGAGTCTACATTAGCAAGAAATAGCACACTAATTCAGAAGGAATGTTCAAAAGAAATTTTTAAATTCAATTCAAAACCAAATGGACGGATACATTTGTCATAAAACGGTTAATTCAAATGATTTGTAATTTTTAATCAATTATTTTAAAATTTAATTTGTATTAATTTTAAAGTTTTGTGCAAATAAAGTGTATCTAAATTAGATTTTCGTCGATTACTTGTGATGTATAAGAAAGATAGAAGCGATTGTTTTTTGATCTTAGACGGCTCTGGATCCAACTCATTTTATCATTTCATTCACTGTTTGCCAGTTTTGCGTGCATGTTTGCCATTCATTTGAAGTAATTTGGAGTTTTTTGGTTGAGCAGATTCTATCGTTAGCTAAATCACACAACTTCATAATATATATGTAAACCTTTAATCTTGCATTATTCGGATGCTCTTTGGATAGATGACAATACTTGTTTCTTTGCCGTAGCAAATCATGTTTTTTGAAGCGGGCATCTCAAAGACAATAATTAAAGTCATACAATTATTGTATCGGAATTAAAACCGAGTTTAATACAAAGGCAAACACGGTAAAAAAATACTAATCAATATGAGAGAAGTAAGGCAGATATGCTTACAAAGCAGATATGTAAAGCAGAGATGCGTATAATCTGGATTACTCACATGACCATAATATATCAGTAAAGGTGATACTGATGATGATGTACGGCAGATAGTATGCCAAAAAAAAATCTGAGGCTCTTTAAAAATATCCTGGAACTTGATGGTCTTGAGTTCGAATGTTACGTCGGAGCATTTATAAGGTTAGGAAACCTTAAAAGCTACATGTCAATCTCAAAGTGCCTCTAGATTTTAATTTACAAGTGCTTAAGGCGCAGTTAACGACAATAATTTGTGGTTATTTTATTGACACGAGAAAATTCACTTGCCAACAAATAAAATTATAATTGGATCGGCTACATTTTAAGAAAATCGTCATAAAACCAAACTTAAGAGACTAAGCTGACTCACTTTAAAATTTAATTGTTCTATTGTGCTCGGTAAAGGTTGGACGAGACTCTTGAAGTTGTGCTCAACGAGACTCTTGAAGATGTGCTGTGTTGCGCGCACAGAGCACAGTTCAGCTTTTATTTGTCTGCCAAATCACTGGTTTCAAAATACAATAATTCCAGTGCCAAAGTGAGTCAAACTGAAACCCATCTGCGAAAGTAGATAGTCTTACTATGGTATATTAGCCCATTGATGTGCTAGATGTTGCTACTGGTATCGTTTTAAAATAATCAACATATTTGTATATGTATAATCGCCTAAATGTCATATATTTATTCTAAATGTTGACAATATTCTATCGACCCGACATCTGGAACATCAATGGGTAAATTTTTTTTTTTCTTATGATGATAGTACTATGTGTATTTATATTATGGCACACGTAACTAATTCACCAGCAGAAAATGACCTTCTGTACAAAAAACGAAATTTTCGAATTGATTTTGGATTAAACTAAAATGATTAATTAAACGGATTAAACTAAAGTTTCTTACTATACATCCTTATAGGGATGACCTTGACCTTATATACAAAAATTTAAAATTTAATTATAATGGTTTGCCACTAACTCTTATTTCATATGCCATTCTCCCTTAAAAAGTTAAAACAGACAATTGATCTGATGCATCGGATAATCAAAAGTATAAGTAATGAACCCCATCGAAAAATTTTTATTACAAAGGAAAAAAAATTCACCGCTAATACAGAAAAGCACACTAAAATACTACAGAATTGGCCAAAAGCTCTTAAAAATAGCAAAAAGTTAGTTTTTAATATTACACCCAACACGAGCAGCTACTCAAAGATGTCCCAAACTATAGCTGTAATACCTTAAAAAACCTAACTTATAAGTATTTAAACCCAACCCACACGAATGTGTTGGTAAATAAATGTGTCAAAAATGTGTGAAATCTTGGTAAAATTGTAGTAACAAAACTATAACTTCTAACACAATTGTGGGACCCTTTATTGGTGCTATAAAATATTTTATTAGTAGATATTATCTAACTGACACAAATGTGCAGGTATAAACTGGTTTTCCGAAACCGAATAATTTTAACGTTAAAACATAATTTTTTTAATAATAGTTGTTCAGTCACCATATTGTGACGACCGATTACTACTAAACTTAATAAATATCTTTTAAAACCAACATACACAACTGGGTACATTAGACATAATGGACACAATTGTGTAGGTTGATTTTCTACTGTATGTTGAACTGTCGGGTCTATTTTATATTTAAAATGATATTCGTTTAAATTAGACTCTTACCAACCTACACAAATGTGTAGTGTACATTTTTCTAATAAAAAAAATGTTTTTTGATAAATAAAATTGTTTTAGTCAATATTTAGGTTATTATGTTTCTTTGCTTACGACCAGATCAAAATTCATTACAATTTAAATTGTTAGAGGTTTTTGAAATGTTAAAAGTAACCCAAAAAAATGTGTTGTCAGTTGGGTTTTAAATATTAATGCTTTTGTGTCGCGAAAGGTAGAAAAGTACCCTAATGTGTAAGTTGGCTTTGTTCTAATTAATAAATAGCTTTCGACATTTCCTGCCCTATACATTTGTGTAGGCAGGACATGAAAGAGTTAGAAAATATGATTAGGGAGTAAAGACATCAGTAGTCCATTAAAGTTAAAATAATTTAAGTTATTTGAATATTAAATCCTGGATGCCTTCAATTAAAGAAATGAAATCGATCATTCGATGTGGGATCATTCTTACACAATTATACATTTTGCTATTCAAAATTAACCCATCCACTCCTTATAAGGATATACATTTTTTATATATAATATATCATATAAAATTTCATTTAGTCTCCTTAAGAATATAATCAAATCAAATTGTTTCCACTTACCAGCCGTTATCAAAAAATCATCACACTCAAAAATAAATAATGCGGTCACAGCACCTGGATTCGGTGGAAATGTACGAATTAATTTCCCCGAGTGCATATCATAAATTAATGCTTTTGCATCTTCACACCCAACAACCGCCCGTTGACTATCCATCGCCAACGATAATGCTCGTATCTATACACAACAACAGGAACAAACAAAAACAAAAACAAACAACACGCATTGTGGTAAAAAGAAACAAAATTAATGTATGTCTTTGTATGCTTACCTTAGATTTATGTCCTTTTAATGTATGTAATTCAGTTCCTGTTGCTAATGTTCTCAAATATAAGCCATTATCTTCACAATGTGCTAATAAAAATACCTGGAAAATGAAAACAAAAACAAAATTTAAGAAAATTTATTTGAAAGTTTTTCCTGTTTATCATTACAGTATCGTTTACAGTTAACGCTTCTATCGAGACTGCCTAAATTAATATATAGAAATGATGTCGAAATAGCGGAATAATATTGTGCTGAAGATATTGAACCGCGTGTATAATATGTTGGCTGATTGAAAGATAAATTCAATATATTACCGAGTTTTGTGAACTAACTTATAGAAATTATCTAGGTTCTAGCTAAATTTATGTTTGAATTTAATTGGAATACATACAGAGTAACGTAAAATAAAAGGTGATATTGAAAAACGTGCGGATGGAGAATTTATTTCAATTGATACCAAATTAGTAAAGAGGTTCACATTTTTGGAACGACGATTAGAGCAAATTAGGGTGATACTGAACCTAGTTGTTTATACATTTTTTGGAAGTTATTATTTTTATGGTGGCAGTATATGTACAAATGTTGAAAGCTTTTAATCAACGTTTAAATTATCGGAATCCGTTTACTGTAACAGTTTTTAGATATTTCGAATTCTGGAGAAACAAATCCGTAAAATTATATATTTTTATGAATAGCCATTAGCTTGCAATTAAAGATTGTGGAGTTAAGTCAGAGATCATCCCATTTTTCAATAGTTTGTGATGAATGTACTATATTTATTATTGGAAATGGGGCCGCATAAATTGATAACTGACATTTGCAAAAATGTCTAAGGTCTGTAACTCGGTGCTGGGGAAGGTGACCCATGATTTTGAGTTTGTGAATGCTATATAACAAAGCTTGAGCACCTGCATACAATGCAAAGTGTTTTGAGCAAACTTATCCTTTTAAAAACCCTTTGGAGGACAGCAAAAGCATTTGATGTTTATTATAGTTTTTATCTGCATGTGAAGTTTTCATTCGGCCGCCAACACGTAGAATCGAGGACTTTTGAAATTCGGCATAATATAAATACATAAAGTACTACCGTCATAAGGAAAAAAACAATTTACCTATTAATGTTCCAGATGTCGGGTCGATAGAATATCGCCTAGTTTTAAAATAAATATATGAATGACATTTAGGCGATTATACATATACAAATATTTTGATTATTTTAAAATTATACTAGTAGCGACATGTAGCACGTCAATGGGCTAACATACCATGGTAGTACTATGTGTATTTATAATATGAATTCGGTTTGAAACGAAATTTGCAAATCCTATTGGAATAGATTATAATCGATAAAGCGTGTACAGGCGATGACATTTTAAGGAGGTTTTTTAACGTCATACTTCACCACAATGGTTGAAGATCCCATTGGTCTACTTTAACCAATATTTGGCACTATATTTAATTTATATCGCCGATTATATACCTGTTAAATGCTTTAATTTTACGAATAATGGGTTTTAAAGCGTCAATCTCACATAGATATCTACCTTTTCTGACATTATTATTTTAGGAAATAACTCAACCCTTAATAATAGATCAATTGTGTCTGGTTAAAAAAACAAGGGTCTGAACATTACTTGGAATTTTACTTGAATCAATTTTGACAAGAACTAAAGAGCGTTGCTCTTTAAACCACTGCAATTTTTACCTTAGACCGACAAGGGATTCGACCTGCTTTGATATTTTTGAGCTAAATGAGAAGAGATGCTAGTCACCTTTTGTAGCTATTAATATCAGGTTGTACGTTGAGCTTCACGGAATTTGAAAGTTCAAAATAATATATGTGGTAACAAGACTTTGGCACCTGTGGTTGAGTGGCTCGCCTATGCCTCATAAAAGACTTTTAAACAAGCTTGTTATCCCCCAGAGCCTGATACAATCTAGCTACCGATAATGGGGAAAGAATAGCAAACTTTGCGATCGCGCACGACATCATTGAAGCTAATTGTTCAGGCTACCCTAGGTATGAAGGAAATTAAGCCCAAAAATGATTGGTTTGATGAGGAGTGTCGTCTTGCTGTCGAGCTACAGATTATAGCCTATAAAGAAGTGCGAATATGTTTTACAATCGCACGCATCAATAAAGTGGTCCTATAGACGGAAAAAGCTTGAATAGAGAAGGCTGAAGTTGTAAGAGAACAACAAATCAGCAATGATCGCAGTTCACGTACCCTTTTTAAGGCAGTCACCGGACAGAACCAATCCTCAAGACCTAGGACTATTGTTATTCGGGATCAAGAAGGAAGCATCCGTGTTAACTTCGATACGCAGTATGGAGTTATACGACCACCCTAAAGCCTCTATAATTCCCCGATTTGGATTTTGGAAAATAAATTGGATGCCTCAATAACCAAAACATATAGAATGGTAGTAGACTTTAAGAGATATATAATTCGGTGACCGTCGGAGGCAGAACTGTAAAAAAATATCTAGATAACGTTTCGAGAAAACAGGGTTCCTAAAATCAGAAACGGAATTTTTGGGTTATCCAACAACAAATAAAGACATCAAGCAGGACCAGAAAAAGTACTGGCCATTCGAAACATAAAAAAACTGAGGATTTGAAAAATCTCAATCGTTTCTCGAGCTCACATCATATTATAAGCAATTTATACCAAACTCCTGTCTTCAACGGAAATATTGGTTTTTCCATATTCCTGCTAACCAATGACGCTTTCTCGTTCGCTATTGGTGCTGTATAATTTCAAGGAGATACCGAGAAAGATCGACCAATTACATACATCTCCAGGCCCCTGAACAAGACCAAGGGAAATTATACAGCGTATGAAAAGGAGGGGAAGACCATAATATGGGCACTACCTTAAAATAATTTAACACTTCCCCAACAAGGTGAAGTAAACGGGTCTTTTGAGAGAGAGAGACGGAGTTCTATCATAGTGGAACGAGCTACCTCTAGAACGATTACAAAAAAGTTTCTATAAAAAAGAACTCATTAACAAATCGGTGGATCACTATAATGACTCCATACACTCGGTTACTTGACAAAAACTTTTTTTGGAAGAATTTAGACAACTAACTATTAAAATCTTGCGGATTTCAAGTAAAAAGTTCAAAAGAATCTGATCGAGAGACTCCGTGCAACCTAATTAGAAGCAACTTAATTTGTTACAGATGTCTGGGAAGAAGACATGTGCAAGCGGACTGCACTGTGATAGGTATAGTAATCGAGAAGTAGGAAGTGGTCCAGGATTGTGGAAGGAGTGTGGACATACATGAGAAAGAAATACCAGGATGTGAACGCAGATTGTAAATGAATGCAAGTGGTGAGGTGACAGTGGAGGCAGAAACAGGGAGAAACCAAAACCAATAAATTGGAAAAGGAAAATATATTGGAAAAAAGGAGAGATAAACGGTAATTTAGGGGAATAAATGGGTCTATAAACTTAAGATAATAGGCCAAGTAGAAGCTAGAGTATTTATAGGGGGAAATAAATATTAGGTTGACTTATTTGTGGTACCAGATTTAACAACGGGAGTTTTTAGAGTAATGGGGTGAGGCAGGTTAAATTAAAGGAGGAAATTTTAAAAATAGGACAAATAGAAAAGATAGGTACAGGAAAAAGCGTGAAATGGAAGAAGACGTTATAAAAAACTAGTAAGAAAAATGATATTTTAAATCATTTGATTTCAAGAATCGGTTTTATTATGTAGATTTAGAAGAGACGTCGTAGTATACTGCTTTAATGACGCCACATAGATATTTTGAGAATGACATGCTTTCTTTTGGATTTCATAATGCACCGGCAGCATTTATAAGATACAGGTATTAACTGATTTTGCGAAGACTGGTATATTTTATGGATGACATAGTAGTAGCGACGAAGATATAGTAGAGGAGCATAAGAAAGTATTGTATATCCTCTTGAGCCTGTTGGCAGATAAAAAGGTTGACATTGCAGTTGCAAAAATGTATTTGGTTGCGAACACAAGTAGTGAGGTGAGAAAAGTGGGGTTGATGATAGCTCAGTTAAGGTATGATAAGATATTAAGGATAAAAGGACAGATATTACTTGGGGAAAATTATGAAGGGAAGGTTATGAAGTATGGGATAAAATTGTTTATTAGAAAGAAGGGAAAGCGATTGCAGTCAGTGATACCGGACAATATGTTAGAGAGTTTGATATACCAGATGTATGACGGGTTGGGATATATGGGAGAGGAAAAGACGTGCAGAAATATTAGAAGAAAATTTTATTTTAATAACACGAGGGAATTAGTAAAGGAGCATATAGTAGGATGTCTACCATGTTTGAGATTCAATGAGAAATTGGGACATAAAGAACAAAGGTTGCATATATATGAAAGGGTGCTGGTACTTCCATATATATTACTTATTTCCGTTAGAGAAGAAAAGGGCTCCCACATTTATTATTATTCGTGGTAGACGCGTTTACGAAATATGGAAGATTATTTTTGGCGAGGTCAACAGGTACTAGGTAAGAGATAAAGGCAATGAATGAGTCCATTATAGGGATATGAGTATCGAAGAAGATTGGTTTCAGACAGCAGTACAGCTCCTCATATTTTTTTTTTCAAATAATTTGAAGAAATGGGGGCAAAAAATCGGGTAAAACATGTAGAAGTAGCGATAGCATGTCCCAGAGCAAATGGGTCAGTAGAAAGATTGAATAGGACAATGGTACCAATATTAGCAAAATTAAGTGTAAACATTTCAACTCGACTGGAGTTATATTACAAAGAGCATTTACAATTTTTTTTTGTGAAGAACAGTTAATCAGATTCGATGGACCTTTCGAGGTCTGTGACTACGAGCAAAAATATCTTAACGTGAAGGATCAATTAAAACAACGACTGTCAATCCCAGCCAAAAATGAGAACAAAAGTCAAATGGAGAAATTAATGTCACAAATACTACGAGAACAAAATGGATTCTAGATCACTTGAATTCCTGTGAGACAGCATACTTTATAAGACACATCTTTGTGTCTGAAATGCCATCGATACGATGAGAAGAGGCATATGTCATGAACGATTTCAAGGAAGTGTGCGCATTGAAGGAGTCGCTACTTCAAATTTAATAACTCTGAGGACGACTACTTTTACGATCTGCAGGCGGTTCAATAAATCCAAATCATTCAACATTATAGCTAGATTTTGCCCACAACCACGACCATATCACCAAGTGATGAGATGAATTGGAAACAAATTGCAGAACGTTAGTTTCTACTGGCAGATCCAAATTTTCAACGAAAGCAAAGTAAATATTATCCAATCCCACAGAGACATCATTAAAAGAAACTCTTTGGAGAGACTCTTCGACAAACCTGATCAACCACTACGAATTGCTAGAGGTAACGTATGGCACTGCATCCGCCTTGTTTTTAGCAATCCAAATAGCGAAAAACTGTAAAGCCCAATAGCTAAACGTCAATGATTCGTAAATTTTTTTATGTTGACGATTTTAAAGGGTTCAGATGATGAGACACAAGCTCTTAAACTTGAAAAACAAACCCTTACAAGTCTTAGCTAAATCTGGGTTAAGATTTAATTTTATGAAAATGGCGGTCGAATTTATAACTTTTAAGCGACGGGGATGGCGAATCACAAAATTCTCGAAGACAGTCACAGATCAAATATGTTAGGCCTGTATTCGATCTAATAGGATGGTTAAGCCCATTTACGATGTGCTCAAAAATATTTTTGCAAAACTTATGGTTAAATAAAATCTCGTGGGACGATCTCGAAACTCGAACATACAACACTATTTCTATGTACATTTGTTTCGGCAAAAAGCAAGGTATGGCTCCAATTAAGCAAATGAGCTTACCACGATTTGAACTTTGTGAAACACACGTGCTATTGCAAATTTTGAACAAAATTATCGTCGCTTATCAAATCAAAAGAGCACCCATTTGGCTATGGATTGATTCAATGAAAGTGTTATCCTGGTTAACAGAATCAACGCAAATGAAAAACATAAGTCACAAATAGAGTATTTGCCATCTAATTGGTGCCTGATGCAATTTGGTCATATGTCAAGGGCACAAATAACCTCGCATATGCAGGATAGTCCTGTAGGATTCAACACTTAAATTAAAAAAAAGGGCAGTCTTCTTGAAACAAGAATCACACCAAGCAAACCATTTTCAGTGGTTGGAATATATTATGCAAACAGATTCTCTTAGCAGCAAAGAAAGGCAAAGGAGCAAAATTGATAAAAGGGTTTTTGTAATTTTTGTATGTTGTGTTACGAAGACAATACCATTCGAACTGATAACCGTAGCATTTCTGGCAGCATACGATCGAATTGTTGCACGGAAGGGAGCCCTAAAGAAAATCCTTTTCGATAGCGAAACAAATTTTGTTTGATGTGAAATATGGGAACGAGTCGTTAAATCAGTGAAATCTCAGTTAGTGAAATAACAATGTCACTGTAACAACGACTTCTGAAAGAAACACTTATAAACCTCAAATCACAATGCGACGGTACCTTACTTATTTAACTGAAGAACAGGATAGGAAAAGGTCATACCACTTACAAAGAGTGCATTGCGGTTTTCTTATGCAAAAGTAGTCAGCAGCTTAACAACAGCAGCCTATCGCAGATCTGGATGGCGCTGACCATATATATTCAAACGACCATAAAGGACAAAACAACCTAGCTTTGCCTCATTTTGGTGTGAAATTAGTAAAGACTCACATGAAGAAAGTCTTAGTTAGGGGAGCTCGCATATCAGGACACTAATGTCCCAAATTGTAGCTTGCCTTAATACTAAACCTTTAAGAGTATTATACGGTTATTCGGAAAATATTGAAATCCTAGCTTCAGCAGCAACGCATCTAATAGCGGCAAAAACAAAACAATACAGCAGTCGGAGATATCTTTTTGATAAAAGATACATTACCGTTTGCAACCAAAAATGGAAGTTCATGTGGGACCTTATGGCCTGATTCAAATTGACTTCATAGAATGCAAATAAAATGTCGGATATATATTAAATACAAAATTTTGAGGAAATTTTATTAAAGGTTGAAACATCGCAATTGGTTCACGTGGAAGAGATTCTATCGCAGATTATCTTGAAAAATAACAGATTGTAAATAATCTACTTAGGATTATATAAATTAGAGACCAGCATCTTAATTCCGTTAAATTACAGCATAACATTTTGCAAACATTGTCCTCAGCTTTACACAAAAAAAGTATCATTTTATGGTGATACAGATAGGATGCTTTATTTTTTGTTTATTTTGTACGCTCCAACCGATAATCTTAATTAATATGAAATGAAAAATGCAAATAAACAACAAAAGCTATTGTAGATGCTAAAAGTCTCCCCTCTCTCCCCCCGAAAACATATTTGTTTGACAAAATTAATTTGAACCAACCGAGGTAATAAAAAAAAATTATCTCACAACAAAAGGAAATCTTACATAATATCCGTTGTATATAGGAAAGGACATATATTCTAGAGCTTTATAGTTTTGGGTCAAAAAACAATTAGGTTATGTATACACAAATTTATAGGACTAGCACCCTTTAAATAAATTAAGAAACATACAAATTTCAATTCGACTATCATCTAAAAATAAAATCAACTTTATAACGATTTTGTCGTTAAAAATTGTATGTGCCTCTTCTATCTGTGTTCATGGGGGCCACAGTACACATAAAAAATTAAAAAAAACTCCACTTACCGAATCACTCGAAATTTCTATCTTCAGAATTGGATGTGCTAATTGAAAAGTGTTGAGCAACGTATAATCATCTAACGACCATAAACACACGGTTCGATCTAGACTCGACGATACGAGTACATCGCTTGATGTACTAATTTTAACGGCGGTGACTGGTCCCCGATGATGATCGATTTTCATTTTCTGTGAACGAAAATTAAATTTAAAAAAATGTATTCCTTACCTTGTGGCAAACATTATACTTACGAGTATTCCATCGTCCAGTGATGCAATAATAATACTCGAATCATCACCTCCACTGATCATCAACGTATTATTAAGAGCCACAGTGACACACAACACGGCCGCTATATGTTCCCATATCCTAAACTTAATTGATAGCGTTTGCATATCCCAAACAATCACCGATGTATCATCTGATCCCGTAATTAGTTGTTGACGATTTTTTGGTGCAATCATGCATGTAACCGGGCCGGAATGGCCTTTAAATTTGTACACAACACAATTACTCATTATATGCCATAGTTGGGCTTCACCATTACTCGGCGATATGATTAAATGTTGTTTCGACGGTGCCAGCTCCATACATCTTACTGGCCCACCAGATATTGTCATTGTACGAATTTGTGATGGTAAAGGAACGGGCAACCAACCGGTTAGTGGTACTAATAATGGTACCGTATGTCCATCACACCAAGCTGTTGCCGATCGAACCGTAATGCCAAGTAACGAATTATCGAATTCATGTTCAGATATTGGACGTAGCCAACAGATTATCTACCGAAATAAATCAAAATTATAGTAAATCCGTTGTCACACATTTAACACGCAGCTATCTTACCTGTGCACCCAGTTGCATTACGTCACGTGTTATAACATCGCTCGATTTTCGTATCGTATAGTAAATTAATTCAATATCCCGATCTAATATAAAACATCGGACATGTTCGATTAAACATCGTAAATAACTGATCGACACGGTTTGAACTGATGCGAGTAAAAAATCGAAATTACAAACCGCTATAATTTTAAGTTTATCGGTATTCGATGCCTGCAACAAATGGTGCCATGCCTCTTCGACATGACGCGTCGTATACGATATATCGGCCTTTACGGATATTAAACTTTCAGTGCGTGGTTTTTCAGTGGCTGTCGGCGTTACGGGTGTAACTGGCGTTGGTGGTGGTTTTTCTTGTGATTTTTGTGATCGATTACTATCGTTATCCTGAGACGAATCTTCGCTCTCCTCGACTTCGGGTGGGAAAAATATATTTGCTATTTCTTCGTGGATCGATGGTATTTGAGCGGCTAGAATATAACGACGTTTTGTTATTTCAGCGCAAATGTCGTGACGCCATTCAACAAGGATTTTACCGGACATTAATTTTTCGCGTATCAGTGGAGCTGTAAATAAGACAAAAAAAAAAGAAGAGAGAAAGAGAAAGAAAATTAATAAATAATTTGAACTATTCGACGTCAATTGAAACTAATTGAAATTTTGTATGTATGACAAATTCACACACAACTATCAGTATAGTTCAAGATGAATTATTATATTGGATTTCAATTCAACTTGATAATTTTACTGTAGTTGTTGTTGTGCACTAGATTATTTATTGATTGTGTCTGTATACAATATGTGACATATATATAGGTTATGAATTCTATATATATAAATCGGTGGTTGGCTTAAAAATTACTGTTTAGACAAGCTCCATACGTTTCAACAATCCAGAAGATATTACCAACAGCCACTACTTGGCATCAAGTGAAATATGAAGAAGATCCAACAGATGTGGCTTCATGAGGCATAAAAGCCCGAAAAGTTATCAACAACAATTTATGGTATGATACGGACCACTTTATCTAAAAACAATTTTCTGAGCTGCTTAACAAGATCTCTACGTACAACATGAGGCGCACAATCCCATTTTTTTCTTCGAATTTTTAACAATAGCCCTATAAAACTAAGAACTACCAAGGGTATATTGTGAATAAGGCCATTCACATCGTAATAGTAAGAAGTTCAACAACAGACCCCTTAAACCGATTTATGTCCAGGCGAGAACTATGCATGGACGTATTCTCCGATGTTAGAACCTATTTGTTGGGCAAATCCCGTAATAAAAGGATCTTTCATGTACCAACCGACATGTTGGTTATTGATGAAGTAAACTGGCATATACTTTATTTTGATGACATATAAAGTTCCACCTCAAGAGAGTGATAGTAGAATCAACTCTCACATTTGGAGAACTATATATACCATCACTGCTCAAATAGAGGCTGTTCTTAATTTTTGGCTTCTAACCAATGAGGCTTCAGATTTCTAAATATGTTTTCTAATTGATAACTTACTCAGGGTGTTACCCGAGGCAAATATAACAGCTACAGTATAAAAAATATGGTACTTTGTTGAAAAAATGTTATAAGATTTCTGGAAACGTTGACCTTCAAAATATATTCTCCAGTACCAGCAACGTAATAAATGGAGGACTGTCAAACTAAATTTAAAAGTTAACAACCTTGTGCTACTAAAGGACCAACTCCAAGTAAAGTGGCTGAAATGCAAAAAACTTTTCAAGATTGCGAAGAGAACAAACACTTGCATGAACTGAGGCTCCTATAAGGAAGTCCTTAAATCATATAAATACGAATCAAGAGGTGACAAAAGCAAAACTTGGAGACTATTCTGTAGACACAGGACTATTCCTCTGTGGCAGTGAGGCTACGTAAGATATCAACGGAACGGAATCTCTGGAGCTCCTTCTAGAAACTCATTTCCCGGGATGTTACGAATCTTTGACTGTTCTGCCTAAAATCAATAGGGCTACTGGTCTTACTGAAAAAATTGTCAACAGGAGGGATATCTTGTTGTCAGTAAACAGTTTTAAACCTTTTTAGTCAACAGGCGCGGATGACATCATTCCTGCCGACATCCAACAAACCAGTGACGTTTTAAGTGAACTGATTTTTTAAAGTAGTCTGGGCTATGTCATATTCCAAACAAATGGACTGAAATAAAGGTTATTTTTAAACCTACGGCGGGAAAAGGATCTCATTTCGACCCAAAAGACTTTAGTCCTATTAGCTTATCTTCGTACTTTTTGAAAACTCTATATGGAGACAGATAGAAGCTTATATTAGAGTCTGAATCAAGCCAGTAAAGTTGGCTGCATCTCAGCATGCATATTGCAAGGGTAAATTAATAGAAACTACACTACATTCCCTCTTAAGTCCTATTGAAAAATCACTCGAATATAAAAAATTATCTTTTGTGACCTTCTGTGGTATACAAAGAGCTTTCAACAATGTCAAATCTGAGGCGATCACGCAGGCACTTTCAGATTTGTGGCTGGATGTGTCACTCGGATGCTGTATTGGTCAAATTCTCAGGGACAGGTTCAATATGCCTAATACTGGTGAGGCACCCGTCCGAAAATTTGTGAATAGAGGTACATCGCAATTATTAAACCTAGAGAGGCCGGGCTTTAATGGGGCCGTTTATGTAGATGAAGTTGCCTTCGGTACCTTCGGCATTATCCTAGCACCCTCAAAGACAGATCTTTGGTAAGAATGCCATTGGGAAAGGATGAGGACTAAACCATCGCATTGTACATTGGCTATACATCACTGTAGTTAGACCTGTTCTACTGTACGGAGTTACAGTTTGATAACCAGCTCTAAAGGTAAACCAAAAGCTGTTGATGAAGATTCAAAGAACTGCCTGCCTGTGTATTAGTGGTGCACTTAGTACCAAAATCAGACCATAGAAATTCTCTTTCATCTAATCCCTCTTGATATTTTAGCTAAATAAATGGCTGCGTGTACAGTTATTAGGCTTAAATCAGTTTTTTTGTGGGAATATAGTAATAAGGAACACTCACATATTCTAATGAATAAGGAAATCCCCAAAATTATTGACTATGCCATATCGCGACATGTTATCTCGAATTTATATTTCTGACTGTTATTCTTCCCAGAGAAGACTGGGCGAGTGAAGCAGTTCTGAATCCTGGTACAATTAACTTCTTATGGATCGAGGATTGCTGGTAGGATCGGTTGTGGGATGTTCTGCAAGGAACTAAATTTAACCATCTCTTTCCATCTCTTTGATCACTGTAGTGTCATTCAGGCAGAGCTCATCGCAATCAAAGAAGCCATAGTCTGGATGAAGTATATAATGTTATATCTGTAAAGAAGTTTTCTGTTGATCTATGAATTGTCTGATCTATGGTTGGTAACTAAGAATGGTTGGTCAATTGTTTGATCTATGGTTTTGGTATTTATACGCTGCACCTGCAGCATAACATAAAACGAAGCAGAACGTAAACGTCAGTACGCATAAACTAACACGAGAAATACAGAACTTAAATTTACCATTCAAAGCTTCGCTAAATCTATTGGGAAATTCCATTAGGGCACATAGATGAAACAGCCATTATGAAAGAATCAAGTCAGTGCTTTCTATATCAAGGCGTTACAAACCCTTTTAATACCACCACAAAGTTCAGAAAGCCTACAAGTCCAAAACCGTGACTTCTGGAATAAGTTCAGCGTCTTGTTTAGCATCTCGGACATTACTAAGCGAAGTACCTGCCTGAAGATAAAAGAGAGGTGGCCACCAGATCCATTGAAGAAAATAACACAAAAAGAAAGTTACTAGGTTTGCAGTGGAATCAGTTTGATGATAGTTCTACTTTCAAGTAACTTATTGACTGATAATTCGCAACGAGCTACCAGATTTAAAAAATACTAGAATTCCACGTTGGTTGTCAACCATATAGTTAAAAGAAGGTTATTATTATTTCAGTTTTGATTTTTTCACGATTTTACAAGTTTCCACAAACCCTTTCGCATTTTCAACGTATTCAATATTTATTCTGGCCACGACGATCAAATGAATATTTGCCTGAATTACAAAACCGCCGTAAATGCTTAAATCCAACAGATAATATTAAAATTGGAGCACTTGTCTTGTTTCAAGAAGATGGTATCCCTCGATTGCAATGGAATATAGGTAGGATTACAGAAGTTCATCTAAGATGGGCTGGCTCGTGTTGTTTCGGTAAAAACAGTTCAGAATTTAGAAGTGCAATTTCAGGAGTTTGTGTTTAACCCGTTTGTGTTTAAGCCAACTAAAAGCATTTATGTGATCTCGTATCAGGTATCTGGCGTTCCTATAGTAACATATTCGAAAATAAACTTGAGTTGTACCAATTTTAGAGCTCATTTAATGTTGAAAGAAAATACGGTTCCGAGATTTTTCAAAAGCCGTCCTGTTCCATTGTCTCAAATGGGTGCAGTTAAAAAAGAAATTGAGTGGCTTGTGGAGATAGAGGTCCTGAAGTCCATCCAATACAGCCAATGTGCTGCCCCAATTGTAGCCGTAACAAACCCGGATTCCACGAGCGGAGGAGTTATTTCATCCGTTTTAAAGCGGCCGATCCTTTTCCAAAATTGATCTGGCTGAGGCGTATCTTCAGATCCCAATGGACGACAAATCAAAGGAATTCATGGTCATAAATTGGCCAAATGGTCTGTACCAATTTCAACGAATGCCTTTCGGAATAGCTAGTGCTCCTGCTGTTTTTCAAAAATTCATGGATTAATTGTTGATAGGACTACTAAATATGCCATTAATTGTTGGTAGGACTACTAAACGATACTGTAGTTTCAGATGAGTCAAAAGAAAAACACTTGAAAAGTTTGGAGCTACTATTCAAACGATTAAACAAAAGTGGGTTGTTTCATCCGGAGAAAAAACTACCAGTCATGACTATCCAGAGATTATAACGTTGGGCTATCACGTTGATGGATTGGACCAGATTCCGATTTCGACGAAACGTGCCTACAAATTGAAGAAATCTATGAGATTGATGATTTTCCGATTGACTTCGAAACTGTTCGATGAGAGACGAAAACAGACCCAGAGTTGAGAATAGTCTTTTAACTCATACAACACGGTTGACCCGAGGTTCTTCCCAAGGCCTGGAAAATGCTTGGACCTTATCAGATTAGAAAATATTGTTTAAATACTCATTGCGACGTTATTTTATTACAGAATGAGTCTACTCGAATTTTCATTCCGAAAAAACTTCAAACAAAAGTGCTCGCGTTATTACATGAAGGACACTGGGGTAAAGTTCGTCAAAGTAACTAGCAAGACGTCATTGCTGGAGCCTGGGATTGATCTTCCTATCGAAAAAACCATCAAGAAGTGCAAGAAATGCCAGGAGGTTTCTTCGAGCCCTCCTCGAGAATTTTCAAGTTGGCCTATACCCCAACGTCCATGGGAGCGAATCCATATCGATTTTGCAGGGCCATTCCAAAATTCAATGTGGTTTTTTTGTGTAGATGCGCTATCCAAGTATCCTTAGGTTGTCAGGATGAACTCGATCACTAGTACAAATACGATCAAGGCTTTGCAAGCTATATTTGCAAGTGAAGGTTTACCTAATGTAATAGTAAGCGATAATGGGACTTCATTCGTATCCGAAGAATTTCAAATATTCTGTTCCAGAAACAGAATTGAGCATCTAACCTCAGCTCCATTCCACCTTTCATCTAATGGAGAAGCAGAAAGATTCGCACTTTTAAGACATAGATAAAAAAGCTAGCGTTTGATGGGTTGTCAACCGACAATGTTCTACTTACTTTTTAAGATAGTAATCTTACAAATAAGATAGTATTTTATTTATTATCATATAAGTTATTATCATTAAGTTATTATTATTATTAAGTGGATAATAGTATAAAACATAAAACATCTGAAGTGAAATTTTTATATAATTGTAAAAATGTTAGGTTCTGCTTATCACTTAGTGACAGTTGCGTGACATTTTAATTTTTTTTTATATGGCTAATTGATTTTTTTTTTTTTTAAGAAATAACATATTCAAATTTTTTCTTTAGTGCTATATTGTATATATTGTATCATTACTTGGTTGTTCTCCGTTGAATAAAGTCAAAAATTAATAAGTGATAATAAAATAAAAATTATTCAGTCCACGACTTCCATTGTTTCACTTAATAAATTTATGGAAGAAATTATTGGAAAGTAAATCAACAGGAGGTCTTAAGAACTTCAGTTATCAATGGCTCCAAACTGATGGACATCATAAGTCGCTGTTGGTAACGATGGCTTCTCGTGGTAAAAGATCGACTATTCTACTTATGATTTCTGGTGTTCTTTTGGTGCAAGGCAACAATTGCCTGCGTAAACACCGATTATTAGTATTATATACTTTGACAGGCATGTAGAGTAGTTCTCAAGTAAGAAAAATATATAATATATTACTGTTTTTACTTAAATCCGTATAAATTTGCAAAACTTTAATGAGAAGATTGGTTCCCTAGCGGATTATAACATCAAAATAGTGATAAGGAAATAAAGCGACATATGTGAAACATATATATTCCTATATATATATATAGATCAATTGCACTTCTTACCAGAATTAAAAAGAGAATGGCTCGTCCCCTGAGAATGTCTGAACTTTGACAACAATCATCCCTAACAACCAATACTATAAATATTAGTCCTCTACCCAACATAATATTTATTATATGAACATCATGATTTATTTATCTCATAGCTGATAAGATTCCTTTAGAGATTTAACTTAATAGAAAATTTTAAAATTCAATGTGACATCACATCATTTTCTATATATATATATATATATATATATATATATATATATATATATATATATATATATATATATATATATATATATATATATATATATATATATATATATATATATATATATATATATATATATATATATATATATATATATATATATATATATATACATATGACGTCTATCATTTTATCTATCCAATTTATAAAGATTACACATAATACATTTTTAAGTAACCGAAAATCCAAAATACACAAACAAACAAAAAAAAAGTTTCTTATTTCCCAGGAACCCCTAATAATTGTATTTATAATAAAATTTGTCAACCTTTTTAATAACCAGTCAAAATTCATGCCAATAATTTTTAATTTCATTAAATATTATGTGTGTTTGTGTGTGTGTGTAGCAACAGCATCACAGTTCCCTAGCTCGAAAAATAATCAAAAAACCCAAAAGATGAATATTTTTTGTGGTTTTTGATTAAAATTTTAATCATCTTATTAAAATCTTTCAATATATTCCGATCTATACATCTACAGGTGTAGGTAAAAATTTTAATGTTATCGTCTTAACCATTCCTTATAATATATACTGAAACTAAAGTAGTTTATAATTAATTCCGTAAAAACAAAACTATATACAAGAATTGTTAGACGGTAAAAAATTTTAATTTAATTTTTAATTAAAATTTAATTTAGAATTTTATTAGAATAGCGCAACGATAGATACGTCATCGTATCTTGGTACTAGGAAATAATAGCTAGTATAGTTGTCATGTGACATGGAAAATTTGTATCTTATTCATTGGTATATAAGCTTATGAGGATTTAACATTTAATTTCCTTGGATAATTTAATAAATTCAAATGAGAACTTTTTTTGAAAAACGATTGTTTCTCATATTCGTCATTTTATTTGACAGTTTTTTGTTCATCAATATTTTACGTCTAGATTTGTAATTGGATTTTTATAGAGTGAATGACTTTGCTGGTAAAAATCAAACTGTCTTATGTGGAAACAAATAAAGATTTGTGGCTAGCGCACTCTTTTCTCGCATAAACACATCCAAGATGGGGTCTCATAAACACATCCATGTGATTCTTATCATTCATCGATAATGTGAGGTCATACCTAATTTGTAAACAGTGATCATAAAGTAAATATTCGAGTTTAACTCGGAAGGTCTGATGAACAAAGATGATAATCTCTATTATTATAGAATCTTGTGAGCATGATAGTACTTTCAAAACCAATTCATGATGTGATCCCCGACGATTTGTCGAAACATTTCTTGATGATAGCATTCCGGATGTAGCTATTCAGGGTTTTAATATTTTAAGACTGGACCGAAAACCGAATAACAAGAAAAGAAGTGGTGGTATTTGCATTTATTTATATAACCAAATTAATTTTAAGCTTCTTCACCTAGAGTGCGCTATAAATTTGGAAGTTTTTGTCTTGTAAATCTTGTTAGTAGTCTTTAATCCTGAAATCATTTTCCACTATTGTTGGACCAGCCACTACTGTTTTCCATCTTTCTAGCAGCTTACAAATCGCCCGTCGGAAAAACGATTAATTCTAAGAGGCAATCATTAATGATTTGAACTTTAGAAATGATTTGTTTGAAATGAGCAACTCATAATACACAAAGATGTTCAAGCCACATCCGCAATACCGATTTTTTTTGGCAAAGTTTAAACCTAAATTAAATTTTAATATTTTAAAAATTCCTGGATTATAAGTAAGATGCTACCCTGCATTAAATAAGAGACTAACAACATCAGTTTGATCACGACCTTCATTATAATTGCTTTTATTATGCAGAAATTGTGTAATTGCTAAAAAACTGAAATCCCGAAAAAAACAAATCCTGAAAATACCTATATGATGGATAAATGAAAAATTGGGAATTTAAAAAAAAAAATCTAAAATCTAATGTGGTAAGCATAAATAACATAGAAGCTGATAAGCACATCGTAAGCCCAATTTTGAAGTTTTTCGGTAATCAAATCTCAAAAAGTGCTAAAAATTTACCTATGGACCTATTAATCTAGTGGATAAATTAAAAATAAAACCAAACCCAGACAAAACATGTTTATTTTCAAGTCTAAAATTTCCTTATAAAACGAAAAACTCAAAACATTGAAAACTTCTACTGGTTGGTCAAAGGAATTTGCAAAATTTCTAATCAATCAAAACTCTCAAAAAATTGTTAAAATTTAATATGATAAAACAACAAAAAAAAATCCGGAATTGGGTTTAGGAAAGTTTACATAAAATAAAATCTAGAAACACTCGATAGTTGACAGACCCCAAATTCTGAGTTTTTCCGTTAAATCAAGAATATCAAAATATCTCGAAAAATTTTACAAAACAAATAATGAAAATTGTGAAATTATTCAAAAACTTCAAATCCGTAAAATACGGATTTAAGGTTTTTGAATAATACCACAAGTACGTGAAATTGAGATTGAAAACCTCAAAGAAAAAAACTAAAAATTTTACGAAATTCATAATTCAAAATTTTGAAAACACATGATTCTAACACTGTAAAAATCGAAAATCTTTTAAAACTCTAAATATAAAAAGTAAAAGCCCAATTTTGAATATTTTAAAATTATTTTTCCATTTTTCAATAACTTATAAAATTCAAAAATTTCTAAAAATTTAAAAAAAAAAAACCAATGGGAGTTATTAAATTAAAAAAAAAATGTGAAATCCGGATAACACATGGTTATTGCTAAATTAAATTTTGAAATCTTTCAATAAAACTAAAAACTCAAAAAAATGAAATTTGCAAATTTTCCAATGAATCAAAACTTTTAAGATATGGTAAACCAATAAGATATATGCTGACAACCATCGAATATTTTCCGGATTTTGATGCCGGACTTTGGGGATACCCGAAAAATATTCGATGGTTGTCAGCCTATTTTAAAATTCATCAATTCATCAGAAATTCAGTAATTCAGAAAACATACGATAGTTGCCCACTAAGTTTTGAATTTTTCCGTTAACACAAGAATCCTCAAAATTTAACAAAATAACTAATGAAAATTGTGAAAATGTTCAAAACCTTAAATTCGCAAAATTATTTTACTAAAGGATTAGTCTGTCAAATTCGATATTATGTACTCTGGTATAATTGAAAATCTTCAAGAAAATAATTTTGCACATTTTTCAAGGGGAAAACATATGATTAACACTGTGAAATTCACAAATTTTCCAATAAATCAAAATCTTTAAAAATTCTGAAAATTTTATAAGGAAACAATGAAAATTGTGAAAAAAAAAAATAAAAAAAACATGTAAGCCCACCAAATTTTGAAATTTGTATATAATTTTTCAAATATTAACATGAAATTTTACGAAATTTACCTTTAAAATTGTGAAATTTTTCAAAAACTTAAAATCAATAAACTGAAATATTCTAAAAATACAGAATTTCTGGAATTTGTATAATGAACCAATCTCAAAATTCGTTACATTTTTTTTGTTGTAAATTTTAACATTTAACTAAAATTCGGAAAACACACTCATTAAAATCTCATTAGATTCTGCAATTTTTCAATTAATAAAATTTAAA
Source organism: Tipula confusa (assembly GCA_963556175.1). Taxonomy (NCBI): domain Eukaryota; kingdom Metazoa; phylum Arthropoda; class Insecta; order Diptera; family Tipulidae; genus Tipula; species Tipula confusa. Next base: position 75,900,406 of record OY744477.1, read on the forward strand.
ATTTAAAGTTTTAACCAAAAAATTGTTTTCAAAAACTTAAATCCCGAAAACACTTAATGTCCGTAAGGTTCGTTAATTTTCCAGTAAATCAAAAATTTCTTATTTCCAAAAGTCATTACTACGAAAGAAAATTGAGAATTTTAAAAAATTCTGAGAGCTAAAAAATTATCTGGGAAAAACTTCTGCGGAAAACACTGAACCCAATAAATTATAAAGTTTTCAGATTTAGGGAGAATCTAATTATAAAACTTTTCAGTCCATAAAACTTTCCAATAAATCGGAAATTTCGTCCTGATGATGCAAGTGCTTTTTGGGCTCTATTGAAAACGAAAGCGTTCCATTTTATTAGGAATGCAGTAATTGATCCTTTGAAGTTTACTTTTAATATTTTCTAGACTTAATATTACAACATAACCATGTCAATCTGTCAATCTATTTAATGTTTTTGTGACGTCCACTGGCAGCCATGATCATGCGATTAAGCGCTGGTTGATTTTATTTTGTGGGTTGATTCTAAGGGGTAAAAGCTAATATATTTATCTATCATTACCTAATACTATCATTATCTAATACTATCATTATCTAATACTATCATTTAATACTATCATTATCTTAATCGACCATAAGGCCAACTACATTTTATAAAATTTTGAGTTTCATATTGAAATTTTTTGGTTGGTACTCCTTCCTTTCAAATCTGATAGCCTAGAGTTTTAATTTTTCAAAACACATTGAAAAATTAAAACTCTAGGCTTTCAGATTTGAAAAGAGATATATTTTTTTTAAATCACTAAAATGAAAAGTTATACAATGTTTGTGGCAATATTTTGGCTGTTTAAACTTTTGGCAAATTTTTGATTTTTACATTTTTAATACACTAAAATACGGGAAACACAAGATAGTGGAAGCCAACATTTTTCCAAATTTAGCGAGCGTCGCCAAAATGTCTGAAAATTGTCATTAGGAATTGTAGAATTGAAAAAATAATTATGAAAAAATTTTCAAATTTCCAAGTAAATCTTAAGAAATCCTATAAAAATTTTCAGAATTCAAAAAGGAAAATTGTGAAATTTTTTAAACAAACTGAAATACAAACGATGGTAAGCACATAGTAAAATTTTAACAAATAAAATAAAAAACCAAACAAACATGGAAAAAAAAATAAATGAAAATTTATAGTCCCTTTTGTTTTTGATGTCTCTCCCTTGTAGAAAAGAAAATGTTACAAAATGATTTATTTATTTTTATTTTTTCAATTAATTTACCATAAAAAAATCGTGAAAATTTTACAAAATCACCCAATGAAAATTGTGAAAAACTAAAATATGGACACCACATGTTAAAAAAGGTGTGTGGTGCCGTAAAATTGGAGACGATTTATTGGCAAAAAGCGGGCTTGTACATAAAAAGACAGCACCATACAGTCCATAATAGAATGGCGTTGCAGAGCGGATCAATAGGACACTTATGGAACAAGTTTGGTGTATGCTAATCGATTCCGGCTTGAGTAAAAAGTTTTGAGCGAAAACTTTATTCAAGGTAGCATATTTGATAAACCAAATTCCATGCTGAAACGTACAATCGACTACAAATCGACTATACATCGAGTGTTTGGATGCAAAGCAATCGTACATGTTTCAAAGGAACAACGGCGAAGGCTCGATATAAAGTCAACTGAATGTGTTATGCGATATAAATTATAACGATATTTCAAAACAAAAAAAAACATTAATTTGTATAATTCAAAAAATTCTATAACCTAAAAAATCAAGCAGACTATCCCAAAAACTCAAATCTAAAATGGAAATTCTGTGACTTTTGAAAATAATAAAAGCCCGAAAATCCAAAACGAACACTTCAAAAAAATTGAAAACGTAAATTTTTCATTTAATCGAAACTTTCAAAAAATTGTGAAAACTTGTATGATAAATTGCAGTAAAAAAATTTAAATTCGGTGAACATCCGATGGTTGTCAGGCTCAAATTTTCAAATTTACCAATAAATTATGAATCTCGAAAAATATTTGAAATTTTATAAAATATTTAATGAAAATTGGGAAATTGTTGAAATACCTCAAATCCATAAAATATGGTAAGGGTAACTTGTGAAAATTTAAATTTGAAAATCTCAAAAAACTCTAAAATATTTAAAATTGAATATTGTGAAATTGTTCACAAAAGAACATAATCAAAGTTGTAAAAACTGTGAAATTCACAAAATTTCCAATAAACTGACAGTATCCAAAAATTCTGAAAACTATAATGAGGTGTCAATTGTGAAATTTTTGAACAAATGAAATCCAAAACCACACCAAAGTAAATTTTTAAAATTTTGTATTTTTTAAATAAGTTAAAAATTTCAAAATATCCTGAAAATTTTACAAAATTAGCCCGTTATAATTGATTAATAAAATTTAATAAATTTTTCGAAATCACATGTTGGTTAATCTTCGGAGTTCGCAAATTTTCTATATAAAAATCGTATGATAAACTAATACTTTTATTGAAACAAATCAAAATCTAGAAAACACACGATCGTTGTAAGCCTATCAATTTTTACAATTTTTCAAAAAATTTAAAACCTCAAAAAAACTTAAAAAAATTAAAAAATTGAAAATTGTAAAATTTTTAACATAATTTAAAATTGGAAAATCGCATTGCTTTAATAAATTTTAAAATTTTTTAACAAATTTACAAAATTACCAATAAAAATCTGAAATCAGCACAACACATGTTTATTTTCAAATCAAATTCCGAAAATTTACAACAAATTTAAAAAATTTAGGATATGAATTCTAAAGGTAGACCATTGACAATAGCGAATTTTTCCGGTAAAATTTGCAAATTTTCCTATAAATTAAATTTTTTAAAAATCCGTATGAAATTGGATTTTTTTTATTTTGAAAACACGCGGTGATTTGCAGCCCAACAATTTCTGAATCTCTATCGAACAATCATTGAACTAACCAAATAAAAAAAATTCGAAAAATTACTCACCCATATACTGTCGAATCGTTTTGAATGTTGAAAAATTAAAATCACCCTCGTGCGTATCAATGTACGCCTCACTATTAAACGTTGGCATCAACAATTCTAATAGTTCTGTTTCACTTAAACCATATTCTGAACATGTTATGTACGTTGCCAGCCGTCCAATTCCCTTTTTGCCAAAATGTCCTTCGAGCATATTAAATTTTTTATTTATATAACACTCGAACGATTCGTTCTCGTTCACTTTTTTCACTTTAACACTAAACTTATTGATGTCGTAAAATGATTCGGCCGATTTAAAACGTTCCTTTTGCATTGGCGTTAACTTTAACGAATCGATCGTTATTCGCGTCGTACATATTAAATAAACGTTCCATGGTAAACTAATGGGTAGCCATGATAGGGCCGCCACTATATCACAATCGAGTGGATTTAATTTGTGTAGATCGTCGATAAATAAAAAAAAAATTTCATTTTTTAAATCTTCACAGCGTCTTAACAAATTCTGAAACCAATTATTAATGTAGAGTGGATCGAACGATGCGTCTTTCGGTAGATATCCTTCAGGTATGTCGAATATAATTGAAATTTGTTGGCATATGACACGCATAAGTTCTAAATTGTATGCCGAACGGGGTGTTGCCTTTGAAAATCGTATGATGCGTGACACTTTTTGATTGCTGTCGAACCATGTCGCTGATTGAGTGTACAATTCAGCTAGCAGACTACTTTTACCCGTACCATAATCACCGTGTATAAAATATGGTGAATGTCGAGCGCCCGACCGAAAATTGCGTAGTACATTTTCTTTAATTATTTCCGGAATATTCGATGAGATTAAACTGGGTGCTTTTAAATGCTCGTTCAGATACATTAAATGGGTTGCATGTTCGTGAAATATTTCCTGCAAATAAAAAAAAAATATATAAAAAAATTAAATTAGAAATCTGTTCGTATACGAGTATCGTGCTGCAACAGTGCATATATTTTACGGTAATTAAATTATTTCAAGTGGATAACTTTTTTAAGTTTTTAATTCGTTCTGTGCTTTCGTTATTTACCATTTGATGATGTTAATCGCTTGCTGTGTATCGTTTCAAATCGTTTTCAAAACAATCAAACCAAAAGCAAAAATGAAAAATTTTTCAAGCAGAACCGTTTTTAATCAAATAATCTTATCTCGTTGTTGAGTTTTTATTTGTACGGTGTCTTTACCTATGAGGATGGTATGTCTTTAAAAATGTGAATAGTTTTGTGGAAATTTTGTATTGGTATACTAATTTCTACAACGAAGGTAATTTTGATCTGTTTATTTATATTTTTATCTTATAGTTGTGGAGGTGGAAATCTCCTAACTTCAACACATTTATGTCATCCTTTATGCTATTCTCGGTAGATTTCAAGACACATGACTGAAATTTTATCTCAATTTTTCATTCGGACGAGAAAAGATGCTCCCATATTAATGGTGACCAAATTTTCAAAATCAGAAAACAAGCTACATAGTTCTTTTTTTGGCATATGCCTAAGTAGGCAAATCTTTTACATCTTCAAAATTACAGTGGCACTGAGAATCGACCGTTTTCGATCATCTGTTGCATATAAAATCAATTTTGTGAAATTTGCTTAATCCACTTCAATGATATTATTTTGGTGTCTTATGTTGGAAGGAGTCTGCTGATGGTAATTGGGAAATGCATGATCGAATCATTGCCCACTACAGGGCTCTTAATTTACTTGGCAGCAAGGATGAGCTAGCCAAAAAATTGCTGGTAAGGATATACCAACATGGAAAGTGTAAGATTTTCCATGCATAGCCACCGCCATCATCAACTTTCTTGATAATAAAGTTTCATCAGTCCCATGTCGTGCATTGCTAGAAAGTGAGGCATTAGAGAACTTCATCCCTCTACATCTAATTTCAACAAACGAGTTTCAAATTCCAACTAACATAAAACTGGCTGACTCATTATATTCAAGCCACAGAATATCGTTCTGCTGGAAGGCTATTTTGGGATCTTTAGCTTTTGTGAAAAAGATACTAGATGATCACCTCCCAATACTATAGGAAACCATATTTAGATGGACCATCAGAGGTTCACATCATTCATGGCCTGGATCTGTCAATACCGCTCTCGCACATGCGGCCAATAGATATTCATTTTCGGTTTCGCTGCATAAATTAAACATTACTGGACAACTGGGGATCATTTTGGAAGGTCGAAATATATCCTGTTGCAGGTTTGGAAATAAGTCAAAAAAACTAAGAATATGAGGACCATTATGTCTTTCGGACTCGCCGAACTAATGATGGATGTTACAATGTAATGATGGATGCTATTTTTGTTGCAATTTCACCAGGATGATCCAATTTAAATGTTTCGTCTGTGCAGCGTAACGTATGAGACCGCACCTGGAGTATAAAGATACTTCATCGCTTAGCAACGGATAAAGAAGAATGTTTTCCGATTTCAGAATTTTTATGTGGAGCTTTTGGAGATTAGAAAATAAATCACGAAACTGGTGGAGGTCATTTTTATTCCAATGAAGTGGCGATCATTCACATAATTGAACTCCACAGCATCGGTAGGAGTTCCTTAAAATTGACGACCATGATATAGTAAAGGCACTCGGACTAATTTGGTAACCAACAAGAGATCTAATCCACATGCAAGATTCATTTGAAGAATTGTTAAACAGGTGGCAACTGTAATAAACTCGAATCTAATAACAACTGCGTTTTTGATTTTTAATCGTTGATTCCCGGTCATTTTATTTATGGAAGACCGCTATCAAGCCTCCTAAAACTATCACTGCCACATTTGTCCACGCTACAATATCGATTACGCTGAAACGTATGCCAAGAGAGTCGGCGTGAAGGAATGATGGTGCTTCTTCGCGACGATTTGCATTGTTAAAACAAGTTTCGATGAACAAGGCACCGTTAGAGTTGTCGGAATGAATATAAAGTCACGGTGCTACCAATCGAGGAAAACGAATCAAATTAATTTTTTTTGGACTTAATTCTTCCAAAAAGAACGGTCTTGGGTGCCGAGAAGACAAATCTTCTTGATTTCCTTTGTCTTCTTGACGTTGTCAAGAAGACAAAGGAAATCAAGAACAACCCATCGCACCGCAGGCAAAACTTGGATGGATAATTTACGGAAATAACTGAAACGATGGTCAAGTTGACAAGCATTGACAACCAATTAAAGAAATTTTGGGGGAAAGGAGAAATGCAACCCAAAAACTCATGACTAATGAAATCATATCGGCAAAGAGCCGTACCGTTTGAGAACAAGCACTTTTCAAGAATTTGGTTTCCTAGGATTCAACAGATTCTGGTTATTTTCGGCAATAATAATATTATTGATAAAACAATAGTTCGTCTGTCTAGTTTAAAATACTATATATATATATATATATATATATATATATATATATATATATATATATATATATATATATATTTATATATATATATATATATATATATATATATATATATATATATATATATATATATATATATGTATATATATATATAAATATATATATATATATATATATATATATATATATATATATATATATATATATATATATATATATATATATATATATATATATATATATATATATATATATATATATATATATATATATATATATATATATATATATATATATAGTATAAAAATATATACTCGATGCTATTAATTTAGCATTAAAAAATGTAACCTAATTCCAACTCTTTGTTTTGTTGGACCAAAATCAAATATCGATTCGATTTTGAATGGTATGCCAAAATATTAATTTCTTATTCAATTCTAATGTTTAGTATATGTGGGTTGGTCTCTCTTTGAATTTGATCTAAATTTGTACAAATATGACCTGATATGGTCGTCAACAAGTCGGTCACAAAAGATCGATACAACAAATAAAATCAACAAAAACCACTTAACAATTACTCAAAATAATCATACATTTTTAGCAAAACTTCTAGTCTTGAAAATATGCAATACCAACATCCTTTTGAAGGCAATTGCAGTTTGAAAAACAAGTTTATAAATTTCCTATTCCGCCACAATTACTTTTCGTTTTGCTTTAACTGCTTTTACCTGGTAACGTCATTTCCTAATATTAAATTAAAGAGCATTTCCTTATCGAAAAATTGCTGGAAACCTGCCTAAATTGGAAAATTATTGCACCAGGAGGTGCAACTTCAACACGGTCTTTTTTGCATGTGAAAGGAGGCTGGTTTTTAACTGGTATTAGAGGTATAAAATGCTAGAGAAAAGATACCTAAAAAACATCTTACAAGAGAAAGGCAATGAATATACAACAAAAAAAAATAAATACCCCAAGTGATAAACCAACTACCTTGTTGGGTAATCCACCCTCCCGCGAGACGGGATGGCCAATTTTGGGGACGGCCAATCATTGCTCTAAAATTGGATTAAATACTAAATCGGAATCCTGATTAGCAAAAAGAACAGTACCAACAGCGAAAGGTTGAAACGAAATTAAAGTGTCCTCCGCTTATGTAATTCGTATAACAGAGAAGGCAATGAGTGTTCGGCACCTCTGCGGCCCCTCTTAAGAGAAGGTGCCACATAACGGGCGAGATTAACCGATTTGGTTTAACATACAATAATTTAATGCAATAAACTTTTATCGTATCACATCAATGATTAATATAATTATTCACCTGTTGCCATCTTTTATGAAGCATTCGTACCAAAAAACAGAGTATCGTAATAGACAGAATTTACAACCTACTGAAGTTGAAAACAACACCTACTGAATTTACAACCTACTGAAGTTGAAAAATAGTAAAATTATACCTATTAAAGGAATTAATAATTTTTTTAATTTTCGGACTACTTAGTGTCATCTGTTACAGATCGGCTACAAGATAACACAGTCTCCTAATATTCAGTCTTTACAGCCATCTGTACATCTAATCGATCAACAGGTCGTAAGTATTTTGTAGGTAGATATGTCCTGCTAAAGATTCAAATGAGCCTAGTGCCTGCAACAAATTCATTAAATGGAACAATAATCCTGGAAATTGATCCGAATATCACTTTTGAGGAAATATCGATGACTATAAATAACCAAATTCTATTTAACGAAAGTCCACTCATTGCTGATAATACGGTTATATGTACAGCGGAAATGCCTACCACATCAATTTTAGCAAGGAATGAACTTCTGCAAAGAGTGGTGTCGTCGATGTCTGAAAGCAGGATCACGTTCTGTAAAAAAGGGAAGCGAAAGACTGCTATTCTAACAGACTCGCCAGAAAAAGAGGCATCAGAAACGAAGATGTTATCGAGAGATTAAAAAATAGAAATAAGTCTTCTGCCAGCTTGCAGCAAAACACGGATTATTTTTGTCTAGTTTGTATAGAACCCTCAGTCAGAGTAAACCTGGCGAAGAATGGCTGCAATGCAATAAATGAAAAGACTTGTCTCACTTAAAATGTGCAATAGATGTAACTAATAAATGTTACAAATGCTATAAATGCATATAAAATAAAAACTTAAGCTTTACCTAGTTTAGCAAAAGAACTCAGAAACAAAATTCCGTACCTGATTCAAAAACGGCTTAAATCATAAAAATGGGTGATATTTAAGCGATTCCATTTAAAAAGGCATGTTAAACAAAAAGTGTAACAACCTGCCCCGGTCTCCCCTATTAAACATAATCTATAATCCGTCTATGAAAGACGTTCGAAATCTAACTAAATTTATATTACTATAAATAAAATAAAATTTACAGGGCCGGCACTAGACTAGTTTTTTCCTGGTGTAATTTCTTAAAGTGACGCCCCAAACAAAATTCCGCTCTCATATTACATCTAAACAATGCATCAATAACTTAACGAAAATTATCAATTTAATTCATACTTAATTCAATAATATTATAAGCTTCTTCGAAATTCCATTTGGTTTTTGTTTTGTAACACTTTTCCATTAAGTTTATTAATCGAAACAATTTTAAACTTCAAGTAATTTAGTTCAAGGCGTTGCCAATTATTTGATAAATTGTCGCCTCAAACTTCTATTACTCGAGAAGCCTAATTTAAAAGGAATTGACAATTATGGAGTCACGACCGATATCAGTGTGATATTAATATTTATAAACTATTTTCTGTTTGGGCCAAAAAGCCAAAAAATTCTAACATCAACTTAACGATTCAAATAGCAACTCAACGAAAATAACTTATAGAAAGTAATTTAAACAATATTTAAACCAAAGGTTATTTATATCATTAATAATTTATTTGTTAAACGATTCAATTTGTTTACTTCCTCAAAATATTTTTTCGTTAAGTTAACTTGACGAAACTTTTCTAGTTTAGCAAACCATAAAAATAATTTTTTTATTTTAACTATAACGTTATTTAAGAACGAAACAAAAAAAATTAAATTAAATTATACTCAAATGACTTAACGAGTATTTAACGAAGCATCATAAAAATGCATCTTACAAGTTTTTGAAAGTAAATTAACGAGTTATGGTTCCAAATCACGTTTTACGTTTCATGTATATTTAGTTAAAGGTGTGGAAAATCACCGTTTAGAAGCCAAATATTATTGGAGCTGGTAAAGTTTCTCCTACTTTATAAACAATAGCGGTTGGTATGAAAAATAGAAAAAAAATAAAGCTAATAAGTTTTAGCACGCGTTAAGAATTAGTTTGAATAACTGATTTAAACGTGTTTAAGAAGCTAGTGATGGTTTTTAATTGCAATTGGACATATCTTTGTTACTCAACACTTTAATTAAACATTGAAAAATTTAACGAAAGAAACGGTTTATTTAATTGACAGGTTATTATCTTAAACTTCGAAGGCTCCGATCATATATTGTATGATTAACTAATAATTATAAAATCAAGAAAGCTATCCGTAGTAGATAATTTATAGCAAGATCGTATTTTGCTAAATTATTCGAAGACCGTGATGAATTTGAAAAAATTTCAAATGTTTTTCTTTTTTCTTTTTAACTCAATAGATTGCTAGCAATTTGGTTAAAAAGTATTGCACAGCGAGCTTAAGTTTTTACAGTTTAAGTTTAGATTGTAATATGTTTTTTATTTTTATATATATATTTTATTTTGTGCCTCTCAAATAATAATGATCTAAAATCCAACTTAACGAAACTAAATTAACAAAAATTATCAATGCCAATTAAAAAATTCATTAAAATTATTGAAATTTTAGTAATTCTTATCTGCCTTTTTAACAGATTTCCGTTAAGTTAACTTAACGAAACTTTTCAAGTTTATCGAAATGGAATATTTTTCTATTTGCCACCTAGTTTCACATAATAGCTTGTGAGTTAAAGTCTTTACTTTATCCTTTTTAAAAATAGTTGGCCCCCACTTTTCTTGCTTACATTTAATAAAAAGGAAAGTTCCGAAAGTGACACCACACTTGAAGGAAGTATTTTTAATCCCTTTTGCGTATCAATTTCTGATTTAGTTACACTTCAACCTATACATCTATGAAAAATGCAAAACCCAACATGGGCCATAAACAAAGATTTCGTATTTACGCTCAGAAATGACAGCTATCGTGAAATATTGCGTATCTTACAATCTTAAGACTAGGACGCTAGTTGATACTAAGATATTTAGAGGAAGTATAACAGCAACGATTTCATCAATTTACTCAAACACGCAGATATTTTGGTTCGAGCCATGCAATGATTTTGCCGATTTTGAATATTTGTTATTCGTTTCCCATTTAAAGCAGTTAAGAACCGTAATCAAATCTGATGTCTGCTGTTGACTTCATCAATGTTTGAAGAAAACTGCGGGTACTCCGACGAAGCTAAGAGTGGTATTTGTTGACTTGTCTAAGACAAGCACCCGGTATTTCCTTTACGACATTTTGTTTGTTGGACCTGCTGAACAAAATACATCAGAAAAATATACTCAAAAGGTTTGGAAAATACTCAAAAATGTTTACAGGAGATATCAAAAAAATGTGTAGGTAGGCTTTAGTAGCAACAAATGATTAAAGGTATCAGAAGATACTATGGAGAAGCAGCCCATCTGATACGGTTTATTCATATACAAAGTAAAAGCGGTAACCTCTGTAATGGGTTCAGCTTCATTGCTCAGCGGAAGGTAACATAGTTAATTCTAGAAGCAGCAAGGTGGATTAAAAATGACATAATATACGTAGACGATATCATAACAAGTGGAGAAACGATTGAAGAACCGAAGCTATTAATATTGAAGACTGCACATCTTGTACACGAATCCTAGTCTTTATTACTAAATTAGCAGAAACATGACTAGCATTTTTAAAATAATTAAAAGAGAAAAGTGGTATTAAGTTCCATTACAAGATAACACCGCGGATAGTGCAACGTGAGGAGTTTTACCTAAAGATTTAGCAATTTTTTTTACGTGTTGGAATAAACAATGCTGATTTTTACTATCATCAGAGTTAGACCAGCATATGAGTTCAGGTATCTAAAAGTCTCTGCATGTATCAAGTCAATATTTTACATAGATATGTTGTGGAGGTGGCTACATGGTTTTCTAGCTGGAACTAATTTCTCAAAACAATCGCCATCATAAGAAGTTCCATAGACAATGTCAGACATTGCAGATGATTTTAAAGGTAGAGACTGAATTATGTGAATGTAAAGAGCCGTATTCCCCACACTGATCTAGCGATCTTTAATGGGGAAAATATGATGAATTTTGTTATCATGAACAATCTCACTGTGGGTATCTTGTTCTTTGCTCATAAAAACATCCACTTGGAAACATAGACACATCATTGTAAGACGTCCAGCAGTCAAAGTCTTGTAAATTATTGAAACCAATCACCGATATAATGATGTCAACACTCTATGGGCGATATGGAAAACTTGGCCGATATGAAAACTATACCCAAAATCAATGTCTGCCTCAGCCCTGGTAGTACCGGTTGATTATGACATGGTTCAAATAAAGCTACTGATGCAATGTTACCTAACCAATTTCTATATAACTACTATCGATTTGCAATTTTTTTACCCGCACGTAGCTCTATACCTAAAAAGTCATGTTTGTTGTCCCACGACTTCGATAATAAATTGAAAATTCCGCCTCAAAACATTTCGTATATTTTCTTTGGCTATTTAATATTTATACCATGTACAGTGTGCTCCACCATCAATATAACAACAACGTTTAATGTCCTTTTTGAAATTTTAAAATTCATATGATTAATGTTTTTGCCATTTTCTTTGGGGAGCAAAAAATCAACAATTTATGCTTTAATAATACATAACTGACATCATATTTACTACTTTTACAATGATTTATTATTGCTGTATATACTGTGCAAGTTTGAATGAAATATCGGCTTTTAAAAAATTTTTAATTTAACTTTTCTTTGGAATATATAATAATTCACTTCGTTTTTAACACTTTCGTGGACAGTAATTATATGGGCGGAATAACAAAATTTAAGGCATAGTAATATTTTGTAAATTGACTGATTGCCTTATTTTTGTCAATTTGCTTCGTCTAACAGTGTAAATTATTTTTAGTATACACAACTTAATATACATCCTGTATATACAAGATTGATGCACAAGATTTAGTCTCTATTGTGATCGCGACGAAGTATATTGAGCTAGTGGAATACCAACAGTGCACCAGCTAATTGGAGTCCCAGAATAAAAGATCGTTAACAAATGCAAGTGACACTAAATAAATTACCGCGTATTATTGATTATTGTATAAATTCAGTGCGTGTACTATACTGTAATTATTACGGGATTATATACTGTTCTAAACCGTGCCGATTGGACCAATCGAATTCTTCGATATTATCAATATTTAATATAATCTTGAAACCCCAAAAATCCGCAAATGATTCGTTTTTTGGGAACACAGGGCCATAATTCCACTATGGAGCAATTATCAGCAAAGTTTTTTTGCACTTTATCTAGGTATTGTGATAGAAAAAGCATTGGCAATGGACTATTTCTGGTGGCCTAAACTAAACAAAGGTATCCAAAAGCTATTTCGTCTATGTATAAGTCGGAGCATGAACAATCAATTAAATTACTGGGAATATAGCGTGGCAAATCACGACCGATTGATTTACTTTTCATTCCGAAATAAAACCTCTGACAGCCCATACGAAAAGGAGTCTCCTATCTGAAGTGTACAAAAATTTGATTTCCCGGAAGAATACCAGGCTTTACTACACAACAAAGTGTTCTCAAAACGAAGGAAATTACAAACGCTAAATCCATTTCTTGATGATTCCCAGGTAATGCGTGTCGGTGGCCGATTGGATAATACATCATTACCATACGATACAAAGCATCTCGCAATCATCTCAAACCGAAGTCAACTTTCAGTTTTAATTATCCGGCATTATACACAATGAAAATCCACATCCTGGTATTAACCTATTGACAAGCTTAGTTCATCAGAGCAACTGGGTAATAAGAGGCAGAGACGTTACAAGACGAATACTCCAACAATGTGTGAAATGCTCGAGATGGCAACCAAGGATGACTCAACAAATAATGGGGTCACAACCTCTAGGCAGAGTGGAACCCATTCAAGATACACGTGATTTGAAGACGAGGAACAATTCCCAGCAAGCCTTAATCATGCATATAAATCAGCTTCTGCACACACGCTATATACACACAGAAGTCTGTATGGACTTAATGACACATCGAGGTAGACTATGGGAAAGCGCTGTTTTATCTACACATCTGCAACGAACCATCGGTGAGACAATACTTACGTTGCAAGAGTTCACCACTTTAACAACACAAATTGCAGGAATACTGAATTCCAGACCGATATGTTTATTCGATATCAATGAAATAGATCTACCGCCACCACATATGTTATTTGGTAGACACATAAAGCAGGTTCCTGAAATGCCAGAACATAAAATATCAATTCATTCATGTTGGGACATATATAATCAAGCGAATCCATTAGCAGTTTTCGAAACGCTGGAAAATTGAATATTTGACATCTCTACCAGCTCGATCGAAATGACAAAATAAACATTTAAATTTCAACTATCCAGTTGTTTTTTTGAATTCAAAAATAAAAACTGACAACCCGATTATTTTCCTGAGAAACATCGCTCCACCACGCATGTGCAATGGTACTCGACTTGCTGTGAAAAAGTTTAACAAAAATTTGATTGAAGCAACAATAATAACCGCAAATACAAAGACGATGAATTGCAAAGATTCCAACTCGAATTCACGCGTTTACAAATTCCAGTCCGACTTGCATTCGCGATGAAACTCAATTCAGCACAGGGCCAGTCGCTTCTAGTCTGCGGCATAAACTTAGTTCCGAATGGAAAAATAAAAAACAATCCAGCATTCAAAATTGAAGCCTGAATGTTGATACCGTGATACTATAAGCGTTGGCAGAGGCTTGTTAAAACTGGTTATTATATGAAATTGAAGTTTGGACCTTGGTCAAGATTATTTTATACAAGTTCTTCTGATGAAACAGAATTTGACAAGCTCATATATTATGTCAACGACATATGCTACTTCCACCAACATGTTAATATATACAATATCGTTTTATGGTACATTAAGTAAAATTTGTGGATATTCACCAGATACTATCTAGCAAATTTTATTGATTTCCTTCTTTGCTGTCTTAACCGTTATCCACGTTCAACAGTAATAAATCCTTCCCAATTTTCATACTCTCTTGTGTCTGTTTCATAATTAAAACTGTGTATGTGGAAATAGACCGCACAAAATTTTATAATAAACTTTAAGCACTGTATAAAGCGCTTTTCATATTTTCTTGTAAAACAAAACAAAAAAATATTAAAAATGAAAAATTATGTTTTAAAATGAAAATCCATAATATTTTCATGTTTTCCCAGAAAACACTAAAGTGATGGAAGTTTAAATAAAATATTTTTTTTACATGTAAAATATATAGGAAGCAGATTGTATAGGTATATTATGTATATGCCGGGGGATGGAACGTTGGAAGGAAGCATTAAAAGTCAGAACGATGATAAAACATATTGTGTCTACTTTTTGCCTTGATTTGAAAATATAAAAGAACTTTACGATGATTTCCATTGAAAACATCGTATATAACATTTTATTTTAATAAACCGACCCACAAAATGTTAGGCTATTTTAAGGTTGTTTTGGTATATCCCGAAAATGGTTTTTATATTATATACGAAACATGATACAAATTCATCATAGAAAAGGTAAAATGTTAAACTAAAACAACATCATTCTGCTCCCGTAACTAAACGTGTATATAATGGCTGGCTACATGTTCAGTTACCTCAATTTAACAAATGTTGATAAATCAACAAGCACAACAAATCGATCATGATTTAATATGCATCCAAAACATACATGTATAGGCGAATACGTTACCGCATATGCCATATATAATGTTGAACGCACCACATGTACACTGTAATTCGACAACATGATTGAATTTCAAAATGCGTATCGTTTTGTATATATTTGGTTATGCTACGTGTTTTGGTACGATATATGCCAAATGTATTAGGAAGCATAAATAAATTACTACTTTTGGTGGTATTATTGACAAACAAATAAAATTATGGCTGTGTAGTGTAGGCGTACATTTAACTAGAAATATATATATATATATATATATATATATATATATATATATATATATATATATATATATATATATATATATATATATATATATTATATCGAAGTGTTATTGATGGTTTTTGTGTTATTTATCCGTATAATCTTATCCGCCTGTAGAGCACACAAAATTTCAACAGCAGCTGGTGGTAAAATATTGACGTTCTATTATTTACAGTATGACCGGTAAAACATGTACAATTTTTTAACTGCCACTGGCTTTATTTTTTTTCTAGGAAATTCACAAAATGTATTCAAATCTGAAGAAGAGAGACAGGCGGCCAGTGCTAAAGATAAAAAACGAAAATCGGAAAAAGAGCCACTCAAATGGAATATCAAAAACAAAGCAAACGTTAAAAAAGAAAAATTCCCGTGCTATTGGGTCGGAACGAAACACAGCCTGGATTGAAAAGTCTGAACCATGTATGGCATACATTGGGGTCAATGTCTATTGAGTGCAGTGATTATAGATCTTCGAAATTTTGGAGGGGCGAGGTTCCTAAAAATAAATTATACCAATACTGTTGCCAATTTAAAAAAATTAATGGAAACATTGCAATTTGCTTTCATGGGAGACACCATAATATAAATACATATAGTACTACCATCATAAAAAAAAAATAGTTTACCAATTGATGCTCCAGATGTCGGGTCGATAGAATATCGTCAAAATTTAGGATACATATATGACATTTAGGCGATTATACATTTACAAATATTTTGATTATTTTAAAACGATACTAGTAGCGACATCTAGCACGTCAATGGGCTAATATACCATGGTAGTACTATGTGTATTTATATTATGGAGACACATACCAAAATAAAAACGGAGAGGATATGATGCCCACTGATGGGATCTACTGCTTTAAAGTCTTTGGTATCATGCGACCTCTAAAAGCAAACACCAAAGGGAAGGAGAAAACTCTAAATACGCATAACTATATATGTTTGATTCTGTAGACCCATACAATGAAATAATATAGGAGAGAAGCGTAAAAAAAGTACCGACAAACAAATAATGCAGAAGTTGTCTGACTTTATGTCAGTAAATAATGATTTTGCAAAACCATTCAATATGATACAAGAAATAGCAAAAAGTTTAACTGAGAAAGGATTTTCAATCTTTAACACTCTATTTTCACAATGATCTAGAGAAGGGTCAGAGTAGATACAATGCTCCAACAGCAGCAAAAGAAATTGCTGTCGTATTTGGAAATATATACACTTCTCTACACTTATTACAGGATCCTTAGTAAAGGATATAATGTCCAAAATGGGTTATTACACATTCATATTGGCAATTAGAATGAAATTTAATCCATTTCTAAGAGCTGGAAAGTTAACACGACAATTTTTTGTTGACACTCACGTTAAAACGGACGGAGGCCAGTATATTACATTTCATTCGGAACAACCAATGAGCTAAAAAATATAGTGGATTAATGGACCACTTAAATAAACGAGTAAATAATGACAATTTTACCGAGCAATTGGCGCAGTGGTTAAAGCTGCGGTGTTTGAAACGGGAGGTACCGGGTTTGAATCCCAACGGGGAAGGGTTGCAAAAGGGATTTTTCATCACCTGATTACGATCGGTGATGACGAAGAACACAACTATGACCCCCTGTTGCAGTGCAGAATCCATGGGCCAAACCATCATCCATGTCAGTACAGGGAGAGTTTCGGTCCCAGAAAATGTTTCAGAGTTCAAACACAAAAAAAAAAAAATGACAATTTTTCAAAAAAAAAAAAAAAAATTGTGATCAATTATTCTTCCTTCCTTTATTACAGGAAGTCCAAGAAATATGGACAGATGCTATGGTGGTAGTTAAAAAATTTGGGAAACCAAATCTGCAATCCCTAATGGATTGGAATTACTGAAAACCTGGATGGTTGTCAACCAATTTATTGCTAAAGTATTCAATTTAAAATTAAAAGCATTTTTAGCAAATGTCAGACATTTGATTACATGACGAAGTTTGGAATTTCCTTGATCTACGTTATATAAGCTCTCATAAAGTGTGTGGCATTCAAACGGCTATTCAATGTACTGGCAATCACATGCTATTATACGTTTGCCCGCACTTTTTCCAAAGGAACAACCTGTTGTGTTTTTGGAAGGTCAAAGACAGCAAGCGGCAGAGAAAGTTAGAGAAATTAATTTTTTAGCTTGGTTTTAATAAAATTTAAAAAAACTAAAACTTCCAGCGATAACTTTGCAGAAAGCCAAGACGGCAAATAAGGGAAAATCCTAACTAAAATGAAAACGGCAACGAAGAAGTAATAAGTGAGGTAGAGGAGAATGATGCATATTACAGTATTAAAGGACAATATGTTTAGTTCTATATTACAGCAACGATAAAAAGTTATGAGTAGAAATGACCCCGAATAATTTTATTTGAGCTTACTCTTGCTACATGTGAGAGGAGCAAAATATTTTTAATGTCTACCAGCTGTATGTTAAATAATACATTTAAAGAGGTTTGCAGAGCAAGAAATATACTTGCTGCGCTGATACTGAGTGAGATAATGGCCTCACTGAAGCTGCAGAAAACCGAAAATTGCTTGACATTGAAAGTATTGTTCGACAAAACTCTGTAGACTATAATAAATTGGGATTGCCGCAAACAACACCAATTCAAATATCCTGTCTGAATACGGTTTGGACTTTGATCGAGCAAAATATCTTCGACATGGTGATGAAAGCCATTGATAATAAGACAGAGCCGTACCGGTTATTCAGCATTGATTGACCAGCAGGAAGTGGGAGAACATTTTTATATAACACTTAATTAAGTGTTTTAAGAGGAAATGGACAAAATGTATTATAGTAATATACATTTTGTCCATTTCCGCTAGAATTGCTGGAACTCTTCATCAAGAGTTCGAATGAAATCTGTAGAGGCAGATATAATTAGAGCTGCCAAATATATTGTTTGGGATGTGAGTCGCACCTGATGTAGTCAATAGATTACTCTGCGGGAGATTTCAGACAAATACTGTCAGTTGATCCACTTAGTAACTGAGTCATCATTATGTAAGAAATCATAAAAAAAAATTTTCTCAAGTTGACCACAAATATGAGAACTGGGGAAGAAAAAGAATTTGTGCTCATAAAACGTACCTAAACCGAACAAGAGTTATCGCACACATCTTAAAAAGTAAGAAAAAGAGATCTATTATATATAGTAAAAAAGGATACGTATAATTAAGTAAAAAGTCTAGCAAGTCAAGATCACAAGGGTTTAATTCGTTCTCAATCATGACTGGCAAACCGGAAGTTTTAAAAATACAAAAGGCTCTATTGAAGGAGCGATTAAGCAAGCTAGAAACTGAACTGAAAGGAATCGATCTTAAAGCCAACATCGAAGATGAATTTTCGTTAAATCACAAACTTTCAGTTATCATTGAAAGCAAATTAGAATACCTTCAAGTTGTCATTGAGTATTTCTCGAGAGAATGAACTCAAGCTCAAATAGAGGCTCAATCCGAAATAGTACACAAATTCGACGTAATGTATGATAAAACACAAATCAAAATCCAAACAATTTGTAGACAAGGTATTGAAGTATCTTTTAAAATAGAAGCGACTACACAGTTTCGTTTTTTAGTGGCGTTTCATTCGCTGTCGAACATGTTCAGGTACTGTACCTAGAAATGAACACACTGTCAGACATTTTTTGGTCAAAGTAATCTGCAACAGAGTGGATGTCAAAACACCATAAAGCTACAAAATAATTTTGAAGCCAGAAATACTTCCAGAATACAAAATCCACCATAGAACTAGTGAATTTGTTTTCAAAACTGAAAGAGGTTCTAGCCATAATCCAAGACGATGTCAACTATGTAATCATGTCAAATATAATCAAACACATTATATTTCATCTGATTTTCCGAGTTGTTGATACTTACTCTCGAGGAAAGAATAAAGAAAGTAACAAATGCCAGGTTATGTTTTAAATGTTTACGTCATGCTCATCTTGCCATATCAAACATCATATACTCTTTTACATGGGGAGAAACATTCACAACCTGAAACCACAGTAGCAGCTGTTGCAATGAGCAAATAAGTAAGTATGTTCACTTGCGGTCGAAAGTCAAAGAAAACTAGGTCAAGATTTACCATCATTAAGCGTAACACGGTTTGGATGGTTGGTCGGAGGCAAGCCGATTTACATAGAGTCGAGAAACCCAACACGGAACTTTGCCGGAATGTCTACTAATGCCGAGGTTGATCTTACCTATCAGGTCAAGCAATTTTAGCGAATAAAGAATTGTTAGTCTTCCTCAGTTTTGACAGTTGAGGAGAAGCAAGTGAAAAGTGATTTAATTACAACATCAATTGATCGAAATGCTAAAAGTGTGCTAACACAACAAAGTTATAATAAAGAACAACGATCGAAATCAAGAAGCAACTATTTCTGAAGATAATACAGCGAAGACGTTGGGGTTAACCTGGAATCCTAAATTCGAGCTTTGTATTTTTAGAAGACAAATCGCTTTTTTGTTCCAGGTAATTATTGAATTCAGATGCCATTCTGTGAATTTAATCAACCATTCCGTGTTCTTCTGTAAACCCGAACTACTACTCTGTTATTATTTTTTTAAAGAGTTTGAAGAGGGTAGTAAACTGATTGAGTGATAAGAGACTATAACTTCGTTTAATTTTTACTGGGCTTAGGAATCGTAATGATTTGTGAAATTTTCCAGCTTATGGGAAAGCATCCCGTTTTTATTATATCATTGAAAATGTACGTTTTGATATATTTAGCTGGTAGTTTTCAAGTTTTTTCCTGTTTAACAGATCATGTCCAGGTGATTTTAAAGGGCCAATGCTCTTAATTATTTTTTTTAAAAATTTTTTTTGCCTTTTAGATTCGGTTGGCTTTAAAGAATCTGCTCAGTCACTTCGTGATTTTTAGATTCCAATTTATTCGGGTATTCAGCATATATTCGGGCTACTTTACTCTTGAAAGGTACTAGTTGCTTGAATAATGATATTTTTGAAACTCATAATGTCTTCTTTTAGCAAGTTTAAGTTCTTTCATTTCTGATTTTTGATTAAGAGTTGCATGAGTATATATCCATAAGTTTTGCAGCATGAGACTCAAATTGTACTCCATCATTTACATGAACTACAACATGGATTCCTTAAGGGTATTTATCATTGTATAAAGTCACTGGTCGTCGTTTAAGTTTGAAAATGGGTTATCTTTGACTGCTTCCACATCAACTATTTTTGGATTAACAGTAGCAAGTATTTCTGTTGCATTTGTGTCTTTTGAAGATAATATTTAGAACTTGGTGCTCCACTTTTTTGTCGAGAAGTCATTTTTTCCTTATCTTTTTGTCTACTTCGCAGTCTCTGGATAGTTTGCAATAGTTGAGTGACCAGACTTCTGACAGTTTCTACATTGGAGAAGTGATGTTCAGTATTGTGGCTCCTCCACTACAACCCTTCTATATAAAATATGAAATATTAAAGGTTTCGTGTTTCCCCTTGGATTTCTCCACCTTAAACATAAGTTGTGGCTGTTGGTCCTGATTTATAATGTTAATTACATTTTTCACTTTAAAGCCAATATTTTTAAGTCCCTCGCTAACCTCATCAGTTCATACGGAGGACTCAATCCCTTTTATACAACTATAATTTATTTGGCACTCTTCAAAGTTTAAGTGTAAAAGGACTTATTTTTTGAATGCTTGAATCCCTGCTTCGTAAATATTCCCACGTTTAATTTGGGCTGTGAAAAATCCCCCATTTGTATCATGTTTCAATGTTGCTTCTAACTGATTCAATGATGTCTCTCTCAGATAGATAGGAAGAAGGTTCCCTTTAGTCCCATACTCATCGTCTTCGTTGTTTTCATCGTCCATCTAGAAGGCATAGAAGCGGGTTTCAGATCTTATTCCAGTAGTAAAATTCGTTACTTTTATTAAACAACTTCCTCTGTAGGCTGTGGGTTACGTTTTTTGTCAGGTTGCACATTTGACCAAATGGCAAATTTTATTAAGATAATGTTTTCTGAGGTTGATGTACTTTGGATGTTCACAGAGGTTACATTGGTACGTCCGTTAACAACCAATATGCTACATTCCTTGCCGAGTTGAACAATTGGAATAGTGATCTTGGGTCATTTTCTCACTTTCCCCAGCTTCCACCCTGCGAGCCTTTGGAACTTATTTTCCTGATCTTTATTCATAAGGCTAGATAACTAGTAATCAGACATGCGTAAAATTTCCAAAAATTCCTAAGCAAAATTTAGCAGTAATCCATAATTTGGTTATTCTGATGACAATGCAAGAGCTTTACGAATCATACTGTAACTTGTATTAGTATTAAATTTCTTTTTTATTTTAAACGCCTATACAGTTGGTAATACTGGGTCATTTAATAAATCACGACAATTTAACATTGGACATAATATTTCACTCGACTACATACTTTAGTGAAAGATTAACGACATTGAAATGTTATTTTAAAAATATTGGTATTCGGGTGATAAAAGAGGGTTTTTTATTTAAGTTTTTATTTCATGCAATATATGATTTGGATCCGAAGCATTGTAAACTAATTGACTAAAACACCGTCACTATAATAGACAAATTAAGGATGCATAATCATACTGGTTCGCTTTAATCTACCTATTGGACTGATCCAGCTATTTTGTTTTGCTGTGGATGACCTCTGCACTCTAACAGGTGGCTTAGTTTGGATAGGTGTATGATGTTTGAAAGTCAATAAATAGTTTGAAGTCGGCAAATTATTTATTTTGTTGACTAATATAATCAACATTTAATAGGCTGAATTCAAATTTTTGTGAACACTCAATTTTTACAAGAGCACTTGAGTTAATTATTTACATGGACAAGGAAAGTTAGGAAGAATACTCAATAAAAATAAAAGTGATATTAAAGTAGACGACCTTTAAGCTTGTTTCAAGATCGGGCCACAATTAGTAACGTCATCAAGATATCGCCGAGAGCCAGAGCTATAGCACTAATATTTCACAAATTATACTTAGCTCTGGCTGGTTTTTGGCAGGGTTTCAGAATTTATAAGTTGGCGTATTGGAGGCGACTAAATGTAAATAGGATCGCTGGGATGATAAAAGCTATTAAAAAAAAAATCAACATAGAAAACTATGTACAGCCAGAAAATAGACAGACTGCTCACGTTTAAGGATATGCAGTTTAGAATTAGCACGTAGAACATGGAGCTGCTTAGAAATTAAGTTTTTAATACATTATATCAGCCATAAAAAAGTTGGAAACCCGTGTAAGAGGACCCTAATTAAAATTAGCCATGTGTTAATATTTAAGAGAAGATCGAGTCATCCAAGATATGAGATCATGCTGTCAAATTCTTAAGGAATGATTAACAATTAGTCACTGTCAAGCTATAGGAGTTATTAAAGGGTTATTAAAAACTTCGGTTGCAAGTGCCGCTTATGTGACTAAAGGTAATGTAAAAATTAAACCCGACAAATTATTGGACAAAAAAAAATAAAGAAAATTTGGAACGGCAGTAAAAACGGTAATAGCAATTAAAGTACATGTCGCCTAATTCCTGAATATGGAAGATAAAAAAACAAAGGTAGCGAAAAACTTCAAAAATTATTATTTGAAGGCGAATAGATTACTGATAGCGGTGCAACGAGTCTCATTGCAACAAACACAAAACTACAGGTAGAAAATGTTGGTGAGGTAGTTCTTAAAGGTAAAGATGTTTGGAAGTGGTAAATGATTATAGCCAAGTAAAGAACGTTAGAGTTCAACATGTTTTGTTTGCGCCTGGAATTCAAGGAAATCTGTAATCGGTAAGACGATTGGTTGCTCAAGAAAGTTGATCGAAATGGCTTGATGGTAGTTTGAAGATGATGGATGAACAAAGACATTTTGGAGAGAATCTGTATAGATATGTATTTAGGAAGAGCAAATTAAACGTTTTTTCGTATGCAATTTATAGAAACCGAAGCATTATCTAGAGGCGAAATAGTCAAACGCACTACAAGTCGCAATGTGTTATTTATAAAGAAATTATTATCATTATTATATTATTATAAACTTTATTATTAATTTAAATTACTTCGTGCAAAAACCAAATTATTTCATCAAAAAACAAAAAACATGCTTCAAATTTCCAAGAACCATTACCAATCCGTCAACTTTTTATTTACAAAATCTAAATATTTTTCTACGAAACATACCACAAAATTCAATTTTTTTCAAATTTAATCTTAAAATATACCCGTATATTAAAAAATCCAAAAAAACAAAACAATGTTGCCCCTACACCGATTATAACGTTTTACGATTCGAATCGAAAAAAAAACAGCATCGCATCAAAAATTTATCTAAGACTCTGGAACGTGTACATACATATCTATAGTAATAAATTTAATCGCCACAAGGCGTATTATCTCGAGAGTAAAAATGTTTATTTTGTCATTTTCCAGGAATTGACTTATCACAAAATCACATAAATACCGTCGTCCCCTCGTTATCAAAGCCTCCGTAAATGTAGTATGTAGCCGATTTACTATTTATAATATTTGTTTTTCGAAATTGCCAACGAAAATAAGTATCCTTTTCTTCTACGACTCCTCATAATATCCTTTTATTAAATATGTATGTCTATTATCTGATCTCTTTTCGTATATTATCCAACAAATAGATTATCTCATTAAATCTGTATCAGTTTATATTATATAGATGTATGCGGGTATAACATACACACAATTTAATGTAAACCATTTTCCAGAAAAAATAAAAAACAAAAAAAAAATTCTCCCAATTTTTTTTACGTTTTGTTTTTATAACATGAAAATATGTTTACCTTTCATGGAAAACAATCGATAATTTATTTATTTATTATAAATAAAATATGAAAAACAAAATAAAAATTCATTTTCACCTTAATCTAAGATAATCCATTGTGTTTCTCCACTAAGTCTTTTTTGTTTTGACTTCATTTTCATATGAA
Organism: Tipula confusa; assembly: GCA_963556175.1. NCBI lineage: Eukaryota > Metazoa > Arthropoda > Insecta > Diptera > Tipulidae > Tipula > Tipula confusa. The sequence continues at coordinate 75,925,065 of OY744477.1, forward strand.
GGAAAAAACAAAACTAAAAAACAAATGAAAGATAGTTCAAAATAAACACAAAACGCACTCATATAATGTGAGTCGTCACGGTGAATGGGGATGGTAAGAGATTTTGGATTATTTGCCTTATTGAGGGGTGGCATAGTAAAATATGTATTTTGACGAAATAGACACTTTTATCTCATTTAAGTGTCACAGACCAATTACTATTATATCATATAATCTGTTAGATCACAAAATGAAACCAAACAATATATTGGAAGGATATATTTGGTTTTTTATCAAAAATCTATTAAAAAGTAATCGAAATGCCGCCATTGATTTGTAATTTGTAACGAGATTTAGCCTGTTCAACCCTGCATTTTTATATGCTTCACCATATAATGTGTAAAAATAGTCCAATATTTTTGCGATTAATATGGACGCAAGGACTACCTGTTTGCTAAAGTTACTTATAGTGTCACTGTTCAGTATATGAACGGAATTCTAGGTATGATGTATCATCATAATCATGTTATCATGTTATCTTACATGATATTGTTAGAGTAATATTTTTATATATAAACCAAATAATTAGTTGAATAAAACACAGTTTAAATTGGACTGGCAAACTATGCACTACTACTACTATCGCTAAATCAGTGGAGATAAAGTTAAAGAACCTGTTTGATGGTTTTATCATTATGAGCGCACTCACAATTGCATGTTTCACATGTTTGAAATCACTTTAGTTACGGTGATATTATTTTTAAAAAATTTAATGTGTGTTAATTTCTAAGTTTGGTGTCAGTTAAAGTGTATATAAATTAGATTTTTTGCGATTATATGACGTACTTGTCATAAAACGGTTAACTCAATTGGTTTGTAATTTTTAATCAATTTTTTAAACATCTAATTTGTATTAATTTTAAAGGTTTGTGTCAAATAATGTGTATATAAATTAGATTTTCGGTGATTACATGACGTATTAGTCATAAAACGGTTAATTCAATTGATTTGTAATTTTGGTTTTAATCTTAGGGAACCTATACATATTACAGTTTGGCACACTAGACTGTTGCTGATAAGAGACGTCAGAATGCAGAGCAGTTCAGAAAAATTGTGATTGGCTTGTGCTAATAATAGCCACTTGGAAACCGGACTAATTCTGTCATTACTAACTTACTTTTTCTTTCGCTACACTACAAAAAAAAAACTAATTATCGATCGCTTAGGTGTCAGTAACCGGGTCGAGTCTGGCATAACTGACATTTCTTCCACTCTTTCACGGGTGTACGATGGTTTCTGGTATTCCGGAAGTTCTTGGTTTGTCCATGGCCGTACATTCTAATAAATCAATCAATTAATCAGTTCAGTTGCATGATTAATACTGGTATTAGCCACTAAATACATCTCAAAGTATTTTGGAGGTTGATTCGAATCAACTATGTATTAACGAAAATCTTGCGAAAAAATTAAGAGTCGATAGAGAGATAGAAAAATAGGCTAGCTGGCAAAACCCCGGAAAAGGGATGCTGAACGGTACATCAGTCGTCGATAACAAGAAACGCTAGATCAAATACAAGCTCGACACGTCGCCTATCTTTGTTATCAAGCCAGTACTAGTCTTTGGCAATGAGAGGGGGACGAACAAACAAGAGTTTAACCTGTGGTCAATTGCATTGCAATGGTTGCATTGTATTGAATTTCGTTTGACAGTACTGTACATCAACCAATTTTGCTGCCGATCGTTCTTCGGATAGAACCTTTACCAGTTGCTGCCAAAAATATAAAGTAAAATTCAAAAACAGTTTGATTTAAGTGTAAATGTTCTCGAGTATTTTCAATTTCTCAGAGAACTTATTATTATATCCCGAGCATCACAACTATATAAATAATTTTGTGAAATTATTCGGCCGTGATTCAAATCAGCGTTGCACAAGTTAACTACACAGGTAAACGGTTAGTCTCGGCAATATGCTTAACTTTACGCCAAGATTGACATACCTACATTTGGTTGGGATCTCACTAAGTACCAGAGTTTCAGAGTCAAATTTAACGCTGCTGTTCACAATGTGGAATCCTTTACGTAATCACAAAAGTTTAAATTGGTCAAACGCTATTTGTCGAGTGAAGCCGAAATTTCGCCACGCTAGTTTGACATCTTCCAATCACTGATGCGAACTATGTAATAGCTGATAACCTTTTGGACTAATGGTACGATTGTTAAAGGATAATAATGTATGCATTCGTTTTAAAATATCAAAGGCAACTGCATCAAATATAAGGTTAGAACATGGTACGGCCGATGAGGTACATGCTGATGCCTGATTGAGATTGGTGGTTAAGCAAGACATCGGTCGAATTAATAACAGTGTCATTGGTAATATATCACCTGGAACTTCTCGAGGCATCGTCACACTTCACATAAACTCTATAATGAAGAGAAACGGTAATGAGATGATAGTAAACGCACTGGTTATTTTGAAAAATAGCAGCTAAAGTTCCTTGGTTAATAAACTTATCTACCGTCCATTCTGGGAACTAGAGATTGTTGAGGACTCTAAACAAAAGGTACTGTAATTCAAATCCGATCAAACCAAACATCAGTGAAATTATCATACTCGTTTCTATTTTAAATGCATTACAAATACGTTTCAAGTGCAATTCAGAGCTTCATCGGCTGTATAAGGACTTTTTGGCCGAATACAGTCAGCGTCACATTAAAAGGGATGATGATCCTAAAAACTCCATTGCATATTTTATGCCGCAATACGATGTAATAAAGGAGCAGTATACTACCACCAAACTCAGAGTGTTATTCAATTCGCAATTCAAACTATAGCAGATTGCGCGAGTCATGGAATATTTCTAGACGAGTTGAAGAATCATCCATTATGATGGACTGGGCCAAACTTCTTTAGTCAACTTCTTAAGTTATATCCGAATTGCAGCGATTCATGGCATTGAGGAGATCGTAAAGAATAACAGAGATAACCAAACTCTGAGTTATCTATTCACAAAATTTTAAAGTTCTGATGGCCATGATTCAGGAAAAGTATTTTAAGAGCATAATATTTAATACGCCTAAGAGTTCATTGTTGTATTGGATGCAACAAGCAATGCCCTCGCATGGAGAGGCAAATTATGGGAAACTTGCTTTTATAGCGGGTAACCATGTCTGCTCCGTTTGCCTTTGTTGGCATATATTTGGTTGGGCCATTTAGAGTTTATACAGTGCGGAAAAGAGACGCCAGTCTCTTTAAATGGCACAGAGCACATCAATCAAATTGTGTTGGCGAAGAATTCCGATACTAATCAAAATATGTACGCGATTACAAGGAATCATGCACCAAGATAGCCGCTAATATTTGCAATGAGATTTAACAGTCAAGTACGTAGTTATGAGATTACCAGCACTTTCGATAAATCAACAACGGATCATGTTTTAAAAAAACATAGACGAAAAAGCTTTAGAAGCCGCACGAATAGGAAGGACGAAATTATAGAATCGTATAAAAACCTTACATATTTGTACAAATGAGCGAGATGTGCAACCTTTTGATGCTGTTGCGTTATGGCTTTTAATGCCATTATAGAAACCGTAATAAATTTGCAATCAATATTAAAACTAGATCGCCCGTTAACATTTATTACCTACCATTCACATTAAACTGTAACCTAATAAATTCTATAAAATTAATCCTTTCGTTAAATTTTGTTTTTTTAACGATTTTTCTTGGCAACATAAATTAATAAAACTTATTAACAATAAAAATAATTACTTGTTGTTGGTGGTGGTGTTGTTGTTCTGTTTTTTTATTTTTCAGACCATTAATTTATGTATCGTATATACATATTTTCAACAGTTCATTAATTAATATAAGAGTATCCAAAGTATTTATTTTATGCCTCATGATTTTGCCCTATAAAATAAAATCTGGTATTCTTTGAAAGTGTGTGTGTGTGTGTGTGTAAGTGGGGGGTATGGACTAAGTTAAATATTCATTAATTTTCCAGAAAAATTTTCTTCATATACAAACATCCGTTTGTACTGTATATATGTATGTACAAAGGTTAGGATTATTTCCAACTTTATATTTAGACTTTTTGGAATAGTTCGTTGCAAAAGGATTCTTTTTTTTTGTTAAATAAATGGAGGGGGACTTAAAAATAGATTTCTTTTTGGTTTAAAAATAAAAACTTTTTTGATCATTTTATAACGAACACTGGTGCAAATCTGTAATTATGGAAAAAAGTTAAGGCTCTTAAATTGACAACAAAGAACCGTGTCGTAATCATTAAATAAACATTTTTTTATAGCTTGCAAAATGATACAAGTATATATACCAAAATTAAGGACTATCGTTTGGTCTAAATAAAAGGTTTTCCATAATGGGTACTCAATATTTAAATGCGGTATTATAGATAGATTGCCTAATGTGCTGTTAAGAGGTTGCATCGAACATCGCATAATAATCGTGCTGTAAGCGAACACATGATTTTTGAGATGTCACAAATTCAAACACACATGTCAATCGAAAACTGATATGAGATTGAAGGCCACACAATTCAAATTCAGTAAACAGTCAGGAGCCCATTTTTTAGCTCCAAATTCTATCATTTTGCTCAATTTAGTTTCTACTTTCCTACAGTTAAAGTGCGAGTCATTGGGTAGAGGAATCAAGCAGGCAAAAAATTCAGTTAGCCTATCTAATATTTAATGCTCCAAATAAAATCGTTATTCTGCTGGGACCAAATATTTATTTTGAAGTAGAGCAGGCATGAAAAATCTTCAATAGGAATAGACTTGTTGCACAATCTAACCACCAATAGTATTCGTTAAAAATGACGTTTGTTTCTCTTCTGCAGTTTTTTCATAAAGATGGTTTATAATTAATAAAGCAAGACAGAGAGATAATGATAGTTGTGAAAGAGGTACAAATACAAAACATTTTCGATTACAAATAAAACGAAACAAGAAAGCAATACGGTTCTACAGTTTCTTAATGAAGAAACTGCAAAACGATTTTGCTTTCATCTTTCGTTTAATTTTTGTAATCGAAAGTGTATTTTATTTTTACCTCTTTCACACCTATCATTACTTTGGTCTTGCCATGAATACTTTTTGTAAAAAAAAATTCCGATTTATAGACGATGACATGTTTCAGAACATTTGCAATTGTTCGGAGATATATGCAACTTACCGAAAAAAATGGAGAAGATTACAATTAACGGTTTGCTTTTTTATTTATTTTGTGCGGCTATATATAAACTTATATTTCATTTAAGAACTACGTGTCTTTATTGGCGTTTTGCTTATTAGTGGATACACCGGGCAAAGAAGTTATATGGCCATGTGGAGCAATGAAAGTGATTTCCGCAATATTATTGAGTCGAAATATGATTGATCTACAAAATATGATTAAATAAAAAATTCATTAAATAAAAAATATTGAAGCATTTCCATCCCAACAGCATTTACAGTTCGACGAAAACATGATCGGAAAGCACGGATGTAAACAATTTATAAATGGCAAATTGATGCGATTTAAATATAAGGTTTGGAGTTTATGTGCTTCAAGCCAGTACACGATAAACTTCGAAGTATACAAAGACAAGAATCCACAGTCAGACTCAGCAGCAACTAAATGAGGAACGATTTTGCAAATGTGCTGCTTTCTCTTATGAACATGATTATTGCAAAACCATTCTACTATTGTCATTTTCATTCTACTTTGACAATTTATTAAAAATCTTTCAATCTTTAAAAAATCGTGTATATAGTGGAACCGGTATAATTCATAAGAAAAAAATTCCAAAAACATCGAACGTTCCCTCATATAACAATAGTGTTAAAAAGTAACGCGAGTACTATGAATTCATAAAAATATAGCTTATTGATGCTTGTGTGCAAAATGCATGACAATTTTACTGGCGTGCTAAACCGAAAATGTTGAAGCTACAATTTAAACGTGAAATTGCAATTTATTAATGCAAACATTTTGGTAAAACCTGTAAAAATCTTAATTCTATGAAGGAACATACATATATCTATACCCTATTGTCTCTTGCGTTGCCATATGACAAGGATTGTCAGAGGATAAAGATACCACCTAAATTATTTTTAAATAATTTGAAAAGCTATAATATGTCGGTATTTATAAATTTGAGGTCTATAGTCATGTAATTCAAAACATAATTATATAAATGAAAGAGCTTTTTTTGTTATGTTGAGTGCTTTTGATTGAGGTACCTTCAGTATTATTTCCTAGTTTTGACGAATTTGGCAGAGCTTTATAGCTGTAACTATACTGATGTTGAGAGCTTTTGCTTACGGTATCTCTACTTTATTTTGTAGATTTGACACCTAAAAGCTGCTAATATTCATAGATATGCGGGCTATAATCTTGTTGAAAAAAATGATAGAGCTTTTTGACGCAGTTATTATACTGATGTTGAGAGTTTTTTTTAATAATATATCTTTACTGATATTTGGTAGATTTGAAATTTGTCAATATTCGTATATTGACTTGGGCTTATAAGGTCATGGTGAAATAAAAAAAAAAAGATTCCAAGTCCTTTCATAAAATGAAGACATTCGGTGTAAAAGAGTTACTTGATCTGATTATGAAATTAGAATCATAATATTGGGAAGAACATCAAAGAACTTGTTACCGATGGCAGTTGTATTAATAAGATCTAATATTATGTATATGAATGTGATAGTGTGAATTCAAACGAACGTAAAGTAGCTAACTAACTATAAATATAAGAAAACTTCTACCACTGAGAAATCCCAGTTACTATAGAAGAGGAATGGCCACTAAAATGACGAAATATTGCGATTGGAAAATCTGGCGCACGAATGTGAAATGCATGGGTTAATTACATGTTGCTAAATAGATTGAACGATGAAATGAGATAACACAGGGCCATCCATTTGGTAGATTTTTAAATCATCGTTACGAAGCATTGAAGCGTTAACAAATTATGCTTGCATTTTTTACAGCAAACCTCATTCGTTATCCAAATGTTTCAAGTTCAGAGTTTATGGTACGGCTGGTCGTAGGAATTTTGTTAAAGAGCAAAATATTTGTTTCAATTATTTGAGGCCATTCGATTACCAACTGTTTTTCTCGAATAAAGTGTAATATCTGTGGTAGATATCATAATACTCTGCTTCATTTACCAAATAATATAAACACTAAAGCCAAGTCAACTTCAATGGAAGCAAATCACCAAGACTCAATTAGTCAATCACAGAAGGTAATCGCTAACAACCATATCAGTGTACGGAAATTGGCTAACCGGAAGTAGGAATTTTTTAATTTTTTTTGTTAATTTTTTTATTTAACATTTTTGCACTTAACAGTTTTAACAGCCAAAATTAACTAACCTATGTATTTAGTTTTAGCCGGAGAATCCGAATCTGCAAAAAAAATAGGGGTTCCTATTTTAATTTCAAAATGTATATACGTACGAGAATAACGTACCTGAATCAATCAATAAAAACTTACTCAAGCCGACGGTCACGCTCACACGAGTCTTTCAAAATATTTGTGTTGATTACGCTGGTCCAGTAGCTAAAAGTTCCAAGAAGGAAAGATGAGCAAAACTTACGAAGTCATACATTTATATATTTATGTGGATAGGCAAAAAAGGCATCCACTTTGAATTAGTTTCTTGATCTGACAACCAGTGTATTCCTGTCAACGTTGAGTCAATTTACTACCCGAAGGGGATACCAATTAATAGCGATAGTGACTCTTATTTTATAGAAATCCGACGGAAATTTGATCAATTTCACAATGTTCTAATCTCCAAAGAGTGGAATTGAAAAATATACTAAATATTTATTCAATATACTTGTTGAAAAATATACTAAACGGCATGTCATATCTCCCTCAGCACCACACTTTTGGGGTTATGGGAAGCAGGGTAGAAGAGTGAAAGGAGATTTAGCCCTTACATTTAAGGAAAACACCACTCGACTATGTCAAATTGAAGAAATATAGAATTCTCGGCCTCTTACTCGATTAGCGATAATCGAAATGATTATCTAAAACGTTCAATATGAAACGGTTTTTAGAGATCTACCAAAGTTCCACTATAGACACACAGTTTATAAAAATCTTCGAAATCTATGAAAAAAAGAAAATATCAGTCAGAATATAACACGTAAGTCCTGGAACCAAATCTGTATATTCTGGTTACAGAAACTTACCTGTCACCAAATTTATATAGATACCCATTTTTGTAGGGTAGGTAACTATGATTTAACAAATTTTTTACAGATTCTCTAGTCTACAATATCGGTGTATTTTGTAACGGCCGGCTATATTGTCACGGTCGCGGATTCGCCATCCACTTATCTGTATATTACATATCGAAAGGTCATTCTGGTTTCAGGGTAGCCGAAGAGCCGGAAATATCGAGCAGATATTTGGAATAATCCAAATCACCGTAGTATTTAAGCAGATGACAGTGAGGTTTCCAAAGTCATAATCTAAGGGTATTGCCATTAGTGTCTTCATCGAGGTTGCGGTTCAAGGCGTTTTTATGAACTGCAGAGATCCTTTCTATACGATGTATTCACTCTGACTATGCAGAGACTAAAATGAAACCGTTTTCTTGGGGTTGATTGCATTAACTGTCCTTAAAAAAGGAGATCGCTCAAAATGGGAAAATTATCGAAGCACAACTCTCCTTTGCACAAAACACTGTCGTATATAATAGTGGAAAAAATCACTCGTGTTCTTTGGCGAAGAAAATTATTGATTACTCGATCCATTAGGTTAGTTTAAGGTTCAAAGCTCAAATTCCTGATGTCATTCATTAAGTAAAAGTACGCCAGTATAGAACTCTAAGAGGAGTGCTGCAATTTGGCAGGCATGGAGGTCGGTGTCTGCAACTATGGGTCTTCGGAAATGAGAAAAACTCGACTTATTGTCTAGAATAATACAAAGAGGAAGATTGTAATCGATTAAATGTCTATAATCATCTTAAATATATTAGACAATGATGAGTGGTTTAGGCTACTTTTCGATGTTTGTTCTTTTTGAAGAAACTGCAAGTTTATTATGTACAGCACATTTAATATTTAATTGAATTTTCTTACAAATTCTAATACAAAGTGGTATTGTCTAGGTTTCAAGAGATTTCAATCATCATAATCGAATATGTATTACATCCTTACGAATTAGAATCATTTCAATGAAATTAGAAATTTGTGATCAATGTTCTTGAAAATATGAAAGTAATAGATTTTGAGAGTAACACTTTTATTTATGGGTTCATACCTAAGATTGGATGCTCCCTATTCGAAAACTCTGTACAATATGCATACGTGGGTGATACTTAAAAAAATATCTTAGCCTTAACAAAATCAACAACATAAATCATTTTAATGTTGTTTCAAAATATTAAAAATAAAAACGGAAATTGTATCGCTGTTGTTGGTGTTTTCAAATTCCTTTAAGCACGATGAAACTGATATAAAACGTAACATAAGGACATTCGTTCTTAAAAAATAAAAAAAGGAATACAATAAAAATTATGACCATTAAAAATAATCCGTAATCCTATTAAAATATGTATGAGTATATATATATATATATATATATATATATATATATATATATATATATATATATATATATATATATATATATATATATATATATATATGTTGTAACCTAAAATTAAAATTTCAACCGAGAGAAGGACATTTTATTTTCAAATATTTATATTAAAGTGCGTACAGTGGTAGAAATATTTATGCAGTAAACATAAAGTTTGTTGGCACGCGATCCAAAATAATTTGTGACATGTCACGATATAACTTTCCGGTTTTAAGTTGATATGTAACTTGTAGATATATATGTGTTGAATGATTACATATGTTGTCTTAAGAACATTTTTAATATTTAATTGTCGTGGAATGGAAGTTTTTTTTACTAAAACTATTTTGTTAACATAATATTAATTCTACAAGGAATAGTATAAGTTTTTGAAAATTTAAAGCTGCAAATATTTTCTCCCAAAGAGAACTCTAACTTAAAAATTGTCACGAGTATTATTTCTGAAGTTAGAAATAATTTTGTTTTAGTAGATAACGCACAACCAATATGCACAGCCAATATGTCATGTAGAACCGTATCTAAATGTTACAATATCAATAAAATGTGGGAAAATATTTCTATTTCGTTAAAAACAAAAGACTATCTTGCATGAAGATAGGAGGAAAAGAAGATAGGAAGATAGGAAAGAATTATTATAAATATTGAAGTTTAATGTTGATTGGAACCTTATTTTAAAAATCCAGTCTGTCAACTCTTTACTTTTAAAAGTTTGCATGATTTATCGAAATATAAAGACTCCTTCTTACGATGTACTGCTTTTGAGGTATGGTTTAAATTGATGTACTGCTTTTGAGGTATGGTTTTTTGGAGATCTCGTCTGCCAAAATTTGTTGTTCAATCATAATTTACCACTACAATTGACCCAAACTTTTTTTTACAAAGTCCAAATTTTTTTTAATTTTAAATGAGAGTAACTTTTAAATACTGAACATTGAGGAATTTCATTAAAGAATTTTAAGGTGATGTAATAAATACAATTAAATGAGCACAACATTAGAAAAAAAAAGTTACAGCGAGTAATTGCAAAAAAATACAATTCAACTTAAAATGTTTTAACTGCAGTAAATATTAATGAACCAAGAGGTTTAAGATTGGCATCAATAACCCAGTTTACTGTAGAAGATTTTAATCGGTGTTTTATGATAGCTGTAGTAAAATCACTAATATGAACAAAGACCATTAATACATGCTTCATCAAATTCCCAGCATATTTAATAAGCTATTGTTCAATTTTCAGTTTATGTGAACAGTTTCAGCCCATATACAGGACACGCTCTTATCTTTCATGTACCGAACAGCCCAGGTCATCTAAGGTTATAAACATACATCTTATTACATAATCTCAATTACAGCTAGGCGCAATTTGTCTATTTATGTGTCTTTTGGTTTCCTTCTATGGATATAAGTAAGGCGGTAACTGATCATATTTGAGCAAACAAAAAATAGAACAGTACGGTTTTTTATTTTTGTTACTACGATAGATTTAGATCCACATAAAACCAAAGGGAGTACTTAAAGATAGAAAGATAGAAAAATAGAAAGATAGAAAGATAGAAAGATAGAAAGATAGAAAGATAGAAAGATGGAAAGATAGAAAGATAGAAAGATAGAAAGATAGAAAGATAGAAAGATAGAAAGATAGAAAGATAAAAAAATAGAAAGATAGAAAGATAGAAAGATAGAAAGATAGAAAGATAGAAAGATAGAAAGATAGAAAGGTAGAAAGATAGAAAGATAGAAAGATAGAAAGATAGAAAGATAGAAAGATAGAAAGATAGAAAGATAGAAAGATAGAAAGATAGAAAGATAGAAAGATAGAAAGATAGAAAGATAGAAAGATAGAAAGATAGAAAGATAGAAAGATAGAAAGATAGAAAGATAGAAAGATAGAAAGATAGAAAGATAGAAAGATAGAAAGATAGAAAGATAGAAAGATAGAAAGATAGAAAGATAGAAAGATAGAAAGATAGAAAGATAGAAAGATAGAAAGATAGAAAGATAGAAAGATAGAAAGATAGAAAGATAGAAAGATAGAAAGATAGAAAGATAGAAAGATAGAAAGATAGAAAGATAGAAAGATAGAAAGATAGAAAGATAGAAAGATAGAAAGATAGAAAGATAGAAAGATAGAAAGATAGAAAGATAGAAAGATAGAAAGATAGAAAGATAGAAAGATAGAAAGATAGAAAGATAGAAAGATAGAAAGATAGAAAGATAGAAAGATAGAAAGATAGAAAGATAGAAAGATAGAAAGATAGAAAGATAGAAAGATAGAAAGATAGAAAGATAGAAAGATAGAAAAATAGAAAGATAGAAAGATAGAAAGATAGAAAGATAGAAAGATAGAAAGATAGAAAGATAGCAAGATAGAAAGATAGAAAAATAGAAAGATAGAAAGATAGAAAGATAGAAAAACAGAAAAACAGAAAGATAGAAAGATAGAAAGATAGAAAGATAGAAAGATAGAAAGATAGAAAGATAGAAAGATAGAAAGATAGAAAGATAGAAAGATAGAAAGATAGAAAGATAGAAAGATAGAAAGATAGAAAGATAGAAAGATAGAAAGATAGAAAGATAGAAAGATAGAAAGATAGAAAGATAGAAAGATAGAAAGATAGAAAGATAGACAGATAGAAAGATAGAAAGATAGAAAGATAGAAAGATAGAAAGATAGAAAGATAGAAAGATAGAAAGATAGAAAGATAGAAAGATAGAAAGATAGAAAGATAGAAAGATAGAAAGATAGAAAGATAGAAAGATAGAAAGATAGAAAGATAGAAAGATAGAAAGATAGAAAGATAGAAAGATAGAAAGATAGAAAGATAGAAAGATAGAAAGATAGAAAGATAGAAAGATAGAAAGATAGAAAGATAGAAAGATAGAAAGATAGAAAGATAGAAAGATAGAAAGATAGAAAGATAGAAAGATAGAAAGATAGAAAGATAGAAAGATAGAAAGATAGAAAGATAGAAAGATAGAAAGATAGAAAGATAAAAAGATAGAAAGATAGAAAGATAGAAAGATAGAAAGATAGAAAGATAGAAAGATAGAAATATAGAAAGATAGAAAGATAGACAGATAGACAGATAGAAAGATAGAAAGATAGAAAGATAGAAAGATAGAAAGATAGAAAGATAGAAAGATAGAAAGATAGAAAGATAGAAAGATAGAAAGATAGAAAGATAGAAAGATAGAAAGATAGAAAGATAGAAAGATAGAAAGATAGAAAGATAGAAAGATAGAAAGATAGAAAGATAGAAAGATAGAAAGATAGAAAGATAGAAAGATAGAAAGATAGAAAGATAGAAAGATAGAAAGATAGAAAGATAGAAAGATAGAAAGATAGAAAGATAGAAAGATAGAAAGATAGAAAGATAGAAAGATAAAAAGATAGAAAGATAGAAAGATAGAAAGATAGAAAGATAGAAAGATAGAAAGATAGAAAGATAGAAAGATAGAAAGATAGAAAGATAGAAAGATAGAAAGATAGAAAGATAGAAAGATAGAAAGATAGAAAGATAGAAAGATAGAAAGATAGAAAGATAGAAAGATAGAAAGATAGAAAGATAGAAAGATAGAAAGATAGAAAGATAGAAAGATAGAAAGATAGAAAGATAGAAAGATAGAAAGATAGAAAGATAGAAAGATAGAAAGATAGAAAGATAGAAAGATAGAAAGATAGAAAGATAGAAAGATAGAAAGATAGAAAGATAGAAAGATAGAAAGATAGAAAGATAGAAAGATAGAAAGATAGAAAGATAGAAAGATAGAAAGATAGAAAGATAGAAAGATAGAAAGATAGAAAGATAGAAAGATAGAAAGATAGAAAGATAGAAAGATAGAAAGATAGAAAGATAGAAAGATAGAAAGATAGAAAGATAGAAAGATAGAAAGATAGAAAGATAGAAAGATAGAAAGATAGAAAGATAGAAAGATAGAAAGATAGAAAGATAGAAAGATAGAAAGATAGAAAGATAGAAAGATAGAAAGATAGAAAGATAGAAAGATAGAAAGATAGAAAGATAGAAAGATAGAAAGATAGAAAGATAGAAAGATAGAAAGATAGAAAGATAGAAAGATAGAAAGATAGAAAGATAGAAAGATAGAAAGATAGAAAGATAGAAAGATAGAAAGATAGAAAGATAGAAAGATAGAAAGATAGAAAGATAGAAAGATAGAAAGATAGAAAGATAGAAAGATAGAAAGATAGAAAGATAGAAAGATAGAAAGATAGAAAGATAGAAAGATAGAAAGATAGAAAGATAGAAAGATAGAAAGATAGAAAGATAGAAAGATAGAAAGATAGAAAGATAGAAAGATAGAAAGATAGAAAGATAGAAAGATAGAAAGATAGAAAGATAGAAAGATAGAAAGATAGAAAGATAGAAAGATAGAAAGATAGAAAGATAGAAAGATAGAAAGATAGAAAGATAGAAAGATAGAAAGATAGAAAGATAGAAAGATAGAAAGATAGAACGATAGAACGATAGAACGATAGAAAGATAGAAAGATAGAAAGATGGAAAGATAGAAAGATGGAAAGATAGAATGATAAAAAGACAAGAAGATACGATTGACCTTAAAAATTTCCTTTGATATTATAGTGTTAGATTTCAAAACTAAAAGATTAAAATTCGATTTCCCAGCTTAAACCCAAATCGATACACAACGAAACATAATATAGTTCCACTGCTGTACCAAAATCAATAGATATGTTATATGAAACCAAATCGTGAACAAAGCAAATTCATATACTTCATGTGCTGTTAAATCAAAAAGCCAAAAGCACAGAAAAGTTAATTTTTGTTGAAAATAGATTTTTGAAAGTAGTTTTTGGATTCTTATATGATTTGCTGAAACTCTATCTATGCATCTTATATATTTGAACGTTTCTACGAGTATTTGAAACCCTAAAACATATGTTGTTGTTTTCGATATTTAATTTAAATTATTAAACGAAAAAATGTAATATATATGTTGAAATATATTTCTTAGAAGAATCTTTTATTTTTATTTTCAGATTTTTTGATTACAACAAAAAAACATAAGAAAAGATTCCTGTTTCGTAAATATCTCAATTACTCAGATGCGGTTATAAGAATATAATATTTTAAATGAATGTTAAATGAACTATATAGTACAGGGTTTTTTCACCAGAGTATTTGGTTAGTTAAATTTAGCTTTTGCAGTTTAATAAACCGGTATTGAAGGATTTGGTAAACAAACTTTAAACCTAACGGAAAACCCTATATATATATATATGTATATATATATATATATATATATATATATATATATATATATATATATATATTTAAAAATTTATTTAAGGATTCTTATTGAGTTATCCTTAAATTAAATTATGTTGAAAATATTTATGGTTGATCGTTAAAATTTGTTTTTACCGGTTATGATCTTAATCAAATTCATAAGATGGAAACATCTTTTAGAATATTAAAATGTTAGATTAGAAATTTATATTCGAAGGTATGTAGACAAACTTATGGCAATAAAGGGCACGCGACATCATGTGGAAAGCACATTCTTATGTCAAAACTATATTAAAAAGGATATTTTCTGTTTTCTTGGGTGGTAATTTTCCTTTCAAGGATTTATTCATCCAGGGCAATGTAACAACAAAAAAAGTGTTTCTAATCCAGTTAGTCGAGACACTCGTTACTCGATAAATTATATGATGTTTAGTGAAATATATTACAAAATTGTATGATTTAAGTTAACTAAACCGGGCAATTTAAGTTTAAATAACAAAAAGATACATAATAATTTAACAATTCAAAATATGAAATTAAGAATAGAGCAATGAGGAAAATACTTTAAATGCAGAATATATCAGAGATAAAATTATCATACCCAAAAATACCGCGGGCATGACGAAGGTTCATACAACCTACGAAGTAACGCATTTTATGCAGAAGTCGGACAAACAATTGACATATGCTTAATATCTATATTTTAATCTCAGAAAAAACAAGAATCGGCCATTAATTAAAGAGAATATTAAACACCATAAAGAACTTAACTGACTCCAAAATCAAGAAAGAACAACAATCGTTTATCGGTATCACTAACACAATCAAGCGGCAAACTCGTTTTAGTGCTACTAAATCCATTGCAGTTACAACAAGAGCTAAATAAAAATTCAGCAGCACATTCCAAATGATATGAAGGTGCCTCAGAGTAAAGATTTCATATGTGAAGGAAGTTAATGACATCCAGACAGAGTTCCAGAATTAAAATTATTGATAGTTAACCTGGCGAGAGATCGATATTTGGCAACAATAGTGATATCCGAGTTGTTTCTTTTTTCACACAAAAACGGAAATCTCTTATGTAAACCACCACAACCTATACATATTCTGGGATCGAATGAAGGTCAATGTGAAATTAATATATTAAAGCATTTATGTATATGATGAATTACCATCATATACATAAATGCTCACCTCCCAACATGTTTGAGTTAGGAGAAGGCTCGAGGAGTTACCTTTTTGCAAAATTCATATATACCTTCCCTTAAAATATCGAACATGTCGGTAAATACATCATTACCAGAATTTACCATCACAGTGTTACAAACCAACCTACCGTATAGAGGTTAGGACACTAAATCTTTATTGTATCTTTATTGAAAGAAAATTAAGAAAACTACAAGACAGGATGAGAAAGCAAAGACAAAACTTGAAAATACAGTTAGTCAGGGGAGACTAATAAACTTACCCTAAGAATCATTTTGAATACTAGAATTGGAGGAACTCCTGAGTGACTTATAACGCCAAATAAAAATGTCAAAATCCCAGAACAGGAAACGATGGATTTCCTAGCACAAAAAAGATACTTATCAGACAAAAATTTATCCAGAGAGAGGCGTTTAAAATGGAACTAACAAACAATTCGAAAACTAGAGATTATTTATAGAAAAACAGTCGAAAAACGCAATGATTAGTACCACGGGAGAACCAATGTTACTTTAGTTTCAATTTGGTGAAACTTTTTAAGGTAACTTTTTTTGTAACAGAAAAATTTATTTAAGAGTATTCTTTATACAGGAACTACACTCTTTTGTAAATCAAATTATATTTTTAGTGGTATTCAGTGCTCAAAAACTTGCGACGTCACTGATCGAATTTCGAAATATTGATTTCTCATCGAATCTGAACCAAAAAGCAACCGAGCACTAAGAAAATCATGTACGGAATGTCTATTATGTTTAATTTTAGAATTCTATAGAAAAAAACGTTCTTCCCACCTCGGTTAATATTACCTGGATATAACCATATATACCCGAACAATTTGCTACGTAAATAACAAATAGCATGTGAATAATACATATTGTGATACGTGAAACGTGATAAATCATTGCGTTTAGTATTAACGAAATAAGTATACGGAAAATTCATTACTAAATATTTTGTTTTCGTATATAAATGTGTCTGTGTGTTTATATTTACACTTGTACATTTCCTTCGTATTGTAACTAATTTTTCATTAGTACCGTGTAAATATTTAGCTTATTTATTTATTTATTTTATTTAATGTTCGCTTATTATATTTGTATTATGATGTAGCTATATGTACGTTGGAAATTTTTTTGAGAAACGACAAATTCGCCTATAAAGAAAATATTTGATGACATTAGACAGAAACTTTCCGCTTTATGGAAAAGTCGAAACGAACGACAAAAATTTGTTACATTGTAATAAAAAAAATATACTTTGTGTTACTCTTTTCTTCGATTCTAAATTGTAAATATTTTTATTTGTTGTGCTTACGTTGGTAAACATGGTATGTACTTCAGTTTTTGTATTTTCAATTTTTCTTTTTAAATTTATGGTGATCATTCATTCGAAAATAATCGAGATATTTGTTAAATTGTAACGTTGGATCAGGTTGTTAGGGTAACGTACATATTAATATTAGTATACTCTTGTCTTTTCAATTTTAAAAGTTTATTGCAGAATTTGTCACAATATAACTATATCAATAAGGGGGTTGATTACTATAGTGCTATTGAAATTGATTGGTGTATAGAGAAGTTACTTACGGCATATAGAGTAGTTATCTTTTATGGTTACTACAAAGACCAGATGTGTTTTTAGTCTTTAGCTACTTCACCATGAAAGTACACCACTTGAAATCCTTTGATTTTGAAGAGAGTTTTTTTGACAAAATCGAAAAGCTGAAGGAGGTTTGTACAAGTTGTCAAAGCACAAATGCCAAAATAATAACAATACAAGGTGCAGATAAAAAACAACCATATTTGTTAATATACCAACGAGGGGAAGAAAGGTAGAACTAATATATTACTGAGTAGCGAACCATATTTAACGGTGGTCCACCAGGCTCACCTATTTCGAGTCGCCATACAAAATAATAATAAAAGAACAATGGCAGATCCGCAGGCTTTGACGACCTCGACCAAAACAACAAGCGAAGAAAGCATACCCAATTCGAATGAAAAATCTGTACCGTAAAATTAACGATGTCAAGGTATAACCAACAATGGATCAAAAGCGAGAATGAAAATACCACAAGGTGCTACGGAAGGGAAACATTTTACTGAACAATCCTCCAACTAACACCAAGAATTGGGGAAAATCAAATTAAACAAATGAACATGTTTATTCGGCTTCCGCCTATTCAAATCTCAAACTTTTGGCCTGAGCAACCACCAAAAACTAACAACAACATAACTTTAACAAAAAAAAAAGGCAATCAATCTGACGAGTATTCGTAACAACAACAAGTATCTGTGTTAACTGCAGAAGTAGGCATAAGATCAATAAATACGCCATATTTAACCAGCTAAATTCCAGTAAAAACTCACAAATTGTGATGCTACATAAGCTATAGAAACTAGAAACTAATGTACTAGATGTAACAGGAGCTGCAACATGAGGCTGCACAACAAAAACAAAAAGACAGGGGGTCATCAAGTAACATCCGGCAACAGGACAAACAAGTCTGAGTGAAACAGAAGCTTTCCTCTAGGAAAGGAAACACACTGAAAAAGAGAAACGGTCAAGTCATTTTAATGGATTAACAAGTCTGGGCCAGTCGAAAGATACAAGATACAACGCCCGATTAAAAATAGATATAGGCAGGCAGGTAAAATCCAAATGGAGAGCGGCGGCATGATTACTACAGGTTGAAAAACAGTCCCTGAAAGATAAAACAATTGCTAATCGTTACCACGACTTCATATAGACGAGTATCAATGTCTAGGGCACGTGCAACTAGTAAACACTAAAATGACCTAAAATAACATCTGGATTATATCTCAATGACATCATGGTGACTGGATCAAAGGTCTAAAGCGAACTAACTGAAATCCTTTTCAGATGGCGAAAACATAAATTTGCTCTAACTGCAGATGTTAAAAAATTATCTCTCCAAATTTAAGTAGACGATCTTGTGACCGGTGGATCCACTATTGAAGTTGTGATAACTATTCAACAATAGATGGAGAAATTTACAAAAAATTAAGGGTATCCACTACACAAGTGCACAGCAAGTTTAGTAAAAATCTAAGAAAACGAGCCTGATCATTATAAGGGCAAAGAGACAGATTCATTTGCAAATCAACGATATTATAGCCCGAAATCTGATAAGTTTAAATTTCATAGGACGAGACTAACTCTCTAATGGAGAACCTACAAAATATCTATTGTTATCCGATTCTTTAAAGTTGTTTAATCCTATCGGTTAGTTATAACCAATAACGGCGATAAGGAAACATGACGAATAAGAAAGCCCCTAACTAGGCGAATTAGGCAAAACAAGGGTACCAAAATGGACTAATACCTTGCAGCAGCCAAAAGTGGAGTTACATAGATTTGCAGATGCATCGCATCAAGCCTTTGCTTGCAAATAACAAATAGCTTATTGATAACAAAGATCATGATGGTCCAATCAAAAATACCCAACAATTCCAAAGTAAGTGTTAAAGGTAGCAGTTCTTATCCAAGTTTCTAGTGTATGTAAAAGGCATCATCAACTATAACAACGTATAAATGTTTGTTTTGGAATCTCTTTACCTATTCTAATACAAAATTTAACAAAATTTAAAATATTCAACATAGAACAACAAATAAGGTGGTTTAAGCAAAGCAATAACTTTAAACAAAAATCCAAACTGATGGCATTAAATTCTTTTGTTGACAGTAACGGCTTACTACGGCTCTGCGTGGACGTTGAAGCAACTCCAAAAAAGCCTTGGCTTAAAAAGAATCCGTCGTCCTTCCAAAAGAGAGTGATAAGCAGGAGAATAAATGAAGCCATACAACACTTCATGATAGAATACAATCAACACTAGCAAGTGTTCAAAATAAACTCTGGATTATTAATGGCTGAAATCGAACACGAGAAGTTATAAATAAATGAGTTACATGTTACAAATCTTCAACCGCAACTAATAGAAAACCTATTAGGTGTTGACTATGCCGGACCTTTTCAACTAAAGAACAGGTTAGGAAGAGGTCGTACCACTTATGAAGGGTGCATTGCGGTATGAAAATGGATAGTTACTAATGCCGCATACATATAAAACTAGTCAGCAGTTTGAAACACACACACACACACACACACATACACACACTCGTGAGGAGTTGGAGATCTCCCATCGAGCGCGTCCTCAGGTGGCGGATAGAGGAATTCTCTAAACGGCTTGCCGACGGGTAAGTGGGAAATAAAATACCACTCGCGGACCAAAACTACCATGAAACGTCAGTTCATCAGGAGATGCGACTTCAAACATCGTCTGCTCCTCATGTTAGAGGCGGCTGAAAAAACCTAGTAGTAGGTATAAAATACTGGTCTTACCTTTTTTCTTTTCAAGATGTAAACGAAAATCGCGCGGTCCCTAGAAAAAAGGAACTTCAAAACATAAAAATAAGAGACCAGCATCTTCACCGCCGCGATTTTAATGCAACAAATGAGCCAAAAAGGGGAAGGTGAAAGATAATTGCAAAAGGGTCAGAGCCCTAATTATAATATTAGAACGCGAATCAAGCATCAGTGTTTAAATCTGGTTTCCATAAACTAGGGGAGCAAATCTATATGCGCTCTCAGCAATTGAATCGCACGATGAGAAAGCCAAGCAGGTAATAAGGAAAAATATTTCTCCCCAAACCTCTCCTTGGCACAAACTAGTAGCAAAACCTGCACGAAAGAGTGGGCCTAACAGTGAGATCTAAAAACATAATTCTAAGGCACTCGAACCTGGGATAAGCATGGAGACTGGTAAAACCGAGACAAACGCAAACTAAAACCACCTCGTAGAAGACCAGGAGACAGAATGGTTGGACCCGTGTGATAAGAAAACCTAAAAGAAAAAAAAGCCACAGTGGAAAAATATACGACTACGATCTGAAGCGATTATGATAACAACCATAGGAGATATACCATAAACCGACATGTTAAAGAAAATCAAATCGGAACCCGAACTTAGAGAAATCGGAGAAAGCGTCAGTAAAATAAGAAAGACTGCAAAGGGTGACTTACTCCGTACTCTGCAAGGAAACCCAAACAGCCGAGCTAATAACCAGAAGGAAAAACTCGAGGAGTTTTTTCAAGATTCCACACGCATTAAAAGCACTGTTCGAGGAAAAAGTACCATACGATTGGTGTAGTAACAGATGAGAACATCGAGCGTTTGCATACGACAAGGAAAAGAACCTAGACGGCATCCATAAGCGTACCAGCGAGGGATGCTAATGTGATCCTAGAGAAAACTCACGTTCACGTTGGATGGGTCAGTTGCAGATTGCGAGGTAACATCACACCTACCAGGAGTTATCGAGGCTTTAACTTTGGTCATGTTGCAAGGCACTGCAGGAGTGAAGATGATAGAACTGGAGAATGTTTCCAATGCGGAGCAAAAGGTCATAAAGCCAAAGGATGTAAAGCACCGCCAAAATGCGTAAAGTGCAACTCTGAAAGCGGAAATCAACATGCTTCAGGCAGTTATAAATGCCAAGTTTACAAAAACGTGATTAAACCACTTATAAACCAACATGTTTAAGTGCATACAATTCACTCTAAATCACTGTGAAGGAGCTCAAAGTATGCTTGAGCAAACCGCGAGGGAAGAAGGTGCCGACATTTTGCTGATTAGTGCACCCTATAGAATTCCTATAGATGATGTAAGATAGTCTACAGATGTATGGGAAAAGGCGGCCATTCGAACAAAAAGCTGCGAATCCACAAGGTGGTTTTGCGTATGAAAACGTTAATGGAGTGCATTTTTGTAGCTGCTACGCTCAACCTAGCATAAACCTGGTCGAGTTTGAAGACTTACTGGATCGGCTGCTAGATGAAGCTAGAGGGAAATTACCCATTATAATTACCGGTGATCATGGATAGTGGAATGGGGCAATACAAAGACGACTCAGAGGGACACGACTATATACTGGAAACTATTGCCAATCTTAATCTAGTGAGGCTTAATCACGGTACCACCAACACGTTTGGCAACAGTGGAGGTAGTTCTATTATTGATATAGTGTTCGCAAGCAGAGCACTCTCAAAACAGTTAGTGTGGAAAATGTGGAGCCTCAAACTTAGATAGCATGAATGAAAAATTTCACCCGTTACCACTCTGGAGGTGATAGAAGCAGCAAAACGGATAAAACACAATAAGAGCCCTGGGCTTGATGAGATACCAAACACTGTCCTAAAAACTGCGGTACTGGGCAAACCAGAAGTATTGAGTAAACTGTTTACAGAATGCATGGCCGAAGGAACATACCCCAAGTGATGGAAGAGGTAAAGATTAGTACTCATACCAAAAAGAGAAAGCCACCAGAACAGCCCGCATCTTACAGACCACTATGTTTGTTAGATACTCCCGGTAAGCTACTTGAGAGAATTATTTCTACTCGACTAGAGCGCCACAGGGAAGGTACTTCCGGGTTACATGACGTTCAGTATGGATTAAGGAAAAAGCGTTGCACAATTTGCTATTGCAAAGGTGTGTCACATAGCACGCAGTGCACTGGCTGGTAAAAAAAGTGGAAGGAAGGCGACAAACATTACTGTGCAGTCACTACACTTGACATTAAAAACGCGTTTAATACTGCAAATTGGGACAAAATCCTCAGGAAACTACCAAGCTTTTGCGTGCCAATCTACCTAACCCGTTTAATAGGTAACTATTTTCAAGAACGGGTGCTGATATACGACACTGATGAAGTATTCTTCGCTGTCAAGAATGATGTCAAATATCGGAGGCTCAAAATAATTAATCAGAGAGCTGCTTGCAAGTGTCTTAAAGTCTACACTGACATACGCATCCCCGATATGGGCTGACAGAAAATGCCCAGACAAGAGCTATGTCACTATCGCCTTTACTATCTGTCACTATCACTTTAAGTTATTCTTACTGTGCGGGGATAATGCAATTGCTAAAACGTTACTTTCCTCTGAAGTGCCAACATATTATACTACACATGGACACTAAGAATATTAAGCGGTCAGTTACGTGTTAATTATTGTAAGACTTGCAAAGAATAAAATTTTCTGACATTGGAACACTTCACTCGCTGATACATCGAATACTACGCAATCACAACAAACCCGCACTGTAATTGTAATCATGTTGATAACGTGCTACCCATCAAATCTAAAATATATTTGGAAAACAATTTAAAGTGAACTTATCCAACATCGTTTGCGTGCCAATATTCAATTCACATTCCATTCACACCAAATATGTATAATGCGGCGTTGATTTCAATTGAGGACATATGTTTCAATTGAGGACAATCGCTATAAAAGCAGTGGTACAATTTTGAATTGCTACGACGGATAGTGATTTGAAACGAGAAACAAGCTTAGATGTCGATGACTTTGGTACATTTGTTAATCTTTAAAAATTACTTCTGCTATGCAATGACAAGCCAAACTGGTTGATATTTTTTCCGGAATATGCTCAGTGGTACAGACAACATTTTACTGATTCCATTTGCAAGTAGTCATGACGAATTTACTGCCAAATATCCGACGCCTAGATTGTTATATTCTCCCAAACAACGTCGGGTAATTCAGCAAGTAATTTAATAAAAAATATTGCACTTAGTATTGTTATATTAACATTGAAATATTACAATCTAACGAAAAACAAATTACTTACACCGATAAAATTACAATAATCATAAAAAAACGTTACGGAAAATATTTCAAAAAATTATTTAATAGATAAACTCACCAACATAATAAAAATACAATGGACGAAAATCTTATAAGAATATTTATGAAAAATCGTATAAGAAAAAAAAAGCTGCACAACATCAAATAATGACATCGACGCCATATTCATAAAATGTTAATAATCATGTTCAAACATGATTTTATTTGTTCACAAATTAATTTTCACATAATTTTACCATTTGAGCACTTTTTTTTTATTTAACCCCTTTTGCCTTAAGAGGCTCAAATTTTCATGTCCAATTTAACTAAACTTTTTTGAAGAATTACGTATTATCTTGACCACCATCGATCACATAATAAATTATAAAAATCAGATGATTAGGAAGGGGTAAAAAAACGAACTGAATACCATTCGCCCATTCGTCGAGCTTGTCGTTGAAAATTAAAACAATAATTCGATTACCCCTACTAAAATGAAATAAATTTGGAATGTAATAATTAAATCAACATTTAGGGTAATTTTGTAATTACATCTAAGTTGAAGCTTAACAAATGTTTAATAATTCTTTAAACCTTACAAAAGCTATCAAAGGCGTAATGGCACATTTTATGTATATAAATAACTTCCATTTAGATTTATTATTTAATTTTGAATTCAAGTTTAATTGTTTATCTCAAGGTTATCAGTTAAAGGTAAATATGTAAGGCCAAGATGTATAATCTTAATTTCCGATTCGATAATTAGAATTTTGACCAAATACGTTTATTTATAATCGAAACCTTACAAAAGCTAATAAGAATGTAATTTGGTTAGTGCTAATTACATTTAAATAAATTCTTTCTGTTGGGATTCGACTACACTTTGATTTATTTATTTAATAGCTGACTGGGGTGAGATACTAGCAGTCTGACTAGCACCGGTATGATGATTAATCGACTGCCTTCAAAGTTCCATAAAAAGAAATTTTCAATTTCATATTTGAAGATATCCTAGATGCAACTTTGTTTCGTTCTGTATTATACTATTACCTGTAGCTACCTATAATAAGCTATTAAGATTAAAGTATACCTTTGTCCTGTATAATAAAATAATTTCTGGTTCTTAAAACTTAAAAAAAAAATTTAAATAAGAAAATCTCTATACATTAGCACAACAATAGCAATAATATAAGTTATAATGGCAGAAAAATGTAAAACAACAGAATAAATGGGAAATGGAAAATGGAAAAGTTTTTATATTTTGTAAACTTAAAATAAAATAATTAAAGTTGCAATAGTTGTAATAATGTGTATATATGTAATGCTACATTGTGCTACATTCGTACAAATTCGTATAATAATAATAATAATAATAAATGGCTTAAAGGGCCACTACTGGCCGCCTTTGCATTTCAGAGTAACGATTATGTGCATTAAGCTTTTTTACTATGACTTTTGCACCAATTTTGCCACAGACTGTTAACAAATTTCGACGGAAACCGAATAAAGTTATCTAGTACTTCTAATCTTATAGAAATTATTTCTGTGATATTCTTATAGAATACCCAGCACTTGGGTAATTTTGTGGTTGGAGGGCCCAACATACCAAAAAGGAAGTCTGAAAGGACTTAAAAGACCCAAGACTTAAGTGCCTTCATCTAAAAAGGATGGTGGAACCTTGGCACGAAAAACCAAAGAGAAGGCTGATCTGTTAATATTTTATCCTATGATTTTTATTCTAGGATTTTTATCCCGGGTTGTTATTTCAAGATTTTTTATCATAGCTTTTCTTGCTCCTTGTTTTCGATACCAAGGAGTTTTATCGTAGGAATTTTTATTCCGGGACTTTTTACCCTAGGATGTTTTTAACCTCGGATTTTTGATTTACCGATTTTTATCCAAAATTTTTATCCCGGGATTTTTATCCTAGGATTGTTTATCCCGGGATTTTTTTCCCTAGGATTTTTAATCTTGAGGATTTTTATCCTGGAGTATTTTATTCCGGGATTTTTTGCCCTAATATTTTTTATCCTGAAATTTTTTATTCATAGAGTTTTATCCTAAGATTTTTATTTCAGGTATTTCTTATCCTAGGATTTTTAATTCCGGAATTTAAATATTTTAGGAATTCTTATCCCGGAATTTTTTTATTCGTAGATTTTTTATCCAAATATTTTTATCCTGGAAACCTTTTATGCGAAGATTTCTATCCGAAGATTTAGAGTTTTTTATCCCGAGTATATACATATAAACAAGCAGGGCATCATTATTTACTTGCTAAATTTTACTTTGTTTCTCGTAGAGGCGACTAAATGATATTGACATATTTTCAAAAGATCACCAAAGTTACAATCAACAGTTAAGTATGACGACTTGAAAATCAGGATAGTTATTTCAAGAGTCATTTTGCCAATTAAACTGCAGATAACTTTTGAGGCAAGGTAAGAGATATTTACCTTTGTAAATTATAGAAAATTATGCAGAAGTTGTAATCATAATTCGAATATGGAAGAGAAAAGTGTTCGTCAATTGTGGCCATTTTAAAATTATGAAAATTGGTTCGGCAAAAGATGAAAAAAGCCAAAATATCATTTTATTCGTAGTTTTGCATAAAAATCATCATTTGAAGGCAAACAAGATAGCTGAAAAATGATCTGCTGTTTTGGATACGCTTCTTAGGGACTGGATGGACTGTCGGTTCTGGGTCATGAAAATTAACGACAACTGATTGAAAAACAGGTACCGCTACATAGTGATTATATGGTGTAGTTTTTGAAAGTTTGATGCTGGAATTGCTTTTACTATAAAAGGACCACAAGATCGGAAACTCATTAAAATTTTTTTGTTTGGTGCATTGGATTATGGTCCATCTATATAGCAATATGTAGATCCATCTATATATTGCTATACAGATGGACCAAGTTTGTGGTTTTAGCAAGACGGTGTCTTTTAAGTAATGGGTCTATCTGCACTGGTGTAGACATACCGCTGACGTTGAACTATTAGTTTCATGATGGTGGTTACAATACAATATCTTGTATCGAAACGACTTGTACAAGTCCGTCTCCATCATGATGTGTCTGAATGACCTTGCCATTGTACTGGTGGGATGTTACTAACTCGTATTAGTACATGCTGTCACTTCGACCGATTGTGTAATCTCATCAAATTCGTAAAATACTCGGTGCAAAAAAGATACCAAAGTGTTGCACCATTTGCTGGATATAATGCTATATCTATGATAGGAGAGTCAGGCTATTAATTTAACTTCAGATGCTGACTGATAGTTAATAGAAGTTTGAATGAGTTTAATCGATGCACTCGGTTTGTATGCCGTATGGCAGATAGCGGAATTTACCAAAGGCCTTATAATAAAGATAATAATAATGTTCAGTTGGCTCTTGATGGTCGACCTTCGTTTCCTAAGTGCGTCCATATGGGTGGTTGGTTGTTACACAATTTGACTCAAAGGGTCCTGCTCTTCAGTATATATGAAAAAAATGCAACTGATCGGATAACGATCGGAAATTGAGAAGGTGTCTAATCTAGGATACATAGCCACCAATTAAGGCCTTTTACCAAGTAAGGCCTTTTTACTATGAGCACTAGGCAAGTGTTGAAGCATTGAAGCATTGATTGAAGTTCGGGCCTTTGGGTCAATCTGTTTTTTTTTGTTTTTAGATCGACAAAAAGGCTAAATTTAATTAGAAAGTTAAGGGCCCCATGCACGATTAAACAATTTGCACAAACTTTTGTTGCGCCAATAATTTCAAACATGTTGCCAATCATAAGACAATCCACTGCTGCTAAGATGAAACCATGAGTGAACTTTCGCTTCAATCTGATATTTATCTGAAGCAGTTTGCTGCCGTACTACAGTGCCAATAGCAGCTGATAAGACTATATAAGATCTGGATTTTTATAGCAATTTAATATATAGGTAACATTCTGAAACGAAATAACTGAAGGGTCCATGCCCGTTTCGACAATGAGTGCTAATTGTTATGGATGTCATAAATAAAAAGGTGACGGTCCTGACAATTTGTCTTATGGTCCGCCACCGCAACCATGTTTAGGATATTTTCTAACTTGTGTGAAAATTGTCAGCCACGTGAACGTAAGCGAGATCTGTGGTTAACATTTTTGAACATATTTTCTAAACTTATCAGACGTTGTACGATATTGGGTCCACTACATTAATGTGCTGGTTGTTTGTGTGGAAAATGATCCAAAAGAGTACTGTAGCAACCAAATCTAATTGCTACACAAATAATAACTTTAGTGGAATTTATAGGCATTAGTGGAATTTATAGGCACTATTTATACCAAAAGTGAAGTCCATCTTTTGTTTATCAGTTTAACGGTTATTTCATTTGATTTTAGTGTTAATTAAAAATTTCAATTTTTACTTATTTCTGTCTATTTTTGAATCAAAAGGGTTACAATCAAGCCAAACATCAGGAACTCAGGATACTGTGCAACACTTTTGATGGATGATTGAGATCATTAGTCACATAATCCTTGGTTGATGTATTTGTTAGACTACAAAATAGATGCAGATACCAAACAATTATCATAGCTAAAGAATCAGTTAACGAGGCAATATTTAGATTTAACAGTTTTTTTAAAAATTTAAGTACGAGATATTTTTATGCGTTAGAATTCTGCTTTATAGGTGTACCAAACCAACGATATTATTCCAACGAATTATATCTCCTGTAAAGATGATCACTTCCAAAAAAAGCCATTTCTACTCAGACCAACAATTTATATCAGCATTATTTTGCTAATCAACAAATAGCGGCCTTTATATATCTTCAATCAAGTAATGGGCTGGAAATGCTGGCAAGAACACTTCAAGATTTTGGATCTCAATTCACATTCATTTCGGAATCATGTGTGTAACGGTTTGAGTAAATGCGAACACAGCTTTCTAGCTAAGCAGGGAAAAAGAGGAAAAAATGATAAATTAATTAGATCGCGGGTAATTCCACGTTATATTCTTCACAAATAATGGCCAAAATAATAGAGAAAATTTCTTCGTCTATTCCAAGTTCGTTATAATACCAATTCCTAAGAATAATGAAATAAGGAAACTTAACTTAGCAGATCCTAATTTAGATAAAACCAGTACAGTGAATATACTAATTGGAGCTGAGCTATTCCTAAAGACACTAACTGCACAGAAATATATATCCAAGGTTTACCTGTGTTACATTCAACATAGTCTGGTTGTTTAAGGCAGGCAACATAGAGCAGGATAATAAAGTCTGTCCTAATCAGCGGAATTTCAACGTTATAGCATGGATTTGTTAAAAATTTTGTGGAAAATAGAAAAGCCATTTAATAATGATATGCTTATAAAGGATTGAAAAGGATGACCAATGAGATTACCGGTTGGTAATTTTCGGTGTCACATATAAATAAAGCATTACATATAAGTAAAAGGAATTGATTTGGGTATAAGAGCAGTTAATGTTTTGATTCGTAAGTTTTGAATTCGACTTCTAACAAATAGTAAACTGTGGACATCCAGGAATGGGCTAAGAGAACGTAAACGACTCGTTCGATGTACTTCTTTGTTTTTCCGTATTTCAGTTATTTCATCGTTAAAGTGTTCTAATTGAATGATCTTTATACAAGTGCTAGCAGTGCACTATCTAATTCATTCGCAATCAATGGTCCATTGTATCTGAAGGATCTTTGTTTTAAACAATTAGGTTTTTGATTGTGTATGCAGTCAATCAGCACTCGAAGTTTAACAGAAGATTCTTTATCCATGGTTGGTAAATGAAAGAGTGATCTTTAATGAGATCAGTTATTAGTTTGAGTGCCGTGGGGTAATTTTTGGCAGTAATCTCTAATAATTTGATTCTATTAAAAGCAGAACCAGTTAGAGTAGAGTGCAAATAGTGAAATTTTATGTCGAAAAACGGCACCCAATCTTTAAATTCACCACTAAAAGGTGGTAACTTAATTTTTGGAAGATCTAGATTATTTAGATTTCCATTAGTTAGGTCAGGCGGCAGATTTAAATTTGCCTGACTTTTCTATGATTAACCTCACTTAATAAAATTGTTTTTAATTTGTGGTACCTTGATTCAAAGGCTGCCCTAGAACTTTCCGTAGATTGAGTTGAATCTAATTCGTCCAACATTGACTGGTTTTCTCTAATGAACTCAAACGAACATCGACTTCAGCATCTAATGCCGTTAATAGTCCTTTTTCAACGAAATCTGCTAAACGATTAATTTGGCCGGCTATCATATTTTAAAAAAAGTAATAACCTTAATGGTGAACGGTTCTTAGATGTACCGGAGAACCACTATAATTTAAATATTCAAGTGTTTGTATTTTCACCAATAACAATGCCACCAAGTGTAATCGTATAATAAGCAAAACTGGTTAAAAGTTACCAATATGAAGATTTAATTTTGTTGAATTAATCCTTCTTTCCTTCCCGGTTTAAGTTTGGACACGACTCTCTTGTTTGACGTCTACAAGTCAATGTTGTTCCACGAATCCAATGATTTATATGAACCATCACGTCGGGGTCACAAATTTATGTTTAGTAAAACCACAGATAATTATACCAGATGAACATCTTCTATAGCGTAAATTTACACAAGTAAATTCACACTACGCAAATTAATGCAACTAAAATTTAACCAAACGAAAACAAACGTACATATAAAAAAATATTTACATCCTTTTCTTTTTTGGTGCACACGATTATTTTATTTTATAAAAAATAAAACAACAATTTTCATATTTTTCGTATATTTTGGTTTCGTTTTTTGTTGACAATCAAATAGCCCTGCGCAACAAAAAAGAAAAGGATGAAAATATACGTTTTTATAAGAACATTCTTTTTGTTTGGTTAGATTTCGGTTACATTAATTTGCGTACAATGAATTTCCTTGTGTAAATTTGAGCCATACAAGATGTTCATCTGATATAATTATCTATGATAAAGCATAAAATTTTTTAATTTAGAAAATTATTAATTTTAATTTATTTAATTTAATTTTATTAGTATTTAAGCATTCGTTCGATGTTGCTCGGTTCGTGTCCAACACAGAAAAGATATAACAAACATAAAAAAACTGTGTTTGTGTGATGTGTCACTACGTGACGATCAAACTGAGTTTTTTATTCAACAATTGAATTCCAACTCAACCCTACAGCCACCGTTGGTCGAGGGAAGAACAAATAAAAATATATTATGTTGATTTGCTTAACAATTATCTTAATCCATTCATAGATTCTTCTAGGGTATCCTATACTTGTTGGCGGAAGACTTTATCCAACATTCAATAAAATTTACCAATAATCATCCAGCAATGATTAGTAAGCGTTGTTAGGATTGTTTTTTGTCCTTCACTTAGCTACCGATCTAACACAATTCAGTTGTGTTTTGTTATCTGTCATAAATTTTGATATTACACCGCCCATATATTCAAAACCGATTCACTTAAACAAATAATTGAGCGAGATTTTTGTGAAATATACCGAGAACAAATACCTCTCCAGCCACGGTGGCCACTTATCTATCCAGTTTTATCTATTTATAGAAAACTATATACAGTTTTAATGTACTTACAAAAAAACTTATAAAAAAAAATAATGAGTACAAATAATAATAATAAAAAAAAGTCATCAGATCAATTTTCATTAAAGCACAAACAACCTTAGTAGAAAAGCTCACCACCGACTGTTCACAATAATGTTTCACAGTGCTAAATTATGATTTTATATATTGCAGTATATAAAAAAATATAGAACGCTGTTTTGTATTCAATACACACGTAGCGTTTAATGAACGAATTGAAAGCTTTTTTGTTGGCGTATATAAAAGCGCTTTTGTTGTATTCAAAAGTTTTTAATTTTTATATTTTAAAAAAGTTTCCTTTTAATTTGTATATATGCAATATTTATTTTTTATATTATGTATATATATATATATATATATATATATATATATATATATATATATATATATATATATATATATATATATATATAACATTGTGTGTGTGTAACAATTTATATATAATATATAGAGACAAGTTTTGTGTGCTTTTGATAAACAAATTATTTTTTATTAAGTTTTAAATGATAAAAGATTGAATTTACTTCAAGTTTATTTTGGAATTGAAAAGTTTGTTAAAAGTTATAATAAAATAGGAAAAAGTTTTTTTGTTTAGTTTTCTATAAATAGAAAATAATTATAGTTGATGCTCCATACTCCCCGTAATTTGTTTAAATACCTTTACATCAAAATGTCTATGTAGACACAGAGAAGAGATATTTCTTGTGAGTTAAGCTTTTTTTTCTAAAATGCAAAACTTAAATTTTTTCAAAGTTTTTATAGAGATATTTAAAAGAGGTTGCCGCATTACGAATTTTACCATTGCAAAATTTATTACATACAAAATTAGAAAATCGAACATTAAATAAATCTTCAATTTAGTTCCTCTCCTATCTGGACCAGTTCTTTAACTGGAAAATGTGACTTATTGAATATTAGAAAAAAATTATAGGGCGGTAGCCCTACACGTGATGAAGTCCTACCTGTGGTAATGCAAATTACACAAATCTTAGATTATGACGAAACAGGTCATTGGTGATTCCCATTTATTCCCAGAAATAAGAGATGGTTCGTTAAAAATATATCTTAATCCTTTGGAGCTAAATAAAGTTATCAAGAAAGAACATTATCCTATACCGACTTTAGAGGAAATTTTGCGGGTATTAGCTGGAAAGAAGATCTATACAGTATTGGACATGAAGGTTTTATTAAATAGCTTTAGATCAAGAATCTTCATTTCCAAATGTGCTTTAGATGTAATACTGGTCAAACGACCCAACTAATAGGTAGCCTACCATCACCAAGAGTGACACCATCAAGAGCATTCACCCACATAGGGATAGATTACGCCGTGTCCATACATTTTCGTATGTCTAAAGGCAGGGAATCGAATAGTCATAAAGGTTACATCGCAATTTTCATCTTTAACAACGAAGGCGATCCATATAGAATTGTTTAGTGATTTAACATCAGAAGGATTTCTCTCTGCCCTCAAACGCTCCATAGCACGAAGGGAAAATATTGCAAATTCATATAGCGGTAACGCAACAAACTTTATTGCAGCAAATAATATGAGAAGGCCATCTTTCACCGTTCGAACGATATTTCGAACAAGTTGTCGATTCAAGTGATACAGTGGCACTTCATTCCACCAGAGTCTCAATGCACAATGAATTTTGGAAAATCTGGAGAAAAGACTTTCTACAGACTATGCAACATTGCACAAAGAAACAACCAAATATAAAAAAGAACTAGTTAGTGCTCATAAGGGATGAAAATATACCACCCACTAAATAGATAATAGTAAAAATGGTAGAAATACATCCAGGAACTAGTTAGAGTCGTTACTTTGAAAACTCAGAACGGAACTCTCAAAAGATTCATCGCCAAAATCAGTCCACTGCCAACTTACTACAGCGATGAAGCAGATGATAAAAATATTCCTACAATTACCGAGCCGACCAATAATATGCCCGTGGATGTTCCTAAAGGCTCCCGAAACAACTCGTGGGATAACTCGAAGTTGAACTGCAATCAAATCTTATTTTATATTCTGTATGCCTGATGACTTCAATCACTAGCTGGGATGTTACTTCGAAAAATAAGATGAAATGAACCCTCTAGCTTCGGACTGGAATATCATCATATACTATGATCTTAGAAGTTTTGACATAGAATTGAAACTCATGAACGTGCAGTCCAGTATACATCTTTGAAACAAGTCTGCCATGAAACTACTAAAAACAAAAATAAATCCATTTTCTGTGTGGCCTTTATCCAACAGTTCGCACACTAAATACAAAATATTATAGGAACACAAACTAAGCCATCCAAAATTCTAACAAAGAGCGAAAACGCGTTAAGCGTGGACTTGGTGATACTGTAGGACATATCATGGACGATTTATTTGGTGTTTTAAATGAGAGAGATGCAGAACATTACGAAACTTAGCACAAAACCAAACCTCGATTATTAATGCAACTATAAATATTATGAAACATAATAGTAATCAAACAAGAGAGCAATTAAATGCCATGAACAACCACATGTGAGAACAACCAGTTTGTGAAAATTGAGTATGTTTCAACAGTTGTAATATTAAAGTTTTCAACACTACAAACTATTGGGTGAAGGTTAATGAACACAACAAATGGATTTTTAATATAAAAAATAATATTCGATTGGATTTGTGGAAGAGCAATCACTGCAATCGCCTTAAAAGGGACCGGGATATTACAAATAAAACATGGCTGTTCCTTAAAGGATAGAGTTTCGTATATCCGCTCCATTTAAAACATCAACCAAATTGAATTCGACTTTTATTCCAAATATTAATGCTAGCATCACTAACCGCAGTTTCAATCATATCAAATTTAATATGACCAAGATACCGATATTCAAAATCAACGAAGATGTATCAGCAAGGGCCTGTTTACCCGGATCGAGAATTATTCCGCCGCGTTATTCGCGAACTCATCAGAAGATGAGGAAGGGAACGAATAAAACGCGCGAAAGATTTATTACAATAATTTGCTGAAATCGCGGACCAGATTTTCAACGAAAATCCAGACGAGAAATCGGACAGGGAGGAGGTTGAGGAGCTGTATTACCAAATGGCGGCAGCCAAGCTCAATAAGTGGTTACGCAAATATTGTCGGCACATAGTCCACTTAACGACAGTATAATTAATTCTTCACAATTAGGCAACAATGATTTCAGTCTTCCTATATAGAGTCAATATACCTTGCTTTTCGGGCGATTATCAGGAGTGGCAGAGTTTTTACGTCTTACTTAATAAAGTGGTGCATGATAATCATACACTGTCAGCAACTCAGAAGTTTCAGTATTTGAAGGGACTGTTGAAAGGTGAAGCGAGCAATTTACTAAAGCATGGAAGCAAACTATATTAAAGCATTCCAAAAACTTACTAAAAGATATGATAGGAATAGTTTGACTGCCAATTCATTCATAAAGATTTTTATGAATCAGTCTTTCATTCATCACGCGAACTTATCATCAATAAGAAAGCCTTGATACGTCGGATGAGGCTACACGCGGCTTGAAGGCTTTTGGAGCTCAAGCTGCGTCCAAAGATCCGTGGTTACTTTATATTTCCCTCAACAGCCGTTAGACGAAACAAGGCTGGGTGTGGTGAATGAAAGTTATGTCGTGCGGTTTTAGACTCGGGCTCGCAAACATCCTTCGTGAGTGAAGACCTGATGCAAGCAACAATTAGAATTAAAACGAACCAATGCACGCATTTGTATCAGAGGGATTGGTCAATCAACCGCGGGAATAACCAAGGGCAAGGTAACCATTTCTATATCACTTGTATTGAAGACAATAGTAGGCAACTTGAGTGTCTAATTATATCAAAGGTAACCTCATGTCAACCAGCTACTTTCATTGAAAAACCAAACTTGTTTAAAATCCAACATCTACCGTTAGCCGAACATAAGTTTAACCAACCAAATGAGATTGATGTGCTTTGAGAGATCGATCGATTTTTTAGTTAGTTGAGACCTGGAGTTATGAAACCAAACACTAGCGGATAATTTGCTCAGAATACAGTATTCGGGTTGGTTATTGCCAGCTCAAACAACCATTATTTATCAAATATCACCAGTCATCATTGTGGAGGAGGTTACATCGTTGGAGGAGGTTATATCGATCAATAAACCAATAAATAAGGAGCATTTTGAGAAGACCATAAACCAATTGGAGAATAGAAAGTTGGTGGTAAAAATCCCTTTAAATCAACAGTATCAGTAAAACTGGGGAATACCGTATGCGGAGCGTTAAAGAGACTAGAGGGAACGATGGAACAAAGGTTTGCGCAGAATGCAAATTTAAGACGTATTATCACAAATTTATGAAGGCATATCTAGAGCTTAACCAAATGGAAGAGGTCCAAACAAATGAAATAAATCGAAATGATGGAGTATACTATCTTCCTCATCACGGCGTGATGAAAGATTCAAGTTTTACAACCAAACTTCGTGCGGTGTACGACGCATCATTAAAGTCATCCAATGGAACCTCATTTAACGATATTTTGATGGTTGGACCTACAGTTTACGAGCCACTCATTTCAATCTTAATGCGATTCCGATTATAAAAAATCGTTTTATGATATTGAGAAAATGTTCCGGCAAATTATACTACACCCTGGTGATAAGGACAGTCACCGAATCCTATGGCGCTCTGGTGACATGAAACCACCCACACATTATCGTCTCATCACTGTGACTTCGCTACAAGGTCGCTGCAATTAATCGGGAACAGCTTGATACCCGATGATAGCCAAAAAGATTAAATGATTTTTACGTCGATGACTTTATGTCCAGGTGCCATACAGCGGAAAATATTTGTAAAATTCGTAAAACAGATACACTAAAATCGTTTGGCTTCAATTTACAGAAGTGGTCATCCAATTACAAACCATTACTCGAGAAAATGGACCCAAAAAGCAGAGAAACATTGAACTACAAGAAGTAAAAACCACATTATGGACATACTCAACCATTGTCTTAGGATGGTTATAATCTCCTTCAAGGAGGTGAAAAACTTGTATCACCAATCACACCGCCAACATATTATCAAAAACTTCTAGAGGATGTTGGAATCATATCGATTTTCAGAGCAACCCTGCAGATTGCCCAACCAGAGGAATGATGTCCTCAAAACTAAATGATTTTAATTTGTGGTATAGCACGGCTCAGTTTAGTTAATGAAATCTAATGAAGAATGGCCATATCAAAGAGTGCTACTTGATGAAAGGGAATTATCAAAAGAAGAGCGTAAAGTAAACCTGACGAAGTTAGCTGCAACATCAAATTCCGAAAACGATATACTAACCAACCTCCTAATTCGAAACTCTTCTTTTAAAAAAATATTCCGAGTGCTTGCATGGATCTATAGATGCTTTGAAAGAGCGAAACACATTACAAATGATGCAATTAAATCAGAGCTGACAATCGATGAAACAAGAGAAGTCAATCGAAAAGTTATACCTGGGTGCAGAACGAG
Source organism: Tipula confusa (assembly GCA_963556175.1). NCBI lineage: Eukaryota > Metazoa > Arthropoda > Insecta > Diptera > Tipulidae > Tipula > Tipula confusa. Next base: position 75,961,943 of record OY744477.1, read on the forward strand.
TACTTTGCCACAGAAATAAAATTAATCAGATCAAACCAAAGCCAACCAAAAAGTAGCAAAATCAGCAGCCTAGATCCATTTTTTGACAAGCATTGAGCACAATTATTGAGAGTTGATGGTTGCATCGCAAATTCATCTGCAGAGTATGAAACTAAGCATCCAGTAATATTAACGAACTGGATCTAACCAAGTTACTGATAAGGGACCTTCACAAAAAGCATCAGCATGCAGGGGCGTCTTTGCTCACAGGCATTATCAGACAAAGATATTATATTTTAAATGTTCGTAAAATAGTTAAGCAATGCAACGTCTGACGATATAACACGAAACCAAAATATCAAATAATGGAAAATTTGCGAAGAGATCGTGTCTGTTACGAGAGCCCATTTCTGAAGACGGGTATTGACTATGCGGGGCCACTACAATTGAAGCAGACTTATTATAGAACAACTCACAGGTGGAAAGCATATTTAGCCATATTTGTTTATATGGCCACTAACTAAGGCTGTTCATATTGAAGTGGTGGAAAACTTAACAACGGCAAATTTCATCGCAAAATTACAACGATTTGTCTCACGTCGCGGACTATGCACCGATATACAGGGTGTCCGCCGGGAAGGTATACTACTTTGTTTTGCCGCCGTATTGGTAACCGTTAGTATTGACAGTTCATATTTGGCAGTCGTGAAGAAGACACGTGGCAAATTTATTATGGAAAAATATTCGATAAACCAACGTGTTTTAATCGTTAAAACATTTTATCAAAATCAATCATCGATTACTGTAACGATGAGAAAGTTACGTGAAATTTTTGGGAGAAACAACGTGCCAACAAAACGCACTATTTATCGTGTAGTGAATGATTTCGAAGAAAGAGGGTCTGTAAGTGATAGGCCCAAGCATGGGCCACAACGTACTGCAAGATCGGCTGAAAACATTATTGCTGCTAAAGAAAGTGATCAAAACAATCCATCAACCTCAATTCGACGCCGTGCTCAGGAGCTTGGTCTTCAAAGAACAAGTTTGGCCACAATTTTGCACAAGGATTTGCATTTGTTTCCATTTAAGATTCAGTTGACACAAGAGCTTCTTCCTCAATGACAACCCCGATTTTCATGAAAAAATCATAATGAGTGACGAGGCAAAGTTTCATTTAAATGGATATGTGAATAAACAGAATAGTCGATTCTGGGCAATGGAAAACCCTCAAATTAATAATCAGTCACCTTGACATACATTAAAAGTGACAGTCTGGTGTGCAATTTGGTCAGGAGGAATCATTGGACCTTACTTCTTTGAAAATCAAAACGGCGTAACGGTAACTGTGAATGGGGAGCGATATCGTGATAAGATTGAAAACTTTTTAACGCTACAACTGCATGCTTTGAGCTTGATTAACATGTGGTATCAACAAGACGATGCCACATCGCATACAGCCAGGATTACAATGGAATTACTGCGAGACCTCTTTACACAACAAGTTATTTCAAAAAATGGTGATGTTGATTGGCCTCCACGGTCGCCTGATTTGACTGCTCCGGACTTCTTTTTGTGGGGATATCTAAAAAGCAAGGCTTATGCAAATAAACCAGAAACGCTGATATTGTATTCCATACATAATTGCCGACATTAAATAAAACATTTATCAATATAAGATCCATTCTCTTTCATTTAATCAAAAATTATAAACAAACAAAGTAGTATACCTTCCCGGCGAACACCCTGTATATTCGGATAATGGTTCCAATTTCTTTGGAGCCAATAATGAACTTCGCGAAATATATGAACATATAAAAATAATTCTAACAATATACTTTCAGTTCTCACCGCAGCGAACATTAAATGGCATTATATTCCTGGTGCAGTGCAAACATTTGGGGGACTATTGGAAGTCACCGTGAATATCATTCAAATTCAAATATTTTCTTAGATGGGTAATGGGCAAAGCAATATTCACTTTGAGGAACAGGAGTGAGTCAAATCAAAGCAGTGCTTAATTCTGCATTTTATCAGACGATCAAATTGACCCTTTGACACCAGGCCATTTCCTAATTGGACGACCGATAGTTCAGATTCCACAACCTGTTTTAACCGAAACTAAACCTACTCACCTCTCATGATGGCAACATATACAGACAATCACCCAACATTCATCATTGCACAAACAAAGCAAGTGGCAAACAGAAGGAAAACCAATCGACAAAGGCGATATTGTTTTAATTAACGAGGACAATCCTCCACCAACAAAGTGGCTACTAGGAAAAATCGATGAAGTTCATCAAGGACGAGACGATATAACCAGAGTAGTTACTGTACCCATAAGAAATCCAATTAATAAGAAATCCAATTAATAAGAAATCCAATTAATTAACATAACATTATTATTATGGACCCAATGTCCCAAACCAATGTCGAAATTATGACCAATAATTCTCTCAGATGTCGCGTCGAGCGACTTAAGTTCGAAAATGAGACATCCACTTTGGTTTTGATTAATTAATTATTTTTTTTTGGATATCAATCATCAGTATAGTGACAACTGTCGTCAGGAAATTACCCTTACCAAAATTTATTACAAAATAAAAAACCTATAATAAAATAACGTGTACTCTTATTTATCAAATTAATAATTAGAATAAAATTAAAGTAAAATTATACAGTCTATGATCAGGAGTAAATTTGTGAGGAAGCAAACCGAAAAATTGCCGCTATCCAGCTAGAAAACAAACAGTGTACGCCTGTAAACGAAGGAAACCTAAAGATTATTTAATAGGAAAGTATGTGCTCGCCAAGCAAAATCAGATCAAGAGCAGCGCTATATTAAACCAAAAAAAAAACTTAGGGCCATACTATAATATAAATACCCATAGTACTACCATCAAAAGAAAAATACAGTTCACCATTGAAGTTCCAGATGTCGGGTCGATAGAATATCGTCAACATTTAGGAATCATATATGACATTTAGGCGATTATTAACATACAAATGTTTTGATTATTTTAAAACGATACCAATAACGACATCTAACACGTCAATAGGCTAACATATCATGGTATTACTATGTGTATTTGTACTATGGCTATACGAAGTGTATAATTGATAAATTTATATTTTTGTTTTTAGGCATCCTAAATAATTAAGACTCAATGAGCAATTCCCAAACTTCATAATTAACTAAAGTTTTTTATTGAACCGAGCAATGTTTTTATAGATATAGGTATAATTTGAGTAAATATACTTAATCCGAATACGCACTACCATTACTTAAATAAACTATTTACCTCCTCATATATAGTTTTCCCAATTAGAGAAACATTACAAAAGGTAAACACAATAAGAAAAATGGTTTTACCACAAACTTCTGAATTTTCTAGTTTACTAAATGTAACGTAACTAAAATTTAATGAAACTACGTCAGATAAATATATGTATGAACTCGTATATATACTCATGGATAGACAGACAAACACAAAATAAAAAGCTGTTAAAAGAAGCAAAAGCACAAAAATAATTGTAACTGTTTTCTACTTGCTGTTGCTATATAGCTAAATATGTACGTATAACGAAATGAAGATATTAAAAGCATTTAAGACGTTATTCTACTACCATGTATTGTGTTTCCTTTTATTATTTGAGCTCTAATGAACTTACCTAATTTAATTAACTAAAAAAAAAAACAAAAAAAAAACTTAAAAAAGTTTTCGTGTTTTGCTGTATTTTTAGTATAGGTACATGTATATGTATGGATATACAAACGAGTTTCGTTTACCACCTTTCATACACACAATATTGAAATGGAAAACATGTTTCTAACAATTTTCGTCTAATTTTTTATTTTTTTTGAGGTTATGGTACAAAAAAATCTTTAAATGATATTTTCCATTTTGTTAATTTAAAGTTAATTATGATTTTTAATGAGATCATATAAAGGAAGGTGATTGAAATGTGAAGATGCGAAAATGCTTAATTTAATTTACTGTTTGATACTGACAAGAATTTAAGGATATGTTTCCTCTCCTACTCGTTATCTGGAAAATATATGTCAGTTATACTTAATCTTCTTACACGTCACCTTATTATTAACATAGGGTGGAATACTATTTTCAATTATGAAATTTTAGCGCATAAAAATAATTTCGTGAATCTTTCCACTTTTCCGAACAAGAATAATTTTTTGATCCGAATCAATACTTTTAGTAACGTTTTAGTTACTTTAGTAAGGTCGCATATTTTGAAATTAATCCTTTAGTTTCAAAATAAAACAATCCATTGCCCCCAGCTTTGATGGGACGACATACGCCGATAGCTGCAGCGCTAAAGGGAGCTTACTCATTAGAAACCCACAGTATACTAGTGGGTGATCTTTATTTTTCGATTACTCGTGGGAATTTATATGAACTCAAAATATATGAATATAGAGAGTGATGACTCTTTAAAAGCATGAATGATGCCTCAGGAGCCACCTCCATAGATTATCTTGGTATCCGGACAAGCGAAGAAGAGGATCAGTTAACTTCTTCAAAAACGGGCACTATTTATGATGACAACAACCGTGTCATTTCTCAGACATCGAGCTTTTCACCCCTCAAAATCTGTAACAACTATTCTAGACAGTAGGTATTGTGGTAAGTACAAGAGGTCTTTTGAGGTTGCTTTGGAACCTACTAAACCATCTGCAAAAAAAACTAAAAGTGGGCCTTCTTCGGTCAAGGCCTCTTTCAGACAAGGAACAGGCAGTGGTAGACTATGTATCTTACCTAATGATCTCACTGACAACCCTCTCAGTATAGAGCAAATGGCAAACATACAGGAGTGTATCATTGATTTTATTATTGAGATTCAAGGTCCAACTGATAAGCCATAATTCCTTGGTTCTCTCCGGAGAAAAGGGTGGCTTTTCTTTGGAATGGATGAGGAACATTTTCGATAATCTATAAGGACAAAATGTGGTCTGAACACAACTTTGGTGAAAAAGGATGATTTTCCTCGGTCAAACATTGTTAGAGTTATTTTCCACAGAGCCTTAGTTTGTCTAGCGAGAAAATTCTTGCTACCATGGCCGCGCAGAATTATGATCACGCGATCAACTCTTGAAGGTAAATGCACGACTGCACGATTTCAAGGAGAACGTTGCATACCGCTTCGGTCACTGCAGACTCGTTCTTAGGAGCTCGAGGTGATACTGGGAAATATGGAAGTTATACAGCAAATCCTGCAAAGCATTCAGCTGGCTAGCAGCAAGGAGCGGAGAGCTCCGTACCCTAATAATCAAGGCTGGTACTATTAGGGTACTACAAGCAAAACTGCATCACGCAAAAAGAGGGTCGGATACCTTTTGCACCAGCCACCAGGTTTGCTCAACAACATTTAATCCTTGGCATCAACCAGGAACCTTGGGTTAGTGGAAGAAAAATCCAAGGCCTTTACCCTAAAATGTAAGTTGATTTATGATCGTAGGGAAAAAGTTCTCCGAACAATAATACTTCTTTCATCTAATATTAACGTACTTCCAATTCCAAAGTTCATCTCTAAGGATTTAGTTGCAGTAATCATAGAAGTACCAACTGACACAAGAGTGGAGGAGACAGTGTGCGCCTCGGCGTACTTTCCTGATGACTCGGTAAGTGTTCCACCTGTCGTTGTACAGGATCTGGTGAATTACTGCAAGCGAAAAGAACAAACAATTCATCATAAGCTGCGATGCAAGTGGTTTTAAATTACCTTATAAGTAGTCACATAGACATTTTAAATAAAGGACCTAAATCCACCTTCATTAACATGATTCGGCAAGAGATGTTGGACCTGACTCTGTCGAGTCAGTTTATTTTCAACTTTGACGCAAACTGGCATGTATCAAATGAAGCTTCTTTGTAGAACCACATCCACCTCAGGTTTGATATACCGGGAATGATTATACAGATATTTTTTTCATCAAAGCGGACATACTGCCAACATCTCTGGAATTAATTAGTGAGCTATAGAAACTGCAGCTTGTTTGCTTAATGATGTGCTCCAATCTTTTTATAGAAGCAGCTGTGTGGCGCGTAACGTTGTGGTTAATCGCAAAGTTTCATGGTGGAAGGAACAGCTGGATAAATTTCGTAAATGGGTTAGGAAATTATTTAATACAGCAAAGCTTTCTAATTAGTGGAATAAATATATGCAAGCCCTAGTAATTTCAACACTGAACTATAAGGCGTTCTAAACGACTTACGTATAGGAAAAGCTGTGGTAATATCGAGGATATTCCTACAGCTGCTCGACTACATAAAGTTCAATCTAAGGATCAGTCCAATGAGAATGCTCTTCTTCTTAAAACCAATGGTAATTATACATGAGGTCACAAAGAGACACTCAAAACCCTGCTTCACATGCACTTTTCGGGCCGCACAATGTGCGACATAAAATACAATAACTAACCCCATATTTGGTATCCATATGGGTGCAAATGAGGGCTCGGTTAATATTTTATCCGGTAAGCTTTTTACTCCGGAAAAGTCAAATGGGCCGTTAACTCCTTTCATCCGATCAATGGAGACTTGAGAATGGAATGTTCCCAGCCCTCCTTTAAAAAGCCTTGGACTTGATAATCCCTGCTCTGGTAGCCTTATTTAGAAGAAGTTTCAATTTGGTTCACATACCACAGGCTTGGACCCAGCTCAATGTGGTTTTTATGCCAAAGCTTGGCAATTGGCCAAGTGAACTCTCTGAGTCCTTTGACGTATCAGTCTTATATCGTTTATTCTAAAAACTATGGAACGACTTGTAGATTTTCATATCAGATACTGGTTAACTGTAACCAGACCTCTGAATTCTAATCAATTCAATTACAGAAAAGGCAAATCCACAGAAGGGGCGCTGCATCTACTTGTTACCAAAGTTGAAGCGACCTACCGCTCGGAAGGAATTATACCGTGCACTTTTTTGGATATTGAGGAGCTTTGGTGAGCTACATCTACTCGGTTATGACGTCATTGGTTAAACCTTGCTTGTTATTTTGAATTGTGGCACTAAAAAGGACCTTTCAATAAATCCTAGCAATACAGTCCTGGTGCCCTTTACCAAAAAACGTAAATTGAATCTTGGTTCAGTAAGTTTAAATGATATTACTATCGGATACTCCAATGAAGTAAAATATCTGGATGTTGCCCTAGATAAGAAAGTGATTTGAAACTCTCATATTAACTCAACTACCGAACGCGCAGTCAGAGCCATGTTGGCCTGTCGGCGTATGTTTGGGAGGATTTGTGGCCTCAGCTCAAAAATGATTTACTGGATGTATCATGATAGTGAGGCCAATTGTAACCTATGGGGCCATAGTTTGGTGACCTAAGGTACAGCAAAAAGTTATTATCAACAAGCTAACCTCATTGCAGAGGCTAACATATCTCAGAATCATAGCATCTACGATGGCAATAAGAGCCCTCATCGGACTCACTCAAGTTCATATCTATACGTCGTCAAAAAATCAACTGCTACTTGTGCAGGTAGATAACTACTAGATACAGCTAGATAATATTGGTCATCTAGGCATTTTGAATGAAATTTCAGACTTGATCATGTTCTTTAGAGTCCCGGACGTGATGCCCATAGAACTCTGCAATGGCAAGAATTCCGAGGTAACAGTCATTGATAGAACTGGACGGAATACAGGTGTACCTTCTATGGAACATAACAGCCTAGTCTGGTTCACAGATGGATCAAAAATGGATATTGGCGTTGGCATTGGTGTCTTTGAACTCAACCACCAAATATCGAAATCACTAGGAACTTATCCCAATGTTTTTCTAGCCGTAATTTACGCCATCAAAACCTACGTCTCAACTATTATGACCAAAAGTCTTAAAGGCGCTTTCATCCACATTTTTTCTGACAGCCAAACAGCACTGAAAGCATTGGCTTCTAACTGCCTGGGTTCTAAATCGGTTAAAAGTTGTTATAAACTGCTATAATCTCTTGCCATAACAAAAATAGGTTGTGATTGGTACCTGGTCACAAGGGCATCACTAGAAATGAGATAGCCGATCAATTTGCACGGGCAGGCTCATTGACTACACTCATTGGCCCTGAGCCTTTCTGTGGTATCCCGTGGGATTCTGCAGCCTATACAATTAGTAATTTACTCAATTTTTGTTGCAAATCTGAGTGTAACGACAGATTTGTGCACTGTTGCAACAATATGTAACTCTAACTCCCATATATGGACACCACTTTCGTTTTCCTCTAGAAATTTTGCTAACTATACTCATCTTTAAATCTTTTCAGGCTATATAGAAATCTATATAGATTTCTATAAATAAATATTATCTAAATATAGTAGATGGTCGACAATTTTGTGTGTTTATTGAGCACAAGCCTTTGGTAAACATTCAAGAAAAGGACGATGCACTGAAATCGTACATTCCAACTTCCATGAAAAACAAATTTTTAACGCTTTGCACATTTTATCACACCCGGCATTAGGACCATGAGAATGTTAATATCTTCGAAAAAAGGTTTAAGAAGTAATAATATCGATGCAGGATATTATAGTCCAAAAAGTGCATAAACTATCAAAAATGCATAAGCATGTAAAACCACCCGCATTCAACCTATGGTTCTAAAGTTTGAAGGTGTCTCGGAATCAGTGCCATTGCATACCTTCCAGGCAGCAGAAAGAATCTTTGAAAGCTAGATGGAACACGGTTAGTTGAACTTATGAATTTCCACTTGTCGTTTTGGGAATGCTCTAAAAAGGATAATAATGCATAAAGATCGCCAATAACTAAAACAGTTACTCCATCAAAAGTTATGGATAAATTGAGAGATATGATGCGTAATTTAAATAATCAGCAACCATCTCGTTCCTCTAGTTAAATTCAAACTTTCGTTCCAGATGATTCAAACTCGGTTCAAAACCTCCATACGAAGGTCAATTTCAGGTATTTAGGTCTTAATCATTTTAGTTTAAGGTCCCTAAACATTTTTAGAAAAATAAGTTAAGAGTTTTTAGGTTTTAAACATTTAATAGGAAATTAGAACATTAGTTCTGGCCATGAAGCTATCTGCAAATATAGTATTATGGTACTTAACTTGCAATACGGGATTTAATGTCATTCTGAATACTGAAAACTTGCTTCATAAATATTTGGGTGACATCTACACCAAAATAGAAGCAAACAAATAAAGATGCCATCAAGAGAATTAATTAAAACTACGATTTGAACTAACTAATAGAATTTGAAGGCTGTATCTGAGGGCTAACTTTCAGGGATTCTGGTAATTATGCCGTCTTTTTCTGAAAATAGCCCTAGAAATATGCAACAAAATTACCAAAATGCAATGACAATCGTCAGAAAACACGTAAAATCTGATCTGTTCATTACTTGTTTGATCCAGTTTCACAGTAAGTGCACAGGTCCTAGATGAAGACTCCTAACTGCGACTTTATGCGTTGGTAAGCACATGATTCGTGAACCCAGCAGGGAATCCAACTTGATATTATCATGTTTGGTTAGATAAAATTAAACTTAAATTGTCCAAAGACCAAGTTAAAATATCACAGGCCAACAAAAATGACTATCAACTTTGCAAACGCTCCAGAGATTAAGTTGCCTTTATCAATAAAAATAAATGGCCGATACACGGGTTGTCAGGTTAATTATGGTTGTAAGACTATACCATATGTCCATTTGAAGTGAATTTAGCCACAAAAATGTAGCTAGGTCAGAAACGATCTCCTTTTCCAATTATGTAAAAGACAATTTCTTGTGAAATAAGCGTTTGCAATAAAAATTAATCGATATCACAAGGGCTTGACAAAAACTTATTCCAACCAGTGTTTAGTTACAGACTGCTTAAGGTAGTTTTTTTAGAGCACCTAGTGCTCAAGATATTTGATGAGCCGCATTAACTTTTGCCTGGGTCCAACTAGATTTGAAAGGTAAGCCTTTACCAAAACCATGGTTTTAAAGAAATATTTTCCCTTTACAATTATCATATTTTTCCAAATCTGGAAGCCTATGTGTTTGGATAAATGTTGTGAACTATATGTAACGAATTTTAACAAAAACACTGTCAAATAATTCTTAAAATCATTACACTTTCATTTTGCTCCATAAAATCAAGAAAATGTTACTGTAAAAAACCGGCTAAATATTTTTTTGATTTTTACTCAATAATCTAATCGTTAATTCGACAAATCAACACGCATAATACTAAAAAATGTCACCTACCTGTACAGTTTTTTTCCGACCTTTGCCTCCATCCGGATCGTTGGCCAGCGATGCATCGACTGCATTTCGAATTTTTTCCAATATCGTTCGTTTAAATTGTAATAAATATTTTTCATGTTTTTCATTTTCCACATCAATATCCGTTTCACTATCACCATCCACACTATATACATATATACCAAAGAAAATAAATTTTACAAATTTTACAAATAAAATCATTAATTAATTGACTTACCATAACTTTGCATAATTTGTCTCCGGTAATTTTAATTTAAAATTATTTTTTATATCATCATACAGTGTATTGTCTTTGGCTATTGTATCGCTGCCATCACACCATTCACGAAATATCACTAACATATTATTCGGATTACATTCTGTGAATTAGATGAAAAATAATTGATCAGTTAATTTTGACAGTTCAGTATGGTTTTGTTTTTATATTCAACTGAAAGTGAAAGGTTTAATTGGCGATTGACGTAGCGGTTGCTCATTTATAATTAAAATACTTTTAACATTTTTTTTTTTTAAATTTCGGCATGTTTATTTTTTTATTATATAGCTGAAAACTGCTTACTAAAGAAAATTTAAGAGCACCTAAATTGTGACAAAAATGTTCAATCTTTAGAAAAAAAATTTGTAAAGTTTTACAAGAACTATTCCAGCCCATTTGAGAACATTAAATAGTGTTTTGTTTAGAAATAAATTTAAGTTAACGAGGGAATCAAGAAATCGCATCTTGCCCTTCCATAATCATCCATCAAGTGTTACAGTCCACGTTACATTAACTTGGGTAAAAAAACAATCGTACATTGTCCCCAAAACAGGGTTTCTGAATGGCCTGAATTTTTTAAGTATTCTGTTTAAGTCGCTAATCTTGAAAGTATTGAGCTAAAATATTTATATACATGACACATCAATTTACGTGTAAATTGATGTGTCATCAGCAAACAGTGCAATATTACAATGGTCAGTCTGAGGTGTTTTGTTTAGAAAAATACAAAATAATAGGACTAATTACTGATTCTTGTGGAACACCTGAAGAAATATGCATTAGACTTGATTTAGAGTTTAGTATTTTAAAATGAAATTGACGATTTTTAAAATATGTATTAGTTTTATTAAACGCATATAGGGAAGTTGTACTTAACCAATTTGTGTAAGAGACCATTAATCCAAACTGAATCAAAAGCCTTGTCTAAGTTGAGAAGGACAATCCCTGTGAATTTTTTTTATTACACATTCATAGATTTTGCTTAACGAACTATACAGACTAATGGGCCGGTAACTATTAACTGCGCCTGGAGTTTTTCCTGGTTTAGCTATTACTATAATTTTGAATGTTTTCCAGGAAGAGGGAAAATAACCGAGTCTGAATCAATTATAGAAAAAAGAATGTAAGTAGAAAAACTACGCCTGACTCCGGAAGTTGTTTTAAAGCAGTGTTGGGAAAGCTGTCTGGACATGGAGCTTTAAATGGATGACAGGTAAATAGAACACTCCTAACTTCTTCAGCAGATACAATACATTTTGAAAAGTCGAGTTCAATATAATCGTTAATAGATTGGATACTAGATTTTATTTCTTCAGATTCTATAACATTTAAAGGTATTTCGAACGATTTTAGAAACGTCGATGCAAGAATCTTACATTTTGATGTATAGCTAATCAAATTATTATCTTGTGGGTTATTAAGCGGTGGCATGCGAAGATGTATTTTTTTGTACATATCTTATTGTTTGCCAGCATTGTTTAGATCCTTAAACAAGATCCTTTAATTTTTTTTGCCATTTGCAATTAATTATATTGTTGGTTGTTTTGTTTGATTACATTATTTAGAAGTACTACTATATTTTTATGGTAAGAACTTGGCTTTCTAATCCATTGTCTACGTCATTTATTGCGAAGCCTAATTAACAATACAACTTTGTCTGGTAAAATTAATTTATACTTTGATGATGAGGTTACAGTTAGGACTGCATAATATACCGCATTATTAATAGATATTGGTAAGTATTCTATAGCAAAATTGATATGGCTAAAATGTTAGGAGTAGATTCAGATAAATGAAAAGCATTGGGCTTGTTATCAATAATTTTTTGGTAAGTATACCAATCTGCATTTTTGAAGTCAAGACATGTAGCTGATAGATCGGTCTGAATTTAACGTATGTTAACTGTATACAGTTGTATACAAAGTACAGAAAGATGATCATAATTTATCTCGTTTTATGTTTCAACTCGGGATACTGGAACTGAACTGCTTGATAGAAAGAAGTCTATTGTGCTATCAGATCATTTGTTTTGGTAGTATAGGTAGGTGTATCTGGAAAGTGCACAGCACAGTCTGATCTACTGTCAAGACAATTTATAATTTAAATCTACTGTTAAGAAAAATCTTCTGGATACAAATAGGGATGGTTTTTAGAATGCTGGAATAAGGCAATTGCATAATAGGCACTGGCATCGATGTACTCTTTGTTCTAGGTTAACAAGATTTGGAAAGTTTACGATGGTAAGCTTAAAAGTTGGGAATGGCTTGAAAGTATTTTTACGGTTAGTTTCTGCTATGATGCGAAGATATTATGATTGCTTTGAGCAAATTACTGAGTTAGCAGTGTGATTACCACTACAATTGGCCCATTGATGTTTGATTTCAACCTCTTCCATACAACCTACGCTTCCATACAACTTTTAACCTCGGTTGATATCGTTTGCAGCAAACTCGTTATGGCTAACAAATACTTTGACATCCTCTCTAAAACTACGCAGTAACGATTGCAAAACCATTTAACATTTCTCGTCGAAAGAAGTGGCAATAAATTATTATTAACTTAGATGTAACTAGAGGGCATGCAAACTTAAGGGTTTTTAATGGTGTATATAGCCCCTGTAATCGGAAACACTCGTATGCTTTGTAAAAAGTGGTGACAATGGGTTCGGAATCTAAAATTAGCTTTACACTGGAAATGACACCGGGAATCTTACAGTTCAGGCCTCCAGGTGAAAAAGGCTATTCTGGATATCATCAAAAAATCACAGGTCAAAATTGCTCCTCTACTGAAATCTTTTACAAGATCTGTCAGATCGTGTTTTTACAATTTGTGCAGTTACAATTTGTGCAGCGGTGGGAATCGAGCTTACAACCGCAAATCATCACCGTAACCATCACTATACGATCAGTGACAGATTTCATAGCACTCGATAATCGAATGTGTAAGCTCAGTTTACACATGCGAATAGCCACCGAGTCTATAATTTGTATTCATGAGCCCATTAATATTAGTACCGATACGGGAGCAGAACGTCAGAAAAGTCATTGGTGACAGATATGCTATAGAGCTGATCAAAATCAAGCTGATACTAATGTGAAAATACTCTATACTCAGAACACATATTATAGCGACTGATAAAATGTTACAATAATGTACTTTGCGATCACTCATGAGCTGATTGATGCTAGTATATATATTAACTTTGACCCATGAAAGCACACATCTAAGAAGTTCCGAAGTCAAATTAACTATTTGTTATTTTCCAGGGAAGATCTCGGGTTATCTAATATGTGAAATCATACGACGACAGTTTTTGTACAAGTCAGGAATCACAAAGGGGAACAAATCATACGTTTTGACTATGAAGGTCTGATAAACGAGGATGGGAAAACACAATAATAAAATCTTGCTAGCAGAATGAAAAGGCAATCCCTACCCAGATAACCACTAAGCAAATTTGAGGACACGAATGGTGGAAGTCTGGGTTCTTAAGAGTTCAACCACGCAGCAATGAGCACAAGTACCTTATTTAAAGACACTGGATTCCATCATACCATCAGAATTAGGTCTACTATGCTATTCAGGGTGATGATAGAAAACTTCATGTTAACATCGATGTAGTATCCGACATTTTAAAGGAAGATTTAACAGCCTTACTAAATATTCAACACTTGTCAAACACTGTAGATGTAAGTTGTCAATATATATGTGATGTCACATTGGCCATGCAGAGACTATAGAGAAACCGTTTTTCTGGCACCAGTGATGCTCGACCGGGGATCACCTATATCAGTGTTCTATGGCAAATTTCTGAAAAATATGGGTCGCATTTACAAACTAAGTTCCATAGTTTTCCATCGCTTATTCATGCTCTTGCGCAGCTTTCAATGGCAGATTCCATATTGTGAAACTGTATATTGTACCCTCGTTATAGCAGCCATTATACCAAGGAATCGATTTTTGGAACCGACTTTTTATCGTTCCAAAAATACGTTCCCTTAATATTTTTTATGGTATATGTTCGGTCATTCTACCTCGTCTAAATCTTATCCAAGAAAGATCATCATACGTAATTAAATAATAGTTTTAAATTAGGTTTCACTAAACCGATTTATTAGCGCCCAATATTGATGTCAAAGTCAGTAAAACAAAGGTTTTTCTCTGTTTCTCCGGCTGTTCAAAAGCTGACGTATGCTGTGTTAGACAAGCCTTTGGAGATAGTCGAAAAGCTACAAAGTTCTTAGTGTTCTCCGTACTTTTTGGTGCGTAAGGCTAATGGCAAAGTTCATATGTGCCTGATTGCAAGAGAACTGAATAAGGTTACCGTCAAAGATTTGTATACTTTTTAATTGAAAATTACATTTACCGGCGCGTCAACCAAAGCTTATCTAACTAAATAAGATGGATATAAAAGTAATGCCACTTCATGTCAGTTTGGATTATTTTTAGCGGCTCCGAAAACTCAAGCAGTTGAGGATCTTGCTTGCTTCGTAGATACTACCACAAACACCTGTAACTGAAACTGTAATTTTGTTTGCCGTATGATAAAGCCTGGTGTACGTTTCTACACCTGCCTTGTGGTCCGAAGGCTTAAAAACATAAGAAAGTAAGTAAGACAGTTTTTATAGTAAGGTTAAAAGGTTTAAGGTATCTCAAGAATTGGACTTGTCCAAAAAAGATCTGAGGTTGCTCAAGGGAGATTAAAGAAGGGCATAAAGGAATTATTGGAGGCTCTGTAGCTAGAAAATAGAGGAGGTCTCAGAGACTTCTCGTCATAGGCAGATTTTCCCTACCAATCCAACTAGTACAAGTCATTTAATTAAACCTGATGGTTTATGAACTTCCCAAGCTGTTTAAATCGGGTAGCCTAAATCGAATTATACAAACAGGCATCCAGAAGAATTAGGAAACTTTCTTCTCATGGCTGGAGGTGATCTCTAATGGATATAAAATGATGGTCGATATTACTAGAAAATGAACGGAGGTCACGGTAGTTTTTCGGTTCTTAAAATAACCTTCATCGGTTCTTAAAATAACCTAGGTTAACCGTTTAACTTGTGGTAAAATTTAAAACAACAGTGATGCATAAAGCTTGACCTACCACTCCGCAAAGTAAGTATAAATTTACATTCATGGTCCACACGACGATGTACTTGAACATCTCCTAGAGCATTGTTACAAAACCCATATTTTTCAGAATTTAAATATTATAACGAAAATCAGCATATTGTTCTATAGTTCATACTGTGCATATACATTTTGTGAGTTCGCATATTACCTAAAAATGAATAAACCAAATTAAAAATTAAGGAAATCAAATATATCCGTTCACAGTATATTTATTACTTAGTATATATGAATCGATGATGATGCTATTAATCCATCCTGTTTCACACGAGGGAAATTACATTTTAATTTTTCATTATCATTTTCATCCGTTACTATCACACTATTTTTAATAAAATTTACCTTAAAATCCAGGATATTCACTCGAACAACACGAGTACGGTATATTTGAAAAAAAAATAATTCGAAACCGAATGACTATTCGGAAGGAGATAATGGTTTTTTGTAATAGTGACATGATGATATAATTATCAGCGTTCGATAACGAAAAGGAAAAAGTTTTCTTTTTTTGTGTCGAAAAGTTTTAATTTTCAATAAAAATTTATTTTCATTTAGAATGAACAACAGACAAAAGTTGAAATTGGAATTCAAAAGATTTTATCTCCAATTTTTTTTTTCGGGTACAGCAAAAACTTGTTGATTGTTAACTTTTTTATATAAGTTATGGGGAACTAGAAAAATATAATCAATTGTTTTCACTCCAATGGCTGGAAATAAATCGAATAGGAATCAAGGCTGTGAAATTGGTTTTTCATCGAAAATCTATCAATTTATAGAGATTACGTTTTGTAATTTTTTCATAAAACATTGACTTACATACTATTAAGAAAAGATCCTGTTAAAAAAAGGGTACCTTTTTATGTATTAGCCTCAAGCAATTAGTTGATAGCAATGCCTACATGAAGCATTACAGAGTCACCTGGGAGATCCAACTTTGTCAAGCCCATGTGATTTAAGGGCGAAATTGCCAAAGATTTGAGTACACGTCCTTAAATAGCAACAGGAGTTTTTGATGCATAAACTTCAAGGAAAACCACGAAAAAGAAAACTGTAAAAATAACACCGAATACAAGCATCTCGTGAGTATGTAATCTGCGGCGAACAACACTCAGAGAACTACTAGGAGTGTCGCATTAAAATGGTTTGATAAGGCGAAATTCAATTACTTCTATTCAAACAGGTAATTAATAGGTAAATATGCTAGTGCAATAGTTTTAAAAATCTAACTTAGTACTCCTGTGACGGTTTTTTTTTCAAATTTTCCTCAACACAATCTATATATTCTTATTGTATAGTAGGCTTTTCTTTTACTAGTACACCGTGCAAATTTTATTTTAATTAAAAAAAACACTCGAACTCATGTATCTATCATTAACTCTAGTGTCACTTATTTTTGAGTTAAAATTTGTGTCAACATAGATTGACTGAAAAATTCATTTGAAAAGTGACGAGATATGTGCTTCCACTACCAGTTTCTAATGCTGCCCTTACACGGTCCAACTTGGTTTGACACTGTCCAACATTGGTATCGGGTGTAGTGCAGTTATATACAACCATTATGATAGTTGGCACTACAGCGAACTTAAGCTAAATCTACAGATGCATCAAGTGAAATGCAAATATGCAAAAACCGGGAAACTATGCCAATAAGGCGAATCTATAAAAGCCAGCGGAGTTTGTGAACTGCGTGGAAAGTTTAATCCGGTCAAATACAGAAAGTTTCAGGTGAGATATAAATTATTTAGTTAAATTAGTATACTAGTAAACCAGGCCCAGTTTAAGTCTCTTTAGGATAGCTCCTCTCAATTATCAAAAAGTTTAAATCATGTAACACAAGAATGCGATGAACTATTCGAAACTAATTTCTCTGTCCTTAAATCTAAATGTGATAAATTTTTCGTAGAATACGATCGCTTCTTACGATCGATTATTTTTTCTATCTAAAACCCATCTTACTCAGTGACATAAGTTTCACTTCACTGGATTTATCATGTTCAAGCTATAGAAGCGATAAAGAATAAATCTGGAAGCACTGCCATCCTAATTCAAAATAGTATACCTCTTTTTTTGACAAAAACTATTGTTCCACCTGAAACTGTAGCACTTCTGATAAATGTATAGAAACCCCGAACAAACACATTACGGTTTACTCAAATTATGTGAGAAAAAGCAAAAAGCTCGACATATACCATTATTGTAGCAGGGAACTTCAATCGACGCCACTTCAAGTGGGATTATCCAACGAATAATCAGAATAGCAAAGCACTTCTTGGTTTATGCAATAATGTCAATTTATTGCTTTTAATGCTCCTAACGAGCTTACATTCCCTAGAGGAAACACAATTCTTGATTTGGTGCTTTCAAAAAACATTTCATTGATCTACATTTTTCTCCAGTTTCTGCCTCTTATAAAATTTAAGAAAACGCCATAATATGTTAACGAAAACTATCCAAAGTGCCTTCAAATAAACTGTACCTCTCACTTAGATCAAAGGTAATCTCAATATGCCTCCAAAATTTTCTTTATTAATTAGGCTACGTAATCGAATGTGTCGGTTTTATTATAAATATCCTGGATCTTTTTTTAAAACTATTTATTTTCTCTTTCAAACGATTTCCAGTAGCAAAGGGGTTAACCCTATTTTAAACCATTAAGGAAATGACAAAAAAAATCGCACTTTTCCCTCGAAAAATTAAATACTCAAAACAAGCTCCGTTTCGAAAAGTAAGTAAAGAATTTTCCCAACTCTCCTTTTCATAATTCAACCATTGAAAAAGTAAAAACTTGAAGTAACTGAAGTAACTTTTATTAATTACTCGATTCAAAATTATCCCCTAAATTCCAAAAATGGAAATATTATAACAGGGGACTTCAAATCACGCCACTCAACGTGGATTTCGCCAAGAAATAACTTGAATGGCCAAACACTTATTACTTTATAAAAAATTCCAATCTACAAATTAAGCTACGAGCCTTGAACTACCAGATTTTCCCCTAATCTCTACATCTTCTAAAACTAAAGAAAATACCACCATGGTCACCAAACAAATCAAACGTGACATCAAGAAAACTATACCACTTACTCAGAGTTATGGTACCGTTATTATTTCTCCTAAACTTTCCGATAATTTTATTTTTATTTTTTTTTATTTAATATTTTATTTTTATTTTATTTTAAAACAAACGGTTATTTTTAATTTTATTTTGTAACAAACGGTTAAAATTAAAAGTGATAATATTTACTGTTCATAAAATAAGTAAATTATGCACAAAATAGTATTATCAAAAAAATTGATTGGTCGGTGCAAAAATAATTTGTTCATAAAAAATCTTGTACAAAATTTTACAAAGAAAACTTACATTTCTGTTGCGCAGTTTTGTTTAGAAAGAAAAAAAAATAAACGCCGAACGTTTAATTATTTTGATGGTAAAATTTTGTTCATTTATTTATTTAATGTCCGATATATTTAATGTCCGAATTCGAATAATATTATCAAATTAACCAATTCGCTAGACAAAACATCATTTTTTATGCCTGGCTCATTATTTTTATGTAAAAAAATGTTTTGTTTTCTGAACAAAATTGCTGAACATATATACAGTTTTAGTTGGTCGAATTTTGTGCAAGATATATTATTTTGATATAAAAAGTATTTTTTTTCTTAACAGAGTACTCATTTATTTATGCACGAATAATAATTTTTTTTGTGCACGAAAAATATTTTTTCATGCCAGAATAATATTTTTTTAATGTACAGTTAAATACCAGCCAAATTTAAATTTCATTATGTTAGTAGCCTAAGGACCTGAGCCGATCCTAGTAAAAAGTGCCTGAAAGAGCTTTGTTCCGAACAGTTAGTAAATAACTGTGCCAATAATTTGCTCAACGCTCCTTCTCATAATCCAACCAATGTGGTAGTCGGAAATGTAGAAGTTACTTACATTATTCGGTATCTTAACAGAAGAAAAGCTCTGGGTAACGATAACATACCTAATCCAGTACTGAAAAATATACCAAATAATGCTATTATATAGAACACCAACTAAAAATAGGATACATTTCAGACGGTTAGTAAATCGGCAAAGTTATGCCTATTCCGAAACCAGGAAAGTCTTTCAACAGTGTAAAGGATCCTAATTTAACTTTTAAACGGAATAACAAAGGTCATGGAAATCGTTATGCTCTATAGGCTGCAGTCAATATTAGAGCGCTACATCCTAAAAAATAGTTAGGATTTATGCGGAACACTCTACTAATAAAATAGGTGCTAATCCTGAAATTTTTTACAAATACTAAACAATTTGGTCGCTCCACAATCGCAGCATTTCTGGATATGAAAAAATTTAGTTTTAATTAAAAGCAGTGTTCCTCTCTATCTGATAAACTAAACCTCACCGACTGATAAAATCAAAACCAATGCAGTAGGAGGCATGGAGAAAAGAAAGGTTGGTGCGCTGTGTTGATTACTCGCAACCGTAAAAAACATGTTACACGCATCGGAAAAAAAATCATCGAAAGAAAATTTACACAGATCCTTCTTACGTTATCAGACACGTGGCTTAGGGTTGATACGTGGAACGTGCATTCTCTAAGAAAATCAGCCGCGTTTAATGGCACTATATAATACATAAAAGAGTATCGCTTGGAACTTGTTGCTCGCCAAAAAACTCGATAGCCAAAAAGTGTAGACTGTGTGTCCCAAGACTCTACGTTATTTTACAGTGGAATTGACCTTGAATACTTCTGTTATAACAATATGATTTGATGAGATCTATACCAGAGCACGAAAACAATTTCAATATATTGATTGGTGGCTTAAATGCTAGAGTTGAAAAAAACGAGATTGACTTATATGGAAGTATGTAATTTTGTACTGCCGGCACGAACTAGAGACCGATACTGGAGAAATAATGATGTTCTTTGCAATCGCATACGATCTTATATGGTATCTAGCATATTCTTCATAAAAACCTCGTTCCAAAGATATAGGCAGTGATAATGAATTGGTCACTGCAAAGTTACGATGGTATTTGTCGGACAGGTTAGAGATAGGACGAAAACAAGCATTACATTTCAATTTTAGAGGTCTGATCAACGAAGATGAGAAAACACAATTTTAAAATCTTGTTGGTAATAGCATTGAAGAAGTTCCTAGCACTTTGTTTAAACAGGATTGGTTGGAAGATTGGTTGTTTATAATCACATGCAACAACAAAGCAGTCCTTGCTAGGAAAACTGTCAAACGAATTTGTATATACGGAAATGCGTTAATAATCGAAGACTGCAGTTTTAAGAGTACATTAACTGAGGAATGAAAGCAATTCATTTAGCTTATTTAAAGGGATCACCGTAATACCTTCAGACCTAGGTATTTTGCCTTTTGGACCAGGATTACTCTTCCGTGTTAAGATCGATGTGCTACTCAAGACCCTTCACTGATTTACTCAATTTCCAATAAGTGTCAAACCATGTAAATGAGTGTAAAGGTTCCATACCTAGAGAGATTCTTACTGGCGGTTTTAAAGCACAGAGGTCGCTGTCGCTGACGATTGCTTCCTTACATTAAAAATATTCGAAAAATGATTTTTGGACACGCATTATACTTTATCGGTATCAGATAATACTTGCTGCATGTTCGACAGATCATACTGTTTCGATAAGAAATAAAATAAAATAATTTCCATTTTCCAAATTATTATATGATATTTCGATTTTCATTTCGATAAGACAGATTTGACAACGGAAATTAAATATTTTTGTTGCAAATATTAATTTGAAATTTGTATAATCGAAATGAATACTTGTCAAGCCGGAATCACTGGGGACGAACATGTCATGTCGAAGTGATATTATTAAAGTAATATTCATTTTCAAAATTGAGTTGCTAAACTCGGCTTCCTGTATATTATACTGCTTTATTTTAAAAGATTTCGATTTTTTGTATCAAAATCAATTTTCGAAAATTTATAAACGATAAATTTTTTTACCTTTTTCTATCATGATATCGGATATATATATATTGGATCTGTATCTTTCAATATGATAGGCATAATAATATAATGTACCTTTATATATTTATATAATAAAAACGACACAAAGGTTAGGAGGTTAGAAAACATTTTTGATTACGATGTATACTCACTCAGACAAATTGTTAAAAATAAAAAAACTACAGAGGATGTTATAAATAAAAGAAAACGAGTATTATTTTTATCTTAGATTGATAAACTTTTTCTAATATATCAAAACAAAACATAAAACTGGTATTTTATCCGTATATCGTTTATATCATACTGGGTGTTCCAAAAGCAGCAACAATTTTGAGTACCTTGATATATGTTATTGTTGAAAACTTTTTTGTTCATTAAGAGCAGGTATTGGCAGGGAATGGCTTGCACTAAGGTTGAAAAATGACTTTCAAACTATGTGACACCCTCTTACATTTGAACGATTAATAAAGCTTGTTCTACGAGGCCTGTTCTACTAGGAAAACTGGTTTGGTGTATCTATATGATTTGAAATAATATCCATGAAGCCGTGTGCTTTGCTTAAAACAGGAGGAGAACAGTTATCCTGAACGGATTGGAGTCAACGTAAAGCTGGACAAAAGAACAGCCTCAGAAGAGTGGCCGGCACCATAATGAACCGCCATGAGCTGAGCAGTTTTCTAAGACTATGCTTATACTATCGACGAATTTTTTCCAGTTTTGCAGATTTCGCACGGAGCGTATCCACGAACTGGTGATCTTGTCATCTTGAACACGGACGCAAATAATATACTGAGATCGAAGCAGTCATTTCAAAAACCAAGGAGGTGCAGAACGATAACTTCTGGCGGTCGTGGATAGCGTCAAACACTTATATAATTACCTGTATGGGCAAGAGTTCCTTTTTCAACTATCCATGCTGCACTTACGTGGCTAATGTAATTCAAGGAACCAGGACGAAAAACTGCAAGATAGATCGAACGATTTACCTACTTGTTTAAAGCCGTACGCATAGTGCAGAGGGTGGTTGCACAACAATACCGACAAAATATCCAGGTCGTATGCTGTTCCGTGTAAGTATTACTTAAAACAGCAGGAGTATAGTAATCCAGCATGTATTTCAGGAAAACGAGTCGATGTAGAAAAGAGCTGGACAAAAGATCAGCTAGTGAAAGATGCCCAAAAATTGTCACCGACAGTGTAACCGTGAAAAACTATGGGGCCCAGTGGCAGTCACCAAAACTAGAGAAAGGCTTGCTCGTAAAACTTTGGATGATGGCAACAATACCAAACACCAAATTTAGCTAAGAGTTGCATAGTGGAAAATCTGGACTTCATTTGGGCATCAATAAAATATTGAACAAAGTAAGAGATCGGTCTTATTGCTTCATTGCCGATAAGGTCATTTGCCGATAAGTTAATTGTCAAAGAGCATCGTAGGAGCTGTGGGATATGTACGGCCAGCAAAGGACCTCAAACAAGAACAAGAGGGAAATAAATCAATACAACGCTAAGGGTCATTTGAGCGAATAGCAATAGATATTGTTAGTCCGTTTCCAGCTACCCAATATGGCGATCGATACATACTCTTGAGTATAGATTATTTTTGTAAATGGATAAATGCATATCCGGTTCAGAATCGAGAAGCTTGGGCAGTTGCAGATTCATTTGTGAACACCTGGGATTGCAGGTTCAAAGTATCACTGGTGCTACATTCCAATCAAGGACGAAACTTCAAGTCAAAGCTGTATTAAATTTCTTTGTCTACCTACAGTCAGGTGGAATGGTGAAAAGATTCAACAGAACATTAAAAGAGCATCTAAGTAAAGAATCAAACAACAATCAAGATAATTGGGATAGATGCATTTCTCTGTGCATGATGGTATATTTTATAGTACAGTCTATAACACGAGAAAACTATTCCACAATGATCGTCTTTGTCAGCAAACTTGAATTGCCGCGTGGTATCAAATTTGGACCACTCAAAACAGAACCAGTCACCAAACAGAATTACGCTATTAACCTAAGAAGAACGAATGTCAACGCTTTAGTAAGTCAAATGGATTTTAAAATTCTAGAGCTAATTTAATAATTCTAAAGGCATAGATTAACAAACCAACAAATAAATGGAAACTGAACAAAGGTCCCAAATTACACTTCAAGATTTTCGCTTCGAAAGTAACAATATTGTGAGGTGCTTTTATCAGCAAAACTACCGGGTGAATTTTTAAGCTGACTTTTTCTGTTTGTTAAAGATACAACACATTTAACTGCATATGTTAAAAGGCCTGCTTAAAGGTGAAGCTGCTTCATTAATACGGCATACTGCAATAACGGAAGGCAATTACATAGAAGCATGGCAACAACTTTGCAATCGAAACGATAAAATGACTCCCATCGTAACTTCATTAGTGCTAACATTCATTGAGCAACTGCCTTGAGTACAAAGTAACGGAATTGAATTACATTGAATCACTGAAACTTCCGATGAAATATTTTGGGGACTTTGTGCACTAGGTCTAGAAGCTGAAACGCGCGATCCCTGGTTGATGTATATCATATTACGCAATATTTGAAGTGTAATACAAACAGTTATGGGCTATAGTGAGTTGGTTGATACCAATTTCCCAGCCTTTGAAACTCTATTGAAATTTTTGAACAAGTAACACATTAGAAATTTGTGACGTGACTAAAAAACGCGGTACCCAACGGTCAGCAAAAGCATTCGTATTACCTCAGATGAATGCATAGTATGCAAGCAGTAACATCCAACATTTATGTGCATAGAGTTTAAAAATATTCCAATTAATTTTATGGCGTGAAACTCAGATGGAACCAGTTAAAACACAGTGACATATGGAACTGCATGTGCACCGTATTTGGCAGTTAGAACTTAAAAAATCAACCGAAAATGCTGATCAACGATATTCAAAAGCTGCACATATCATAAACAATGAACTTTACGTTAACTGGTTGTGAAAGTCTTTAAAAAGCAATACTACTGAGAGATTAAATCAATGATATTTTGAAGCAAAGTGGGTTCAACCTACGCAAATAGAAGTCGATTTCAGTAGAATTTTTGAAGTCATTTCCAAAGGACAAAGTAAGAGCCATCCCGAAGCTAGTTAAAGATGAGTCGTCTCCATCAAATCACTTGGAATTATATGGAACTCAGAGCTCGACCCCTTGACCTTCAAGGTTCGGACATGCGATGGTCATATCAATTGGACGAAATGAAAATTATTAACAACAGCATCAAAAATTTATGATCCACTAGGTTGGCTATCACCCCTAATCATCCTGTTTAAAATACTACTACAAAAACTATGGCTACTCAAACTTGAATGGGACATGAGTTTACCAATCAATATACGAAACACATGGCTTACACTCTAACAATTATTGCCAGAGTTAAGAGTATTCAAAATCCTCGGCCGCTAAGTTTAATATCGAATGCAAAACGAATGCATTCTGTGATGCCTCAGAAACGGCATATGGAAGTGTCATATACATGCAAGCGATCAACGAGTTTGACGAAATTACTGTCAATATCAGTACCAAGGCTCGAATTATGCGGCGCAGTGCTTTTGTCAAAGTTATTAACGTTCTATGTAAATTCTCTAGATTACAGTGAACTAGAAACCTTCGCCTGGATGGACTCTATGATGGTGCTCCACTGGCTGTCTGATGTTCCAAGACGTTGGAAGAGTTTTATTGGTAACCAAACATCAATAATATTGGATACTATTCCCCGGAATGGCATCACGTGGACTCAAAGAACAATCCAGCTCCAGCGATAACTAGAGGAATCAAACGACAACTTGGTTGGCTCAAAATGAATCAAATTGACCAAAAATAATGTCAGCAACGTTCAACATAGATGGTGCTCATTAGAAGAAAGATCTAAACATACCAACGACCTAACTGACTTAGTCGTCAAAGATGTAGTGACAACGTTACTATCCAGATTTTTTTCATTGTTCGAAATAAGAAAGAAGACCAGCTTTTAGAAGCTAAAGGCGTACGTGGCTGTATTTGTTTATTTCGCTGTAAAAGCAGTCCATCTGGAGGTGGCCAGCAGTCTTAATACCGATTCATTTCTGGTGGCTCTAAGACGATTTATATCACGACGTGGAATGCCTCCAATTTTATTGGTGCCAACAGAATATTGCAGAAACTGAAACAACAAATTATTAAACAAGCAAATAGTAAAATAATTTCTGAATTCTATTTGCAGATCGGCATTTCTTTTCAGTATAATCCTCCGCATGCTCCTCACTTTGGCGGTCTGTGTGAATCTAGTCAAATATTTTAAATACCATTTGAGAAAAATTACAAACATGAATCTCTTACCTTCGAAGAGATGACAACACCAATAGTTTAAATAGAGAGTTTATTAAATTCGAAATCAGTACTCCAAAACGTGAAGAAATCTTTAATCTCAATAGGTTTTTAAAGTGATTTTTAAAGTTTGGACACACTTATAAGACATGTTGCAGATTATTTTTGACATGCGTCATATGCGCAGTGGCCAGCATAACAACAATTACACAAATACAACAAATACACATAGTACTACCATGGTATGTTAGCCCATTGACGTGCTAGATGTCGCTATTGGTATCATTTAAAAAAATCATAATATGTTTATATATATAATCGCCTAAATATCATATATTTATACTAAATGTTGACGATAAACTATCGACCCGACATCTGGAACATCAATGGGTACACTATTTTTTCTTATGATGGTAGTACTATATGTATTTATATTATGATGGAAGAGACAGACGTTTTGGATCTAAACGAAAACAATTGAAATTAAGTATGCCAAGTTATCATGGATGATTGGGAGAAACTCAAGTCTTAAGTAAGACAACAAAAAATCATTGTCATACCGATCTAGACGTATGGTTGGTTTTCAAGTTAGAGACTCTCATTTGAAATTGGAACATCATCTTACGAGCATTCACTATTAAAGTGGAAGCACATCGGCTTCCCAGATATCATTTTTTTAACTGATTTAAGTGATTTGTTGCACTTAATTATGCGCACAAATATAAGCTAATATAAAAAAAAATCTAGGAACTTTCAAACACGAGCGTTAAAAGTTACTTATTATCAAATAATCGTTTTGTTGGGAATTAATCAGTATTTTCAGAATTTACAGGATTTTTTCTTATATACAAACATGTAAGCACTTAGGAATCTTCATAAAGCTACCAAGATCGCCTCAGTGGTTAAATTGTGAACAAGGTCTATATGGAGTGCTTTGCTACTTCTGCATACAAACATGGCAATATATGCTTTCCATGCTTTTTGAAGTTTTAGCATAAATTGATTTTGGCCCGGCATAGTCAACACCAGTCATTTGGACTGAAATCCTTACACTGATATAAATAGTGATCGGATTAATGGCACATATCTCATTCTATTTGATTGACTGAAAAGGCTCGTGATGATTGATCAAACTTTATTGTTGTACCGATTTTTCTAGTACCTAAATTAAGCGACATCAAGATGAGTAAATGATCTGGAAGTCCGACTTTTAAAATGATTCTTTATAGTTACTTTCCGTGATAAAAAAATGTTTTAAAGCAATGCTGTTTTATATTTTAGCAAACACTTGAGATATATTAAATATCCTGTGCTGGTTGAAGATACGTATTTCCATATAG
This sequence comes from Tipula confusa, assembly GCA_963556175.1. Classification (NCBI taxonomy): domain Eukaryota; kingdom Metazoa; phylum Arthropoda; class Insecta; order Diptera; family Tipulidae; genus Tipula; species Tipula confusa. The sequence goes on from OY744477.1 coordinate 75,989,228, forward strand.
TGGTCATAGAACGACTACCATTCTTAGTATTTTCCATTAAATAGAGGGACAGTATTGTTTGGCAGTTTAAACTTTATATTGATCTACCATTTCTTACTGTGGCAGCAAATAATGTTAAAATAGCAGTCGCATTCATACCTCCATTCTGATGCCATTTGGAATTTAAGACACTGAGTGATCTTGAAGTAACCTGGAAGAGGTTTCTCATATAAAAAGTAGTTAGAACCATGTTTCTTCATCTAAGACTTAATTAAAGTTTTTTTGTACCATTTTTTCGAAAAATGGTTGATGGAAAGCGTTACCCTATATATACATTGACTATATACATCTAAAGAATGGTAGGTAGAGTTTCAGAATCTAAAAATAAAATGTTCTCTTTTATATTTCATTATTTTATTGTAAAATAATTTAAAAAAAAAAAAAAAAAAATTGGAAAAATATTTTTGTTGTTGTTGTATTAACTGGGAAACTCTTTTTCAGCTTGCTTTTATATTATTATACAATCGACAATTTTTCATCCATCAGAGATAAATAAGACGACGAACAAAATAAAAAAGTTCTTAGAAACATTTTTTTTTAGGTTTAGAAAAATGTCTTTGAATCGTTTTTCCGTTTGAATTTTTGCTTGGTTGATTGCTTGAAAAAGATGAAAATGTTCGATTGTTCATTGAATATAAATTCTCTTTGAATATAGCTATAGCTATATGATATAAAAGTTTATTTAGAAAAATGATAATGAAACGTTGAAACGTTGCTATCTATATTGTTTTGGGGCGGTGCGTGTTTGTGTATTTGAATTGAAGTTAAAATTGTATGATCTTGATTTGATGAACTTTGCAGAACCATTTTGATAAAACATAATAATTGCAGTTTGTTTGTTGAATTCTAAAAGCATTTTTCTTTACTGAGAAGATCACGATAGTTCACCATATTTAAAATTGACCGAACATTGTAATAATTCCAAGAAATACTTCGAATTTGAAAAGGTCAAACCAATTTGAATACAATCTTTTATAATAAATAATGCATAAATGTGGTCAAACAAAATATAATAGCATTAAAATATGGTGGAAAAGTTTTGTGAGTTTTTTTTTCGCAAAGTAAACTATCCCGATGAATTGAGTCGTATAGGCTTGCTGGAAATCCAAAAACACCTGATTGAAGTCACAAAATGTTTCGTAATAATTAGAAAGTAAACATTCTCAGCGGAAAAAATTGATCAGTAACTCGCAAAATAAAAAAGGGAATTGCAACATTATTTGAGTAAACGAATGCAAAAGGAGTGGAAATTGTCTAAAAGGAGATTTTACATTTCTAGAAATTTTACTCTTCTGGGAAGCAACACAAGTTTGCCGTTATTTTGAACACTTTTTTAATAGACGACTTTACAAATTTGGCTGTTGCCAGTTTAACCGTTATTTTCACCCCAGGTTGTGATTGCTCATGAATACTACGAAAAAATATTTTACTGTAAGTCTGCGGGATAAATATCCTGTTCCAGTCGAATGATGTAATTTCGTCAAAATTAGTTTTATGATTCAATAGAGTCTATAGTTTGTCATCGTCAATTTGTTCGTCTGCAATTTTAAAAAATATTTGGAATGTTTGATGGAAGATTATGCGCGGCTAGCAATTCTCTGTCATACGTATATTGCCACATTTCTATTTCACATTTTACTTTTAACTAAGTAAAATTACATTTTTAAATGAATGAGCCAAAGATTTTGTGTTGTTTTGCTAAATTGGATGCTGTCTGTGAATTGTCACCTCAGTTAATTTTCGTTCAGTAATTCTTCATCATACCAAAGAGAAATTGGTTGAGCACAATTTGGTCATCGACGATATAAGTTGTTTATGCCGAGAAAACATTTAAGTGCACGCACATTGTTTTCAGCTACTCAAATTCGTCGATTACCGTGACATTTTCCGATAATGGCTTGATTTCTGCCTCACTGATAACGTGACCGAGGAAATTTACCTTGGTTTTTATGAATACACATTTTTCTATCCACTTTTATAACCAGATCAAACTCCTGATGTACTCTCAATGGTGTAATCACTCAATAGTCTAATGGAAATAGTCTAGTGGAAACTTTGCATCCATCCAGTTGATACGTGAAATATTAGCAAGACTTGAAGACTTGACCACAAACCTGTAGTATACGAACAACATTCTAATTGAATTAGACCTTCGAATTCTCTTTTGGCAATTATATTTTAGCTGAGAGCCTACGAAACTTAGCCGTTACTGGTGTGCCTTTGGTGTCTTTGTGTTGTGTGATGGAATGTTTTGCTTTTTTTCGCCGGAGCTGTTAAAGAAGGAAATTTCTATAGTTGAATGTCATATACGTCCAAATAGGTTTAATTATCATTTTATACAGCGAAACCTTACACTCCCGGCTTAAGTTTCAATGCTTGCCTATATTAACAAGTTCATTTTGATACACCTTAACTTGATTTGTTGACGTTTAGTTACGATATGTTTTCCCAAGTGAGCGTTCTATCTAAATGTAATCACAGGTGGACAGGTAAGTTTTCGGAGTGTGAATGTGATGTGTGCCGATTTATGTTCGTTGGCCTTTATTCTCCATTTAGCTAGCCATTTTTTCTATTTTATCTAAGTGTTCCTGTAGATTTATTAAAGCTATATTTGGATTTTGATGTGTAGCTAGAATTGCTGTATCATCCGCAAATGTTGAAACTTTTACGTAATTTGATATTGGTAGGCTTGCAGTATAGATCAAATATAATATTGGACCATGCCGGTAACTGTGTTTTAAATATGTATGTAAGGCCTTCATTCTATACTTTATAGAAAGCCAGTGCTGTATCCAAAAACGCTGCAGAACATGATCCGGAATTATTATTTTTTCATGTACAATTGGTTTCAGTTTTTGAAGGAGCATTTTTTCGAATAGCTTTGAGAGTGCAGGAAGTAAACTGATTGGACGAAATGAGTTTACATTTGTTTCGTTTAGGCCGGGTTATGATATTATGATTTGTGAAATTTTCCAGGTTTCATCTCTATTGAGATTTTGACAAAATATGTTTGTTTTCTCTGCATCGCTTATTGCCCATAGTTTCCATCAAGGAGACGAATTGGTGGGTATGAAAATGTAGGTCTTTTCAGGTTACGTATATGGCTTTCCACATAGAGTATTCTGTTGCTTCAGTTGCTGCAAGTCCATTGAGATAATGTTATGTATATGTTATTAATATCGGTGAATGATCAGAAGACAAGTCGTAGCAATTTTCATCCATTACAAGATATCTAGCTATACCTTTTGTTACATAAACGTCCAGTAAGTCTCTAATTTTTTGCCTTTCAGTTGGCCAGTAGATTAGCCAGCAGATATATCACAGTTGTTTTCCTTTCGAGGACGCTAACCTTGAACCCCATTAGATAATGACTCTCTTTGTGATGCGTCAAAGGAAATTTCTGGCCTAAGGGAGCAAATTAACCAGGTTTCCCAAACTTAGTCAAATCGCTAGCTGACAGTTTCGATACTTCAGTTCAGAAATTAACATCTAACGTATTCCAGAATAGTGTTGCAGCAGCCTCAGTAGTGTCTAGACGTGTGTATATACCTCAAAGTGAGTTCATTATTGTTTATTGTTTTGCCGCTGCGTTTAAGGATCTCAAATTCATATATGCATCTAAGATCAATGTCTCCACTACATCAGTTGCGTTATGGAAATTTTTATTCCAGCAAATTGGAGCTAATGAAGAAGACCTGAACTGCCGTTTGCTTGTTTTGGTCAACCAGGATGTGAGCCAGCTGAATTTTGTTTCGTTTAAGATTGGCGTTGACTCAGCGTTCTTCAGCAACCCATCGAATTCATCAAAAAGTTAAAAATAGTTTGCGCTTCCGTGAATCTTGGCATCGAGAAACGCCGCAATAAGCTTCACACTTTATACAGGCTTCATGTATCAATATTTTATACTGATTTTGCTCACGCCTGCAAGGAGTTCAAAACCTTGAATTGGTCTTTGTACAATAATTACATGTTGCAGATAAAAAATTATTTGTCAGGAAATCTAAAGGCGTTTTGGAAATTTATTAACAATAAAAGAAAAACATCTGGGTTCCCTTCGTCGATGAATTATCAGAGCTCGACCGCCAACTCCACTTCTAGCATATGTGATCTGTTTGCGGATCGCTTTAGTTTATGAGCCAGCTTTGCCATCTTTTGTCACTTCACGTAACTCCATCAGCAGTTCCAATAGCAATTTCAGTTTAATCAGGTTTACGGTAGACGAGGTTCACGATCGGTTACTCAATCTTGATATTAATAAGGGTCCCGGGCATGATGCCATTCCGCGCATTTGATTCAAGAGCTTTGCAGAGAGTTTGGCCTCTTACGTCACCTGATTATTCAATGAAAGCCTGTGGAGTGGTGTTTTTCTAGATCCCTGGAAGATTTCAGTTATGAGTCCATTCAAGTCAGAAAAAAGAAATGATGCAGCGAATTACCGTGGTTTTGCACTTTTATCGGTCTTACCTAAACTTTTTGAATCAATGGTACATAATTTACTGTTTTTTCACATCAAACCTATCGTTTCTACTGCTCAGCATAATTTGGTTACATTTTGCGGCGATCTTTTTACTAGTTATAACTCAAAATCCAGCTCGACGTAATTTATACAGATTTGATAAAATTGATCACGCCATTCTCATCGCCAAGTTGCATTTTCAGTATTACCTCTTTAGATGATTAACATCTTATATTTCAGATCGATGGCAGTTCGTAAAGATTTCCGATTGTTTTCAACGCAGGATGCGACGTCAAGTTTTCATGAAATCGAACGAGATATTATAAATCCTGAGGAACCTTTAGCAGCATTTGCAACAACAATTTTATCAAATTGAGCCTATATTGGGATCATGGATACGCCACAAAACCTCAGATGTGAATCTAAAAAAGACACTAAATAATACTACGTTGGGTATATGGGGTCAAACGCTCACCAAGAGTTGCGGTTGCCAAAATCTGCGGTACCAATATTTTCCGGTGAATACACAGAATGGCAAACATCTCATGACCTTTATTGTGCTATTATCAACAATGATGGAACAAAATTAGCCGCATCCCAGAAATTTAAATTTTTACGGAGCTACTTAAATGACGAATCATTTAATCTCATTAAGCATTTAAGAATTTTTGATGCCAAGTTTTGTGAGGCAATTCAGAAACTAGGAGATCGGTACAATCGCAAAAAACAAATAGTGAATTCATTTATTGGGACATTTTTGGAACAGCCAATTAATGCTGGCGATATTTTAAAAATTCTGGGTACGTCACATGAGATCTTGCGGGATCTAAAGACACTGAGGAATTCAGCAGAATTAAGGGATCCATGGATTATACGAATTATATTAAACAAATTAGACGATCATATTCCAAATCGTGTTGGATTAAAGCATCAAGCGAGGAAGATTTGCCAAGCCTCCAAAGTTTTTTTAAGTTCTTGCAAATAAGGGTAGATGAATTGGAACATGTTAAATCAACTCAACCTGCGAAGCGAATGCAATCGAATTTAAGAATGCCTTTACGTGGACATGGAGTATTGAATTCTGAATCATGTAGGTGTTGCGGTCAACATACGACAAAGGGTTCAAGCGGAAAAACTGTGTTACAATTGCTTGAAACCAAATTATAGTATGTTTTGATGTGGTTTTTCAATCAGGTGTTTGTGGCAGCAAACATAACACATTCCTTCATCCAGATGGCCCAACAGTGTCAACAGCCGAAATTCCAATGAGGTAGTGGCACAAAATTTGAGCTGGGTTGGGTCGTATCTGGTCTGTTCCTACAACCAATTACAAATTCATTATTCTTTGGCATGAATACGTTGGAGTTAATAGATAAATCCTTCCGTAAATTATGGGAGGTAGAAAGTTTACCGAAGCGAGATCATCTGACATTCGAAGAAGAATCGTGCGAAACTTTATATGCTTCCAAAACAAAGCAAGACAGTAGAGGCAGATATGTTGTGAGGCTTCTTTTCAAAATTGACCCATCTCAAATTGGGGATAATAGTTATCAGACATTGAAAGGATACCAGTCAGTGGAAAAAAGGTTTGAGCGAGATCCAGAGATCAAACATTAATATAATTAGTTTATGGAGGAGTACATCAGTTTTGGTCACATGACGGAAATTTCGGTGAAAAGGGAACATAGCAACGCCTATTTCATGCCGCATTATTGTGTGTTGCGGCAATATAACCAAGGTATTAAACTGCGAGTCGTCTTCGGCGTTTTTGCAAAGGGTTCCATAGGGTTCTCATTAAATGATACGATGCGGGTTGGACCAGTAGTGCCATCGGCGTTATACAGCATCTTATTAAGATTTCAAGTTCATCAGAAGAAGTGGATAAGAATGCGCGATGATTTGAAAGGTTTAGAGCAAAACGTTATTCGAAGATGGTTAAACACTTCAACAGTTGTCGAGATTCATGGATTTTCAGATGTCAGCTCTGAGGCCTACGGTGTGGTTGTTTATGCGAACGTGTGAAACAGCACAATTTGAGGGTAGTAATGGTAACGAGTAACTCACGAGTGCAACCACTCAAAAAACTCAACATTCCAAAGCTAGAACTATGTGCGGCACTTCTTGTATCAACATTATTGAAGCTAGTCAAAGATGAGATGAGTGTCAATGTTAATTCTGTGTATGCTTGGACCGACAGCACAATCATTTTAGATTGGTTACTTGCATATTCAGTGAAGGACGTATTTATAAACAATTGACTTGCCGTTAAGCTATACAATGACTGCCGTAATTGTTGGAATTATGTCTTTTCAACAGATAATCTATCCAACTCCAAGTTTACTATATTGAAATCTCGATATTGAGGCTCGAATGATGATTGGCCAGAACAACTGCTGCATCCATTGCTGACATCATTTGAAGATAATCCTACCCAGAGCCTGAGATCGTACGTAGTGATATCTGACATCAATGAAATTTTAGAACAATTAGAAAAGCGAATTCCAAGTTTATATAAAATTACCAGAACTTTGGCTAATACCTGCAAATTCATAGAGGTGATAAGAGTGCCTAAATGCAACGTTGAAACAACGTTTTTGGATTATTGCGACAAGAACCATAGGTTAGGTCAGGTTAGTGGCTGCTAACGCACATTTAGACTGATGACGGTCCATTGTGATACCAAAGGACCCTACTCGAAACAATACTTACCTAGATGTTTGTACCTCCTGTAACCTAGCGCCGGACATGAGCAGAGAAAGTGGCTCACAGTCTCTTCCTCCTCCTCATCGAAACAACTTCTACAGAAATCATTTACCATTGACACAGGCATTCTCGCATGCTCTCCAATGAGGCAGTGGCCTGTGAGCAACATTGTGAGGCAGTGTGCTACATTGCATGTTATGGTGTTATTCCACCTCTTCTGTGCCGAGGATATCCCCTCGTTTTTAAGCGGCATAAAAAGCGCTATAGGCCTCCCGAGATTTGCCCTTTTCGGTTTCAATTGGAGAGTTGTATCTTTCCTTGCCAGTTCGTCAGCCCTGTAGTTCTTCAGAACGTCCCAGTGACCGGGGACCCAGACTATCTGGATATTAAGATGCTCACTCATCTCCTTAAGAGATGAGCGGCAATTCAATACCACCACTAACGTCAGAGAAACTGGTTCCAGCGAATTGATTGCCGCCTGACTGTCCACATATATTGTTATATTCCTTATGGATATAACATTATGCATCAACCAAGTCAGCGCTTGCTCAATCGCTACCACCTCTGCCTGGCACACAGTGCAGTGATCAGGAAGACGAACGGATATATTCACATTTAATTTGTCACAATAGATTCCAGCTCCGACTTTGACGTCAAGCTTGGAGCCATCAGTGTAGAATTGTATACTTCCAGTTACTGTTGTTGACCTGTTCCTCCAGGATTCCTTTGAGCGGTTAAGGTTCCAGAAGCCTTTTTTTAAGCATACTATCGGTATTGTTTAGTCACTATTCGCCAAGTCTTCCTTAAGCGGATTGCCAATCGTCGAGTGGCCCGTCTGTAGACAGCGCACGTGTAAGGGCTGGCCACCACACACTCACCCCATACATCAGAATCGGTCTGACTACAGCGGTGAAGAGTCAGTGTATCAGCTCTGGTTTTAGACCCCATCTCCTACCGACGGCGTTCCTACATGAGTAAAGAGACTTCTTTACTCTCTCTAAAATATTAGGCTTCCAATTTAGCCTACTGTCCAAAATTATGCCCAAAAATCTTGCCTTATCAGTAAAGGTCAGTGCCGTGCCTTTTAAGGTAAGAGGGGCGACTACCAGAATTTTATATTTCTTGGTGAAGAGTCCAAGCTCTGTTTTGGATGGATTTATACCCAGCCCACATTTGCTGGTACACTTTGTAATGATTAAGAGCGCGTGTTGCATGACTTCCCTAATCGTGCTTACGTACGTACCCGAGATCACGATCGCTACGTCATCTGCATACGCTATTACCTCTATTCCCTCCCTCTCCAGTTTCAAAAGTAATCCATTGATGTTCCAGAGAAGAGGTGATAGGACACCACCTGGCGAAGTTCCTCTAACTACTCGCCTCTTAATGGTGGATAAGAACCATACTTCGACAATTAATAAGAAGTTGTGTGCAATGTATCAAATCAAATCCAAAGTGCGGAATACAAATGTTGGCGAGAATGCAATTCAGAAAATAATTTTTGGTCTTGTCGGTATTACGAATTAATAAAAACAGGTTGTGATTAAATTAAGTTTTTTTTATAATCTTGAACATCGCAAAATTCAACACCTATTCACCCTCAAAAAAGAATTAAAAACCAAAACATGCCCATTTGGACAAATTGTATTCGGTTAAGAGGATCCACGAGTGTATCAAATAGAGAACTACTACATAACGAACCCAGCTCAAAATACTTTGCATTATTATTTATGACACATGCTTCGTGGTATACTCATAATACTAGCATATATAATAACCTTGGCATTAAAACAGTCAAAGGAATAACCAAAGAGTACAGTTCGAAATACTACTCAAAACTAGAAATACTTCCTAATGGAAGGCCAATGACATATTACAACAGTTAAAATATACAAAAGATTAAAAAATTGTGAGGTTTTACTAAGTATTTTGGTTAACACTTAATTAGTATAAAAATATTAAATTTAGGTAAAGATTTGAAAACTTTTTATACTTTTTATATTTTATGTACAATAAAAAATAGGAAGATTCAAACCGAGTACCTCCCGTCAAAGAATCGCAACTGTTCCCATTTAAATGTCGATTATTATTCACTTACATTTATATTACATTTGTTTCCAAACATTAAATATAAAATGGAGGAAAATTTAATTATAATGACAACACTTAAATTAAAATCTCTTCACAATTAATTAATTAAATCTTACCCCAGCCACTGCACACGCAAAATACCGTCAAAGCGTAAAACCAAATTCTATTCCCATCTTAACTTTTTGATTTTCGTCTATGCGAAAAGTGCGAGAAAATGTTATATATAACTTGGCTTGATTACTTAAATATTTTTGTAAAAAAAAAATTAAAAATTATAAACAAACACTTAATTATTATTTAAATAAGATGCAAATATAAATTCTAAAAAAGAAACGCGCCTGTCCTTTTATCTTATTGTAATACTTAAATTATACAATAAATGTAAAAAATAAAAAAAAAAAAAAAATTTAATTACTTATTATAATTAAAAAATAACAAAACATTTTATTTTATTTTTTATTTAATTCAATTGTCTTTATGATAATTAGAATGAATTTATTTGAAATATTTTTTTTATTTTATTGTAATTATTAATCGCAGGGATAATTGAAGGGATACAATTTTATGTAACTTTTTGTAAGTTTTTCGGCAAATGATAGACGTTTCATATAATAGACGTCTGTCTCCCTAAATTCGGATAAAAATAATAAAATAATTTTTTTCAAATTTTTATTTCGAATTAAATCTTATATTTTGTGTACCTTAATTTATTTGAGGGGCCAACACCATTTTAAATATGGACTTATTTTTTTTGGCATTCTGTGTATATAGTTAATCGGTTGTACCCCAATAAATTTTATGGCTATTGCTTGTTACAAGATTAAATTAATGTTTGTTTGGTTTTAAAGTGATTTTAGATTGTTTTGATGATTGTTTAATAGTACCACTAGGATTTAATACTGTGTAATGTTACTTACTGAACCTTTAAACAGTATCGCATATTTCTAAATGCAGCGCGCTGTAATAATCCAATTAAAATCGTCCCGGTTAAGGTCGAATAAGTTTAGCACAAGTTTTAGTTTCTTAGATTTTATCAGTCATCATCGCCATCTATTAGAAATAATTTTAATGTGTGCAATTATTGTAGACTTGTCACCATCAAACTAAAATTTTTCATTTCCTTTATTTAATTTTAAGGATAACATGCTGGTTGATAAGTTTTTTTACGAGACAAAGGAGTGTCATCGATTACAGGGACCCTATCTATAATTAACTATCTAAAACATGTGAAGACCTACGGAATACAGCTTTGGTGCTAATTAAAATAATTCAGACGTTCCAAAATAAAGTACTCTGGAACATGATAATTGTTTCATGGTACATTAATGTAATATGTACATAATACATAATACATTTATGTATTATGTTGTTCCTAATGAGTTGAGCCAAAAATATTGTTTCACTGATATGAAATATCGGCCATTGCAACTGTACTACATTTCCATAAGAAAAACCGTCGGATGAAATGTTTATTCGTAAACAATAACAACTACAATCTGCCTCGGTGACGATATGCTAACCGAAAAACTTTCTGCAAAATTATCGGCTAAACAACGATGTTTAGTTCTCGATATATAGTCGGAAAATTAAAGGTACTATTTGTACCGACATCTAAGCTTACGGTATCGATATTAAAGATGTTAAAGTTGTAATTACATATGATCCTATGCTTTAAAACTACCACCGGATTTCCGGCGTGTAAGTGGAAAATAAAATACCATTCGAAGACCAAAACTTCCAAGAGGCGTCTGTTCATCAGGAAATGCAGCTTTAAACAGTGTCTGCTCCTTAAGTTAGAGGAGGCTGAAATAAAACTTGGTAGTAGGTACAAAATACTAGGAGAAGGCACTTCCAATAAAAAAATCAAGAATGATGATGAGCAACGATAACATTTTGGTGCAGGGAACCCCAGTACCGGCAGCTTTAAGGGGTGAGTGAGTGGGTCCCAGTCATTGAAATCTAAGGACAATGGAAAACTGGCTGCCGAAGCAAAAATTGTTACAAGTTCGTTTAATACGTTGATCTCAGATAAACAAGAAGCGGTCAAATTTTGGTACAAGTTCTGAAAATTGGCCCCCAGATAATAGGATGGACCCATCCAAGAATTGTTAGAGGCTCATTAAATCACCTAAAGAAACACTTATATCTAGAGTACTCTCATTTCCTGATCTAAATAAGGACCATGTTAAAGTAGGCAAAATAATTAAGTTCAAACGTCCAAGTGACGCTTGTTAGTGCGAAACCAGCAGGCATTTTGACTAATGAAAAATAAAAGATAAGCAAAACCCTGGACCCTTCTAATGCAGGAACTGCTAAAAGGAAAATAAATTCACCGCTTAAGACTAATCTTCTGTTAGGCTAGACTGATCTTTTGTATCGTATGCTGAACGGCTAAGAAACGTGAAAGCGACTTACAACTTACTTGTCTGTAAATTATTTTTTTCATATTTGCCAAATTATGAAGGGAGATCTTTTGCTAGAGTTGAAAAGCACTGAAAAAAGCTGTTTTTCAATCCCAATTGGAGAAAAGGATCCGTCAGGAAGTTCAAAGCTTGACATAGGACACCATTGTAGAAATAAGGGATATCGATGTAGTGACTTAACAGGACAAAGCCTTTCAGGCTCTTGAATTGCTGATGGTAGAAGCAAAAGAAACTGCCTCTATAAAAACGCAGAAAGTTTTGGGGGACTCAAATGGTAGTGGTTAGCCTTCCAAGCCAAATAGTGGAGAATATCATATCCAAAGGGAAAATAAAGACTAATTGGGTGATTTACCAAATTCGAGAAATTACCGAGCCATTAAAATGTTTTAAATGCCTCGATTATGGTCAACAAGTTTAACAATGTAGTAGTTTGAAGGGTAAGTTTAACCTGTGTAGAAAGTGCGGAGAAGCCTTAGTGTTCGGTTTGAGTGATGGTTCTTGTATACTTGTGGACCAAGGGAATAGCCAAGCTACATAAAAAAAGCCTCCTTGCTAGATGCTTATATATCGACGAGTAACGCGTGAAAAAAAACTTTGAGTTACGGCAACAATATTGTGCTGCTCGCTCAGTACTTATATTATTCCACCAAAACAAACAAAAAGCGATGCTTTCTGGATCATGGATTGTGTAAAAAGGTAGGCCGGGATCTTTGCAGCAAGTCACATAGAAAAGTTATGACAAGGTTCAAGGATACATACGATGCAAGCGCGCCCTGCGCAGAATTGTTGGAAAATACTGTCTCTACGTTATTTCCACAACAGCCTGGTTATTAGCCTGGTTACATGAATATGTGGCAAATTGGGAAACAACAAGGTTTCTAGTCCTGGTAAAATTCCTAATGTAGTATAAACGTAACTGTGTTCGTACATATCCAGAGCGGTTTGTTAGCTCGTATAATACTTGCGTAGAGGAAGGATTATTCCATACACAGTGGAAAGTCCAACGGCTGCTACATCTGCCGAAAAGATCGAAGGCATTAGAAAATTCACCATCACACCATACCCAATGGTTCATATGATAAACTGCAGGAAGCCATTAAAAACAAAAAGAACTGTCTGAAAATCAATATGGGTTCCGAAGGGTGCTATACCATTGACGCGATTAAGCTACAGGTAAATACTATGCGAGAGGTGATTGCAGGTGCTAGATGGAAAGGAGATTGCACCTTATAATTTTATTAATAAATAGTCCCAAGTACTTACCTGGGTACTTACCTGGGACTATCATTAAAACCCATTTGGACACTGTGTATGAGAAAGCAGGTGTTTAAATGGAGCTTCCTCACTTTCTTAAATTGCTGATTATTCATGTAAAATCCATCCTGACGCAAACATAGGTATCCACCATTTCAGTTATGGGAATAATCCGTTGTTGCACAAATAATTTATATTATACTAGGCCAAAGTCACGGTTAAAATGAATGCATACACGTATAAAAATGAGTATGGTAAACGTCAATTGAATTCGATTAGGTACGGTGAACCTACCGATGGATTGATCGTTTTCAATTGAAATATAGGCCGAATAGAATAGGTAGTGAAAAGTTCACTGATAAGTGGGCAAATCAAGTTGGCCAAAGGTATGGTAAGTGAGTCCATATTGAAACTCACCACGACACCTTATCAATTTTTGAGTACCAAATCCAAGTCAAATACAGTCGTATAGTTAATGGAACGTGTTAGGACCATTTTAACTTGGGGGTAGGGCAATTAAATGCTGGATCCAATGTCGTTTTACACTTTTCGATAATACAGCATCAACTAAGTTCGTAATTCGTAATTACAGGCGCTGAGATAATAGTTCTGCCAGCATCAGTTGTGGACAAGCTTAGAGGTAAAACGAAGTTTAACCTTTGCGTGATAAGTTCAATAAAAATACATCTCCACGGTATCAAAACCATTGAATTGAACATTGATCTTATGCGTACTTTCATGTAAATATGCATTTTGCTGTGGTCTCAGCCATATTATTTGGGTTGACTCAATTAGTCAATCCTAATTCATTAACAATATAATTGTTGTCATGATAGATGAACACGATGAAGAACTTCATCGAGTGCTGTAGTGCAACAAAATAGTAAAGTTTCAGTAACAGTAACAGTACCTACAACAGGGAACTTTTGGTTGCGTATTCTACAATCACATATTTTCGGTTTATTCTAAAAGAAGAAATGGTCAACTTGTTTACTGGCCATTAGCATTTTATTTCCACTTCAAGCTTAAAAAAAATAAAGATTAGTTTTAGTTGTTATGATCAAAGGAACTGATATAGTTACGTGCACACTAATGATTAACATGCTGCGCTCGCTGCCGAAGGTTTCATTGCAAAATCAATAATCAACATCATAAATCAAGATAAGTTGCCACAGGCAATGTTCCGTCTCAAATTAGAAACTGATAACAAACCAGTTAAAGAGAAGCATAGCATATATAACTTGAAATATCTACTGCATCGGCGCATCACTGTCGAAGAACCAAAAAAAAAAACTGGTCCAGTACAGTGTTTTAAGTTTCAAGTATACGGGCACACCAGAGCCTTCTGCACGCTAAAAACTGTTTCAAAATTACTGGGTATTTAATATACGACACTAAACATCCTGATGGTAAAGCACATGGTGGTACAGCTGTATTGATTAAAAGAAGACTAAAACACTTTGAACTTGAGAAATATGACAAAGATCATATCCAAGCGACAAAACTCTGCCTGGAGGAGTGGTCTAGAAACTGTGTAAAATCATCGGTGTATTGCCCTCCAAAACATGCAATAAAAAAGTTTTAACCACTTAGGCAATAAATTCATTGCGGGAAGTGATTATAAACATACTCAATGGGGTTCATGATTGACGATTCCGAAAGGAAAACAACTCTTTGAAGCTATGAAGGAACTGTGTTTGGATTATCTATCAGCAGGGCATCCAACATATTGGCCAATTGATAAAAAGAAAATTTCTGATCTAATAGTCTTCTGTATAACTAAATGAGTACTGATGCGATAAAGACTGAAGGTATTAATCGTTTGACCACTAAAACAACAAAATGGGAACAATACAGCAAACAAATTGTAGAGAATTGCCAAATGGATATTTTTGGAAAAGCAACATCTAACATCAGAGTTTTTAAAAAGACTTTCTAAAAACATCCAAGAATTAATACAAGAAAAGCGGAAAATTTGACGACAATGGCAGCAGCAAAGATCGCCGATTTTAAAATGGTAATTAAATCGAACAATTAAAACCCTGAAAGTAGCGCTGAAGGAAGAAGAAAATGAAGGTATCTAAGACTATTTAAGTAAAAACTCGGCAACAGAGAGAACAGTCTACTCCTTATGGAAAGCAACTAAAAGTTTTAAGAGGCTCACTAACTCGTGTTCGCCCATTAGACTGCCAAGTGGCAATTAGGCGATAAGTGATGAAGAAAACGCCAATGATCAAGTTAACAACTACATGTTACCAAACCAAATGGTGAATGATTCGAATTTTCAGCCTAAACAATTTAAGTGGAAGGAAGTTAAGAGCACAATAAAAATCGGCATAAGTTCGAAAAAACCACCTGGCCATTATCTTATTACCGGTAAAATGATTGAAGAATTGCCAGACAAATGTATTAAACTAATAACGTACATCCTTAACGCAATCACTGGATACATTCCTCAAAAGTGGAAGATAACGCAAATTTCAATGATACATAAGCCTGGAAAAGATAAGACACGAATTTCATCATATTGTCCAATAAGCATGCTTTCAACAGTATCAAAGCTATTTGAAAAATTGTTACTAAAGAAAGTGAAACCAGTACTAGAAGAACGGCATACCAGATCATTATTTGGTTTCCGAAATTACATTGCCATTGCATGGCACTATAAAGTCAAACTCATCTTCGAAGAAAAAAATATTGTTCTACTGTCTTTTTGGATATTGCACAAGCTTTCGATAAAGTTTGGCATAGAGGAGTAATATATAAAATTAAAGGACTTTTACCGAAGCAGTTCCATGGAGTTCTTGAAAACAATCTTTGTCAAAGACAATACTTGGTTAAACAAAATGCAGCAACCACTGGTTTAAATGATAGCCGATTTGCCTATTTCTAATGAAGCTATAATATCAACATTGGCTGATGAAACAGCTATCTTGGTGTCTTGTCTTCAAACTGTCTCAAAGCAATTGCAAAATCATCTGAATAAAATTGAGAATTGATTAAGGACTTGGTGAATAAACCAACTTCAATGAAAATAAATCAACGTACACAATCAAAAATACTTCGTAGAATCACTAATGCTCCGTGGTATATTCAAAACACCAACATACTGAGATATTTTTCAAAATTAGATACATCCCAATACTTTGACCTGGGACATTCTAAACAAGCCGAGATATAGATGACTGAGAAGAGCTGATCCACTTGGACTATTGGTTAAGACTCTATTGGCTAAGATTTATAAAATTTGCAGTAAGGTTAGCTTGTAAGATTCGCATACATCTTGTTAGTTTCGTTTTAGAAAGATTCAAGAATAAAGCCATAGGCAGTTGTAATAAAAAAAAGCTTCAAGATTATTGAGTTCAATCTTCGGAGATAAGTAGATTTGATCTTTCTGACCAAGAAGAAAGTCATGAGGGAGCGTTATTACTACGGTGTAGATTTAGCGCAATACGTGCAAATGAATAAGTAATACTTTTGGTGACTGATCAGAGAACAGTATACGATACCATTATGGAACTCATATGGGAAGAATATAAGTGCTTCTGGCTAGTAATTTTAAAAAACTCTATCCGTAATTATGAGGTCAACATCTGTCAATGAACTGAAATTCTGCCTCAAAATTACAGCTCTATAGACAAAAGTGTAGAAACTCCAGGCACTGCTAAGTAATTTGATGCTGTAGTGTACATTAATCATGTCTTAATTATCACTGGCAATTTTGAGCATACTGACACCACAAGTTATTTTAGACTTCTCAAACCGTAAAATAAAATAAAAAAGCAACTAGGCACCTCTGTCTCAAAAATCGCTTGCCAAATGCAATCAAACCCGCCACTGTATTGACAGTGAAAAGATGTATTTATACCTCGCATACTGTTGAATCCTTTCCAAATTACAAAATTCATATGAGAGTTCAACAATTAAAATGTTGCCATACCTATAGAGTTGAGTATAAAAACTGTCAAAACAGCAACAAAGCTTGTTCTTTATCCATAGTTAAAAATAATTTTTAAAACAATGTTGCATATCCATGAACACCCATCAATTATGTACAAAGAACCGAATATTCTCCAATCCATAAAACTCCAGTGCACAAAACAGTAAAAATTTCCTAAAAAGACGCTAACAGTAAAAATGAAAAATAAAATTTGTAATAAATCTTAATCAATACAAAGATAAAAAAAAGCTTTTAAACCGAAAAGATCAATATCCAAAGACGAGCGAACAGCATGCAAAATCCATAAAACTTTGGGAATACAGCGAAATAAAAAAAAACGGGCAAATCTTTTTATTTTTTGGCTTAATTTTTTTTTTTTGTTTTCCTTTTAACACCTGAAATAATTTTTTATGTATTCTAAATAAAATTTCCATTTGCCTGTAGGACATAAATATTTAATCATTAAAATGTGCGCGACTGTGGCACACTACATTATTATTGAGAAAAACCATTAAGAAGGTAGGTTCTATTTTTCCCATTTCATGTTTTTTTTACCAATTTTCAATTTTTGTTTTACCTGCGAGTATTAAAATCTGTGATTTCTTTTCAATTTACCATTTACGAGGATATACGGAGAATTAATTATTTATTATTGGGGAAAATCGTAATTTCTAAAATTTAATATATTGTTTTGCAAATTTTGGTCAGCTTTTGATGAAAAAAGACATTTTTGTTACGGATTTAGGAGGTTTCATCGGATTTGGGTTGTGAATTATTTTTTATGGATTTAACCTTTGTGTCACGTGTGTAAGGTTTTGAGTTTGCTCATAACAATAAACAATCTTTTGGCAGTCATTTGAACATGAGTAAATAATGGAAAAAAACGATGAAAAATGGAAGAAAACGATGAACACAACTATGATCCCCTGTTTGAGTGCAAGATCCATGAGCCGAACCATCTATGCTGGCTGGAGCAATACAATGTGGAGATAGATATTTAAATCAAACTTGTATTCGGCTGGTGACTTTGTAAAGTGAAACTTTAAATTAATCACGAAAGAGTTGGGGAAGATTTGGTCCCAGAAAAAGATTTCATGGATTAAAAAAAAAAGTTCGGCATATTTTCGCAGCTAATAAAATATATGCGGCACCGCATATAATTTATTATTATTACTATGGAAATTATTACTATGGAACACTTAAGGATAAGGTGAAGTTCATGATAGTGCGACTACAAGAAAACCATAATTATGCGACTACAAGAAAGCCCAAACATAGAACTCCCAACATTTTTTGGAAATTATGAACAGTGAAGTTCCACGATATTTTCACGGAGGTCATTTATCAAAACAACCAACTATATGCTGAAACTAAGCTAAAACTCTTTTCGTCGATAATATTGTCAACCACCTGTCGTACCAACTCATGCAACAGCTAATAAAGTTAACCAACAAGGGTCCGTACTATTACCAACAGCAGTAGCAAGAGTGAATACAGCCACCGGACAACCCTAATTTGGAGCAGTTTCTCCTGACTGAACATAAATTTCACACTCCTGCTCTTATTGAGATATCATATCATTGGGTGCCGACGAGCATAGCGATTTGATGAATGATAAAATAGTTAAAGGAGAACCAAACGCCATCCAGACCAGCTGGGGTTGGATATATTCTGGGCTAACCCAAATAGACATCATACATGGTGTCATTTAAGGGGCATCAACTTGATCAGCAAAGCAGTTTCAGTCAATGAGCACTGCAGCAAAACCTTTAACAGGAAAATAAATTGCCAACCATGAATTGCGAAAACTAACAAGTCCATGACGGAATACCACATTATATGGGGTACCCGCAGTTAGCAGCACTATTCGCCGAAAGACATTATCTACCTTTACAATCAACAAAAATGTCGTTTTTGATGCGTCAGTGAAAACCTCGACAGGTCTTAGCCTACACAACACCACGTACGCAGGTCTCTCACTACAAGCATAAAAGGCAGCATAAATACCATCCATATCAAACCATCTTGAGAAGGGAGCAAAAAAATTAGCATCTACAATAATACCAACTAACTAAAGTAACATATGGGACACCGGCTGTTCCCTTCCTGACCATCAAAATTATCCATAATCTAGAAGATAATGAAAGATCGACTCATCTGAAAGCCGGCTACATCCTGAAAACCGACTGGCGCCGACACAGGAAAAGAAAGCCAACGTCTACAAACGCAAATAATTCGTTTACTGCACAAAGGTGGAAAGGAGTTGAGGAATTGAGCCAGTAATCATTCACATATCCCTAAATTTATCTCGCAGCTGATATTGATCAGAAATCTGAATGTAATGACTGCGAATGGTTAGTAAAAACCCTGGAAATTCCTTATACAATCCAGATAATTTTTTATTTCACGTACATTTGCTGCAAAACACAAATCAACTATCTAAACGGCAAATGTCTGTCCGAAATGTTAAGAATTTTTGATCCAGGGGGACCCTGAATTATGGGAAGATCCTAAGCGAGTTTTAAGACAGCGAGTTACTGCTTCTGAGCAGAACAGAGAGCAACTCTTATGCAAATTCTGCAATATATCCAATATTCCAAAATCGGCGTTTTGCGGTCCCTCCGAACATACGCCGTATTAGTGTATAGCAAAATCATCACGCACGGAAAAGTTGAGGTTTGGCCCCTGACGGCAAAATGAAAGATCTTGCCCGCCAAGACAGAGCTGACAAACCCGAGGTTAGAACTGTGTGGTGCCTTACTCCTAATAGTCGACTTATCCAACAAGTTATTAAGACATTTAAGGTAAATATAAGCTAATTCAATTTGTTCATCACACTTGCATTGATACGAAAATATCAAGTATCTTGGAAAGAATTTGTGACACATCGTGTATAGTTGGGATCCAGAGCAGCACCAATTTGGACTCATTGAAGCACATGATCCGAACCTAAGATAATCCAGCAGATTATACAAGTTTATTTGAAAAAACTAGCAACAATGGATAACTGGTGGAATGGGGTGCCGTTGGTTACATAAGTTTGAATAAAATCAGGATAATATGCAATTCAAAACTTTGGAAAAGAAAACAATTGTCACAAGCCACCTTAAACGATAGATGCAGAATCATACTTTGCAGAATCAACAACCAGTCACTTCTCAAATCTCTTATCCAAATCACGATTCATCTTTTAAGATAACGCATTATTTTGGTTTAACAGCTCATTTAAATGAGCTGTTAAACCAAAATAATGCGACCACGCGCTCTGTGTCTTAATCAGTCTTAAGGTTGTTTAAATAATTCCCAGCAATCCTACGAAAAGCGACCTCCATCATAATCGCCAAAATATATATACGATGTGATTGCTTTAATGTTAGAAGTTCGGAACAATTGAAGGAAGTCCTTATAAGCCTTTGGGTAACAATGTCTGGGCCTTTTACCAATACGGATGTCGACTACGTGAGACCCATAGATATTCGGATGAGCAAAGGTCGTGAAGCCAAATCATATAAAACATATCTTTATTTTCATCTGTCATACCACTAAGGTAATTCACATTGGAGCCGCATCCGATGTGTCAACTAAGGACATTATATAAGCACGTTCATAAGCGAGAAAATTTCGTCCATACGTACAGCGATAACGGCTCCAATTTTGTAGGGGCTCCTAAAACATTACTCTATAAAGTGGATTTTTTTTCATCACAATTTGGCGGATTATGGGAAACCATAAAAACTTAGATTGAGGCCCACCTTAACTCTAGACCGCTTTGCCTACTAACGGAGGATCCGAAACACTAGAGGTGTTGATTTCAGAGCACGTTTTAATTGGAGATGTAGTAACTGCTACACTAGATAAGGGACCTCTTGGGCTGAAAACAACCTTCATGTCATTTTCGAAATTGATGCAAAACTTTTGAACACAGTTTTGGTAAAAATAATTGCCAGATTATTTACATCGTTTACAACATCCCTCGAAATGGCATCAAAAAACCGCACGCCTAGCATCTGGAAATATTGTCATACTCCAGGATGAATTAAGGACATCAACAAAATTAAATTCAGGCCAGATCAGAGACATCCACCCAGGTAACGATGGGCAGACTCGGGTGGTTACCATGAAATCCACCGGCAATCCTAATGTCACGAGACCCATCACGTGTCATCAAGCAAGGTATAAAAGCTTCCTCTACAAAAAACCTTTTATCGACAAAGTTGAGATTGAACCCATTTTACCACCACCACAAACACAAGTTCCTAGTCTAACTGACTACTCCAGCGCAAACATGCGTGCTGTTATGCATAATAGGCCTTGCATCCACCAAACCAATCCACAGTCAGAAAAATTTCGCCCGCGGTAATCGTAAATACATTAAAAACCTCAGGCATGTATTTCGCCGAAGTCCAGAAAGTGGAACTGCTAGTCATCAAATGGAAGCCGATAATTTGGTACAAGTTGTCCAGCTAATAGCAACTATTGCAGAACGTAAAAAGCGGGACTTGAGATACTCAAGAAGGCCTGCAGTAATGTAGCACCCATCAAATTCAGTATCATACTGCAACAACTACAATGGCAGTTTATAACCATCAAAACGAGTTTCTATGATGTAGAACTATCGACGGCTAAAACGAAATGTAAGTGATTTGATCGGTTACATTTTAGGAGATGTGACCGATCAAAACGTTATCCCAACGAGAAGACGATTAATATGAAAACCAGAATCAAACCTCAGTCCTCGACAATATGGTCAAATTATTCAAGCATATTAACTACATAACATCCCTGCATTTACGGTAACTAATGAAAGCCCAAAATAAGTTCGGAGTGGAGCTGGCACAGTTAAACTTGTACCGCACTTATTAACATAAGGTTTTAGGTTCCCTACTCATTTTTCTACAATTATAGGACTTACCATCAAACACCTCAAGGACACCCAAAGAGAATTGGTCGATGTACTCCTCGGGACTCAGCATCACATCATTTACCCTTTGGTATTGTCCCCAGTGCAGCTAGAAAATTAAGTTTCCAATCTCTGGTATAGAGATCAAGATCTTCTAAAATAGAATCTAATATAGAACCAACTAAATTTAAATTGCTAAATCCTTATCTGGCTCGAAAATTGGTTTACAAATAACTCAAGACTAATATCCATTCTACAGCAACGCTATTTTTAAGTATTAGAAGAAGTTTGTGAATCGGCCAAGAACGGAATATGACCAAATCCGGTAGCCGAATTTGCTTCCACTCAATTAAACAATGACTGCAAAATAAGAAACAATTTATAGGCATTTTGACAAAGGAGAGAGTACAACTAATTAAACCGTTCTTAAACATAGACCAGCACTTACGATACTACCAAAACCAAAGTAATAAATTTCAATTTAGATTGATATTTAAATTTCCACATGGAAATATGCGTCCGTTATAGCGCGGTATTAAGCTTAAATATATAATTTACATAATCCAATTAATTATCCACAGTTAAATTTTTACTGTAAACAATTAACGAACAAAATTTAAGTCATTGTGAAAAACAATAAAAAAAAAAAATGAATTTACATATCTTGATCAAGATGAATTAAAATTAAATTTTATTGTATCGTGCACAAAACAAAAGAAAATTTTAATGTTACCAAATTCTTTAACAACCTTTCACTTAAATTTTAATTTATTACTTAAGAAAATTATGACAGTATAATGTACTTACCGATTGCTTTAGTTAACTCCATTTCAAGTATTGTTACATTTATCTGTTTAATTTTATCACAAAATTCATGACTATAATCATCATAAATTGTAGTTAAATTTTTTTTAAAAAAATTGTTAAAAACTATTCGTAATTTGTCACATTCATTATGCCATTCGTTATTTGTTAATTTTCTGTGTTTTGTTACATAGCAGGCAGATCAGCATCATATTCCAATTTTCCATTTTATCGATCGAAGGTGATGAAAATAAATTTAAAAAAAGAAAAAAAATTATTATTATTTTATTAATGGGTTTCCCATTTAGAATGTCTTGTATTTTGTCTGAAGTTATACATCTAGAGTATATTTTATGAAATACAAAGATGACTGCTGTCAAAGATGACTGCTGTGTCTAACGCGTAGTACTATATTTCATTAAACTATCCAGACATATCTATTGGGAAAATCTTTATGTCCATTTCCATTTAGTTCCTATAACAGCTTATAGATTTATAAGGTTGAAAATGTTAAAGTTTTTTATAATTTTTGGCTTTCTAAAAAGTAGAATTTTAATTGTGGCCACAAATAAATTATAACAATAATAAATAGTTTTTACACAGGGTCATACTACTGTGATCATGAACCAGCTCATATAATTGTTCTAGATAATCAAACTATGGTTTTCAGGAAAAGAAACATAAATATTTTCTTTTTTCTCAAAACAGCAATTGGGACATTGCACCTCTTTGCAGCCTATATGATCCAGACCTCTAATTTGATATAATGGACCCACATTTATAAAAAAAAATCGAAAGGAGATTTTAAAGGTTACTTTTACTTCGGAAAATATTCTTCGCACAGTTGGAAAGTGGAGCTTGGTGGAAGAACAAACCTTTTCTGATCATCATTATATAACCTGCAGCCTCAATATTTGTTTGGTTAACCGAAAACTCTTTAGAAACTCTAGAAGAACAAAGTGGAGCAAATATAGGGAAGTGTTAGGAGAACTTTGGTAGAAATACAAAAGGTCTCGCAGTGACAATTGAGGGCGACTTAACGGGGAAGTAAAGAAATGATCGCGAGTCAAAGTCTCTGGTAAACATCAATTTACAACTAAAGAGGTAATGCACAATCAGCTTCTAACTATTACGAAGTAGGCCAGCAAGTGTAAATTGGGAATTAACCCATCTAAAACAGAGCTGGTACTCTTCACTGAAAAATACAAAATCATGGTAGTTTTTCCGCCTACCAAAAATGAAGTGGCTCCATGCTCAAAAGGTGGATAACACCTTCGCGTGCTAAAGCGTTAATGTTCCATCTTTTTCCGTTGTCGTATTCTCGCTGCCATGTACAAGTGTACATGTATTCGGGCTGGTTTTTTGAAATTAATCAGTTCGTCCAAGAAGAAAACGGTTACCCTAAAAAAAATTAATGGTAAAATAACCAACCACCGAGAATTAAGTAAATTATATGGTCGTTGAACATCTTACTATCATAAAGGTTCAGAAGAAAAAGCATTTGGTAGGAGCAGTTCTATCGCAAAAGCGAGAAGACAAGGAGCAAGTATTTATTCTTCGGGCCAATCATGCGGCACTACAATGGCTAATGTAGTTAAAGAAACCATAGAGAGATAGGTAGCAAGATGGATTGAATGGCCGCAAGCCTACACTTTTATGCTCTGTCTTGCAGAGTCAAATACTGTATCCAAACAAGAAGAGAAAAAATGCTCTGCAACAGTGGCACGAATGAAAAAAGTTAAAAGTTACTGCGGGTGTAATAGAAAGAGTTGGTGATAATATCTTGGGAATCACCTAAAGGAAATAGCAATATGCAGCAAATTGTCTTCCTAGTGAACCGAATACCAAAAGTCCTGCACAAAATGCACATCAAAAAAGTCGGAACACACTTGGGAATCAACTGTTGGGCCAACTGTCAGAGGGACGTGGAAGATTGATATAAAGCATGTAGAACATGTGCGACTATCAAAGGGCCACAGAGAAAACAAAGGGCAAAATGCAGCAATGCAACGTTAGAGCACCGTTTGAATGAATAGTAATGGATATCGCTGGTCCATATCCAGTAGAAAAAAAAATTGTAATCGGTAGATACTGGAGTGCATCACTTCAGTAAATAGATAGAAGCGCCCATTATGAACCAGAAAGCTCGAACGGTTGCTGATACATTTGTAAATAACTTGATTTCCACTTCATTACACTCTTAATCAGATGGAATGGTATCAGTTTAATCGAACACTGAAGAAAAATCTGCGTAAAGCAGTTCAAGCCAACCAGGATAACTGGGACCGTTGCATACCACTGTTTATGATGGGAAATCGTAATGCAGTACACGATACACAGGAAATTCACCGTCTATAGTAATATTCGGCAGAGAGCTTTGCCTATCATGTGACATAAGATTTGACTCTCCAAAGGTTGAATCTGCCACAAAACAAGATTACGCAGTTGATCTAAGACGAAGAATGATGCATGCCGCTGTTAAGAGCAAAATCGTGAACAGCTGTGATAGAATTAATACAAGCTGCGAAGAAATATTGAAGGACTCCAGGAAGAAGAGTTGGTTAGGTTTTTCAATCCTTAGAGAAGAAAAGGACGATCACTGAAGCTACAACAGAGTTGGGAAGAACCATAAATGGTATAGTTATGAAAATCAAAGATGTTGTGTATAGGATCAATCAACGCCCTAGAAGTAAAATGAAAGTGGTCCACATCGATCGATTAATATGTTGTAATGGAAGAAGCTAAGATGAATCTGTTTGGGATGAACTAACATGGAAAAAAGGTGAGCTAGAATCACAGGTGCAAACAATCACGGCTGATATGGAAGTGCCATATTAAAACCGAATTAACCTTGCCTTCGATGGCGAGACAATTTCAAGGTGCAATTTAAAGTGGCCGTGAGGCATAATGGGGGAGCTGCTGATGAACAACATTATGCTCTTTTCTTGGCTGTAAGAGGAAAAGATGTGGATGACTTACAAACCATATCCACGCAACAAAAATGAGCAAAAATTTCGAAGGAGATGTAACTCAAGTATATATACAGTCTAACACTCAGGAGTTCAAAATCTGGTGTACGTCCCGACATTAAATCTCAAGAGCAAGTTAAAAATGGCAATTGGATACGCTTCAGCAGTAAAAGGAGACAGTCACCTTTTTGGCAAATTTAAAGGAATACATTTCGAGCACCTTTTTTTTATTTCCAGTATTACTGATGAATGCATTTTGGATTTAGAATTTTAGACTGAGCACCAGAGGGCATTAAATTTGAAGAACCAGGTTTTAAGTTGTCAAAGTGTAGAGGTTCCATTGAAGATTTCTGGTATCAAATATAATGAATTATGAGTCATCACCGCAGAAGCGAAACAAATTCCACCGATGTGCGCTGCAACCATGTAGGCCAGAATACACGGCGATCCTGACGGTAGCAAAATGAGAGCAGTAGAGCTAATAAAAGTATAGCGAACAATAAATTATTGTGCTGAAGAAAACTGGTATAACTCATGTCAAAAATACCAGTGCGAGGAGTGATCATAAATGTTATCAATAGTGGATCCTAATTGGCAAATTTTCCATAACAATGGGACAATCGGAGCAAGACGGCAACTAATCGATTGTGGCCACCAAAAATCAATTATAGGTACTTATCCAAACTGTAACGTTTTGTGCCACAAATCCACTTAAACGGAAGCCGTGAAGTTTAGTCTATATAGGTATAAAAACTGTAAATTTTTACTTTCGATTGAATATTGCCAGTATTTATAGGCTAATGAGAAAATTCATTAGACTATCAACACTGTCCAATTTAAGCAACAAATTGAAAACCAAATCTGAAATCTACACCGACGAGACATGTCAACGGCACCACTTCTCCCAACCACAGAGATTAACAAAAAATAAATTTTTACCATTAAAAATAATCCACTCATCTGTAAATTATATTTTAAAGTGACCTTGAAATAATTTGAGTCATAAATTTAATACGTTGAGCTTTATTTGCTATAAGCTTATCATTTGATATCTCTCGTTTGTTTTATTTTATATTATATAAAAACAAATAACAGCAAATTCATGTTTTGCTTAAAGCTTTTAAGCTACCATAAACTTTAATGCTATGGCTGACTGCAAAGCTGTGTCATAATGAATTAATGTACATTGGTTTGTAAAAGAATCTTAGAAGATATAGAATCATTTTTTGATTTTCTTGTTGTTGTTTTTTTTTGTAACAGTTTAGCATCACGTGATGATATACCAAATGTATCGATGTCACAACTCACAAGCGATCATGAACTATTAACTTGTGCAGCTCATGTCAGAATAATTGTGACAACATCATAAATTTTGCCAAATTAAGTTGGACCTATAACTTAATTTGGCAAACTTTATGATGTATGTTGTTACATTTATTCTCACATGAGCTGCACAAGTTGATAGTTTCATTAAAAGCTTTGATAAGTTTTTCTCTGTGTTGGATGGTTTTGTAACCTTAAACGCAGATCTCGAGTACTACCTCGTGCTACGTTCAAAGCCCATTGGAATAGATATGATCTTTCCATGCAATATGGATTTGCAAAAAGTACTCAATATTCGAAATGTATTCTAATGGCCTGTTGAACTTTTTGACACCATATGGAAAAATATTTAGAGGTTTGGCAAATAAAGTTATATGCAAGTGATAATGAAAAGTCCTAAAAAAAGGGTTCATCCACTACAATCTAGGCAAGCTATTATCTCAAATTCAAAAGTGGGCTGCTTTAACTTTAATTTGGAAATTTAGTTCAAAACGAAGAATATCATAAGACTTTGCAATTTACTTTGCTCAGTATACAAATTACTGTCATACATATTGGAAAAAACCACTTCTCTGGCGGAGGAAATTGTAGGTGATGACCAAAGAGGATTTCATCCAAATTAGTCAGTCCGAGATGCTTTGACCCCAATGCTCTTTAATCTCTTGTTAGAATTTATCTTTCGTAAAAGTGAAACACCTCGTAGTTGAAGGCGTTGGGCATACTGAATTTTAGAACTATTCCCGAGGAAGACGATGAGTGCATCAAAAGCTTATAAGGTCTGATATTTACTTCATCGAAAATTCTTTTTTCTGCATGCTCATCAAGTTGCTTGTATATATAGGATTGACAAAATGTTAAATGAAATAAAAGCAAAAATTATGAATTCCCATACCCAACTGTCAAATTAAATAAACATATTTCAAATGATATCGAAATTGGAAATCAGTCCATATACCTAAATGGAAAAAACCCCAAAGCAAAATTGACTGGTAAATTGATACTTAAAATTATACGAGAGCAACATAATTTTTAATGGCCATGGGGTACATTTGTGGTGCGTGCTAAATTCGTTTAATTTTATTTTACGAATTACGTCCTGTCTATGTCTGATAAAATATATAATATATTTATAAGAAGTACATACCTAAATTCTGTATCCAATTCATAACATAAAGTTTTTACATTAATTTTGTACCATTTTCTCAATAACGATGTATCATCATTATTTGTATCACATAGTAAAGAAATCATAAAATCATAAATTTCCTTGTCAAATTTGATTGGTAAATTTAACACGCCGAACGTTGTGCCAATTAATCCAATAAAAAATATACTTTTCGAATTGGCCGCACACGCTTCGATTTCATTTAAATAGTCTTCGGTAATATACGGATCGTATGTATTTAACGATGGTCCTTCGCCCGTACCAAAGTGCATATCAACGATTTCAATCTGTAACGAGACAAAACAAATTTTTTTTTTTTTAGAAAATTCTGTATTCGAAATCGAACACAAACCATTATCGATTTTCGATACATTTAATCGTTGTACATAAATAGGCATCGCAAAACACAACCCAATATATACTTACGTATAAACGAACAAAATTGTAGGGTACATAATATAGATAAAAAGAATTCTGTTAAACGGAAATGTCGTTGGCGTATCTTTTGTATTAGTTAGTATATGAAAAGATGTCAAATACTATATTTATACATTGTGGCTTCTGTGGTCTGAGGGCAACCAACATGACTTTTGAAAAAATATCAGTGAGTAGTACGTTCATCTACATCGAATCAGCTCTCATAACTTCAGTTAGCACTAGCGTTCAATTAATCATTGTGGCGACCTTAACCTACTGGTTTATCCTGGGACGATTTTGACGGCATATTATTCTCTCCAACTTCTGAGATCGTTTCGACAATTACTATTACATGCATACCGATATTTCTCGATATTTGGATTTCACTGAGTGCAGCAGGGCATTTAACACGCACAGATTACGTTAAATATAACATTTGACACTGTGACAATGTGACACTGCATTATTTTTCAAATAAATTTCATTTTTAGAAATGCCGACTACGCTTTCTTGAATAAATTTCTCTGCAATGCCGATTAAGTGCTAAGGTTCAAAGATTTTCGCGGAAGTGGTATCGAAAATCACATTTAGCGGGTTAACAAAAATAAGTCCGGCTTTCGGGAGCAATAGTATGAACACAACTTTATGGTATGAATTAATAACCCGATTTTGTTTGAACCCTCAATGAGTTCAAGACTCTAAACTATATCTCTTATTCAACAACTCGGAGTCACGAGTGATCCTGTAATTTCAGTAATTTCATTAAAAAAAAAGTAACTGATTTTTTAAATTTTGTAAACACTTGTGTACCTATTTCGTTTGCAGTTGTTTGTCCTTTTTTGTTAGTATATGTCTTGGTTTGGACTTGGAATCATTTTTTTTGATAGTAGCATAGTTTTGCTCTTGGCTTTGTTCAAGAAACCACTAGCAAAGGCTATAGGCAGATCATCGCCAATTTAGTTTTGACTTAACACGGCTCCGGTGCTATAGTCGCTAGTATCTATTATAAGGATTAATATTCTGCTGAAAACTAAGTAAATATAAGAATGAGTGAGAAAAGCTAGTCACATTCTTCTGATCAGTGGAAGGTTTAACCTTTTTGTAAGAGGCGATTTATTTGTTCGGCAATTTGTGAGAATATTGAAATGATTATGATCCTTCCTTTATCTTTGGATGCAGGGAATTTGAATATGCTTTCAACTATTTTCGGGTTACGCTTGATACCTCATTCTGATAAGATATCATCTGTATAGGTAGGTCATGTTTCTCCAAAGAAAGTGATATTTAGCTGGTTAAAGTTTAAGGTGGTATCGTCGAAAAATTTCGAAATTTTTCGTGAGGTTGTGATTGTGTTAATTTAGGATTTTACATCAGATGATAACATCACCAACATATACAAAGCATTTGAGAAGCCTTGAAAGCTTGTTAGGCTAAGATTCATTGTGCGTTGTAATGTAATTAGCGAATTTTTTTAAACCAAAAGGCAATCTGGGCAGGTTGTTCTTAATCTGATAGTAACTGCTAGCAATACCAAGAGAGGAAGGATTTCTGGAGTGACCTAGTTGGTCAAAAATGTCTGCTATGTTTGAGAATAATAAAGTGTTTCCAATTGTGGAGCCGTTGAGTTTGTAAAAATCTAAAACGATTCTCCATTATGTTTGTACCCACATTCATCCAGATTGTTTGGAACAGTTGATAGTGGCGAATTCAAATGGTTGGTACTGTAGCCAATTTTTCAGTCTCGGAACATTTGCTCTACTAGCTCTTTTAGTACCCTCTTTTACTTTTGAATGTTTCAGTCCTCGAATTTTCGTTTTACAGTTGCTTACCAGTAGGGTTTTACTGTACAGGAAGTCAACTTTTAGGTGGTTTATCGTGACTCAACCCATGATGTCGTGCTCCTTTTGTTGTAGGTACTACTTTATGGAGGGATTCTACCACATTATCCATTGCGGGTCGTCAAAAGCGACTAAACATAGGATGGTTATCGGTTTGTTCGCCAAGAAACTCGTTGGCCCAAAAGTGAAGACCATGTGTCTCAGTTATACGTCGCTTTACAGTGGAGGTGACCTCGGCCATTTTGGTGTTGGTTTTCTTTTGGGGCCTCAGATGAATAATGCGTGTTTCGATTTCAAAGCAGTTGATTATCGTATGTATTAGCTACGTTTACGCATGAGATTAACCAACCTTTCAATCATTTGTATTCTTGCATCCACTGATGTAAGCTAACCCTTAGATAAAGATACATTTTACGTTAATTTGGATGATCTGATGGGATCCATCATACCGGAGCACGACGTTAAAATAGCGTGTGGTGACTTTAAAGGAAAACTTTTGAGAAAATTTAGGTGCGTTCTTCCGACACGATCTAGTGACCAATAATGGGAAAATGATAACGTACTTTGCACATACGATCTCACTATGACTAGCACATTATTTCTTCATAAAAATATCAACTTGCAAACATGAACAAACCCACGTAAGTCGTCCCGAAGTCATATTGATAATTTGTGTTAATACTAAAAGGAAGGTATCGGATCATCCAAGATGTGTGATTTTAGCGGGCGGCTACCAAACTTGTACGCAGTGATCATTAATGGGATGATGTCAAGTAGTTGTTTAGCGATGGTTAAGACACTTGCTTACCACGCCGCGGTCCCGAGTTAGATATTCGCCATTGACCAACAAATGTATGATTATAAATTTTTACGCGGTAAGGAACGTTTGTACAACCTTTATATACCTTAGTTAAATTTATATATGGATCTCTTTTGATTATCCTAATTCTTATAAAATAAGTGTTTATCTTAGGCATTGTACTCTTATGCTTGGGGATCAATAATTTGGTCGGATCTAGTGATAAACCAGGTCCAATATTAAACTCGTTGGTATATATATAAATTTCTAGATCATCAAACGAAACCTACTACGGTGACCAAAATCAGTACAGTAACTGACTTCAAATATGTAAATCAGAAAATTTAAAAACGAATAAATTAGGGAAATCGAGGCCATGCTAGAGAAAAAAATTAAATAACATCGTACCCAAACATCATCGTACCCAAACATTTTTTAATTATACCAGGATATAGGTACGTAGCAATAAGACAGGAAGGATTTTAATGTCTTGAAATACCACCGATAATCAAAAAAGTTAATTACCCCAATTTAAATTGTGACCTTGGAAATTGAACAATAGGCCTTTTAGACTTTTGGACAATATATTTAAAGGCGGAATATTACGTAGTCGAATCTTGGTTCAAGCTTCTTAGTTAGACATTCAGCTTCTTCCAGAAATGTTTGTTGATAGGTAAATCTGAGATAGGCAAACACAGATTATCAAAATTAGCACTTCAAACTTTTGCATGGTCAGTCGTGAAATCAATCGCGAATGTTTTCATTGGCACAACAAGATGGAGTTTCAGGATTTCGGCTTGTTGCTTACATACTTCAATAAAGTATATTGGTTTTCTAAAACCTTAAATTTTAAGCTCTCCCTAAAAAAGAAAGGACCACACAAAACTTTTCGTCATCTACCAATTTATGACGATCGATAGATTAAGACCAGCCGTAAAAATCCGCATTCAACTCTGTTTAATTTAAGTTGTTACCAGATTTGTCTATAAATCGATTAGTAGTATACATCTAGATTTTGTTCTATGCGCGATTGTAGATTGAGATAAAATTTCTAAGAAGTATGTAATGGTACTTGTTAGAGTAACCGCTATAAAGTTGCATATAACGTATTTGGTGTTTTCAGGATGCAACTGACAACCTAATATATATTCGATTTTTAGACGAAATGAAGTTCATTGTATAGGGTTCCTTCACGTCACGGATTGTATTTTTCTGTTAATTATGTTAGGCATTGTTCGTGTTCACCGTCAATTTGAATGCGCTTCACTTTTACCATGGTACAGTGCTCATATAAGTGCAAAATAATGGTACTAAAGATTACTATTGTAATGGTGGGCCCTTATTCCTTAATTAAATCAATTATTTAGCATTAAATGAGTATAAATCTTACTCTGTCGATGGATTGTCTAAATTTGTTACTCACTAATAATAATCAGTTTTTACATACCGTTACTGGCCCGTACTGAATCAACAAACCGGTTCAAATGGTTTGGGTCCTGGGCTTGTACTTTATGTTGTTCTAGACAACCCGAAGAAGGCGACTTGTCTTTCCAACCCCGATGACCCATCTTCACCCTCTGCGCCTATCAAATGGCATCGCTCCTATCAGATTATTGGCATTTGCAAGGTATTTAAAACTTAAGCTATGAAAGGAGTGTATACCACGCAAGGTTGCTAGTAGCAAGATGTCTTTTTATATTTCCTCCCACCCAATTATCATGCAAGTAGCAAGTCATCCGGCGTATAAAAAGCGTCTTGGTCTCTAAAACGAGTTATATATCGTTTTAGACTTATCGATTTTGAGACAAACGGAAGCTAAAAATCATACAAAATCATTCATATTCAGTCCAATTACACAGATATCATCTGCTAATTGATGGTATAACATCCTTAGGTGTTTTGATTTTACGAAAAATAAATTCTAACATAACGTTAAAAAGTATCGGGAGCAGATCATCTCTTTTCCTTACACTAGAGCTTTCTACTAATACTCCTGATAGCTTGTTCTCAACTTTGACAGAGCACTGTGACTGTGTTACGGTAATTTTGAGAGATCTCGTTTCTTACAGGTAGATCATATGATATTCTAATCGTATAAGGTCAAAAGCTACTTCCACAATCGGAAATAATACTCGGATTAAATGCAGTTGACTGCATAGAGAAACGATTTCCTTTTAGTCCGTAACCAGTGTAAATTCCTGGTAGAATAGGTCCTCTATACACACCACCACAATCTGTATTTTACCACTTTCAAATACAGCATTAAACACTTCTTGAAAATTGAGTAAATAATAGAAATGTACCTTCAAAGTGTTAAATATTGCATTGATTTGGACATAGAGGTTTTCATTCTGGTACCGAATGGCAATAGCTAGTACTGGAGATAAAATGTAGTCCAGTGATTCCTCTAAGGCTCTTACCACAGAAAAAATAATATATAACCAAGCAAACTGACGAATAAAATTTTGTATAGTTTTTTTCTGGGGTTATGTTGTTCATATGGGGTTATAATGCTAATTTATATGAATAATCTATGTTAATTTTTTCTGTGCTCTCACTTTTTAAAATGAGAATTTTTGCACAATTCCTTTGTATTTGTAATAAAACGTAGACCAGCAGTGGCCTGGAAAAAACATCTATTGTTATGCGTACCAAAATTGATAAACTCATTAAATGGTAAAGCAACTCTAACATGGTTTCCGAAGATGGAAAAAATATTCTAACGAAAAAATTAATTATTCCAATTATTTATTTAGCAACGAGTTATATTATTGGCAAAATTTGGGAAAACGGAAACAAATTCGATTCGTTTTCACTTTCGTTATTTTATATATAGTATACGATAATGAATTGTTAATAAAGAATCATGGCACAGTCAAGGTAACTTGAAAGTAAAATTTGTGGTACGAGTCGAAACTAGAAAATTATGTATTCGATGACCCGATAAAAATTTACGGGAGTATTTATTAAGGCGGAAAATAAAAATGGAGATTGATGGCGAAAGGAATTAATTATATATTTTGTTACATGATATTTTTGATGTTAAAATATTTGTGTTATATGCGGAGGGAGTGATGAAAGTCAGCAACAAATAACTATAATTTACTATAAATTTTCATGGCTGGTCGGAACGAATATTATTTAAAAACAAATAATAAAATCAATAAAGCCAAGGTGTTTAGCGTATAGGGTGAAAGGAATGTAATTTCGTGATACTATTTTATAGTGTTAGACAAACTGAGGGATCCCCAAACATTATTAGACCATGTAATATTCAATTAGGGATGTATAATAATATAACTACAATACTTTTAGCAGACAAGGCCGTTTGCACTTCTAAAAGTCTAAAATTTTTTTCAAATCATAACAGTTCAAAAAACCTAAGGTCATGGTCTAGGTACGAAGCACCAACATTCTCTCTATACTACAACCGTTGGCTAGTAAACTTTGGAATGAGCTAATATGTCAGCTAGTATACTATTGTTTGCATGCCAAAGTATTTAAGTGCGGTCATCATAACCAAAGTCCTCATTATTTGACTGAACATAATCAATTTCAATTTCAAAAACAGATCATGAAAATAATCTTTATACACTAAATTCACAAGGTGCACACAGCGTCTTTGATGCTTTCTGCCAGCCAACAACGTCAGTCTCGTTAAATATCATATTATACAGAGGTCCTAAATTACAAACGGATTTCTTTAATGTTTTGTTAAAATAATAAGGAACA
This sequence comes from Tipula confusa, assembly GCA_963556175.1. NCBI lineage: Eukaryota > Metazoa > Arthropoda > Insecta > Diptera > Tipulidae > Tipula > Tipula confusa. Next base: position 76,024,081 of record OY744477.1, read on the forward strand.
ACTAGTCGACGCTCTGCAGGAAAGTGAGTTCCCACTCAGGAAATCGCGATCAAGCTGAAAAGCATTTCTCTAAAATTTTTTTAAGTAGACACTACAAATTGGGCCAAAAAAATTCTGTCTGAAATTTCAAAGATATGCGATCCACGCTGGTGGTGGTTTTAGGTGATTCTTCTGTTTAAAATAATGATTGAATGACTTTAGATTATGTATTGGGACATGTATCTTCGGATGACTCTGAACTCCATGTACCCATGTAAATTTAAATAATTAGATTCGTAAATCGATGACCAAGGCGTTTTCCGAGGAGGTGGTCGCATTATCAGTAGCAGATAGGAGAAATCCCGCCGGATATGGCAGATACCAGGAAAATCAAAAAACTTGGGTTGGACCAAAAACTAGGTAAAGAAGGGATACCCTGAAATTTAATCCAACTATAGAGAGTCAGTTAGGAGTGGTTTTACTAGTACCAGTGGCGAATCTGGATGAGCAGGTGAGCCTAACATCATCGTTATCCATCGACCGCAATATCCCGAAGTTATACCACTCAGCCTTCTTAGCAGATATATTGGCAAGTGAAGATAGGCATTTGGCCTTGGGCTCATCAAGATGAGATTAAGCAAAGAAGACTTAAGTATAATCACGGGCTTAATGAGCCCTCCCTAAAATATAAGGAAGGTAAATTTGACAACTCAGTCTAATTCAATAAAGAGATGATCGAGGCTCACCTCCAACAGGAATAAGTCCCTGTTGTTATCGAGAAAATAATAACCTGATATAAGGTTTATTGCGCAGGAGAGGGACGATCTGCGGAGATGATACGAGAAATGAAAATGGCAACTGCAAGACAACAAAATATTAGCAGGAGTGACAAGGATGGTAACCTGGTTCACGAAGAGATCCTCGATGGGATTGTTTTCCACTATGATAACTGGAGAAGAAAGCGGAGTGAAATCGATCAGGATGAAATTACTAGCACACCTATAAAAGAAAACTACAGTTCTTTAGGGAAACCTTAATAGAAGTAGAACCACGAATGCCCTCTTAAAGCAGCTGAGAGTTGAAATAGTCGCAAACCTGCTTATCATTAGTGAGCAATATAGGAATAGAGCGAAAGATAAACAGATCTTCGATTATCTAGGAACTAGCACCATCTGGGCCCGCACCCAATTACACCTGAGAGTTATGTTGCCGAAAAAGGGTTTGCAAGGGTGAAAAATTAGACTAGCATATAATATATCAGTTGCTATTTTATCCCGAATGGACAAATGACACCCCTGAGCGAAAATTGACACCTTAAGAAGATAAAGATAGTTCGACTGTGCCCTCGTTATAGCCAGAGACTTTAATTCAAAAGCGCTGGAGTGGGGAATGTGTTTCACAGACACTAGGGGACAGTATATTCTGGACATGGCAGTCAGAATAGGCCAGGTGGTGATAACTGATGGTGGGTAGAACGACATTTAGAAGACTTGGCCATGAGACTATGCCCGACATCACTTTCGTCACCGATGCCATATCGCACAAAATTAAAGGATACACTGGCCGGAGAGGATTAGAATCATCCGGTAGTGGAATTGATTGAGTGACAGGTCTAGTAATAGGTTGGAACGCAGGAAAACTATGTATGGAAAATCTTACAGCAATAATCGGTACAGGAAACGAAACTGTAATAACAATAACCGGAGCTCCTGAGAAACTTTCTAGCGCTACAATGAGGCTAGTAAAACAAGCTTGTGTTACACGAAAAGTACAGACTGGCAAGAAAGGGACTGTACCTATAAATAAAAAAAGCAAGCGAATCAAATGGAAGAACTTGAAACGGGACGTTGACACTGAATTTTGGGGCTCAGGCTACAAAACAGTAATGCACAAACTAAGAAAACTGGCATCCAGCCCCTCAATGGAGCCAAGCTTTACATGGTACAACGTGAACTCCCTTTTCCAGGACTAATTAAATGACGGCCGGCCACCTTGCCCCGATAAACCGGAAAAAGCTTCAGTTTTATCGGTAGAAGTAATCCAACAAGCTTCTGCCTCCCTACGAAACAACAAAAAGCATTAAGTACAGACAGAGTATTCATGGAAACGATGAAACTGATCTTTATCCAAACCTTAGGTACTTCTAAACATGCACAACCGTTGTCTTGTGGAGTTTGTATTCCCAAAGGCATGAAAACCCAGCGGTTGGTATTCATAAAAAAAAGAATGGCCACCGAACCTTCCCATCAGTATAAAGACATTTGAGTATGTTGGATACAGCAATCAAATTATTTGAACGATTTCTAAAGCCCTGGCTCATAGCAGCAACTGAGGCAGAAGGAGGCCTAAAGGAAAGTTCTGGAAAATTAAATCTATAGTATTAGTGCTATTAAAGTAGTGGTAGTATTAGTGCTATTAAAGTAGTGGTGAGAGCGTTTTTGGTGGCACAGGAACAAAATCATTATTCACGAAAGCTAGCGTTATTTGCTACACTGAATGTGAAGAATGCATTTAATACTCCGAGATGGGTGAATATGTTGTCAGCGTTGACAAATAATTCGTACCGGACTACCTATTGAGGATAATGCATAGCTATCTTTTCGATTGGAGGCTAATATTTGGGTCAATTCAGCAAAGAGATCAAAAGGCGTGCCACCTAAGGGTCAGTCCTCGGACTTGATCTATGAAAAGCATCATGCGACGGTATTTTGCGTTTGAAAATGCCAGAGGACACCTTCATGGTGTGATATGCAGACGATATTGCGGCATTAATAATCACCTGGGACACAGGCCATAAAATCAATTTTATGGCCGAGAAAAAGAAAAGAGTATATAACACAAAGTGTGAGCTTGGTATCATAGAAGCAAAGAGGACATATTATGCTGCATAATAATAAGCCGGAAATTATTTTATTTTACAATAGCATAAAAGGCTGTGTAGAAACCATGGATAAAATGCAAGGCCAATACACAAAAAAAAACAAAACAAATCGGTGCAAAGAAGAAACCTGAAAAAAGAAATAATATTCTTGAAATAAGAAACAAGAATCATTTTCTTGAAATAAGAAATAAAAAATATCTTGATATAAGAAATAAGAAATTTCTTGAATATTCTTGAATTAAGAAAGAATATCCTTGAAATAAGAAATAATATTTTTGGAATAAGAAACAATATTCTTGAAATAAGAAAGAATATTCTTAAAATTAAAAAGAAAATTCTTGAAATAAGAAACAATATTCATGAAATAAGAAAAAATATTCTTGAAATAAGAAATAATATTTTTGAAATAAAGAACAATATTCTTGAAATAAGAAACAACATTCTTGAAATAAGAAAGAATATTTAAGAAATAAATATTTATTTTATTTATTTTAATATAATTTCAATATTTTGAAAAATCTTGATTTTTATACTGTAGTCAAGTTTGAAATCAAAACGTATTTTGAAACCACCACGAACCAATTTAAATCTTAATCGGTCTAAAAAAACATAAACAATACGTGCTATAATTATTCACCTAACAATTAATGATTTTCCAAATATATACATAAAATGTTACCTAAATTAAATCCCAAGAGTCATATTATTTCTAATTATCATAAAAAACAACTGAAAAAATACGAAAAAAGAAAACAGGAAAGTTTATTTTTACAATTTTTCATCCTTATCGTCTTTCGTATTCATCTTAAACAGAGATAACAGAGCAACAACAACTACAGTATTCATTATTTTCTTGGTCTACAAAGTTTTCGTATACCTATTTATGTATATAAATACATGTTAGATTAAAGTTTTTGCCAATTTTTTTTTTTTTTGGATTTTTTATTTAACTTTGGAAATTGATTTTTATTGTAGGGTTCGTCTGATTGAGATACAAAAAAAAAAAATAAAATAAAATTTTCAATAACTAATTTTGATTTACCTCAATTTGATTATCGTCATAGATCAATTGTAAATCAGGCCCAATATTTTCTAGGAGTATTCGTCTTTCTTCTTTGAAATCTGCAAAATTAAATAAAAAAATTAATTTGTGATTCCTATGTTGCTAAAATATTTTAATGTTATAAAAATGTTTTAATTTATTTTCAATTTATTTACATATATCCTTAAATGGATTTTAAATTATTCATGGTATATGTAATTCTTATACAGTATGATCAAAAGAGTAGTTAACATTTTTTATTTTTGAAAATATATACAAAGGCGAACCTATAAAACCGTCTCTGCTTGTTTGAGAATTCATTTGGCTATGGTTCGCAGAACGTGACCAAGCCAACGCTCTTGTTGTCCTTTTACTTTACGGACAACATTCTTAAATTCTGGGTCTTATGTTTCAAGAGAACTCGGTTAGTTTCGTCATCTTTGAAAGCAAACGTCATGATAATAATTTTTCCCGCAAATGTCATCATCTATCTAGTTTTTTAGCTAAATTTGCTCTTTAGAGTGACTAAATACTTTGTCTTAAATATTTTCTTACACAATTATCATGTTATCATGTGACAAGGGACAAAGGATACGAGGTTTCGACAAATCGTCACTACTTTAAATGTGTGGCCACCACTACTAAAATACGTTACGTCTTAGACTCTTAAGCGAGAGGTCCTATATTTTGTTTAAATCTCATTGACTATGACACAAACAGAAGCTGACAACTGTATATAAATGAATCAATAAGTTTCTTACACCGCTGCCATTCAGTTCAATTACAAAGATATCATCTGCATTATCATCTGTAAATGTTTCACTTTTACGAAGGATAAACTCTAATAAGAGATACGAAATATTTCGTAATATTTTTAGAAAGAATCATCCTCACTAAAAAAACTTGACCATTGTAACAAATAAACTTGTTTTTTGGTAACATTCAGGAGTTTTATAATTTGAAGCATCATTAAAACAAAGTGGCAAAATTTCGTATACTAAATCGCACTAACCGAAAAGCATACCAAGGAAGCCAAACAAGCAGCATGCAATACTTCAGTGAGAACCAAAAAAGTGAAAAAGATTCAGCATTAGGTGCAACACGAATTGGTAACTAAGTTGCAGATAAGGTAAAAGACTAAACTAAAAGACACAGCAACGCAGGAGGTTTAAGCGAGTCAATAACTGCCACAAATTAAATTTCTGGAGGCGTAGGTCTGACTGTGACCTCCACGCATAGGAAAATTATAAATTAAATATTTAATTGAATAATATCCTCGCGGTGTGCCCTGGACAGCTATGGCAACCAAACGGTCAGGAAAGCTTTGGAAACATGGTAAACTTCTGGTGTCCAAATCGGAATTCTGGTCACCAAATTGGCCGGCCGTATTTAAAGTCTGGCCGCAGACTAAAAAGGCTATGGGAAGGCCACCCTTAAAATAAACCAGCAATGAATAAAACATTAGGAAATAATACCTCTGGTGACAGACCTGCACTGCAGGAAAATCCTTTATGGAGGTTGGCCCCATAGATTCTGGGGAGCGTCAATCATTGCAAAACAAACATGATGCCATTGGCTCAGACAATTTCATGAGCGAAAGTACCAGTGACAACCCATTCAGAATGGGCAAGTTAATAATGAGATCTCCAATAAGGCCACGAAGTATCTCTGTGTTCTTATTCCAAGCATATTATTTCTTATTTCAAGAATAGTCTTTTTAATTTAATAATATTCAAGTTATTCCTTATTTCTTATATCAAGAAATTTTTATTTCTTATTTCAAGAAATTTAATTTCTTGTTTCTCGAAATTTCTTATTTCAAGATTATTATTTCTTATTTCCAGACTTTTCTTATTTCTTATTTGAAGAAAATAATTCTTGTTTCTTTCAGATTCAAGAATATTTCTTTCTTATTTCAGGAATATTGTTTTTTTATTTCAAGAATATTCTTTCTTATTTCAAGAAAATTCATAAAATTTCTTATTATTTTTTTTGTTCCAAAAAATTTTTTATTTCTTAAAATAAATAAAATAAATTGGGATGAAGAAATAAGAATTCCTCTTCCATTATTCATGCTAACCTTCGATAACAAAGAAGATATAAGAAAAATTTACGAAATAAGACATATGGGAGTATAGATAGAGTGGTTAGAAGTAATCGTATAATTCCGCAATGTAAACGTTGTTAGCGATAGGGTCACAATTAAAATTTCAGCCAACACGAACCTAGATGTGTTAAATGTGCTGAGAAACATTTAACCATTGCTTTTGAGAAACCCACGACCACCGCAAAGTGTTTAAACTGTGACCCACCGCAAAGTGTTTAAACTGTGTACAGGTCCACCCTGCAAGCTACCGAGGATGTCTGGTATAGCGAAAGAAGTCCAAAACAGAAGAAATAATCAAAATAAACCAATGAGTTTACAAAAGAGTCAACCAACAGAATCCTTTAGTCATCATGTCAGAGGTGGTATATCTTATGCACAGGTGGATGCGACACGAAAGGTTAGCTCAGGATCAGTGTTGAACCGTACATATTCGAATACTCTGATGGAAATAATGCAGAATGTTTTGAATGCCATAAGCAACCTTTCTGAGAGGCTATTAAGATTGGAGCAGAGCAATTCTGCTTTATTATTCCAATTATTTCTCTCAAAATGATGAACCACGAAAAATTGAGAATTGCTACATGGAATGCTAACGGTATTAAAAATAAAAAACATGAATGTGAAGCCTTTTTAAAAATGCAAAATATCGATGTGTGTCTGATATCTGAGACCCACTCAACAAGACAATCTTAATTAAAAATTCAGAGTTACCAACTTTACGAAATAATTCATCCGGATAACCAAGCAAGAGGTGAAACCGCTGTTATAATAAAAAATTATATTAAACACCATGAATGCCAGCATTATCAATATAGATACCATCAATATAGATACCAGCATTATAGATACAACCTGAAGAAATCAAACTACTTGAATATCCTACAACAGTTCAATGGTATATTTATATTAGGAGGTGATTTTAATGCAAAACATGTTGACTTTGGATATATAGGCTTACAACAACCAAAGGTAACGAACTAAAAACAGCAATCAATGAAATGGGATGTAACATACATTCCACTGGCAAGCCGACATATTGGCTTCCGGACGAAGTTACAACTCCTGATCTGCTGGATTTCTTTATATCAAAACAAGTTTCATCAAATTTTATTGAAGTAGAGGATAATCCAAATATGGTCTCTGATCATTCTGCAGTGATACTTACCATAAGCGACAAGATAATTATGAAGGAAACAAGACCAACTCTTGTCAATAAAACAACTGATTAGGTTAGCTTCAGATCTGAATTAGAAAGCAATATTAACCTACAAACACGATTAAAAACGGTAACGGAGCTAGAGGAAGAGGGTGAAAACTTCACAAATATATCATTCAATTAGCCGCGTAGAATAAGACTATAGAAACAGCATTCAAAACTACTGGTAGAAGCTACCAAAGGAAATTAGGAACCTGGTCTTAAAAAAAGGAAAGCTAGGAAAAAATGACAACAAACGAGGAGTCCATCTGACAAGACGATCCTAAATAACAAAACACAGTAACTTAAGCGAGAAATTCAGAAGCTAAATGAAAAATCGTTTTCTTCGTTTCTTGGAAAATTGACGGCTGATGAAAATACAGACTACTCATTATGAAAGGCAACCTAAAGAATAAAAACCCCAATCATGCAGATCCCTCCTATTTAGCGAATTGATGGCTCGTGAGCCAGGGATAACAAATCAAAAGCTGAAGTGTTTGCAGATCACCATGATCACATGGCTGGTATTTTCCAACCGAATGAGACCGAATCGGATATTATAATACCTCTATTAACCCAGAAAGAAGTTAATAGGGAAATAAAATTCAATCTGAAGACCGGAAAGGCTTCTGGTTATGATCTTTTAACAGGAGAAATTCTAAAACAACTACCAAAGAAAGCTATTGTTCAACTAACCCATTTGTTTAACGCTGTTATTAGATTACGGTATGTTCCTTCTGCCTGGAAAGTTGCAGAAGTTATTATGCTACCAAAACTAGGTAAACCGTCAAATGAAGCTTAATCATATCGTCCGATATCCCTGCTTCCTATAATCTCAAAGCTAATGGAGAGACTTCTTCTGAGAAGAATGACACCAAAAATAGAAAGTAGAAACCTAATACCGGATGACCAATTTGGATTCAGATGTAAACATTCAACAATTGACCAGGTTTACAAAATTACAGACACTATAGAAAAGGCGTTAGAAGATTAACAAATTTGTTCTACCTTATTTCTGGGCGTGGCAGCAGCTTTCGATAAGGTATGGCATGAGGGATTAATACATAAACTAAAAGTTATGCTTGCGGGACCATATGTTGACCTTCTGGAGTACTTATCTAAAAGACTTTTCAGAGTAAGACAAGAACACGAGTATTCTGAACTGAGAGAGGTAAGGGCAGGAGTCCCACAAAGTGCAGTGTTCTGGACCCACTCCTACATCTACTTTATACAAGTGATATACCACAGTCCGATCATATAAGCATATCAATGTTTGCTGACGACACCGCTATACTAGCAACAGCGCAAACTGTCGAAGAGGCGGCGAATAAACTTCAATATGCAAGTGAAGAAATCTACCAAGCGATGGAAAATCAAACTTAATGAATCAAAATCTGCGCATGTCAACTTTACGAACAAACTATTAGTTAATCCGCCGCCAATCAGCATAAACGATGTCATGGTGCCATACGAGAACTCCGCCAAATACTTGGGTATAACACTGGACGTTAAGCTCAAATGGAAAGAGCGCATGTGAAGAAGAAAAGAAAGGAGCTTGATCTTAAATATAGAAAATTGTACTGGCTAATTGGACGAAGGTCAAAATTAAGCACAGACAACAAAATATTGATTTACAATCAAATCTTAAAACTGGTCTGGCTATATAGTATTCAGCTTTGAGGCTGTACTAAAAATGCTAACATCAAACCTATATAAAACTTCCAGAATAAGGTACTTCGGAGTATAGTCAATGCACCCCCTAGTACATTCGTAATAAGGATTTGCATGCGGAAGCCTCTCGGCTACTGGATAATGAACACTTGGTTAGAAGACTAAAGGAAACCAAACCCTTCGAGCACGTCAGTATGTGAGCAGCTATCTATTAACGAACAGGCATTGGAGCATCTCTGGATCAACAGTGACCTCATTATAGTTTAGTTTTTAAGAATTCAGATGTAAATTGATGGTGAGTCTGAAAATATTAGTTTCAATAAATAAAAAAAAAAAAAAAAAAAAAAAAATTAAATTTCTAAATCAGAAAGTTTTTTCAAAATATTTTCTACGGAATCCTATTATCGGTTAATTTCCCCTTAAAATCTTTAAATACATCCCGTTGAACTGTAGAATTAACATATTTGGCGTTTTTTTTTTTTAACAAAAAAGCTATAATCCTTTTTCCCTAGGCGCTGATTAGACCCGTTGCTATGTATGGGTGTGGAAATGGAGCCCTGACGGGTGAGTAGAAAAATGGTTCATGACCAGCTCGAAATAAGTAATGAATTTGCTTCAACCACAAAATCAGGAATATTACGAAAGTTCTTAATGTCCTTCATGAAGTAAAATGACAAACTATTTACTAATTGTTATCCGCATTTACCAAAAAGTTTATCAAAAAACTGTTACCATGAAAATGAAATATTTACTCGGGATCAAAATTAAATATTCGAGATTATCCGAGAATGAACCCCAATCCATCATGCATTCCAAGTTAACTAAATCTATCCCATTTTAAATTCGTTTTAAGTCATTTTTGACGCATGTATTCGTTTTGTATATATGGCATAAAATGGCAAAACGACTAACTTTTAATACATATAAGCTCCAAAACTGTAAAATAAAATTGGATTTTTATCAAAACTACAACAACCAAATGTTGTATGAAATAATATAAAAAAAACTACTATGCCGAAATTTATTATATCGTTGGTGAACGAGATGAAGGAAACCACAACAACAACAACAACAACAAACCCATTTTAAAATAAAATGATCAAACTTTTCATTTTCCGTATAAACATTATTTATTTATAAATCTTAGTCCCGGGGATATCTTTTATTTTTGGTGTTGGTGCGTTGTGTGTGTCTGTGTGTTATACCATACACGAGATGTATTAACATTTTGGATACAAAATGTGGATACAAAATTTGATCATTAATCAAAGTGGTTGCGCACTCGTTACAAATTTTAAGTCTAAATTAGAGTTGTATCCTGTGTGTATGGGTTTGGGGTGTGTGTGTGTGTGTGAGTCTATATAAACAGTACTCACATTTTACGGATATTTAATATACCCGCACGTTATTTATTTACATTTAATTCGTCTCCTTCATTATTACAGCGATTTATAAAAAAAAAAATAAATCAGATTTTAATCCATCATTGATAATGAAAATAAAACAGCAACAACAACAACCGCACGTAATGATGAAAAATTAATTAAAAATTATACCAAAGAGATATAACCAAACTTTTTTTATATTGAATTTTTTATTTTTTGATTCAATTGAATTTGGCAACGATTTAGATAAAATTGGAAAATTCTTTGTACTTTGTATAGTGTACCGATTTTCTATTATGGTTTCCATAAATAGGTGTTTGAGGTAAAATTGATTGAAAAAAATTAAGTTTAAATAAAGGTAGTTGGGAATACCAATATACTGGAATTGTTTTCTCTTTATTTTCAATTTAAGAGCACAGGGTGTCTATTAAGGCTGTAGGCTGTTTTCTTTCGCTTGTGCTCATTTCTTCTTCTAGCTGGTATTCTGAGTTCCCTTTTCACTTGCGGCTTCCAGTCCAATAACATCCATTTTACTGGACCTGTACTTTTTCTATGATGTTTTCGTATGTTCTATGCCTATCACTCATATACAATATAGCAATGATTTACCACATGGTGTAAACATTCGTATCTTGGTTTAGTGAGATATGACAGAGGTATTTTAGATTATATGTAACATGAGTCTCATCGTCATGGTTTTCATGGTGTTTATCTTGAGACCAACTTCACTAGCTATAACTAATAGCTATTAAACTATTACTACATTTACTACAACATCAGCGCCATCTCTCGGTTAGTATCAGGACTTATTGAATAATCATGGCTTTCTCACATCTTGTAGTGTATGGGTAGTTTTTTGCTGGCCATTATTTGGTCTATGATGTATTTTATTTTTAGTTTTGCCATCCGATAATGGTTCATCTGTTTACATTTTTGTAATATAAAATGCCCTCTATGAATATCTGATTTATGATACTAAAGTCGAAGAATATTATTCCATTGGTATTTCATTTGGAATCTTATCAATTTTTACCCAGACTATGCGGGGATGTGAAGCTATGTTATCTTGTATTTTTACCTTCAGAAATTATAGCCTCTTCATCCCAACTCCAACTTGCTATGTCCACGCCGTAATGGTGGTAGCTCGAGTAACCTAGCAGAAGCTTGTTGTGAGAATCTCCCGAGAACGCTATTTCAGAGCTTTCTGGTCAGTATCTTTACTACCATATGTGGTATACTAGCAACAGTTAAGTTCACTCTTTTTTACAGGAAAGATTGGCACCTTGGATTCCGGTGGAAACCACATATTACATCGAAAAACATTCCATATTCAGTTGAAAGCGTTTTTAAATATAAATCCTTTCTAACCGCTCAGCATGAAAGAACAAATCTGAACTGATGCAGGTGACCTATAGAACGAGGCACCAATAAGATTCTCGAAAGAAGAAAAAGTAAACAAAAAAATTGGAAAATACACTGCAAATTAATGATTAGGCCATTGAATCCACCAATATCATTTAAAAAAAAACATTCTGGAAAAACTAACAAGTAAAAGTCTTAAAAATAACGATGAAGTCAATATCATAAAAAAATAAAAAAAAAGGACGAAAATCCTGAAATTATTTATCCATATATAAAAAGACAAAATACTTTACTTGTAAGCTAAAATGTAGCCGTCAAGAAAAGCTACTGGACTAAAACCACAATGCAAGAAGTTCCAAAATTTTCACCCAACTTGGCAATGCTTGCCAAATCAATAAAAACACACCGTACAAATATACTAATTGCAACGATATTTTTGAAGAAGATAATATCCAAAACAATAGATGTTTTTCGAAAGAGGCGCCACGATCAAAGTATGTAGTAAGCTATGTATACCAAAAGGGGCAGCACGATCAAACTATATAATATAACTCATCGCCAGAAGACTTATTTATTTATTTATTTTTTCAAAACATTTATCGTCAAACGGTAAAAATAATAACGGAAAAAATAATATATTTCATGTTTACAATAGTTACAGAATAGCTCAAAAAAAGAAAAAAACACTAAATCTAATAATATTTTAATGCAACGGAGACAAATTATTATATTTTAGTAATATTTTAAAGCAACGATATTGTTTTAATGAAAATGATAGTCGGCCATGATTTTTTCTTGTTTTAAATTATTTTGTTATTTTTCGAGATAATTCCAATAGGAATGAAGTTCGTTGTTTAGTATATTTATATGCAGTTAAAACTATTTCCAGACGATGTTCACAAAATATTTTTTTGACACATTGAGAGATAACTAGCGGTATAATTAATGCACTAGAGCGTACCTGTAAAACATACTAATTTAATATAAATTGCCATAAGATGGCAGCATTTTCGTTTATAGTATAACCTTGAAGTATAATCTTGAGTGCAGAATGATTGGTCCGAACATATGGATATTTTAAGCGACCCTGTATTTGCACGACCTCAATTTTGCTAGTAATGGCGTAAATCAGTAATGGATGTTAAGTTAACCGCGAATGAGTTGGGAGAGCTTTGGGCCAAGAACAGGTTGCATGGAATAAACAAAAAATGAGTAAATAAATAAATTAAAAAAAATAAAAATGCCTCCCACATGATCTATAAAGAACTAAAAAAATTAGTAAATGTTCAAGCAAGTTTCAACAAATTTAGTGCATTTATAAGTACAACTAAAACTTATACATAAACTTACGCAGAAGGAAAAGGATAACTTACAGAAGGATTTTAATTTGAGGTGGCTTTAACGCAAGAAAATAACAACTAGGGACCACGGTTAGCAAAAACTTACGGAAAGGAGCTTTTTGCAGCCGATCAAAACTAAAATGCCATTTTAACCTACTGACCTACGGACGTCTATAAGTCTCTATATCTTCTATAGATTTTTTGTAACAAGAACTACATCAGGAAATTATATATATATATATATATATATATATATATATATATATATATATATATATATATATATATATATATATATTTATATATATATATATATATATATATATATATATCTACGTAGCAAACGAACCGAGTCTCTCATTTGTCTTCATCTGGCGGGTGATCCTTCAGTAAATCTGAATACATTTCTTGTTTTAGAAGAAAAACAAATTAATAGAGGATATCTTAAAAACTAGTCAGTTAAAAAGAAAACTAAATAATCTGACAGCACAAAAATACTCGGTCTATATATTTACTTCCAACACTTACGAAATTATTCGAGAAACTACTTCTAAACAGGCTGAAACTAATAATAGAAGAAGGAAACCTTATTCTTTCTCCTCAGTACAGCTTTAGAAAAAAACACTCGAGTATGGAAGAAGTTCATAGAATTACGGATCTAATCGTGTTAAAACCAAACAAAGAAGCTCTCAATGTGGCTTAAGCGTTTGATAAGAGATAAGTGTTCCAAAATATTTGTAAATATTATGTGTAATATTTATGTGTAGACTTGGCTTTAGTAAACAGATCAATTTACTTAATCTAATCAATAAAAAGTGTCACTAGGGTAAGGTAGAAACTGATGAAGTTTTAAGAGGCATAAATGCACTAGGTGCTTAGATGTTGAATCCAAGGATAGTTGTCTAATATATTTATTGATTGAGAAATGTAATGAAGATACAAAAAAGTGCTGGACATTCCCAACAATAAATGACTTTACCGAATTCTTAAATAAAAATGGAGATTCTTTAGAAAAGGTGGAACCAATGGCAGTTAAGAAAAATTCCAAACATGCAACTATACATGCGTTCATAAATATGGAAAAGGTGAAGATTTGTCCAGTTTCCAACAGCAATCATGGCTTACATAAGTGTGAAGGGTTCCTTCAAATGACTGTAAGCCCTAGGACCCTAGACCTGGGCTCATTGTAGACAAAAGATTGAGCTTCAATTGTATGGGATCAAGTCATATGTCTGTAAGATGTAAATCAACGGTAAGATGTTTTAAATGTAAACGTCGACATCGCTCTCTGATTCAAACTGATTCAAATAGAGAACACAATGCGACTAACGACCAACGACATGCTCGATACTCTAGCAATTAATCAAACATTAGAAACATGCAAACCAATAGTTCGCTATTGAACTATTGAAAAGTGGGTCACAAGCATAATTTATCGACGCCGCATTCTTCTGTAAATTACGCCTTGTTAGGAAATGAGCACGAATTGCAGTATCAGGATTGGCAACTTTCACGATGATTTAAGAATATTATAGTTAGCATTGACCTAATACATCGACAGAAGGATGAAATCATTAAATCAGACTTGCTAATATATAAGAATTTACCACTATAGTTATGCCAGCAACAGCAATCAAATTAAGTGGCATTGGCATATCGAGCTAGCAAATCTCACATTTAGTGAATCCAGTAAAATCGATATATTAATTGGAGCGGATTTATTTTTCAACATTCTACGAGATGGTATCGATGATGAAAAAATAAGTTAGTTGCGCGCAGAACACGGCATTAGATTACGTGATCTCGGGAGGAAATCACAACGCATCTAATTAATCTTATTTTAAAAATTAATGTAGACTACATATTGAGAAGCTTTTAGGGAGCAAGAAAAAAATCCAGCAATCCAGTGAGAAGTCAGCATGAGTAATAAGTTGAGGAACATTTTCAACTGCATGTCAAGCGAGATGAGAATGAGAAATTTATTGTATGACCATACCCTTTCAACATAGTGCTGCTGAACTTGGTAACTCCTCAAGAATAGTGATGTAGAGATTTTTCAATTTAGAGCGGCAGTTGTTAATACTCATGGAGTAGATTACAGGAGGTTTTTAGACGGGTATAAACAATTGGGTCACATGCGCGAAATATCAAAAAGCGAATGTGGAAACAATGATAATTAAGGGATTTTATTTGCCACATCATGCGGTAACGAAACTAGATAGCGTAACAACAAAGGTTCGAGTGGTATTCGATGGTTTCTGTCGCACAACGAGTGGAGTGTCACTAAACGACATTTTGTTAGTAGGACCGACGATTCAACAAACACTGTGGTGCAGGCTCTCCGGAAAAATTAAGTGAACTAAAGCAATTTGTATCCAGTATACTATTATCTGGTGTCTTTGATCTATGTTTATGTTCTTTTAATGTAAAGCTCTAATGACATGGCTTTAATGACATAGCAGAAAGTAAAGCTTTAATAACATAGTAGAATGCTTTCAAATTGATAATATAACTGTTGCGACTTCCAGGATTACGCTGGTATCCGACGAAAGACTTTTTTACCTTTAAAGTAACCGATCTCCAAACTGATCATATAACGAAGAGAGTAATGCTGTCAAAATCATCGAAGTTATTTGATCCATTGTGATGGTTGGCGCATTCGATTATTTTAATAAAAATCTAATTTCAACAATTATGACTGACGAAATTAAAATGGGATGATCCACTGCCTTCAAACATCAAAAATAAGTAAGTAAAAATCCGACTGCAATTGAAGCTTTATGAAAATTTGCGAATTCGTAGATACAAGAAGTATACTAAAATACCGAATTACATGATTTTGTAATAACAAGACACATAATATAAATACACATAGTACTACCATGGTATGTTAGCAAATTGATATGGTAGATGTCGCTACCGGTATTGTTTTAAAATAATCAAAATATTTGTATATGTATATTCGCCTAAATGTCATATATTTATTCTAAACTTTGAACCGAAAGCTGAAATGTTGAATCTCTGTCCTATAGAGACAAATGGTCTCACATACGATCAAAAACCAATCCGGCCGATCTTCCGCAGCAAAATTGTGCACTCCTAATAGTTGGTGATATGGACCTGGATGGTTGAGAGAAAATCATTAACAACAAGTTACGGAAATCAATGATCCAACCATTCATCAATTTTCTATAATATTATAATAACACTACAAGTAAAACAAGCGGAACATTTTTTGGCAACGTTGATTGCACGCATTTCGTCATTCTCTAAGTTATTGTGAATAAAAGTGTATTTAAAGAGATGGTTCCAAAAATACAAATGTAAACGAGATGACCTTCAACTAAACCATTTTGTGACACCGAAAGAACTAACCAATGCCGAAGATATATGCGTCAAGTGGGTTCAAGCAGCATAATTTAAAAGTATCATCACGAAGCAGCTCATTGAAGGCATTTCAACCTTTTTTAGATTAAAAGTATTTCGCGAGTAGGAGGGAGGCGGTTTCATATTGCCAAAGAATCATTTATTGAGCCGAATGATTGTGTTATATACACAAATAAAATATACCCATTCCGGTGTGCCTTTAACATTTTTTCTTTTTAGTCAAATGTATTGGATAGTAAAGGGGTGCAGTTTGGTTAACAAAGTGGTATGAGAATGTGTCACATATGTTAGGTACAATGGGCAAACTCCGCAATAAATAATGAGTCAATTATCGGCGTTTAGAGTTGAAGCTGCCATACCAAACACTAATACTGGTGTTGACTTCATTATTTCATTAATAATTTCTTTAGCGACCAGAAAAGGACGGGGAGCAATAATTGTAAAGTGCTACATCAGTGTTTTCGTCTGTTTAACAATGAAGGCGCTACATTTAGATGTGGTATTGATTACGCTGCGGATGCATTTATTGCAGCATTGTGGTGATGCTAAACCAAACAACTAAATTCAAAGGCATCCAAGGATACAAAGCTACTAAAAGCATAAATGTTACCTTTATCGAGGCGACAGCTAATTCCAGACCCATTACCATTACATCATCAGAAGACATCAACATCGAAGTTCTAACCCCTGGCTATTTCTTGATTGGTTCAACAATTACAACTCTAACTGAACCGTATGCAGAAAATTGTTATGGTCAGTAATTCTGCAATGAACCTTGACATTTGAAATTCTGCAATGAACCTTGACATGGCGATGACCAAATGGTTCGGGTATAGTAATGGTGAAAACTGCAAGCAATACCTACAAGCGACCACTCAACAAATGTGTATACCAATTCCGGTATCGTAATTAAGGAAAACATCTCTTTAAGGCGGGAGTATGTTCCAAAGTATTTGTAAATATTAAGTGTAGACTTGGCTTTAGATAAATAGAGCAATTTAATTAATCTCGGCCAAATATTAGATGCAAGTGTAAGCACTATAAGACTTAGGGCTAGTAACTTTAAATTACTGTTTGTACAGGTTGAAGGTAGGATTTGTTCGTACATTCTTGCAAAGAACAAACTAAAAAAAATTCTGCTTTCCAATTATAGCGATGCAGGTATAGTAAACAGGTTGAGGTGAGCAATCAGAACCTCTGGCTCGTCTCAGCATACTTACCGCACGATAGGATATGTGCCAGATAATATGTGCAGCTTAATTACGGCTGCTCAGGTAAATAAGATCGGAAATGTCACCGGATGTGACGCAAATTCACACCACGCGATCTGGGGAAGCATCGATACGAACGAGAGAGTTGAGTCACTCCTTGATTACATTCTAAGTAATAACCTTTCCATTTGTAATAAATAATAATTGTATAACTAGTAATAGACAGGAAGTTTTGGACATTACCCTTCTTTCATACTTCATATCAAATAAATTAGTTAATTGGAAATATGTCCGAAAAACACTTCTTTACTAATCATTGCTATCCACAATTTGGATTAGATTTGAAATATTCTAAGACTTCAACCTTTAGGAATAGAAGAAGGACCAATTAGGAAACCTTTAGGTTAATTCTAGGTAACTCATTAACAAAATTGGTCCCTAAATCTCTTGAATTAACACAGAAATTGGATGCTTTGGTCGACGAGGTGTCTAATGCTTTCAATGAAGCTTTTGTAGGCTCGTGTCTTATTAGTAAGCCTAAAGGCACATCTCGTCTACCATGGTGGTCGTGGAAGCTACAAGGGCTGGTGTGACAAAGAGAACAAATGCTGGCATTCACTGGGACTCCTATAAGGAAGCCATATAAATACGAATTAAGAAGTTCCAAAAGTAAAGCTTGCAGACTATTCTGAACTATTATAAGAGTATTCTGAGGCTGGTAGGCTACGTAAAATTCTATCTACTTGTTCTGGCATTCCAAATTATCCACAATGACCAGATGGTATCTGTACTACTACCAAGGCGGAATCTCAGAAGCTCCTACTGGAAACTCGGTTCTTGGGATGTTCCAAATCTCCGATCGTTCTCTTTGAACCTAATAGGGCTACTGGTCTAGCTAGGAAAATTGTCAACAGGAGAATCATCTTATTGTCAGTAAATAGTTTTAAACCTTTTAAGTCAGCAGGTCCGGATGGCATTATTCATGCCGACATCCAACAAACCAGTGACTTAATGGTTCCCTGGCTTGAAGTGATTTTTGAAAGTGGCCTGGAACTATGTCATGTTCCACACTAATGGACTGAAGTAATCGGTCTCATTGCGATCCAAAAGATCTTAGGCTAATTAGCTTATCTTCGTACATCTTGAAAACTCTAAAGAGACAGATATAAGCTTATATTAGAGGCCTAATCGAGCCGGTAAAGTTGGCTGCATCCCAACATGTCTACTGCAAGGGAAAATCAGTGAAAACTGCACTGCATTTCTTCTTAACTATTGGAAAATCGCTCAAATATAAAACATTATCTTTGGTGAACTTCTGTGATATAGATGGAGCCTTTAACAATGTCAAGCCAGAGGCGATCACGCAAGCACTTTCAAATTTGGAGCTGGATGTGTCACTCAGATGATATGGCCCTAAAAACATTATAGCTCTAAATACAGTTGCAAACCAAAAGCTGTTGATGAAGTTTCAAAGAACTGCTTGCCCGGGTATTAGTGGTGCATTCAGAACCACTTCAACTGAGTCACTAGATATTCCCCTTCATCAATCCCTCTTGATATCTTAGCTAAATAAATGGCTACGTGTACAGTTATTAGGCTTAATTTATTGAATATGTCATCCCGACATCATACCTCAAAGTTAAATTTCTGATTATTCTCCTTGCAGAGGGGACTGGGCGAATGAAGCAGTTCTGAATCCTGGTACAATTAACTTCTTTACAGATGGATCGATAATTGATGGCAGAATCGGTTGTATGGTGTTTTGCAAGGAACTAAATTTAAACCTTTTTTTTCGGATCCCTGATCACTGTAGTGTCTTTTAGGCACAGCTCATCACAATCAAAGAAGCCATAGACTGAATTATGTGTACCTTTAAAGGATATAGACATTTTAACGATTAGTCAGGCTACCATTAAAATTTAACAATCAGGCTTTATCACGTCGAAAGTAGCCCAGAACTGTCTCCCATCTCTTAACGGGATGGCAGATCAGTTCAACATTCAGCTAACATGGGTGCTAGGGCATTTCAATATAACGAAGAATATTAAGCCATGAATATGTCGCTCGACACGGTACCTCCTGTCACATCTTACCCTTCAAAGCTGATATAGAAGTACTGTTTGCTATGTGTAAACTGCTTTTTAAGGAAGAAGCTTATAAAATCGCAAATCATAGGTGGGCAAATTGGGCCTCATGTATAATTACTCAGAAAATTTGGATTGCACTAGAATTAATCAGGTCTAAATAACTAATATCCATACAATTATGCAATATTAGTATAATCGTCGGTGTCATTATTGGACACTGCCTCATTGATAAGCATGCGAGTAGACTTGGGTTTTCTGTCGCATGATTACTGTAGAAGTTGTAGGGATGAGGAGGAGGATATTTGCCTAAACAAATTCTCATATCGATTAATATACTGCGGTCGGTAAAGTTAAATTGCAGATCTTAAACTTATTCATCCAAAAATTATTCAAGATTATGCTCATACTAATCCCTTTGAAAACAATTTTCAAGGTTCGAATCATTACCGTCTCAACTGTAAATTTAATTAAAACGAAAAATTCTCTGAAAAAAAAAACGCAGCTGGTAAATTTCTTCACACATTTTGTAACAACAAATTAATCATTATATCGACTGTGTTGAGTGAAAACAATAAAAACGTTAAACGATTATCACGCGCCCCCGCGAAAAATTATTGATTTTTATTATAATGTTTGTGTTTTTATTATAAATATTTATATATGTTTATAACAAATATACAATTTATTGTTATAATTTTAAATTAAATATTAATTTACGAATAAAACGAAATTAATCATATATGGGCACAAACCAGCTACAATATGTGTATACCGCATATAGTTATTGCGGCAATGAAAATGTCGTTATACACGATTAATATTTCGTTCTTTCCTTCAACGTATACGACATAAAATCGAACCCAATGCACTTCTTAAATTCAATAATCTCATGGTGAAAATAAAAATGTAGAACGTAATATATAAAAATGGCCACGTTAAACGCATTTAACATTTACTAAATAACAAATAATAAATCAATTTCTCGTAAAACGCGTTAATAGCTTATCATAAAAGTAAAGAAATTAGGGGGAATAAAGCATACAGTGTGTATATATCCAGTACCGATAGGTTAAATGGGTGAAAATCATGTTTCATAGCTCAAATTATAGGTTACGTTGGGGTTGGAAATTACTATAATTTGCTTGAATATCCACAATTTAAGTGTCATATAGAGGCGGAATACTAATCGTATAAATTTTCTATAAATCATTCGATTATATGGTTTGAAGGTTGGATAATAATGGTATTATTTTATCGTAAAGCAAAGTTAACTATTCATAAAATCGATTTTGACCATACAATGGTGAATGTCATTTGAAATAGACGCTAGATATAATTAATAGTTATATATTATCGGATAAATTTCACCACTCTGCGGCCTTACATAATTTAATAATGAAGTAATTTAGTATTGAAAACAAGCTATTAGCCGTTTGCGCTTCGAGTATTCATACACCTGTTAACGGCGATGAAACGTTAGATAGTGATCCCATCTCAACAAATGTGCATACAGTTTACCCTAACGATGATATTTAATTGGTGACGTGAAGAATTTGTTGAGTATCTTCAATGGCAAGGACAACATCCCGATAATAAAATAAATTCCCGATGTCAAAGAAACTACGCGATAATTTCGATGGAAGGAGCAGGATATCTTTTCTATGCGAAATGATTATTGGAAGGAGACGCTAAGCATTTTAAACGAGTCGAAACTAGAATCAACTGTTGGGATAAATTGAAGGGATTTGAGGTCATGTGCCTTTATACATAAAAAAAGCCTGAACGCAAGAAAAAACGAACGGGACACTACAGCAATATTTGATGGCAAAAACAGATGGTACGTCTGGTTGTCTGAAAGTATGTATGATCATACAATATTGTTAGATGGTGTGGGTGTGTCTCAATAGGGTAGGCAATGGTTTATAGTTGTAACTTGTTACGGCTTGTTCTCCATTGTTTTAACTATGTAGAGTCCGCCAATTGTATCTAACATACTCCTAGTAGTACCGTCCGGACAACAACTTCGGTCGGTTAAATATGAGATGCGAATGTTAGTACTATAAAACAAGGGTTGGAATAAGGTGTCATGCGACCCGTGCTGATGATCAACCTGGCTGGGGGCCCTTTCAAATAGCCCAGTCTTGAATGGAGCCTCTTTATACCTGGTGGCCTCCAGTTGTTTTTAGCCTTATCCTTGTAGTGCAGATCTCTGCAAGGATGGCCATCGTTTTTCTCCGCTACTCGTGAGACAAACATGGATCTTAAAATAAAAATAGAGTCCGGAACTCTTAAAAAACCGGAAAATTCCAATAAGGAGAAACGGGTCTTTAGGGCTTCTCTCTCTATAGTTGTAAAGGGAATACGTCCAAAAATAATGCAAGTCCTTCCAAACCAAATAAGGAGAAACGGGTCTCTTGACCCTCTCTACCTAAAGGTGGGGAAGTGGATTTATGCACTGACAAAGCAGGTCCTGCCAAACCAACTTTCAATGCTGGGAGAAAAGCAAGGAAAGCCTTGAAAAAGATAGAGGTTATTTTGGTGGATGTGAAAACGGAGAAATAAGTAGCTATGCTTTCATGGGCTAATAAGATTGTCAAAGCAATGCCAGGAGCTTAATCTGAATGCTCTCTGTCCAAAAGACAGAGATCAAAGGTGAAAAAGGCTTTAGCCTCCTCATTCCTTTAGATTATGAAGGAAAACCCTGGAGTGGCTTCTATATGCCGGGATGGAGGTTGGTACAGGAACCATGTCAAATTAACAGCCTGTCAAGAGATCTCTAGATCTCTACAAAAAGGCGATTCTACAAGGCTTCTGCCTTGGAGAGGTTTGGTCTGGAGCCAGGCTTGATGTTGTTTCATTAGAGAATATTCCCGGTAGGCCGAGAGCTCGGGCGTTGATTCCAACGGAACCGAGCAATCCAAAAGATATTTTGAAATTGTTGCAGATTAGCAATCCGGATTTGCCAACTTCCAACTGGAAGATAGCCGGGGTGGAAGAAGCTAAAGAGGACAACAGATCGGTTGTAATTATCATCAACACACCGTCTTTGGCGGTGCTAGCCAAAACAAGTGGTGTGGTAAGCTACGGTTTTAGTGCTGTCACCTTAAAAGTTTTTAAAAATAATTGGGCACTAGAACCAGAGGAGGATACTTCCACAATGCATGGAACCTCGTTTGAGGACAGTTGGCCACTGACTTTGGGCACTGAGTTGTCTTTATCAATGGAGTCACTTTGCGGGCTCGGTTTGGAATCTGAATCTACAGAATCTGGTTCCACTGTGGTGGAGGTTGTAAGTAATCTTAATGCTTAAGTTTATTCAAATCAATCTGCATTACTGTAAGGCAGCGTCAGCGGCTTTATTGCTCTAAATATTAAAAGATGGCGTTGGTGTCGTCTTGGTTCAAGAATCATGGGTCAATGAGGATCGGGTTCTTGGACTCGCTGCTCCCACAAATTACTGTTTGTACAGCAAGAAGGTAGGATTCGATCATGCATTCTTGCAAAAAGCAAACTAAATATCTTTCTGCTTGCAAATTACAGCGATGTAGATGTAGTAAACCTCCCACCTGCAAATGTACGTAGTCTTGTTATGGATGCTCAAAACCGGAAAGTTGGAGTCATCCTTGTTTGTAACTTGTGATGTGAACTCACATCATACGATCTGGGGAAGCAGTGATACAAATGAGACCGGTGAGTCATTTTTGGATTATACTTTAAGTACTAACCTATCAATCTGTAATTTAGGCTGTTAGCCTACTTTTATAAAAAGGAATAGACAGGAAATTCTAGACATTACACTTGTCTCGAATTTCTTGTCGACTAGATTAATTAATTGGAGAGTGTCTGATGAACACTCGAAATCGTAGGAAATCGTAGGAAGACCAATTGGAATACTTTCAGAATGGTTTTAAGTAACTCTCTACCATCACTAGTTCCTAAATCTCCGGAATCAACAGAGGAGCTAGATGTAATGGTAGACCGAGTGTCTGATGCTTTTAATGAAGCTATTTCAAGTTCATGATCCATTAGTAGACCAAAGGGTAAACCTCGTCCACCATGGTGGTCAAAGGAACTACAAGTAACGTACTTAAAATGCAAGCGGCTCTTTAAAATCGCGACAGGAACAAAAACTAACATGGACTGAGACTTCTATAATGAGGTCCTCAAAGCGTATAAATATGAACTTAGAAGCGCTAAAAGCAATTTCTGGAGACTCTTTTGTGATAAAATACAGAAGTCCTCTGAGGCAGCTATTAAGTAAGATATTATCCACTTGTCCTGGCATTCCAAGTTATCTCCAACGACCGGATGGACAATGGATCACAACAATTAAGGAATCCCTGGAGCTTCTTCTGGAAACTCATTTTCCGGATTGTTCCTATTCTCTTCCTATTTTGCCAAAGGCTAATAAGGTTACTGGCTTCGCGGGGAAAATTGTCAATAAGAGAACTATCTTGTTGGCAGTAAACAGTTTCAAGCCTTTCAAGTCTGCAGGCCTGGATGGCATTATTCCTGCCGATATTCAGAAAACCACTGACTTAACTATTCTCTGGCTTGAGGTGATTTTCATAAGTAGCCTCGAACTATGTCACATTCCAAAGAAATGGACTGAAGCAAATGTAATTTTTATACCAATGGCGGGACAACGCTCACATTGCAATCCCAAAGACCTTAGGCCTATTAGCTTATCTTCTTATTTCCTGAAAATTCTAGAAAGACAGATAGAGGCTTCCCTCAAAGGCTCAATCGAGCCTGCAAAACTTTCAACGTCTCAGCATGCATATAGTAAGGGAAAATCGGTGGAAACTGCTCTCCATTCCCTCCTATAGAGAAGTCCCTCGAATATAAGGAATTCTCTTTGGTGACCTTTTGTGATATTGAGAGTGCGTTTAATAATGTCAAACCAGAGATAATCACGCAAGCACTTTCAAATTTGGGGGTGGATGTGACCCTTAAAAGCTGGATGGATCAAATGCTCAAAAGCAGGGTCATAACGGCGATTCTAGGTGTATAATCCATCCGTAGATTTGTAAGTAGAGGTACACCACAAAGTGGTGTTTTATTCCCCTTCTTTGGAATTGGGTCATAAATGATCTGTTACTAAAACTGGAAGGAACTGGCTTTAAAGTGGTAGCTTATGCGGATGATGTTGATATTGGCGCTTTCGGTAAATATCCTTGTATCCTCAGAGATGTTATGCAGAATGCTCTTGGCATTCTAACTCAATGGACCAATAGTTGTGGTCTTAGTGTTAACTCACTGAATACTGAGTTGGTTCTTTTTCCAGGAAGTACAAACTTCCTCGCTTTGACCCTCCAACTCTCAATGGAGTTGTTTTGAACATCGCAGATAAAGTGAAATTCTTCGGTCTCATTTCGAATAGTAAACTAAGCTGGAAGCCTAATATTCTGGGAAGAGAAAAAAGCTACGATAGCACTCTTCTCTTGAAAAAATGCCATTGGAAAAGAATGGGGGCTTAAGCCTCACATTGTGCATTGGCTTTACTCCTCTGTATAGTTAACCCAGTTCTAATGTATGAGTTTCAGTTACGATCAATCAGAATCGATCATTCATTGGTTACAGCGGGTATGCCTTACGGTAACGGCCAATTCGAGCCATTCAACCAATTTATCATAACAGCTCTAGCGACAAAATATGTCGAGACATTCCGGAGGGGTGCGGTATGAAAATGTACTTTTTAATGTTCCCTTAATAATTCTTACCATATATAAATCAGTATGGCTTATTTTGTGCCAACAGTAGGAGTACAAATGAGGACATCTGAATATTTATGTGTGAAGAAGACAATAGAACAGGAAGAAGCTCAGATCTTTGGCGACCAGCGAGTTACAGTAGCGATTGTAAGTTGTAAAAAAGCAACCATATATGACTAGAATGAGATTTTCACCATAAAACGGACACAGTTCGTCAACCAGCCGAAACTAAAACCAAAATGTCTGAGTCCGTATCGCTTGACTGTACAGAGGAGCGAAATAAAAGAGCACTAAAATACTAAACCTGATTAGATATGGACCAGAACTTTGACACAAGATCGTGGACTACCTCACACCTCACACATAACTATATAAGAAGTCACATTATAAAGGCCTGTAATAAAATTTCAAGTTGATACGAAAAATTGTCGGTGAAGATTGAGCCTACCTATACCTCGACTTGTTGCTTAACTTAGCATATAAGATTGTACATTGTGCAAAGATGGGTACCGCTTTGTTGATACCGTTTTCCGAAACGTTTTCAGAAACACCCAGATTCATAAAAGAAATTTGTTCATAACAATCAGCACTAAGTTGAGGAAATGAAACGAAGTTTTCCTTGTCGAACATTAACTTTATCTTTAGTCTCTAGACGTCAGTTAAAATTAGTTTTCCGAAATTTCAACTAATTTTAATGAATTATGTAAACTGAAGTACTGAAGAAGTACAAAAAATCACCACTCAATGACTCTGGCTATAAACATAAAATTGATTATTCATAATGAGAAGATCAAAGCTTCCCATTTTTCAAAAAAACTTAGTTTGCCAAGAAGAACCAATTTACTTCTATATGAACTGCTAAATTGACTCAATTTCATCCAAACTATACAAAATTTCATCCCACTGTGATTTCAATACCTGCGACTCACCCTCTATATACAATATATCGATTGCATGAAATAATTTGGCTGCGGTTGGCTCGTTAAAAATCAATTTGGAATTTCTTTTAATATTTAATGTTATAGATGAATAATTATGTGACCAAAACAATAAATTTCGTATATTTTTTATGATTGACGCATAGCATAACGATTATGTTAATTTGACAGCAATTATTTTAGTGGAATCAATATTACGTATATTATCGCAAAAACACTCGTGGTGTCTTTAAAATTAATAGTTGATAGATAACGTTTACTTACGAACGTGTGCTAATTAATTATACTGCTGTAACTATATGGTGGTTCTGCGTATTCAGTTTTAAAGTAAAACATCACTACTGACAAAACTAATAGCCTAACAAAGCTTTTTTTATTCGAGCTTGCGATTAAGAGACAAAACATTAAGACACAATGAATAAAACAGTATTTGACCTTGACTTTTTGATTGTCAGTGCCACCTAAGCGACTCAAAGCATGTAAAAGAAAAATAAACCTAAAAATGATTGATTCTTTTATGAGAAGTGTCATTTTTCTGTGGAATAATACTTTTAAAGAGGCGCGAATACGATTCACAATGCCTCGGAACAACAATGCTGTCCTTGAGAATCACCAACTAGTTCACGTTATTTTTTAAAGGAGTCACTGCATCATATCTTCTGATCATGGTTATTTGCCATTCAAATCTAGAATAGAAATTTTTGTGTTAATTTCAATGCGGTACACTAGACGTGGACGAAGAGCTCTTGACTTGAAGAGAGCTGTAAATTAAAGTTGTCAAATACTGACTGTAATTTTGTATACAGGAATATTTCTAAGCTTTTAATATTTAGAAAGAAAACTTTCATTTCAATATAATGTAGGATGCCGTCTGAATTAGCTATACTGGCCAAATTTATGTTGCTAAGGATGATTCTATTTAAATTTTGAAATGCTCTGGTTTATGTCAAAGCGATGTTCTGTAACTTTAAATTAAAATTTAATAAGAGCAATTAAATACAAGTGATACTTATCTTTTATTTTAAAAGCTATAATTTATAATCATTAATACGCAAAATATTCAACAACCATTTTTTTGGAGTCTATTAGAGCCGTACCGTACATAAATATTATAAATTCAAAAAAATTCAATGTTTTTGGCTACTCGACATATTCTAATCGAACATGAACATGAAATGAAAAATCGTATTTTATTTACCCATTTGGATTTTCACAATAATGCAAATTAAGCTTTTCAAAAATTTATTACTTGAAAAATTAATAACCATATTATCTAAACTAGGATATAGAATGTAAATATCCTATACCGCGTCTCTAATGGAAGTTTTCAAATAACTTGTTACGAATTGGTAAACGTTGTATAGGTGGTCAGCCCAACGAAAGTTTGATTACACTCAATTCGTTCACCGGTGCCAGGTCTAATTAATTAATTTTGATTTATTATTTATTGGACGTCATTGACCAGAATCGATGGTCATTTTGGAAGCAACAAAATCGATGGTCATTTTGGAAGCAACACCGTTCATAATTACTACAGATAATTCTAACCACTTTGAAGTCTATATATATATATATATATATATATATATATATATATATATATATATATATATATATATATATATATATATATATATATATATATATATATATATATATTTAATCTAGTAAATAGCAATTTTATACTTGTAACATTTCACTTATACCCATCAAGATTATATTATCATCGTTCTTGTTGGCGACAATCATCGGAGTATAGAACGCCTTGCCTTATATAGAACATACAGCAATACCCTAATAGATGAGAAGTGGATATTTTTAAGTATCCCTCCTTTAAAAAAATCAATCGATCGGCTAGTTTCCCCCAAGAAAACGCAACTTATAGCTCAACTATAGTTCACCTCACATATAAGTGGATTTATTCTTAAATAAAATGAACAAAAATAAATTACAATGAATTGATCGCCTTAAACTATCAATTTAGCAGTTTGCATGAGCCAATTTGTCTTAAACAGACCACACTCTATTCATAAATAGAATATATTTATACCTGAGAAGATAATAATCGAATATTTTGCAAGCAATGTCCTCACTCCAGTGCTGTTGTGGTCATATACAAGCGACGGTTGGCGAATACAGTGACCAGGTTGATATCAATTGTAAACTGGAATCAGAAGTCTACTAAGAATGCGTATAAAATAATAGTGTATTTATTCAGAAAAATCATAAAACATGTCCATACTTTCAAACGTTTCGCTATATATCCAAACTGTTATGTTGCACGTGAGTAGGCTACTGTGAATTTATGAAACATGAATTTTTCAAATTTTATCCACACACACTAGAATAGTCCCTACGTTTTTTTTTGACTCGCATTTGAAATTCGTGACTCATTTTGTCAAGACTATGAGATGACTTAATCAATTAGATCTGGTGTGATTTTTTTTATCTAAACCAAATCAAAATATTTGCATATGGTAATTCTTTTTTTAATTTTTCTGTTTAGCTTGTGACACCTAAAGTCAACGTTAATAATTCTTCGGTTGGTGAATTGCATCAAGATTTCAGTTAGCTTTAAGTCTGGGTCGAGCAATGGTTTTAAGTATTGCTTGATCATTATTGCTTTTACTTGAATGTTTTAGACAAATAGGCATATGAATATTTTATACTCGAGAGGTTTCCAATATTACTATTCGTTGATTGCCCGTTTCTAATAGATGGGCTGAAGCAGTTTGACTTAAACGGTTTCTATATCGTCTTGCTTCCTGTACCTCGTATTCTTAAAAGCTCACGATGCTTTTCTCTTTCGTGATTAAAGTCTAGATCGATCAAACGCTTTTAACTTGAAAAAAGCAAAACAATTTTTTCGTTTATGGAATGTCAACCGGCATTAACAATCAACATCTGCTATGTCACACACGAACTGCCACTTAACTATATGAAATCCAGAAAGATTTTGAGATTAATCAAACAAACGGGAGTTTGTTCGAACTGTAAGACCCTTACAGTTTTGCTAGGTTGAAATGCAAAACAAAATTTTAAAATAAAACCTTTGCTCTTAAATTTCTTAAAGGTGTATTGAAAAATAATTTTCTAGTGCTGTGGCGTTTAAATGAAAAAGGGCGGGTCACAAAAACCTAATTTGAAGATTGGTTCTCACAATATTTTTGCTCCACGACAAAACGGTATTGCAAAGAAAAGGCGATGCATTTTAAGGATTTATTGATCTTAGATAAATTAGAACGTTTATGTTCTAACATAGGCGTTAATGGCACGAACTACCACCAAGCAACATAAGGGAAATATGAAAACATATCAAACTATTATACATTGTGCTAATGCTTTTGTCAATTCTCATTTGATAGAAGTTATTAATAACATAGTGGAAATTTGACATTAACATGGTTTTAAAGACCTAGATTATAGGTAAACGTAAATAGCTAAATGCCCATTGAATTAAACACAGACGAATTAAATAATTAAAAAGTTATAAACATATAGATTAATAAAGATCTTATGAAGAACGGAAATCCAACCTAGGTAACGTAGAATGTGTCTGTGTTGAAGTGCCTGCACCAGAATAATTAGTTACAAAACTTTCTTAAATTATAGGAATGGTTGAAATTTTGGTAGATAAAATTATTAAAGTTGATATTGAACGCATCCTTACAATTACCGAACATGAATAGTATGGTATGCACGACAGCATTATTCTCAGTAGCAAAATTAGATAATTTTAGTACTTGTATGCATAATTGAAGGGTAAACAAAGATTTTGATTTATTTCTGGTAAACTTAGCGGCTTTGAAAGCTCACCCGGTTAATATTTGTTTAGCAAAGTTTGGATAAACGAAGAAGAACTGTGTAATTATACGATCGATAATTATAATCTTGAATCAAAATGTTCTATTGAAAGAGCAGGGTTGCAGGATGATTATGCAACTGCTTTATTTTTCAACTGTTACTAAACAACTACGTAATGAGCACATGTTGAAAAAAATGTCAATATAAACAAGTCAGATAAATTGAAACTGCTCTTTAGTAGTAGTACTGAATCAAGGAATTGTTTCTTAGCTTCAATTGGCAAGTTGCTAATTATGTCCATTATACAAGCTCTTAACAATTCTAATTATTGTGGTTTGCACGACATTTCCAACCGTTTAGTTAAAAATGTTGCCACGCATATAATCGAGCCCCTGGAACATATTTTTAATCTAAGTATTTCCACTGGCGAATTTCCTTCACAACTAAAAAAAGCTCTGGTGTTCTTTTTCTTACCTCGCGGTGTTGTGTTGGATTGGATTGGATCTTTCTTGAGGGAAAGGAAGCAATAGGTAATAATAGGAAGCAAAAGGTATACATTCATTTCTTAAGCGCCGAATCCACTCTA
Organism: Tipula confusa; assembly: GCA_963556175.1. NCBI lineage: Eukaryota > Metazoa > Arthropoda > Insecta > Diptera > Tipulidae > Tipula > Tipula confusa. Next base: position 76,054,770 of record OY744477.1, read on the forward strand.
GATATCGGTGTTCCTCAAGGGTACATTTGTGTCCTATTTTATTTCTAATATATTTCGATTCATTCTGTAAATTGAATTTCAGTGGTAAAATTGTTGCATTTGCGGATGTTGTAGCATTCCATGGTACAGCATTGATGTAGCATTGATTCATCTTATAGTATGTTTAGCTACATATTAAGACAATTTTTTTTTTAATTTTGCGGGAATGACTTAATCTTCACTCAATCGTTTTACGTCTTAAATCTAATTTAATGCTCTTTGACAAGAAGGACTCATTAACTATGGAAACCCCAATTATTAGTCATTCATTGTTATGTAGCTCAAATTGCAATGAAAAATGTTAATATATATATATATATATATATATATATATATATATATATATATATATATATATATATATATATATATATATATATATATAATGTTGTTATAGACCAAGTTTAACTCTCGTTTTTTTTTAAATCCACTCATAGTGTTTTTTTAAAACGTTAAACTTATTTTGGTCTCACCCTGTAGATAAAGTCAAAAGCGAATTATTTCATTATCGAAATGTGAAATCAATAATAAATTTTCACTTTCGACCCTATATACATATACTCAGGTAATGTAAAACTAAATTGATTTAACATTAAATAAAAAAAATAGAAAAACTTTTCAAATTATATCGATCATCTGTCATTAACATATCTGCGGCTAATAATTAATGTTTTCAACAACCCAAAACTGTATAATTAGACCCAAATTATTCAAATAAACATAATTATTTTGTATAAATTAAAAACTAATCTAATAAATTCTAGAAATTTCACAGCAATGGAAAAAAAACATTTTATCAAATAATTAAGGATTAAAATTAATTAATTTTAATCCGATTTTTATTTTTTATATCAATTTTTTTATTTGTTTTATTTTTTTGCTTTCAACATCATATAACGGACAAAAATGCTATCATTGTAGAAATGTTAAGGCAATGTAATTATCATACAAAAAAAATTATCATTTTTCAAAAGTAAATAAAATAATAAATTGGAATTCATTTCGCAGAAATAAATAAAATCGTTTGTAAGTATATATACAACGATTTTTCCATTTATTTATGTTTGGAACAATTTTCTGTGCAATAAAAAAAATCATTAAAAGTAGAATACAAAATTATTAGAATTGGAGTACAGAAATTTGCTTTTCATTTTTACGAGATGCCCATCCGACGAGCAGTACGTTTTAATTTTGTAATTTTATAGTTAATTTATTTTTATAGTATACAGTTTAAAGAAATCATTCGTCAATGTCATATTACATAAATAATAGAGTCGGAAGCTGTTACAAAGAAATACGTAAATATATTTGATTTATGGTTAATTTTGATTTTTAGATAATTTTATGAATAAGAATGTCTAAAGCAGCAATCATTTAATACCACCAAAATACTGAACATCTTTTTTTGTTCTCAAATATTTATATTCATTTCTCTCTAAAAAGCTGGTATATTGTCAGCAAAAAAAAGACGTTCGATGACAGAATATCGATTAGAAACTACGTGGTGAACGTCATTTCTTTACTAAACCACATTTTAAATATAGCATATATGCCTCTTATTGGTTTAACACCTAAGGAAGAAATTAAATAATTTTATCCGCACAAATTAACTTTAATATTCCATATTTGTATATATCCAGTTTTCATCGCGATTATAATTAGTGACAACAACAACAATCAATATGAATGTTGACAACAACAACAATTAATGTATTACATTTATTTCGAAACAACATTTAGGGGTAATACAATTTTAAAATTAACTTATACGTCAATACGTTTTTATGAATTATGATTGTAAGAGCAGTAGCTTAATTACAAAACTTGGGCATCTAAAAAACTTGATCTTTATCTCAATTATTACAATATTAGGTACAATATGCTTTAATCTAAGCAACTTTAATAAATGAAACACTGAAAATAAATCGAGATTTGGAAAAAATGTTAGATTGTGGAATGTGTCGAAAACAAAATTAACGTTAGTTGTTTATCGCTTTTGTCGTATGAAAAAGTAGAAATTATTTCGTACACTTTTAGTTGTGAAGAATTTAACGATAATGGTGAAGAAAACCCTATTCACTGTGGCTCAGCGTTTAAACTGGCCACTCAAATGGATAATCATTATATATATGATATGACCCAAATGAAGAACGTGATGAAAACTGTCAAATGAAGCTTAAACTAACTTAAAACGAATAACACTGTTTTATTCATAATTAAGCAGGCATAGTAACAAAAGTTAACGTGGAAATTGATTTTGTTGAAAACAAACTTGTTAATAATATTTTGCTTGATTTTTAGGTTATGTACCAGTTATAGAAAAATTATAACACTTAAATTTTATTGCTGGTAAGTTCTCAAGAAGCTAGCTGAAAGCTCTAACAATCCGAATTGATGGACACTCTCACACAAAATTTCAGTTAAATACATTGAAAAATTGGGCAGGCTGTACGATTTAGCTCGAAATTTATTCTGTTCATTTAAGACAAGATCAAGCAAATTAGAGTAGTTGTAACCTTGAAAGAAATTGTTAGCAGCCACATAAAGAAAAATGTATAATGCTGTTGTTAGAAAAACTTTTACATATATAAATACTAGAGAAAGCTGGAAAACATTGTAAGCATTATTTCTAAAGTTTCCTGCAATGCCGTGGTACCTGGAACATTACACGTCAACTAAATTAAAACTAAATTGGGCCTAAATTCTGATATGTTTAATGATCGCCAGCTCCTATTTTCCTATTTTCCCGAAATTTGAGAGTTTAACCTATAAGGGTTATCGAAGCCGTTAGTTTCCAAAAATACAGTTGACAAATTTGATGAGCGATACTAAAGCTGTCCATTTAAAAACATGATATTCACTTTAAACAAAGGGAACAAGAGAATTGTAAAATAGAATTCACACTAAATTAAAAAGCTCATGCTATAAAATTTATAGCAAGTTTAAACTCATTAGTAGAACCGGAATCTAAAATATTGAGAATAAGAATAGACTAGTCAAAAATAATTTTTTTTTATTTCTTATCCCCATTTGTCATTAAATTGGAGTTAAGGTTCTGGATGCATTTTTTCTACTCGACCGAGTAACGATCTTGAAGGTGGTAAATGGTCTTCAGGAATTTGTACTACATCGTCTACTGTAATCGATTTACCCTTTGGTGCGGTTCAATGAAGTAATATATTCAAACTTCCATCTTTTGTTAAAGTGTTTTAGTGCTTGGTGTAATTGCTAATTTGACATTAACTTAATTTTGACAACAATGAGACATTCAATTAAATAATGCCTAGGCGTAAGTACATCAACTTGGTCATCTGACAGTATACATAAAGGTATAGAGTTTTGCAAACCTTCGATTTGTGTAACAGTTGTAGTGTAAACTTTTGTTATGTAAATATTAACTTTTTAATAGTCAGTTTTCAAAATATTATGATAAAAGTTACACAAATATTTAGTCTAATGTGAACCATGTAGGTGAACAATATTAGACACGTCGGAAAAAACATTAGAAAATTTCAAATTTCAAAATAACTTTTAAATTCAACTCTATTTAAAAAACCAAATAAACTAACAAATGACACCTACCTTCTTTTATGCTAGCCACATATATTTTTATTATCCTGGGTTGTGGCAATTTTGTATTTGTATTTGTCACTTGCCCGCCCAGTGCCATCAGCAAATTTTTTTCAACAGCTGCCATTTTGTAACTTTTTTAATATTTGTAATTTGGTTTGTAAAAAAATTAAAATTATATTAACCACCCCAGATTATATTCCTTCTTTTGTTACTCGAAAAACACTTTGTTGTGTGGATGAATACTGTCTGCAAAAAAAAAAGACAAAAAAATTAAAATGTGGTTATTATAAAGGTTTAAATATATAAAATAGAAGGGTATAGAATATTTTTTATGTACTCATAAAGATTTTGGCCATATTCTTAAAATAAGGTTTTTTAATTGGAGTCTTCAAATTTTATAATTCCTTTATCTGGCAACCTTACACTTTAAAATTAGGAAGATAAAATTATAAAAGTAGAAGCACAGTTTCCGAATCGACGCCATTATTAATATCGTGGTCAAATATATATTATATTATAACATTGGTTAATAAAGATAAAGGGTTGCCAGATAATACCGCGACTTATAACCATAAAAACAAATTATTTTTACACTCCACTAAAACAGAACCCTAAAAACGATTAACATTTCATCGAATTACCAAAAAAAAAAGGTTTTAAGGATCGCACTTTAATATTAAATTTATTCAATATTTCATTTCATCAAGATGTGTGTTACGGGTATACGAAAAACCCGAATATTGGAAACAAAACCAATCTTTCACCACAAAGTTTTAGTTTTTCATCAGTCATAATCCAATCCAATAACAATTTTTTTCGACCGATTCATTTATACGCAATATAAACATAAAAACACAGACACACGCAGACATATATATTTATATACAAAAAGTAAAATTGAAATTTATTTTTCCAGTTTTTCCTAAGATTTATGGTTATTATAATTTTTATTTTCATAAGTGTGAGGTTAATATTCAAACGAGTATATAACGAAACACAAATGTAACCGATTGGGTTTTTTTTGGCTATGTATATGTGGAGTATCGTCAGTCAGTATGAATGTATTGTGGAAAAACCACACCGACCAAAAAAAAAACATTATGAAAAGACAAAGAAAATAATCTTTTGCTACAACAAAAGCACAACACAAGGAAAAGATAAATTGGATCGAGGGTTGTTTGTTGAATAACTTTTTACAACCGTAAATGATACCACTTTTGTCAATATTATATGGAAGCTTAAAAAAGAATTCCTTAAAGTTTATACTATGCCTATTTAGGAAAGGTTTAAGATGTGGTCAGATGCCTGTCCAATAGAAAAAACATTATATCTAAAAGAATTAAAGTTAAAAAAACATTTTGTACCATTAGTGAGATTTTAATAGGAGTTAACATATCTTGGATTATTATGATGGGAAGGTAAAGTACAAAAGTTTAAAGCCCGGTTCGTAAATGTTTTGATCAAACCATTTTTAGATCAATCCAAATCCAAAAGAGATAGGAATATAGTAATTTGACAACAAATAGTTATTTACTATCAGAAACCACTTTTGGGTTCGATCGCAACCATTTTTCCAACGAATGTGTTGACAAGTTTGTGTGGAAAATTCGAAGGGAAAATATATAATTTTATGGTTCCAGGGAAACTGTATCAGGTAGTTTTGAACCTGGGTTTTTACGGAAAATCGGTGAATGGGTGTATGATTTTATGAATGCATGTAAATTAGTTGTGAGTGGAAGGGATTACAGGTTGAAGGGTGAGGTAACCATTCGACTACCACATGATACTCTCTTTAATCTGTACACGAGCTTGATTTATGAATTAAACTCAGAAGATCAAGTAATATTGCAGTTTGCAGATAACTTTGACAAAATGAGTAATGGTCCAAATGTCCAAAGAAGAGTAAATGCTGTTGTATGACTTTTAGATAACATATAGAAGACTTGATGCGTACAAATCTAGGTATTTAAATCAAGATATTTGGAAATCTGGATCGATCAACGTTTAAATTTTAAAGTGAATCTGGTGAAATTAACTGATAATTTTAAAATTAAACTAAATTTGCACACTCTGACATTCTGACGTCTCTTATCAGGAAGTCCAGTGTGCCACCATTCAACTGTAATCTATAAAGATTCCTTAAGAATAAAATCTATTAATAAATTAATATCTCCAAGTCATTAGTTTTCAACTGCAAATTACCAATTTATTATTTCATTTTCATGCTGTTAAAATTTATTAGGCGTTAATTGATTTGACACAAAACTTTAAAAATAATACAAATTAGATTTTATAAAAATTGATTAAACATTACAAATCAATTGAATTAACTATTTTATGACAAATACCAGAGTTAAGAAAATTTTGAGCGTAAATAATAGCAAACTGTATATAATGAATTAAATAGTTATAGTTATAGTTATAGTTATAGTTATAGTTATAGTTATAGTTATAGTTATAGTTATAGTTATAGTTATAGTTATAGTTATAGTTATAGTTATAGTTATAGTTATAGTTATAGTTATAGTTATAGTTATAGTTATAGTTATAGTTATAGTTATAGTTATAGTTATAGTTATAGTTATAGTTATAGTTATAGTTATAGTTATAGTTATAGTTATAGTTATAGTTATAGTTATAGTTATAGTTATAGTTATAGTTATAGTTATAGTTATAGTTATAGTTATAGTTATAGTTATAGTTATAGTTATAGTTATAGTTATAGTTATAGTTATAGTTATAGTTATAGTTATAGTTATAGTTATAGTTATAGTTATAGTTATAGTTATAGTTATAGTTATAGTTATAGTTATAGTTATAGTTATAGTTATAGTTATAGTTATAGTTATAGTTATAGTTATAGTTATAGTTATAGTTATAGTTATAGTTATAGTTATAGTTATAGTTATAGTTATAGTTATAACTATAACTATAACTATAACTATAATTATAGTTATAGTTATAGTTATAGCTATAGTTATAGTTATAGTTATAGTTATAGTTATAGTTATAGTTATAGTTATAGTTATAGTTATAGTTATAGTTATAGTTATAGTTATAGTTATAGTTATAGTTATAGTTATAGTTATAGTTATAGTTATAGTTATAGTTATAGTTATAGTTATAGTTATAGTTATAGTTATAGTTATAGTTATAGTTATAGTTATAGTTATAGTTATAGTTATAGTTATAGTTATAGTTATAGTTATAGTTAAAGTTAAAGTTATAGTTATAGTTATAGTTATAGTTATAGTTATAGTTATAGTTATAGTTATAGTTATAGTTATAGTTATAGTTATAGTTATAGTTATAGTTATAGTTATAGTTATAGTTATAGTTATAGTTATAGTTATAGTTATAGTTATAGTTATAGTTATAGTTATAGTTATAGTTATAGTTATAGTTATAGTTATAGTTATAACTATAACTATAACTATAACTATAATTATAGTTATAGTTATAGTTATAGTTATAGTTATAGTTATAGTTATAGTTATAACTATAACTATAACTATAACTATAATTATAGTTATAGTTATAGTTATAGTTATAGTTATAGTTATAGTTATAGTTATAGTTATAGTTATAGTTATAGTTATAGTTATAGTTATAGTTATAGTTATAGTTATAGTTATAGTTATAGTTATAGTTATAGTTATAGTTATAGTTATAGTTATAGTTATAGTTATAGTTATAGTTATAGTTATAGTTATAGTTATAGTTATAGTTATAGTTATAGTTATAGTTATAGTTATAGTTATAGTTATAGTTATAGTTATAGTTATAGTTATAGTTATAGTTATAGTTATAGTTATAGTTATAGTTATACTATAACCACAGAAAAAGATATACAGTTATCGAAGTTTAATAGCCATTAATTACATGGGAATATTCAGCTATTGAAATATCTTCAAACTCGAATCTAGCCAGTTTCGAAAAGGACAATATAATATAATTAAATTGTTTATCTCTTCTATTTTACGTTTACTATGTAAATAATAAAAAAACGTTTCATTGAAATATATGAACCAATTCTAATTCCCCTTTTCTGTTTTATGAATGAAAAAAAAAATTAACACCGACGGATTAACGATAATAAACTTCGGTTGACAAGAACATAAAACATGATAAACAGAAAAAAGTAAATTACAACAAATGATCTACGTTATTTTATATATTACACAACCATTTTGAAGCTAACGGTTGTTGCTTCAAATATCTTTTTATCTTTCATATCTTTCATATCTTTCATATCTTTCATATCTTTCATATCTTTCATATCTTTCATATCTTTTTCTGTGCTATATTTATAAGTTATAGTTATACTATAACTATAAGTTATAGTTATAATTATGTATTTGATTTTATGGATGACAGAGATGTTTTTCGTATATTCCAGGTCAATCTGTTGAGAAAATGATGGAGTGGGTTTGTTGAAAAGTATCGAATAAAAGGCAAGAAGCACTTTGATTGGTGTAGAACATTCATGATTTGAACATGCGAGTGTGACTAGATCTTGGAAATTTGAAGGAATGTCTTGATGAATGCAAGGAGCTTAGCTACAAATTAGCAACCGCACTTTTGATGAAATCGCTCTAGATATACTGGGTGCTGGTAAGGAAATCACAGGTGAAGAGATAAAGCAACTGCAAAATATTTTGAATATTTTATTCCAACGTAAGATGGTATATCTTTAGCTGGCAAATGACAATTCATTAAATTGTGATTAACTTCCTATTACAAATTAATTATTAAGATTGTCAAGTGCTGGTTGCGAAGACAATTGTAACCACGAGAATCAGCATTTATAAGTCATTTGATGAATGATTTATTTATTAATAGGTCTCGGCATGTATTACAAAACCAAATCATGTTTGAACCGACTATTTCCGGTAGTCGGTTTGCTTCTTAGAGTCGTATGAACAACTCATCCTTTAGCCTTAATGATTGCCACTGAGCCCAATAGCTTTTACCTAACACACTTCCACCGCAATCTCATGACACTGTGGTTGTCTACCTTGCTCTGTTCATTATAATGTTGGTGCAGTTGATACATCTTGCTTTTGATCTTCCTCTAACTGCTTTTTGGTCCAGCGTTCTGATAAAGTTCCGGTCCAGCGTTCCGATTTGCGGTCTAATTCGTTGAAAAGAGGAGCACAGTCCCAAAAAGTTCCTCATGTATGCTTCTTGAAGTCGGCCATTTATTAAGTTTAATCCGGCAGCACTAATGGTGTGTATATGACTTGCCTAAAATTGTTTACGCATCCTCCTGAAATGTGCATCCCACTACAAGAATATCATCTAAATAAACCAAATATGTTTTCCAATTTAGACCCGGAAAAACATATTCCATATTGTTTTTCCGTTTTCCAGATAAATCGCAAATTCAGGGTTACCGTCTATACTGACTCTCTGCTTATTGTAATGGTTGTCATTTATTTGTAAGCATGGGTCTTCAAATCGAGGGTCATTTAGTGTCGTGTCATAAAGCCTAGACCCAAGATGCATTCATCAGTTATGCTGGCAAGATCGCTTATGACCTCAGAAAGTGACAGGAACGGAGCACTCTTTTTTTCTTTGATTATATCGAAGCTTTTTCTCAACTCGAATTTTAGGCACCATGTCAATACGTACTTTAAATCTAGATGCTCTGGTATCTAGCTTGAATGTGATTTTTTTTAAACACGCCGTCAGCAACTAAACTGTTGCAGCCCCTGCTAATTTTGGCCATTAGGACGATAATCCTGAAACTTTTTTTTATCGTTTTTACCAAATTTTACTCCGCAAACCAAGTGGAAATTAGTTTTCCTGATTGGTGTGGAAAAAATTGGCCAATTGCCCATCCTCAACGTCTCGCGTTGTCGCCATTTACCATACATCCTCACTTCTCTGGTAATAATTCTCTGGTTTCTGGATTGTTGGTGCCTTACAATCCTGGATGAAGTGCCTAGGATTCTGGCTTCCAAAACATTTGAATCGAGAGCGAAAATTCCGAAGCAGAGCCGGTCTCTTTATTATCTGCTCTATATGAGTGCGTCTATATTTGTGAAATATCTTCATGGTGGAACTTCCGCAGTTTGATGGAATCCCACATCGGTGGGAGCATTGGCATATGCTTGTTGGCCTCATTTATGATTTCCCGTTTCAATAGAATTAAAGGCTTTATCCAAGTGTTTATCGTTTATTATATGCAGCTAAATTTTGCATAGTTCCAGAACATGAGACTGTCCGTATCTCAACTCCATCTCCTCGTAGGACCAAGATTAATGCATTGAATTGTTATTCGGCCATACACCCATTGTATTTTATCGAAGCTTGCTTTTATCTGCACCTTTAAATTGTTAATTTTTAAAATTTAAAGTGCATCGCGTTTGAATGATGGGTTTTAAGGCGTCTTTTTGAACGTTTGTCAACTGGTTCTCTTAAAATGATGTTTGTAGCATTATGTTGAACCTGAATTCTTTGTATGTGATACAACTTTCGACGAGTTTTTCTATTTTTTTAATTTTTGTCTCCAGCTCTTATCGAAGGACCTGTACACGACCCTTCACTGATGTCTCCTCTGAGCTGTAACATTTGTCTGTTTTAAGCCTTTTGAATATAATGTGACCATTTGTTCGTAAAACTTGGAATTAATGCTATACCTAACGCATTGAGTAGTCATCATATAAATGTTTGCTATCTGCTCAGTGAACCTCAAAAGTTTATTGTCCTCCTCTACTGCCGCTGTTGGTACTTTGACGGACACTATACTTTTTTCCGATATCATCATTATTCAGGTCTAGGTCAATGACTTAGTGTAGTAAATGACGACTTGTTTTCCTGCATAATTTGATTTTTGCTTCATTTGTTAGAAATATATCACAAAGATTTCCCTCATGTTTCAACTTCGTTTCGGAGCAGTTGACATACTATAAAGTCAGTCTCTTATATACGCTTTGTCTAATTATGTGCCTTATCACTGATTTAAATGTGATTTCCTCTAACACGAATAATGGTAAAAAGTCACAAAACATCAGTAAAGAATATTAACCATTTTTCACGAAAAACTCTTTCGCCAATCAATCATAAATTTTGTAGCTTTCTTTTGCTCATATGGATACGATACACACGTCATACAAAATCGTATGTGACACGCACATATATATATATATATATATATATATATATATATATATATATATATAGTATAAAAGAATATTTTCAAAATCCCATCTACATTCGATTTCTATATAGATTTGCTATTGATGAACTTAAAATACGTTTTTCACGCGACATTAACTTTTCAATATATTTATTTACTCCTATACACCTCGATATAGCTATACCCTCAAATTCACGTAAAGTACAATTTAGTTACTCAACAGTCTTCTCTCGCATACATAAAAATAATTTTCACCTAAATATTTGATTTTTGTACCCTCCCCAAAAACCAATATTTTCCCAATATATACATATATAGGAGTATAAAGTATAGTACTTTACTATCATCATCGTCATCATGACAATCGAAAATATTCAGATTGAATTTTCCCTTAGCTACCTGCTATATATACATAATATATAGACGATCATTACGTATTTCGTTTTAGTTTGCCTCAGACTTAAATGAAAATGTCAAAAAGGTAAAAATGACACGACGCACAGTTGAATAAAAGTATAAACAAAAAATTCGAAATTTTCCTTTTATTATTAATAATGAAATAAAAAATAAAAAATGGAATAGTTTTTATGTATACATATAGGTTATATTTGCGAAATATCGTTGTTGCCGTTTATTTACCTTTACATAGTTGCTTTTCCCGCATACAATGGGTAGACAAAAATAAGTTTTTCATGCTGAAATTGATGTTCCACTTAAATTAATTGACGTTTTTGACACCATCGAACGGAAAGTCTGTCTTTTGCAATATAAAAAATTCATGACAATTTTTTAAGTGTTGGGGTGCGGGTTGTGGTGTTAATTTAATTGCACGAAAATATCAATTTTCTTTTCTATTATTAAATTTGTATTAAACATTTTAGTTTAAAGTGGCATCTATGTGTTAGGGAAAGAGTTGAAAATAGAAGGTTACAAAGTTCATAATTCGCATTAGAGTATACACATTTAATTGACAAGAAATTTGGGAAATATTGAAATGCTATTTAAAGCCGATACACTTCGTTTGTTGACACTCAATTCAACTAATAAATTTTTGGAGAGTGAATTCAAGACTGATCTAATTTCCCATGCGATGCTTAATAACGAAAGAAAGGCTGGTCCCAGTTCAGTAGGTAATGATAAAATTACGGTCAGTGAAGAAAGTGCCGCACTCACCATTGAATTACCATCATTCTGAACCGAAGTGCCCGAGCTAATGTTTGCACAATTTGATCGATATAAAAAAGAAAAATCAGTGATGACATCAAACTCGACAAAACGGCTATCCATTGAGAGAGTCCAAAAATTACTTGAAACATTCGATAAAATGTGGGAAATAGGTGGTTAATATTTCAAGCGTAGTGACTCCCGTTGTGTCTCAGTACAATAATTCTGCAAGTTAAAATAAATCTAAGATTAGAAATTCTGGTAGTTCTGAAAACTCATTATTACTTATTATAATAACGAATTACAAAAATCTGTCGTGGGAATTAAATAGATCCAAATAATAGCAATGATCAAAACAGAAACCGTCATCGATAAGAAAGTCATCATCTTCTCCCAAAACAATTAATCGACACTTGGGCTGATGTGTCATCGGTCCGTATTTAATTTTTTGTAAAAGGCATTTATGGTTAAGTTTAAGAAGAGTTCCCGACAGTTACACACAAATGTAGGTATTTAAAACATAAAATCGAAACTAGCGGTACACTTCCCTGAAACTGAAAAACTGCTGCCTCTTTAAAAAAAATATGCAATTTGAATCCAGCCCTAATTTAGGAAAAATATTAGTCATTAAAAAAGTGAACTATTGGGTACATATCCAATAGAAGAATGAGGTTATGCAATGCAAGAATTTCCAAAAGTTCAGACACATGGCAGCCAATTGCAACCTTAGTAATCGTTGAGTCAAATGCTCCGGCTACAAAGGTTGCCCATCGGTGGGTCCAGTACAACTTTGAAATCCGTCCATGTAGGTATTGTTGATTTGAAGTATTGTTTCTTGTTTGAAAGTTTTAACTGAATCTTGGATAAAAGAACGGCCCGTTCAATCAGATGCAATAAAGATCACTGATTTCTTAGACAATGGTTTTTTCTTGCGGGTTTTGGTCGACTGATAAGATTGATTTTCTCCAGTGAAATACCTTTCGTTAGTTGTAAGCTTTCTGCTTCTGTATCAGCCACAGTCATTAATTCATCAAGGTATACACTTTTGGATATTTCCAGCACCTAATAGCAAGAAACGGTGTACTGGTTAAGCCTTAGGTTACCGTTAAATACCGGTAGTGGCTAATTGGATCTGATGGGTGCTGCCGCCAAATGATCTGCTAGAATTGAGTGTCCTCTTTCCTAATCGCAACTTGCCTATAAATTTTTTCCACATTTGTGGGAATGGCTATTATGTAACCAGTACTACCTTTAGAAGATCCATCGTAAACCACGCAAAGTTACCCAGAACTTTTTTAAGGTTATAACATCTAAATTGGTTTCTGCTTCTGAATCATTTGTAACCAAGAATGCGGAAGATTTTTATCTATCTTGTCATGTACCAGATACTAACCGCACGCGAACATTGTGTTTTGAAGAGTTGTACCATCTGACTTAAATTGTATTCCTCCATCGAAACTCAGCGTCAGCTAATTGAACCTTCGCCCATTCATCATTTGAAATCTCGACAGTAGATTTTGCTTGTAAATTTGAAGTAATTAAAAGAAATTAAATCTTAAGCCATATTCTGGTGGCTGATAGACCATTTACTAATATTCGTGAGTTTAATCTTTTCAACTGTAATCCTTGCACACAATATTCAGTAATTAAACTTGCTTATGGGAGCCCGAGTCTAGCAGAGTTCGGCATAATATGTGAAGGGTTCCATAAATATCGTATACGGTAACGCACTGTTGGTAGAATAGATTGAAACTTAATGATTTCGATGTATATTGGGATATAATTTATGACGAGAGAATGAAAATTGTTACGGAGCTTCCTCTCTTCCAACACGCCTTTGGATGGATATTAGTAACGGACTTACTGAGCACTCAACTAATAACAACAACAAAGTATAGCATATATAGCTATTACTTTTTATAGTTTGCAAAATGGATCAGCTCGATTCCCAAACCCACAAATATTGATAACTAGAGCAAATAAATCTAATGAATAAATTCTATATTAACGAAAAATAGAGTAATATTCACAAACTGTGACTTGTGATTCGCCTGTTCGTCTGGATTCAGTCTCAATTTATATTAATAAAATTAATATAAATTAGCTTTTATAAAAAAACGATTAAACAGTACAAATCAATTGAATTAACCGTTTTATGACAAATGCCAATTATTACGAACATCTTATAATAATAAACTATTTAAATATTGAAATAAATATTTTGATGGATCATAAGAAAATAATAATAAAATAAATATAAAATTATGGTGCTGAATAAAATTTTAATGGTTTGGATCTTTGCTATTCATATTTGTTTCTATTACCGCAAGGATCGCACATTTACAATTAAACACGGGAATCGCACAATAATATGCCATTGTAAACTTGTAAACTGTCAATATCGTTTTGTTTCGATAAACTCAGAACGATTAGACAGAGATGCACATTATAATATATGTGACATGACGCAAACGCGCTAAAATGTAAAAATAAAAATATATGACAATTTTAGAAGCAATATTTATGAATAATACAATCATTTTACGATTAGAATATTAATTTAAAATTAAATTTAGTAAATTTGGCATCGAATTATTGCATAACATTCCACACTTATTTAATTATATTAGACATACAATTTCAATGCACATTTACGATGTTCCGGTATATAAAAAAAATCCAACTGACTCGGAATATCCACAAATTTGGTGGGGTTTTACACCTCATGAAAATCTGCAATGATATCATATTAATATTGTAATAATGTGCCTATGGCACAGCAAGCGTGCTATATTTAGCTATCCGTATTGTTCAACCACTTTGTTTTCGGAAAAGATTTTTATGTCGACGAATTGCTAACAGGCCCTGATTCCGCTAAAGAACTTAAAAAACAATCTTTGCTCATTGTTAACAAAGGACGGATTTGAGTTACTCCATTCAAATGAAAAAGCTGTTGTTCCACACAAAGATGAATAGTGTCAAAACATCATTAGTTCTATTGGGCTTTTGTGGAATTCAACACAAGACGTATTTAAAGTTTCATTCAGTAAGTTATCTTCAAATATAAAATTAACAAAACGATTAATTATTTCAGAAATTAGTCAAAATTTCGATCTGTCAACGGTCCAGTTTCATTGGTTCACCACTCCATCTGGTCAAGAAAAAGAATAGCAATGATTGGAGGCCGTGCGGTGCCTTTTACTTTCTGAACAATTGTACAATTCCGGACTGGTATCCATATTACCTCATTTACATGACTCCATAGTATAAATACATAAAGTACTACCATCATAAGAAAAAAACAGTTTACCCATTTATATTCCAGATGTCGCATACAATATTAAGTATAAATTTACGACATTTAGGCGATTATACATATAAAATTATTTTGATTATTTTAAAACGGTACCAGTAGCGACATCTAGCACGTGAATGGGTTTACATACAATGATAGTACTATGTGTATTTATATTATAAGATGATCTTAAATGTAGTGCAGCACAGCTAGAGTATGGAAAAATGTCGATCGTTTAAAATCCGCTTACATGATACAGGCGATTATAGATTTTACTATAATTGTAATATAAATCATTTCCAGATTAATAATTATTACATGACAGAAAATTTTTTTTTTTATCATTTTGTTTTAAACAAATCATAATTCTTAAGATAGTTTAAATATCGAAAACATTTAAGCGGGGGTACTGTAGTGGTAGCAATGCACTAATTCATCGCAATTCACCAGTTTAATATTAAAAACACATAAAATGTATTTTCTTTTTTTTTGATTGATGGTCAATAGTTAATCAAATATCATTAAGATATTAAAATACTTTTATGAATAAAATGAATAATTGTAACGTCTGCACAATATCTGTGTACATAGCTACAGTGACAACAGGCGCGATAATATATATCATATACTTGTAAAATAGTACAAGTTCGCCTAAATGTTGTGCACCAGTAAGAAATAAATTGTATCACTTATTGTACTATAATAGTTTGTGTCAGGTGGCAATAGTTAACTAGTAAAGCACCACCGAAGTCAAAACGCAATTCGTTTGAGTAAAAGTACTTCCAGCATTTTGGTATTCGAATGACTTACATTATTATTGTGGTCTCTTGAGCAAAGACATCAAAGTGAACAGTAGTCGACAAGTACTCAAGTTAACAAGTGATTCCTCTTCGTTAAATAATTGTATATATGAGAAACAAATAATGAATTAAAATTAATATTATGTGAATTAAAGAATTGTGAGGAACAAAAAAACAGCAAGTAAAGTTTTAACAAATTGGAGTTAGGAAAAGGGGAGGGACAGGAAATATAAAAAATCAACAATTGAGACAAAATAAAAGGTAATGGTTATAAATAAAAAGCAACAGTTATAAATAAAAAGTAAAGGTCATAAGTATTATAACATCGGTTCTAAGAACGTGAAATCCATTAGAGGAACAGGATAACAATCAGGAAACAGGACATATATATTTTTTTACTATTATGGTGATATTAACGTAACGTAAAACCATATTTAGATTTATATATATATATATATATATATATATATATATATATATATATATATATATATATATATATATATATATATATATATATATATATATATATATATTATATATATATATATATATATATATATATATATATATATATATATATATATATATACTGTACATTTATTTCACCACAGGTCGCGTTCACAACAAATACATTTCGTCTCATAATTGAAAAGGTACCCATTCCTAACGAGTTACAGTTCGCTTCGATGCGTCCCGAGAAGGAAAATCTTAATAACATATTAAAAAATGTTTTTATTAAAACGAATAATAAGAATAATTTTCGACCACATTGGTCATTCAGTGAACTTTTATAATAATACAAGGTAACCATTCCTTTCAATTTTTTTCATCTCGTAGGTGGGTAGTTTTCAAACAGGGTACCCATTGCTTTAAAATTTTCAAACATAAAAAAAGAAAATTTTCGCAAGATTGAATCATCTGATGACATGGGAGGTGACGAAGAAATGAACTCCCCAAAAAGTGAGATAGAGGCGACCAAATCCATAAAACTACAGTAGTTTTGGATGGAAAAATCTCAAAATTGGTTCAACATCAACGAACTCCAATCCCAGATGACAAGAATTAAGTCGGATAAAGAAAAAATGTGTACAAACCTTAGCTCTGCCACCAAACGCGTGTGATGTAGTTTTAAAATTTTAAAATTAAAAATAGTAAATAAACAGAAACAATATAAAAGGAACAGTCACAAGTTGATTGATAACTTGTTTTGACTGTACCGACAGAAAATTTATTTTACTTTACCAATGTAGAGCATGAGGTGCTCAATAATTTAAATAAAAACTAAAATTGATTTACAATTTTGAGCAAAACCTAATTAAATTACATAGTAATTACAAAACTCATTAAATTACAAAATATGTACATTAAGAAATTTTTTACAATAAATATAAATACAAAAAAAATTGAGCAAAACCACTCCTGGCGTAAAAAATTTGCAAAACTTTGTATACATATCAAAAGCGCAAAGGTAGGATTTAAGCTTTTCTAAAAAATGGAAATGTTGTAACTGTAGATTTTTTAAAATATATAATTCGAATTTCATGTTTTTGCATTGTTATGAGAGATTTTAATTTTTTATGATAAATCCCTCCCCATGCTTCCAGTGCATAATCAAGTTCGGAGTTAACCAGTGCAAAATAAATGACCTTAAGAATATGTTTCGGACATAAAGTTCGCAAATGATAAAGTTGACGGAGAGAAAAACGAAGACTTTTAGAAATATTGTCGATATGAATTGAGAATTTTAATTTTGTGTCCAATGTAATTCCTGGATCTTTCAAATTTCTAAGATCAAATAACACTCTAAGATCGTGCTTTCAAGATCATATAGTGTAGATTAAACCAACGTCTAAGCTGGACGAGGTCACTTTGAATTGTATGAGCTATACAAGACGAATTGTTTTTACTAAAAACATACGCTGTGTCATCAGTGAAAGCTACTGGACTTCCGAGCAGGTTCATCTTGAAAATAGAATTAATATATATTAAAAAAAGTATGGCCCTGGAACGGATCCTTGTGGGACACCAACAGAATGATTGACAGTATCAAAAACCTGTAACGAAATCCTATTATATTTCGTTATCAGGTCATAATTGGGTTCTGCCCTGGGCCTTCCTTCTGTCGACCCACTCTAATCTAACAATAAACATCATCAATACTAACATAATTTTTAAAACAAATCGTAATGGGTCTTTTAGAGTAAAAATGATACTCTAAACCACTCTAAACCACCATTCAAAGCAACTACGGGTTATTTCCTTAATTTTTTGTTAAGCATATATTGATGAGTTATGTCATCACCTCCCTCATTCCAATTTAAGTGCGGTAAACTAGGTTTATACTCACGTACCAATGACCACACAACCAACTCCTCTACCGACTCGAGCTGCAGAAATCAAGGCCACACCATGGTACACCTGTGAGTATGGACAATTCTATGAAACCAGGTTTGCTTTTGACGTTTAAAGGCAAACGGTTTCAAGCCTTAGTTATATCTATGAAAAGACCAGCTACTTTTTTATTACCATTTAATCCATTGCAAACTTTATCAAGAGAAGTAATCAAAGCATCAAGCCGAATTATACATTATTAAAGAAAGAAGTCTTATCTCAAAATGCTAAAATTCTTTTCTTACCCGTTTTTTCGATAATATTAGAGAATACGGTCTAAAACTCGACATATTCAGGACGTCACCGCCTTTATGAATTTGAATTACAATTGCATGTTTCAATTTGTTGGGAAATATACCAGTACAGATACTAATAAATTAAAGATGAAACACAATGGTTCCGAGATGAACCAAGCAATTTTCATAGCGAAAACATTGCTAAAACCATCATAACCGCAAGCATTGGAAGTTTTTAATTGACTTACCATTATGAATATATTTCAGCAATAGTTACAGCTGACAAAAAACAATTTTTTGGCTCATACGATTTTGAGAAAAGAAGCTGATTATACTATCATAATTGCTTAAATCGATTCAATGTATTTATAGCGCATAACTTAAGTGGTATTTCCGTGAAAAATTGATTAAAACTCGATGCTACTTTGGCCGGTTCATTAAGAAGAATGCCTTCGGCATCTTTAACTTCCAATTTATCGTTAACTCTTTTAATTTTTTTACCAATTTCCTCATTAATTATACTCCCTTTATAATGTTTATACTTCTTTTAAATTTGTAGTCATATAGTATTGGGCCCGGGTTTCTTTAACCAATTTCTCAACACACTTTTTTTTTAAGTTATACGCTTGTTCTAATTTTTTGTTGTTTGGATGAGCTTGAAGTTTCTTAAACCAATAATTTTTCTTGTTAATTTTATTAGAACCTCTTTTGGAGATTCACGGTTTCAAATTATTGGATACATTTTTCGAAATTCTCATTTGATTATTTTTTATATGAGAATTGAGTATCATTAGCACAAACTGAGTCGTAGACCTTTTCTCACGTGAAAGAGCCTCTAAAAGTCTGGTATAATTGATTGTGACAAATTCAGTTTTCCTCGTGCTGAAACAGGCAGATACAACGCTCTTAAAAACGCGCTCCCCCAACAGTTAACGCCATATGATGAAGCAAAATTAGAGTTCCTCTTAAGCGGGAAGGAGATTGGTGACAGACAGCCACCAGAGCAATTTTTTTTTGTTTTTTTTCCATGCAATCGGTTTTGGGGCCGAAGCTCTCCCAACTCTTTCGCTGTTACCTTAACGTCGTACTTTACGCCATTACTAGCCAAATCGAGGACGCACGAATACAGGTTCATGATTTATATATCCATCTGCACTTGCATTGCTCCAACCAGCCTGTACTGGCATGAGCGATGGTTCGGCCCATGGATTCTGCACTCCAACAGGGGATCATAGTTGTGTTCATCGTCACCACCGATCGTAATCAGGTGATGAAAAATCCCTTTTGCAACACTCCCCGTTGGGATTCGAACCCGGTACTTCCCGTCCCAAACACCGCAGCTTTAACCACTGCGCCAATTGCTCGGTCACCAGAGCTAATCCGACAAATTAGATACCTGGCAGGAGCACAATTCCCTGACCAAACAATTAAATCCCTGTAGATCCGCGAGATGCCAGAAATAATAAAAATTGTCTTGGTTGGACAGCCGGAAGGTCGGTCGCTGTACGATTTAGCAGCAACCGCAGAAAAACTGCATGAGGCAATGGCATCTACAAGAACAGTAGCAGTGGTTACCAGGTCATCACGTTCAGTAGTTTTCACGCCAATGTAGTTTGAGCCGTGACAGAAACTAGACAGGTAGCCAAAGCCGCGACAGAGAAATTTCCTTCCACCATATACACAAACAAATAGAATCAAATACATTCTCTTCTCATACACTACGATACTTTTCATATAATACGATGGCAATAATAAATTGAATTTTTTAATTGATACGGGAGCCGATCTTTCGGTAATCCCTATTCTCTGTTTTTTATTGCAGTTTTCTTCAAGAAATTGTAGTTGCGATCGATAGTGAGAAAATTTTTCATAATTTGATTAATGATTAAAATTAAAGGGTACATTTAGTTGAAATTAACAATACGTTTGATTTTAGAAAACCACCGATAAGCGGCCGAGGGAGTCCTTAATTTGATCAGGGTTGATTAAATTTCAGCTGAAACAATTGTTTAAATCCAGAAAAAGATTTCAATTATGTTTATATGAAAAAGTATTATTTGTTCACTGTCCTACGAATCATACTGTAAAGGACGAATAAATGTATTGCATGTTGCTTTTTGGTTTAATTCTATTCAATTTTATGTACACTAAAGCATTAATTACCTACGCTATCCACATTAGATAATTAATACATGATACGAGTATCCTCACCTCTAATCACAGACACAAAAAATTCATTCTTTCATTCTAATACACAAAGACAAGTTCCCCTTATCTAATATTTTCAGAATTTTTCACAGAATCCATATCAAATATATGCTTTGTACATCGTTTGTGTCTTACATAATATATAAAAAAGAAAATCTTATCAATAAAATATTAATAATAATTTTCGAGAATGAATGATTTTGTAACATAATCACAAAAAAAAAAAAAATCCAGGGAGAAAATTCATTGAACTAAAATCAATTGGTCTCTGATAATAAATTATTTATTTATGAAGAAATTTTTTTTTTCGATTTTTGGATCGAAATTAATGGAATTAAATCGAAATTTATCTGTTTAAATGAACAAATTTCACTTCAGTGTTATATTTACGAAAATTTTGATACGAATTGATATATAAATTCAATAAAATCGACAATGTACACAAGATTACGTTTTCGAATAGAAATTTGCTGGTAAGCTGCGAACACAGAACAGTTAATTTTAAATTATTATTTGGGAAATGGTCATCAATCATTTTTTTTTTGTTTTTTTAATCTTGTGAAAATTTTACTGTATTTTTAAGATTTTCCAATTTTTATTTTTTTTTTATTGTTTGATGTATCGTATTGCCACTTTGTATAGCGTAACAAAGCGAATTTTATTATTTTTGGATAATAATTGAATAATGGCCTTTTAAAAATTAAATTGGAACGTGATTTGACATTATTTGACAGCGATTTGCTGAGCCTCGTAATTCAATCATATTAGAATTAAATCTGATTCCTCGCATAATATATGGTTTATTGATGTATCTATATAGGGGTGATATATTTGAAATTGTTCGGACGATCATTATTTGTTTCCAGGTACGTGAACTTTGGAAAATTTTCGGAAAAGATTTAATGTCCAAAAACCTTTGTTTGTTTGTTTTTATTCCCTGTAATCTTTTCTGGGGCCGAAGCTCTCCCAAATCGAGCCAAATCGATCGAGCCAAATCGATCAATCGTCACCAGCCAAATCGAGGACGCACGAATACAGGTTCGAATTTAGTATCCATCTGCACATTGCATTGCTCCAGTCAGCCTGTACTGACATGGACGATGGTTCGGCCCATGGATTTTGCACTCCAACAGGGGGTCATAGTTGTGTTGTTCGTCATCACCAATCGTAATCAGGTGAAGAAAAATCCCTTTTTGCAACCCTCCCCTGTTGGGATTCGAACCCGGTACCTCCCGTTCCAAACACCGCAGCTTTAACCACTGCGCCAATTTCTCGGTCCAAAAACCTTTTCAAATAATAAAAAGTTAAGGACACACAAAACATTAAGCAAATTATCAAGAACTAATCTAAATGTAACATAAGCTGATGCACTTACTATTGGAAGTTCGAGAAGGAACCATAGTTCTGCTTACTTTACTAGAAAAAAGTCATACAGCATCAGAGTTAGCCTCTCTTTGCTAGCAAATAATTTAAAAATTCTTGCATGGAACTGCAATGGTATATTGCAACGACAAAATGAAATACAACTATTTCTTGATTTAGAAAACGTCATATCTGAAACACACCGTACTACTCATAGAGACATATAAAAATCCGTGGCTACGAAGCTCACTCAGCAGTACATCCTAATAATAGTACCGTGATTTAAAAAAAATATTAAATATGATCTACAACTAAAACATTGAAAGTGATGAAATACAAGCAATTAGGGTTAGCATTAATACCCGCAACCACAAAGTAGTGGTAGCCGCAATATAATGCCCACCTAGATACAGAATCAAAGAAAATACCTATACACACTTCCTTAAGCAGCTAGGTGAAAAATTCATAATCGGGGGTGACTTCAACGCTAAACATACAGACTGGGGATCAAGACTAACAACACCTAAAGGATAAGAGCTTCATCAAGCAATAATTAAATACAACTGCAGCTGGCATTCTACTGGGAAACCAACTTATTGGCCCAGCGATCAAAATAAAACACCTGACCAAATTGATTTTTTTATAACAAGAAAAATCCCGGTTGATTATCTACAAGTGCAGGAAGGATTTGACTCCACATCTGACCATTCCTCTATTTTAATGATAATAAGTGATACAATAATTACAAATGACAAGCAGCCAATGTTAACAAATAAATATACTGAAAAATAGCTGGCAAATACTACCCAATGGAAATTAAATCAACGTACACGAGACCCAGCTGCCAAAAATAGATTAAATAATTTAACACAACGAATACGAAGAGAAATACGAGAATTTAAAAATAAATCAATAAATTCATACCTACAATCTCTCACCTATGATAAAGATAGGGATAATTCATTGTGGAAAGCAACCAAATATATGAAAATGCCAGTTATGCACATACCACCAATAAGAACAAGTAATGGTCGCCTGGCTAAAACCACAGAAGAAAAAACAGAAAGGTCCGTGGATCATCTTGAGATTACCTTTCATCCCAATTTAACAACATTTAATCAACAGGATATATTGATTGAAAACCATACAACCATCCTGAGACAGGAAATCCCATTAACTAATGCTAAAGAAGTGAAACAAGAAGTAAAGAGCCATGTAGTACTTAAAAAATCACTAGGATATGACTTGATAACTGGAGAGATTCTTAAACAACAACCTAATAAAGCTATTAAAAATATATCTGACATAATGCTTCCTTCAGACTTCGTTATGCCCCTCTATCTTGGAAATTTGTGGAAGTGATAATGATACCTAAACCAGGTAAGCCACCAAGTGAATTAATATCGTACAGGCCAATATAACTTCTTCCCATCATGCCAAAACTATTTGAGAGACTATTATTAAAACGAATAAAATCAGAAATTATATCAGGAGTTGTTCCGTCCCAACAATTTCGATTTAAAGAAAAACACTCCACAATCGATCAAGTCCATAGAATAACAGATTTAATAGAAAAACCCTTAGAGAAAAAAAATATGTTCAGCCATATTTCTGGATTTAGCACAGACATTTTTCAAAGACTGGCTAGATGGTTTAATTTAAACTGGGGAAAACTCTGCCATTTGAGTATTGCGAATTGCTTATAAGTAATACCTGAAAAAAGATACTTTAGAGTTAAACAGGAAGGAACTTACTTCAGCATAAAAGAAGCTAAAGCAGGAGTCCCGCGAGAGAGTGTCTTAGGACCACTCCATTTCATACTATTTACAAGCGACTTACCAAAGACGAGCAATATAACTACCACCACGTTTGCCGATGACACTGCAATTCTAGCTGTTGGTGACACAATCGGTGAAGTCACATTCAAACTACAAATAGCCATAAATAATATACAAGATTGACTAACTTAGTACCGAATTAAAGTAAATGAATCAAAGTCAATTCACTAATAGGTCAATAGAACCACTATCTGTGACTCTCAATAATATCCCTGTAACACATGCAAATCAAGCAAAATACCTTGGTATGAACCTTGATGCAAAGTTAAAGTGGAAAGTACAAACAAGTGCTCAAGCCGGTCTAGATTTATGGTATCCAACTATGGGAATAAACCAAAACCAGCAATCAACAGACAGTTCAACGATTCCAAAATAAAGTTCTTAGAGGGATTGTAAACGCTCCTTGGTACACTCGCACTAATAGTGCAATAAAGAAATGTGCTCAAAAACACCAGGAGAGGCTCCATCACCACCCTAATATTGAAGCTGTAACACTATTTCATCAAAAGGATACTATAAGAAGACTCAAAAGACTAAAACCTTTTGAGTTAGCTGAGTAGTGCGCATAATGCAAAATTAACCAAAACAACACTTTATGGAAAGAATACATAGAAGTGGCTTTATTATTATATTGTTAGAATCAAACGCTGTTACTTTGAAAAAATCATTTTAAAATAAAATAATAATAATAAAAAAATATTGAACGCCCGATATATTTGCATATACGGTTGAATGGAATAAACAAATCAATTATCTATCGTGCTGTGATAAATTGGTTTTATTTCTCCATTTTCCAATTAAAATATTTATAAGAATCGCAAAAAAATTTGCTTAATCGAGATTTTCTTTTTTGTCGGCATCGTTTATAATTTATTTGGTCGGCCCAAGATTCGTTTTTTTTTTTTTTTTATTTTTTATTTTTAATTAGGTAAAATCAAATAAAATAATTAGATGTCCAACTGTACGATTTTATAATATTTAGAATTTTTATATACAAAGAAATCGTAAATCGTGGGTTTGGGTTTTGTAGTTTTGTGTCAGGTAGGGTGTATATAAATTATATGATAAATGGATTGCAGTGGTTCGGAATGGTGGCTGAGGTTCAGAAGATATTGTTCCTTTGCAACGGTAACATTTTATGATGTTTGATCAATTTTTTGGAAGTTAAATTTGTGAAGGTTTGGGTTTTGTGTCGAATGAAGCGTGTAAATTGGTTTTTCGGCGATTGTATGACGTGTTTGTCGAGAGGCGGTTGGTTCGGTTGGTTCGGTTGGTTTCTAATGTTTGGTCAGTTTTTTAAGATCTGATTTGTATGAATTTTGAAGTTTTGTGTCAAATGGAGTATATAAATTGGATTTTTGGCGATTGTATAACGTGTTCGTCGTGGGGCGGTTGATTCGATTGGTTTGTGGTGTTTGATAAATTTTTGTAGGATCTAATTTGTATTATTTTGTAATTTTTATAGTTTCATGTTTGTGTAGATGTGATAGGTTGATTGTTTGTAGGTTTCAGGTGGGGTCTAGTCCAATTTATGATAGGCTTGCAGGATTAATGGATTTTGTTTTCGGAGAGCCTCTGCGGATTGCAGATGAAGGGTGGCACGCTGGAGTTGCTGATGGAATATGACAGAGTACAGAGCTGTTCGGTGGGGATGTGATTGTCTTGTGCTTGCGGTGGTTTGAATATTGGCTGCTGGCAGGCCGAATCGGTTCCGTCATTGATTACATGCCATTCCTTTCACGGGAATTTGCTGGCTGTTGACTGTCATGGTGTCTGTAACCAGGTCGATCTCAGTATTTGACTAGTGTCCTGCCTTGTCTCTCCAGGTGTATGTGGGAATGGGTGCACGGTGGTTCCGGCGCTTTCCGAGAGTTTTGTTAAAATTTTAGTTAAAGTGATTTTTGTAATATTGTTTCAATTTGAGTGCGTTGTTAGGATCATTTGGATAGTCGTATCGCGACAATGGGGTATTATTTGTTTTATGGTACATGGACGGCTATTTTGAGCTGATATGGATGATTGACTCGTGATAAAGTACTTGGTTCGTTTGGGTTGATTTTACCGTTATTATTTTTAGTTACAATTAGTTATTATTTTTAATATTATTATATTTTAATATTTTAATATTTTAATATTTTAATATTTTAATATTTTAATATTTTAATATTTTAATATTTTAATATTTTAATATTTTAATATTTTAATATTTTAATATTTTAATATTTTAATATTTTAATATTTTAATATTTTAATATTTTAATATTTTAATATTTTAATATTTTAATATTTTAATATTTTAATATTTTAATATTTTAATATTTTAATATTTTAATATTTTAATATTTTAATATTTTAATATTTTAATATTTTAATATTTTAATATTTTAATATTTTAATATTTTAATATTTTAATATTTTAATATTTTAATATTTTAATATTTTAATATTTTAATATTTTAATATTTTAATATTTTAATATTTTAATATTTTAATATTTTAATATTTTAATATTTTAATATTTTAATATTTTAATATTTTAATATTTTAATATTTTAATATTTTAATATTTTAATATTTTAATATTTTAATATTTTAATATTTTAATATTTTAATATTTTAATATTTTAATATTTTAATATTTTAATATTTTAATATTTTAATATTTTAATATTTTAATATTTTAATATTTTAATATTTTAATATTTTAATATTTTAATATTTTAATATTTTAATATTTTAATATTTTAATATTTTAATATTTTAATATTTTAATATTTTAATATTTTAATATTTTAATATTTTAATATTTTAATATTTTAATATTTTAATATTTTAATATTTTAATATTTTAATATTTTAATATTTTAATATTTTAATATTTTAATATTTTAATATTTTAATATTTTAATATTTTAATATTTTAATATTTTAATATTTTAATATTTTAATATTTTAATATTTTAATATTTTAATATTTTAATATTTTAATATTTTAATATTTTAATATTTTAATATTTTAATATTTTAATATTTTAATATTTTAATATTTTAATATTTTAATATTTTAATATTTTAATATTTTAATATTTTAATATTTTAATATTTTAATATTTTAATATTTTAATATTTTAATATTTTAATATTTTAATATTTTAATATTTTAATATTTTAATATTTTAATATTTTAATATTTTAATATTTTAATATTTTAATATTTTAATATTTTAATATTTTAATATTTTAATATTTTAATATTTTAATATTTTAATATTTTAATATTTTAATATTTTAATATTTTAATATTTTAATATTTTAATATTTTAATATTTTAATATTTTAATATTTTAATATTTTAATATTTTAATATTTTAATATTTTAATATTTTAATATTTTAATATTTTAATATTTTAATATTTTAATATTTTAATATTTTAATATTTTAATATTTTAATATTTTAATATTTTAATATTTTAATATTTTAATATTTTAATATTTTAATATTTTAATATTTTAATATTTTAATATTTTAATATTTTAATATTTTAATATTTTAATATTTTAATATTTTAATATTTTAATATTTTAATATTTTAATATTTTAATATTTTAATATTTTAATATTTTAATATTTTAATATTTTAATATTTTAATATTTTAATATTTTAATATTTTAATATTTTAATATTTTAATATTTTAATATTTTAATATTTTAATATTTTAATATTTTAATATTTTAATATTTTAATATTTTAATATTTTAATATTTTAATATTTTAATATTTTAATATTTTAATATTTTAATATTTTAATATTTTAATATTTTAATATTTTAATATTTTAATATTTTAATATTTTAATATTTTAATATTTTAATATTTTAATATTTTAATATTTTAATATTTTAATATTTTAATATTTTAATATTTTAATATTTTAATATTTTAATATTTTAATATTTTAATATTTTAATATTTTAATATTTTAATATTTTAATATTTTAATATTTTAATATTTTAATATTTTAATATTTTAATATTTTAATATTTTAATATTTTAATATTTTAATATTTTAATATTTTAATATTTTAATATTTTAATATTTTAATATTTTAATATTTTAATATTTTAATATTTTAATATTTTAATATTTTAATATTTTAATATTTTAATATTTTAATATTTTAATATTTTAATATTTTAATATTTTAATATTTTAATATTTTAATATTTTAATATTTTAATATTTTAATATTTTAATATTTTAATATTTTAATATTTTAATATTTTAATATTTTAATATTTTAATATTTTAATATTTTAATATTTTAATATTTTAATATTTTAATATTTTAATATTTTAATATTTTAATATTTTAATATTTTAATATTTTAATATTTTAATATTTTAATATTTTAATATTTTAATATTTTAATATTTTAATATTTTAATATTTTAATATTTTAATATTTTAATATTTTAATATTTTAATATTTTAATATTTTAATATTTTAATATTTTAATATTTTAATATTTTAATATTTTAATATTTTAATATTTTAATATTTTAATATTTTAATATTTTAATATTTTAATATTTTAATATTTTAATATTTTAATATTTTAATATTTTAATATTTTAATATTTTAATATTTTAATATTTTAATATTTTAATATTTTAATATTTTAATATTTTAATATTTTAATATTTTAATATTTTAATATTTTAATATTTTAATATTTTAATATTTTAATATTTTAATATTTTAATATTTTAATATTTTAATATTTTAATATTTTAATATTTTAATGTTTTAATATTTTAATATTTTAATATTTTAATATTTTAATATTTTAATATTTTAATATTTTAATATTTTAATATTTTAATATTTTAATATTTTAATATTTTAATATTTTAATATTTTAATATTTTAATATTTTAATATTTTAATATTTTAATATTTTAATATTTTAATATTTTAATATTTTAATATTTTAATATTTTAATATTTTAATATTTTAATATTTTAATATTTTAATATTTTAATATTTTAATATTTTAATATTTTAATATTTTAATATTTTAATATTTTAATATTTTAATATTTTAATATTTTAATATTTTAATATTTTAATATTTTAATATTTTAATATTTTAATATTTTAATATTTTAATATTTTAATATTTTAATATTTTAATATTTTAATATTTTAATATTTTAATATTTTAATATTTTAATATTTTAATATTTTAATATTTTAATATTTTAATATTTTAATATTTTAATATTTTAATATTTTCATATTTTAATATTTTAATATTTTAATATTTTAATATTGTAATATTTTAATATTTTAATATTTTAATGTTTTAATATTTTAATATTTTAATATTTTAATATTTTAATATTTTAATATTTTAATATTTTAATATTTTAATATTTTAATATTTTAATATTGTAATATTTTAATATTTTAATATTTTAATGTTTTAATATTTTAATATTTTAATATTTTAATATTTTAATATTTTAATATTTTAATATTTTAATATTTTAATATTTTAATATTTTAATATTTTAATATTTTAATATTTTAATATTTTAATATTTTAATATTTTAATATTTTAATATTTTAATATTTTAATATTTTAATATTTTAATATTTTAATATTTTAATATTTTAATATTTTAATATTTTAATATTTTAATATTTTAATATTTTAATATTTTAATATTTTAATATTTTAATATTTTAATATTTTAATATTTTAATATTTTAATATTTTAATATTTTAATATTTTAATATTTTAATATTTTAATATTTTAATATTTTAATATTTTAATATTTTAATATTTTAATATTTTAATATTTTAATATTTTAATATTTTAATATTTTAATATTTTAATATTTTAATATTTTAATATTTTAATATTTTCATATTTTAATATTTTAATATTTTAATATTTTAATATTTTAATATTTTAATATTTTAATATTTTAATATTTTAATATTTTAATATTTTAATATTTTAATATTTTGAAATGCAGCCAATTAACATCAGTGGC
This sequence comes from Tipula confusa, assembly GCA_963556175.1. Lineage (NCBI taxonomy): Eukaryota > Metazoa > Arthropoda > Insecta > Diptera > Tipulidae > Tipula > Tipula confusa. Next base: position 76,084,900 of record OY744477.1, read on the forward strand.
CATATTCTCAATTAAATGTGCCACACAAAGTCTCAATATAACTAACTATCAAGTTTCCTATAAATTGAGTTATGCAAATAATTCAAGTATTGGGTCATATCCATTCTATTGAATGCACACTAAGCTGCATTTAGCTGTGCAAAGCTAAAGTATGAAACTACCACATATATTTCAGGCCACACGCTTAATTGATTTGTAACTTCGAATCTGTAAGATTGAAGCCAATTTTCCAAGGTTTCGGCATTTTGACTAGCCGTTATATTATCCGTTAAAGGAAATACATCCGTTGGATCGTTTTCATTCAACCTTTACAGGGATTGTAATGGATGAATTTCTGTGAATTTAACGAATCTCCTGCTATAGTTCATCTGTACCATCGAAGTACGCAATAAGATCGGTACCTTTAAAAATGCCGTTATTTAAAAATGTTAACATTTTCATTTGCGTCTTACTTTTAAATTGCGTCTTACTTTTAAACACAGACAATCGTTGAATTTTGAATCAGTTGAACATGCTTCTGATAATAATCCAGTATAATAAATCTTTAGGATAGCTATCTTTGATTTTCAGCTTTTTAAATTTAAGTAAATGGCTTAACTGTTGTTGTTTTAAACTTTTTCAACATCTCACCACTTTCCGCTTTTACAAGTTCCACATAAATTTGCGCTGCAGTTTTTTCAGAGCACACAACTTTCATTACTACTCGATCTAAGCCTCTGAGTTGTCTAGGAACAAGTGCTTTATGATTCGAGGAACCTGGAGTAGCATAAATTGCCGCGAGTTATATCAGTATTTGATAATTAAATTTTTTTAGAAGAATCAGGGTGACCACAGTAAGTTTGAATATTCACAGTGTTAACTATTACTTTTTTTTGTGCGTGATTTAATATTCACTTGGCAGCCAATTTTTTCAGTTATTTCTAAAGGACAAACCGGTCCCAGAATGAGTAAGAAGTCCTAATGCAACATTTATTTGTATTGAGATAAATAGTCTGGGATGTATATTTTACTCGTGTATTTTACGCGTGTTGTTAGTTTTATAGTGAAAGTTAATCCAAAAATGATTGGTTTGATGAGGTGTGATAAGAAAAGCTCTTTTTACCAGGAGCCCTAGGAGAAACCCGGCATAAACATTACCGAAATAATCATTTTATAGAGGAAAGCCTGGCGAGTTTATTGAGTTTAAATTTTTAAGGTATTGTGCAAACGCCTCGACAACCACAAGATCTATTTTTGAAAATTAATATATTACAAATTCATTTTAGTTTTTAAAGTACAGATCCAATTTATGGAATAATCTTTTTGCCTATCGCTTTGACATATTTTGTCGTACTTACATGAGGGCTGCGTTGTATAAGCTGTTAATGGCCATCCCGAACAAAATCTAAAATTGTCACACTCGTTAGCTTCTAAAGTTTGCTCAATTATGAACAAATTACCTCTTTGAATTTTAGCTAATTTCCCTCACATTATACATTAATGTAAATGGTTATTACAGTTGCAAATGTAAAAACCGAAATGTAGCAAAACTAATTTTAATTTAGTTTTATTACAAAAATAAACATTTTCCTTATTTTCCACATCTTTAGTTTTCTATTGGCATGGAAAAACATGAAAAGATATAAGATATGAACGGTACGAGATGAATAATGTCAACATACTCTATCACATTGTCATAGTTTTCTTAAAGAATTTTTTTTTGCTTTGTTCACATTCATCCTCAATCCTTCTCATCATGTACATAATCTACATAATATATTTAGTCATACGTTCATTTGTTCGTTCCGTTCGAGAGTGTCAAGGAACATTTTTTTTTCTTTGTATATACAAATAGAAAAAAGGACGGACAATTTAGAACGGAAGTAAAGCACAAATTAAAATTTCATTTTGTCGCGCACTCGTCCTCATTATTTACCTTTAGTCGTCTTGTTATTATTTATTAACGATTTTTGTACTCATTTTTTTTTGTGTGATGTGCAACGAACCATCTTTTGTACCATATACAATGTTATGTTGAACAAAAAAAAAACCCAAAAGTGTTTTTAAAGCACCTTGATAAATGAATTTAGATTTCCTGCAAATTTATTTTGAGTTGTTACATTTCATAAATGGTAGAAATGTTCAAATGTAATATACTGTCGGAAACGGTTGCATACGGTTTGGTTCTCGTTAGTTAGGTATAACATTATTATTTATTGTTGTAACCAACTTTTTTATAGTATAATAGAAGATTCTATTTTAAACTTACAGTTTGTAGTAAGAATATGAACAAAACTATACTTGACATGTACTCAATTCACCTCATTCTTATATTGACCTCGAATAGTTTTAATATTTGAAGCATGTTTTTGAAAAATGCATTCTAGAAATTGAATTTTTTATGTGCATTACTTGTGATGTTGTTTGTTTCTCGTATATATCCCACAAAGCTGCATTATATATATATATATATATATATATATATATATATATATATATATATATATATATATATATATATAAATATAGTTAGGATTATGAAGAGCAACAAAACTGTAATAATAAAATGTTCAAGTTTATTATTAAGTTGGTGTTTCGTAAGTATATTAGGGTTTGTGATGGAAATGGAAAACTTGTTAATGGTTGTTACTGACGAGATTGGTTTGTAATATAAAAATTTTTATGAAGTGTTTTTTATTAATCTGCATATTATAACAAATTTTTTATATGAGCCCGACAGGAAATTTGTCAAAATAGTACTATAAAAAACGATTGGACAGAAGGACCGATCGGATTTTTAACAAAGTTTGCTTTCCTTATATATAACTAACTAATTGAATTTTGAAACAGTTTTGGAAGTAAAAGTACTGTACAAAACTGTAATATGTACTGTAATATTGACATATTTTTAGTCATAACAATCATCAAACGTTTATGTATTACAATAATATTAGGAGCATTAAGACGTATTCTGCATCATTTATTATCAAATTTATGTACTCCTAACTCTAACTGGACCTCCAAATTTGGCTGATTCATAGTTTCATGTCCCTGTTCAGTGGCATTATTTAACTGTGTCTATACGGTATATTTGAAAAACTCATCTTTAGTGTAGTGCTTTATTTTTTTTATGCAAGGTTTTATTTTATTTCCAATCTACGGTGTAAACGATATTATCAAGAACATCATCCCCGGGAAATGTCAGTGCTGCAGACGATGCTGAATAAAGCTGACTGTATGTGAAGCAAAGTTTTGGGAGAAATACCCCTAGTTTTTCGAATATTTGGTTTTGCGATTTCCTAATTATTGTTTTATTAATTTATTAATTAAAGTATGTGGTGGTCAGGGTCGGCGCTTCCATAGGTGCAAATGATGCCAAGCGCCAAAATTATGGAGTGGCAAAAAGAATTGGATTAGTTGAGTTCTCTTTGAATTTTTCCATTTAGGATTATTAATAATTGATTGTAGGAGGCAAGGTTTTGATAACGCATCGTTTATGAAAGGAAAAAATTATGAAATACAGGCGCAAATTTACAGATAAGAACATACTTTTTTAGTTTCGATGCTTTTCAGAGTTTAGCTTTTATGCTTTTTAAGCTTTTACGGACTAGGTTAAAAATAGAAAAATATTACGTTTGGTTAAACTTGAAAAGTTTCGTTAAGTTGACGGAAATGAGTTAAAAAAAACGATCAGAATTTTACTAAAATTCCAATAGTTTACGAATGAAATGCTTAATCGACATTGTTTATTTTGGTTAATTAAGTTTCGTTAAGTATGATTTTAAATCATTCTTATCTAAATGGCATAAATAGAAAACATATTACAATCTTAACTTAAACTGCAAAAACTTAAGCTCACTGTACACAACTTTTTAACCAAATTGCTAGCAAATAGAAAAACATTTGATATTTTCACAGTTGTCGAATAATTTAGCAAGGTTTTTACGACTTTGCTAAACATTTATTTTCAACTACACATAGCTTTTATTATTTTATAATTGTAAATTAATCAAACAATATGCTCGGAGCCTTCGAAATTTAAGATGAGAACTTATGAAGTGAATAAACATTTCAGTTTACGATCCTTCGTAAAGTTGTTCGTTAAGTTGTGGTAAGTTACAATTATATTCCCAATTTCCATTATAAACCATCACTAGCTTCATAAACACGTTTACATTAGTTATTCAAATATCAACTTTAGTTTGTATTTTGAATTTCTATACCAACAGTTATTATATTTTAAGTGGTGGAAACTCAGCTATAATAATATTTGGCTTCTAAATGGTGATTTTCTACACCTTTAACTAAATATACTTTAAATGTAAAAAGCGATTCGGATTCATAATTCGTTAATTTTCTTTCAAAAACTTGTAAGATGGATTTTTAATAGTTTTCGGTAAATATTCGTTAAGTAATTGGTGCACAATTTAATTAACTTTTATTGGTTAGTTTTTGAATATTGTTAAAATCAAAATAACTAAACTTTTTCGTTGTTTCAATTATTCGTTAATTTTCGTTAAGTTAATAATGGCAACCATTAATTTTGTATTTATTTGATTTATATGAAGCTTTAGTGGAAACGAAAAGAACTTATTGACGCGACACTAATGTGGGAATGGAATAATTTTGGGGGTGCCACTTTTGGAAATTGCACCAGGTATAAAATAGTCTAGCGTCGGTATAAATCCTTTTGGTGGTAAGCCAGAAGGATTTAGAAGCTCAACCAGGAAATTCAATTATAAATTATTAGCATAGCTGCCGTCATTGCTTTCGATAGATTCTATTGAATAGAATGTGTACATTTTGGGCATACTAGATTTTGATGAAAAATACTTTCGTAAATGTCCCCGCACAAATATGTTCTCGGAATAAATAAATGCCGTGAAACATTTATTGCAGCAACAAGGGGTTCACAAGCTTGCACACCTTTCCACTTCCACTTTGTCATATCAAATTGGCTGATTCATGTATACTTTCTCACTCACCCCACCATATAGAAAAGCCATTTTCAAATCAAATTGACCAAGTTTCACCTTATCCGCCGATGCAAGTGATAATAGAGCACGAATTGAAGTGTATCTTACCACTACATTGAACGTCTCCTTGTAGTCAATTCCATATTCCTGAGTGAATCTTCTAACAACCAGCCTGGCCTGGTAACGCTCGATGTTGCCATCAGTGTCGTACTTTATCTTATATATATCCACTTGTTGTCGGTGACCTTTTGATTCTTCGGTGGTCGTGTCAATATCCAGTTTCTTTTTTGATTAATGAGTCGTATCCCTTGTCTTGGTTGCTTCGGAATATGTGCATACACATCCGAACCAAAAACTTTTGCTGTACCATAATTCAAATGGTGTTTGTCCAGTAACACTGCTCGTGCTCGTTCTGTTTAATACGAAAACCGCCGTGTTAACCCCGCCTCAACCCATCTGCATTTTTATCCATCTGCTTCGCATGTATCATCGACTGTGTAGCCTCAACTACGGTACGATTCTCTCTCTCGGCTGATTCGTTTTGCTCGGGGTGCATGCTACAGTTCGCTGATGCCTGATGACATTTGCGTCCAAAATTCTCTTTACCTCAGAATTCACAAATTCCGTTCCGTTGTCAGTTCTGATGATCTTTACACTGTGACCGCATGTTGCTTCTTCGCAAACTTCACAAAGTTTCTTATTTTCTTAGAAATTTGTTGCTTAATTAAAAGAAACTACCTAGAGCCGTCCAGCGATTCCATTTGAAAAGGTCTACACACGTCTGCGTGAACAATTTCTCTACATTTGTTTGATTTCTTTTGACTGCGCTTGAATCTCTCACGATGCTGCTTCCCCATCAGACACCCTTCACAGATAAATTGTTCGTCGATGTATTCAATGTTATTTATCTTTAGAAACTTTCGCAGATATAGTTCATGTTCTGATGGCCCAATCCTTAATGCCAGCTTCTTAATCCATTCTGTTTCATTGCCACGTTTGCCGTGTTCACTGTTGCGAATGCTTTGAATTGCATTCTGAATAGATTTTCATCACGAACTTCCACTGCCACAACATCTCCATTACGCTTTAATTCACATCTGTCTTTTTTCGATGCCACTGTGAATCCGTTATCCATTGCGTGCGTAGCAGAAAATAAACTGCTATGAAATTTCGGAATCCCAAAGAATGACAAGATTTCAATCATTCCACAGCCCGGTGCTTCCAGTTTTTCACCGTCTGCAATTTTGATTATTCTTTCTAGCTTCAGTTCCCGAAAAGTACTGAATCAAGCCCTCTTGTGACATATGTGACCACTCGCATCTGTATCCAAAAGGAATCATCAGATCCTAGGCCTTTTGACTTACACGCAGAAGCTTCACCTTTATTGTCTGAAGTATTTGCTGAAAAGAAAAGACTTATTACCTTTCTGGGGACAATTTGACGAACATGTCCCATTTTGTGGCAAAACAACTCAATGTTTTAGCTTTGTCAGTTACCTGCTATACTTTTCTTGGCTTTTGCCTTTTTGTGTTTTTGTGTTCCATGCTTTACCTCTTGTTTAACAAACAAAGCCTTACTCGATTTTGTCGCACCTTTTGCTATCATACGATTTTCTTCCATAATTAAGCGCTCACGCAATGTGTCTATTATTCGATCCAACCATAATGCCATAATAATACCACCTTTGGTGACCACCTTTGCTATGAATGTCACCATATTTTCTCTTGCATCTTTTGTAATTGAAAATACTTTCTGATTAAGTATTAAGCATACTTGTTTTATTCTTTTCCTAAAAACTGAATTTAATTTCTCCCACATTGTAGAATTTCTGATGTGTATAACAATGTTACTCGCCACGGTTGTTCCGATTATTTGCTATGTACACGTGCATCCTTTTTCAACTCAACCATGCACTTAATGAATCACTTTTATCACTTGGCTTTTTACTTGCTCCATCCACAACACCATAAATTTCCGAAGCAATTAAACTAAGTTTTACTTGAAATTTCCACGTCAAATATTACTTCGCCTCGTGCAATTTTTTTAATTTTAATCGGCTATGTCGGATAAAACTTTCAACGTACGAGCTTTTCAGCAAAAATGTTGAAGGTCACGTTCTAAATATGAATGTCGGAGTCATTAAATATTTTTTTATCAATCACAATTGAGTTCACTTAAACCTAGTTCCATCTACAATTCATATAAATAAATCTTCAATTATACACATTTAGGCGATTTTGTCATTTAGGAGAAAAAAAAACAAACAAAACCATATAAGAGCATATTATGTGTGATTTGGTGCGATGTTCTCACACGTAATCAAAATGTCGCTATCAAAATTAAAAAGTGGGTTTACCATCGCTCGTTCACTTCAAATATTGCAGCAGCACAGTAAACATTGAAAGCCACCTGGTTAAGACTTCAATTATTGTATAATTACGGGTACGATAAAACAGTAAAATTATTAAATATATATCGAAAGCATTGTGGTGCCAAAAACAATGACTTAGGAAAATAAAACCAAAATATCTGCTAAGAAATTTTAATATCTGCACTTTAAGTCAAATAATTAAAAGTACAATTTGTGAGATTCTCAAAATCCACAAAATTAATACCGCCCTTTCATTATGTAAAAAGGATTTTTTTTTACAAAAAAACCAAATAAAATAGAATTCTTCATAAATCTACAAAAATGTCTTAAATTGTTCATTATATCATAAAGATTAATATAAAAATTGGAATTTATCGATTTTCCTGTGTAAAAAAGGAAAAAATGCCAAAAAAAATTTTGCATTTTAAAACCAACCTAAAACTTTGTACAGTATCTACTTTGCCGTCACAAAAATGTCAACTAAAAAGAAAATTGTTAAACAAAAGAGATAAAATGAAGCACGCTTCCATTAAAAAAAATGATTTCCGTATATCTCATCATCATCGTTCATCTCGCCCACCTCCTCTCGCCATCATTCATTGCGTTTTATGTTTTTGGAATGAAATTTAACAAAATGTTAAAAATAATTAATTTACAAAAATTTTAAATTTCCAGGGAACTTTTTAAAACAAAATAAAACAATTTTAAAGAGATTGCTCTATGTATACCTTTATTCCGTTCCAGGCTGGATTATTAAATTATACGTGTCTCGCGCTCACCAGACACAGAAACTGTTACAAAATATGGAAATGTTTGATAAATGGTATTATGCTTGAATTTTTTTTTTGTTGTTAGCGATTTTCATTTATTTATTTTTCATTAAGACGAGAAACCCAACAACAACAACAAACAATGGATTTAATTTATGATTGGTGTATATTTTGCTATTTTGATTTCTAAGAATAGTAATTCACTCATCAAAATGTAATTCTTCGTCGTTTTTACTCGACTGTGTGTATATGTGTGTATGTGTGTGTAAACGTCTTAATATCAAAGATACACAACAATGAACGTAGGTTTTCGGGAGGTATTAAAGGGATTTACTTTATTCGTTTTTCTTTCACTGTTATGAATCTTTTCATAACAGAGAAGGAAAAACAGATTTTCACACTTTTTTGTGCTGTTGCTATTTCTCATTCCGTCAACATGTTTTCCATTAAAGCAAAATGTTGATATAAACATTATAATATTATTATATTATGTAAATACAGTGAACGAAATAAATAAATTTTTCGTATGTCACACTATAAAAATACAAGTAATTTCCGGGACTCGATCAATTCGTGCAGACAAATAGAATCATTTAAATTACCTGGGCAAACGATAGCAGATCATCTATATAGTAAAAAATTTATGAAATATGCAGAATAGGGGATTATATATTGAATTCCTAATATATACTTGGTGAAGACCAAATCAGTAAAGTTGTCAGCGTTGTATACTAATACAAGATTATCATAAACCATAATATGCAGTCTGGATAAATTAAAAGTTTTTATACCTAAAATTTTTATTGATTGCTTATTGCTTGATATTTTGCTGGTATTCTCGTTTATGTACAAAATTTATGGAAACGTGATTTGTATTTGAATTGCGATACTTTAACCTTTGACATATTTGATTGGCAAGATATATTCTTGAACAGTGTTGCAGTTTATTATTGATAGAAGTAACCTTTGAAAAAATTATGTCAAAATATTGTTTATATATCCTCTTCCTTTTGAAGTGATTTATGAAGATGATCGATTTATAATAATCTGGCTCCATCGATTTCAATCCCGAGCTTGCACTTTGTAAAGTTCTATAGACATCCAGAAGATGACAAGTCGTTCTTGATCCCGTTCATGATTTTTAATCTATTATTGAATCTAAAATAGAAAAACCTCAAACCACCGTGTGACATAAAACGTCCATTTTCCAAATAACCACCAATCACATAAAACGGGAAAATAAAGTAGTCTAACGTCAAGGCAGACTGTTAATATAACACGGCGATTCATTATATATTCTCAAAAAAATTTCATTCCTATAATTGATACCAGTACTGCCTTATCGGTATATTACCATATCAATTATTTAAATCTAACGTAAGATTTCTAGAAAACAGACTGAATGCTGCTAACTTATCTATACTATATAGAGACCCAGGGCGATAAATAATTGAACGCATACTTTGGGCTAAGATGTAATTTTCCTCACGTATCTATCCCGGCGTAAGTAGATGGACCAATCATATATAGTTGCCGATGTTTTAATGAAGTTTAAACTGGTTGTCGATTTAAGCAACATAAGTCACTAAGGGACTCATTGACACTTCAAGCACTGCACCGAATACCTGCGCTTTGTAATACAGTTATCCAAGATTTTCATTCAAACTTTGCCTTACTCAACAGTATCCAAACAACTATAGGTTGGTGTTAGTAGCCTTGATGAGGCCTGAGAGAATCAATGACAAGTAATGGTTACACCCAATCAGAATATCGATATCTCCATAGGCTCGTTGATTATTGGGTCTGCACTCTGCAAGTTCTATAATGTTTACATTTTTCCCAAGGGCAACAATGTCCTTTAGGTACCTACGGTTTGTGTAAAAAAATATATTTATTGCCTATTTCGCGAAAACGTCTCTAATTTCATAAATATTTGGTGGTTTTGCGACTGAGTCCCAACTTTTGAACGCAAGTTTTGGTGACAAACAAAGAATCCAACAAAGCTCTGCAAGGATAAAACTTATTATTGGCACTCCAAATGTTAACGAACGCAGTTTGTATAGTAATCCGATACTGCAGGTTTTTGCTTAGTAGGAGATTCTCTTCTGCCTGTATTTGCCTGGAGAAATACGGTTGAATGAGGAAACAATGCGTTCGAGAAAATTAACATACAACTTATTACACCTGCGAACGAGTCGGACAGTAAAATCACTATTCAACTGATGCAGACAAAAAAAATGCCCTAACAACCATCTGTTGGATTAGTTCAAAATTAATTAACATGTTGACTGCCATATTTGCCCCAATTGTGTACATATTGTAACTTTTTTAAGCATATATAGAGATTTTTACAAATCTTCATCTATATACTGAGTTATACGAGATTTACCTTTACTAAAATATTATTCTTGTATATTATTGGCGGTATTTTATTTTATTACCAAAACTTAATATGTCATAAACTTTGTAATGAAAAAAAATGTGATGGAACAGAATATATTACGATCACAAAGGAAAGCCATTTGGGATTTTTAACATCCAACTTTGTAAAGACATAGCAAAGACCTGCTGCTCTTTTCCTATTTATGAATTTAAGGGGGTATCCCCTACAAAATCCAAATAATATATTCAATCAACGTCCACTCTATAAAAATAAAAACAAATCGATGCCAAGATATACCATCATTAGAGACATATAAATAGCTATATATGTATGTGTACGAGATAGGCATAAGCACATAAAACATTTCAAAATATTAAAGAATATTTTCTTTTGAAAATCAAATGTTTGTATGACTATATAGATAGATATACGGTATGTTGAATGATTTTCATTTTTCCAGGTATATAAACGAACACCAACAATAAACACAACAAAATCTTCTTTTGTATAATAAAATTTGAATTAACTTTGGTGAATAAGAAAAATGACGTCATGGATGAGGTGTTTTGAAAAAATCGATTTCTTAACTGGTTAAGAGGTTCTTTTCACATTTTGATCCACTTGAAGTGTTTTAATATGGAAAATCACCTAAATCCATTTTCTACACTGAACATATATAAATATATATTCGTATTTATCTAACACCGCAATTTCAAGTTTTTTGAAAGGGTGACAAAAGCACACCAAAGTAAAATAGATTTTTTTATACTACAATACGTTTTTATATAAAATTTTAATTCAATTTATTAATTTTTAGAGTCTAACAACTATGATACTATACATATTCTATATTCACTATATAAGAAGATGGAAAGAAGCACATATTTCAATACAAAATATATGATTGTTAAGATTTGTTAAGTATAAAGATGCCAACAACAGCAACTAGGTATTTGTTTAAATTTAGCTTACGAATATACTTATTATATGAAATGTCAGCATCGTATTGTTCGAAACTTACTTTTTGATTCCGTTATGCTACGCTTTCATTAAAAATATTTACTATAGCACGCTCGCGAAAATCTTAAATTAAACGGAAAATGCTTCTTTAGATAGAACAGCTTTAGATTTAGAAGAGCTTATATATATATATATATATATATATATATATATATATATATATACAGCGATTCCATGCGAAACCAATCACGAGTTGTCCTGACCCCTTTAGATTTTGATGAAACTTTTCAAAAATGTTCTCTATGTTTTAAAAACATGAAACATGATTTTTTTTTTTTTTTTTTGCGGCACTGTACTTTTTGACAGTGGCGCACGGCGTTTTACGTTTTTCTTGACTTTTCTTGAAAATGCTAATTTTTGAAGTCCCCTTTCTCAAAAACCACATAAACGATTTGAATTTTTTATATTTCAAATGAAAGGAAATGGATCATATAAATAACGGTACAATTTTTAAAAAATTGTTTATTAAAGAAAAATGTGTTTTTTTTACAATGTCATTTCCCGTTATTTTCGACCCCAACGAGTTATCAATTTTTTTATTTTTTTTTAAAGCATACTCATTTATCAAACAAATAAAAAAATAAAAAAGTAGTCCTATTTTTTATTTTTAAAATATGATTTTATGAACATTTTAGAATCTGAATATTTTAAACCAAAAATCAAAAAAATCTATCAAACTTTTTCTTTGATAATTTAGTTTTTGTACTGAGCCTCAGATCCATCGGAAAAAAAGCAAATTTTCGTAACATGCCGTAATTTTTTTTTTATAAAATTAACTAGGTTAGTAATAAACAATCTCACAGCTACATGATTATGTTTTGGGGCCTCAGATATAGTTATCAAGCTTGTGAATTCCAAACTACTATTGTTTTCCATCGTATGATCGGTTTCCCCGTTTTTATAATACTAGGCAAATGGATGTGTTGTCCATTGAGCATTAGACCAATGAAATCTATGAACCCCATCCTGAACTACAAATGAATACTTTTCAGAAAAGTCACATATAACTATACATTCATCAGTTGCTGTATTTAATTTTCTATATTTCAGGTAATCTGCTTGTTGTTTTGCAATAAACGAAAGTGGTACTATGTTGTGTAGGTGTCCACCCAGTTTATCTGTGAAAACCAATGATGATACAGTTACTGTTTGCATGGTGCATCGATCTACCTTCTGCCACTGCATAAATGTTATTTCATCTATACAATTTTGTAGAAATTTTGCAGATATATCCTTAAGAATATTATCGGTTCCCGGGCAGATTGGACATTCGATTAAATAGCATAATGTGCTTGGAGTAACGCAAATAATCTGCGAAATAAGATCTTGATAACTTCCCACTTCGTATGATAAAAGGTTCATAGATTTGGTTTTATTAAACATAAGTTTAATATTTTGATGATATAAGCAGACGCAAATAGTATGTGTGCCGCTATAGAGTTCACTAATACGCAGTGCCCTGGATGAACTAGAAAATTCAATTTTTGTATTTAGATAGGTTTTTGTAAATTTTTGATAAGCTTACTTCAAATTACAAAGAACCAATCTACGCTGATTTGTAATAATAGCTCCTTCTGATGGCATTATCTCGTAATCTCGTTTTCCAGCACATACTCGACTTATTTTGTCATCTTCATAAAATGTCTACACCAACAATGCTATTTTTGATCCCACTTTGGTGTTCGGTGTTGACATGATACCTTTTTCTTTTTGAATCTGTTTTGCTCTATTTGCCATAAAATAAGACACACCAAACTCATCTTGAATTTTCCGAACATGCCAGATTTTTGGTACCGATGTTAAAATTATATACTTTTTATTTGTTGTTGTAGACATTCCAAATTTTTGTCTTAATTGTTGAACCATTTCAATACTATTGCCTGGTATGTCATTATCGGCATGCCCGATAACTGCACGGAAGCAAAATATTTTCTCACAAATTTTCGCTGACACTTCTTGAAATTTTAGTTCTTTATAATTTTCACTTCTCATTTTCTTATGTACTAAAGGAGAACTGTGCATTAATTTTTAAGTATCGTTCAAATATCCGGATGAATGTATTGCTCTCCATTTGATGAACTAACAGAAGAAGCAGGTAAACATTCTCGATTCAAACTAATATCTTGTGAACCAAAAGTTCCTTCTTCATTATCACCACTTGATTTACTTTTATAAATCACTAAATAGCATTTTTTGCAACCAATTTAGGGTTTTATTGCATTGCCAAAAGTGTAAATTATACATTTCAAGAAAAATTACCAATGAAAAAAATTGATAGATTTTTTTGATTTTTGGTTTAAAATATTCAGATCCTAAAATATCATAAAATCATATTTTAAAAATAAAAAATAGGACTACTTTTTTTATTTTTTTATTTGCTTTGAAGTAAAAATTAGTAAAAATTAGTATGCTTTGAAAAAAAAATAAAAAAATTGATAACTCGTTGGGGTCGAAAATAACGGAAAACGACATTTAAAAAAAAAAACACATTTTTCATTAATAAAAAATTTCTTAAAAATTGTGATTATACCGTTATTTATATGATCCATTCATTTTCTTTCATTTGAGATATAAAACATTCAAATCGGTTAAGTGGTTTTTGAGAAAGAGGACTTCAAAAATTAGCATTTTCAAGAAAAATCAAGAAAAACGTAAAACGCCGTGCGCCACTGTCAAAAAGTACAGTGCCGCAAAAAAAACAAAAATCATTTTTCATGTTTTTTAAACATAGAGAACATTTTTGAAAAGTTTCATCAAAATCTAAAAGGGTCAGGACAACTCATGATCGGTTTCGCATGGAATCGCTATATATATATATAAATATATATATATATATATATATATATATATATATATATATATATATATATATATATATATATATATATATATATATATATATATATATATATATATATATATATATATATATATATATATATATATATATATATATATATATATATATATATATCGCACTACCCATACAAAAAGCCTTTTTTTTTCTTTATCTCCAATTTAGGAGCATAGGGCGTCTACTATTCTGAACCATCTTACTCTATTTGGGGCTATTGCTTTAATTTCCGTCCATGATTTTCCTAGGTGTTTTGCCTCTGCTAGCATCGTTCTCTTCCATGTCATTGCTGGCCTTCCAACCTTTCTTTTTGCTTGTGGATTCCAGTCTAATGACATCCTCGTTATATCAGTTGTTGCCTTTTACAGTGTATGGCCAATCCATCTTCATTTTTGCCACTTTATTTCGGTCTCAATGTCTGACTGACATGTTGTTATGTGCAGATTGATGTTACTATAATCGTGTTAGGCCAGAAGCACTTAAGTATTCGTCGAAGGTATTTGTTTACGAATACCTGTAGCTTCTGTATGATTTTTCTGTATGCTTCCATGTCTCACACCCATACAGTAGTACCGATTTCACACATGAGTTGAAAATTCGTATATTGGTCTTGCGTGACAGGACAGAAGTATTCCAGACTTTGTGTAGCATGTTGAATGTATATTTGGCTTTATTTATTCGTTTGTCTATGTCGTCTTCTGTTCCCTCTGGTTTCGTTATTGTGCAACCAAGGTATACGAATTTATTTACATCTTCAATTCGTATATTGTTGATGTGCATCGGTGTGGTTATATTTGTGTTGAGTCTCATCGTCTTGGTTTTCTTGATATTAATCTTGAGACCAACTTCGTTAGCTATATCTGATAGCTGTTGCACTTTCTGCTGCATGTCGGAGTGTTTGTGTGTGAGTATAAGCATATGTTATCTGCATAGTCCAAATCATTGAGTTTACCAGTTAACCCCCATTGAATGCCATTAGGGGTCTTGTTATATAGTTTCCGCATTACACTATCTAATACGATTAGGAACAGCATTGGTGAGAGTACGCAACCTTGCCTTACTCCTCGAGTGTTGTAGTATTTCTCACTTTGTTTGCCTTTGTATATTGAATTCGGTTCCAAACATTTCTTGTATGAGTTCAATTAATTTCTTTGGGATGCCCATTTCACAAAGTGTCTGCCACATTGCGATCTTGTTTATCGTATCGAATGCGCGTTCGAAATCAACGAACAGCATATACAATGGTGAATTCCATTCATTGGATTGCTCGGTGATGATACGGATTATGTTGATGTGATCAGTGCAACTTCTTCCTGGTGTAAATCCAGCTTGTTCGTTTCTTAATTTTGCATTGATTGTAGCTGAGATTCTGTCAACGATGATCATTGCGAGTACCTTTATTGTTGTGTTAAGCCTTCTTTCCATTTCAATGGAATTCTCCCATAATTCCAGATTTCTTGGCTTATTGGTGTTAATATGCTTGCAGTTGTAGATGAATCTCCTTTGAATATATTTTTTTTTTAATCTCCTTTGAATATACCTCGTATTGTTTTGACCCAGGAATGCTGCCATATCCTGTCTTTTTAATTAAATTCTTTGATTTTAATACAATGTGTCTTGTTGCCTGGAACATATCCATAATTCGAGGTACTGACCAGTGCTCAGGTATCAAAGATAGCAGGAATACGCGATTTTTGTATATTTTATCGCGATTAAATGCTGCTACAATGTTGCGGAGAATAATCTTTTCATCACAATTTGCCTGATTTTCCTCGATTAGAGTTATCACGGGAACCAGAAAGTGCTGAACATTTTCACAAGTGATTTTTACAATTTGTTCCAGTTGCTTATGGCAATAACCTGACTCGGACAGCCTATGTTTTCTTACAGGCGATCCACCTAATTGTTCTTGATTTTCTTGTGGTGATACTATTTTTGCCGATTGAAGTTGGGCAAAACTACAATTCCATTTAATTGGTACAATTTAACGCCGAATTTTTTACAAATTCTTTCATTTATTATTTCACGATTTAAAATTTTTTGAGCATGTTCAGCTAATTTTTTACTAATAGCTTATAGATTTTTGTCTCAAATTTTTAAGATTTTCCATATTAAAAGGATTGTAGCTTTGGGAATAACCATCTTTGTAAGGATTATAGCTTTGTGGATTAACACTTAGGTAGCCAATTTCTCAAATAGAGCTGCTGTGGGACGTTACTCCTTCAACAAAATGTTAGCGGCGCTGTATTTTGTGTTGTAAGATTTTAAATTGATGGTATTTATATCATATATAGCAGCTTTAATCATCCCAGGTGCAACGATATAGGATTTTAAAGTCTTTCTGGCGAAAACTTTGTATCTTCACGAGATCGTATCTAAATCTTTTAATACAGCAACATGTGTATTTTGTGGCAAGTCAGTACTTATATAATATCAGTATTGTAAGTATAGAATAAAAAGAAATACGTCTTTTAACCTGCTTTAATTGTTAGAACTAACAGCGGTTTGCTGACTTACATCCACCATAACGACGTGGTATACAACCCAATTCAGCAGAAACTAAGGTAAGGCGTAGTGGCGGAGTCATTGCTAAATTTAATTGAATAAATTAGGTCATTAATTTAATTGCTCATTAATTTATTGGACTAAAGGTCATATATTAAAAAATAAAAGCTTAAACAAACGTCCTATTACCATATTTAAAACCGAGTTTTCTTAATTTAACAAATCTCAAATTTCATACAAATATCTACAGCTTTACTGCCACTTAAATTTTAGACAAAACATAACTTCAGAGACTAAACTACAAAAATAAACATAAAAAACCAATGTAAACCACCTGAGGGAAAATACATTTTTGTACTGTATCTATAACAGTACTTTATCACATTTTGCAAGAAAATTCTTTCTAACCTATTCTATGTATATATGTGAACAAAAATTCAACCATTGCCATAAAGTTTTAAATAATCTCTGCCGTCTTACAAAACCAAAATTAAATTTCATCGTCTACAATAGAGCACTACAAACAAGACAATAATTTAAAGATGGTTTGACAAGAAAAATGCGACAAAAAGAAAACAACGCATTTTCATTTGTTTTCCTCTTTATTATTGTTTATATTGTGTACATTGTGTGACAGAGTGATTAAATTATATTCCATTTTCCATTCCATTTTTATTTTATTTTTTGTTTTAAGTTTTATTTCATCGTCATCTCAATCTTGTAAAAATTCTGAAAGATTTTTTTTGCTTTACAATCATCATCATTGCCATCAAGATAAGATAACAAAACAAAATGTTTAGTAAATTTATTAACGCGTATGAATGAAATGGAATAAATGCCATAAAGTGAGATGGAAAATTAAAAAAATAAAAATAAAAAACAAAAGAAAATTACTGACTTTTGTTTTAAAAATATTTTAAAGGGAAACTAAATTTAGTTTAGATTTTATTTTTTGTTTCGTTCATTGCTTGACGTTGTTAATTAATCACAGCCTATTTTGATTAAAATTAATTGTCGTAATGTTCGCACAAAAAAATAAAATAAAAAAAATAAAACGAGGCCAAAAAAGGATTAAAATTAATTATTTTGATATTTTCAAAAAAAACAACTAAACAAAAAACATGATTTGCGGGATAAAATTGGAAATTTTTTTTATTTGCTCTTCCGGTTAATTTTTGTTACTGGGAAATATTTGAATGAAATAAAATTGCAATTTTATATGATTTTGGAATTTGGATACGTTTTCGATACATAAAATCTATAGTTAAAGGATCCCTCTTGATTTATACAACTTACTGAGAGGTATTTGAAGAGGATCATTAATTTTTGTTACACTAAGTAAAACAAAATTACCTTGAATTAAGTATATTTCCATCCTGTTACACTGGAAAGCTTTCCATTGGGATAAATTCTTCTGAGAACTTTTAATTTAATGTTTAACATAAAAATCCTTATATAAAAATTCTAGGATTCAAATCCTATGAAAAAAATCCTATAAAAAAATTCAAGAAAAAAATCCTAGGATAAAAATCCTAGGTTGAAAATTCTAGAATAAAAATCCTAGGATAAAAAATCCAGGATTACAAAATCATAGGTTGAAAAATCCCGGATTAAAAAATTCTAAAATAAAAATCCTATGATAAAAATCCTAGAATAAAAATCCTAGGATAAAATCCTAGGATAAAAATCTATGATAAAACTCTTAGGATAAAAATAAAAAATAATATTCTTAAAATAAGAAAATATATTCTTGAAATAAGAAACAATATTCTTTAGATAAGAAATAATGTTTTTAAAATAAGAAACAATATTCTTGAAATAAGAAACAAAATTCTTGAAATAAGAAACAATATTCTTAAAATAAGAAATATTATTCTAAAAATAAGAAATAATATTCTTAAAATAAGAAATAATATTCTTAAAATAAAAAACTATATTCTTGAAATTTATGAGGAATAATCGAAAGTTCAACCCCTGTATCTATTAAAAATTTGAAGTTATTTATTGAGTCCTATAAAAAGAGTCGACTCGACCTCTGGGTTGAAATGGGAGAAATTGCCACTACCCTGAAAATTTTTCGTTTTTTGGTTTGTTGCATGTAGGTTTGTTGGTATAACTTTGAGTCTGGTCACGTTGTACAAAATTGAAAGGTTTATTGCATCGATTAGCAAGTGGACCATATTTCTGGTAGTACCAACATCTAGTGTGGGAACCACGTGACCGAGAGTTCCGTGATCGTGATCGGGATCGAGACTCATTGTTGGAATAGTTTCAAGATGTGTGCAAGGCGGTCAACGACTGATAACAAAGTCGTGGCGTGTCTCTGTTCAGTAATAATATCCCTCGTCCAGTTTTGATTTAACCAGTCGCTAAGACGAGAACGGCTAGTTGATGCAATCTGGCGATTAAGAGACACAGCGACTAAAAGAGCTTTCTCTGCTGTGTTTGCTAAATGCAGTCACTCAGCATTTTGTGGTTGAGCGACGCTGGAGATTTTGAGTATCTCCAAGTAAACAATGTATCCTTAGGGACCGGATGAGGTTAGGATCTTTAAATTTTTCACCGGCCAATTTATTTATATGGTGAAGAGCGTTTGAAGGCTTTTTGTCACCTATAGTTCAGTTCCCGAGAGTAATTTTCCTAATTTCGCCTCATCCGAAATTGTAAGTCGTCTTATTAAAACGTCCCTTAATGTTTTGAATTTTTCCTTTTCTGGAGGATCGGCAATAACTTTTTATTCAGTATACAAATATTTTAAGTTATTGCGCATAAAACATAGGTGAAATGCTGTGAGTCAAACATTATTCTTATGTCTTCTAGCTGTTCTTTCAAAACATTAAGCCAGTTGTTATACCACCGATCGTAATAAAGTTTTTTTTTTAGTTTTATTAAATAATAGTACAATCTTATGACATTATAATTTATTACTATAGTGATAAAATACACATATTTGTAACAAAAAAGTGGAACGAGTGCGGGTTTATAAGAAATCAATATTCTTCTCCCAACAACAGATCTTCAATTATTAGATGACTAGCTCATACGCGGTTTGATTCTCTTTAGGTGTTTTAGTTCTGCGTTGGGTCCAGAAGTTGTATTGCTACAGTATTGATATGAGTAATCTTCTTTCATGATTGTTGGCAAATTCCCGAATCACTTCATCAATCCATTTGATATTTAGGTCGTCATGTAATTCCTGGTTGGTTACGTAACCGTAATCAAGTGACAAAAAAACTCTTTTTCAACCCTCCCCCGTTGGGATTCCAACCCGGTACCTTCCGACCTAAACACTACACCTTTAACCACTGCGCAAATTGCTCAGTGTAAATTGGTTGACAACAACAAAATTTTAAAAATAATATTGACAACAACAACAATCAAAATGTATTTTTTTTATTCATAAAACAACATTTAGGAGTAAATTTATTTAATGAAATTTTACATATTGATTTGATATTGTTTCTTAGACAGTAAAGATAGCGATTTTAACTGGAAATAATTGCCTAACTATATCTAACGAAATTGGGAAAACCATATACCAAGTTCGTGAAAATCCGCTTTCAAAAGTTTTGGTTGGAAATGCATGTAAAATATACTATTATAGCTGCAAACAGACGATGTATACAACTATGGTAAAAAATGTTGTTATAATCAAAATGAACAATTCTTTAATAAATGATGGCCTCTTTGATGTTGCCAATCTAGTTTGTTAATGCACAATTGTTGTACCTAAATTTTACAAAGCTTAAACAACGGAACTAAAAACTAATGTAAAGAGACTTTTTGAACCACATGTTATGAATTGACTGACGTTGTATATATAAGTAGCCAGCCAAGCGAACTTTTATTTACACACAATTAGACCGCCGGCGCAAGCTGTAATTATTTAATATATAATATTTATAATGTGTCCAGTGTCGAGCTGGCCTTTTGGAATATACTATAAATTTTTAGAAGATGCTACCTGAAATTTAATAAAATTTTTAGGCTCATTGTGAATGCGTTAAAAATATGTTAAAATGGAAATTTTGACAGTTAAAGTAAAAAATGTTTTTTATTCACCACAAAACATTTATATAAAAATTTTACGTGATAGGAATCATCTATAAATTTTAATAAGTGATTTTAAGAATCATAGCTTTTAATTAGTGTTGGTTTTGGCAGAATTCTAATATTTTTTTAATTACTTTTAAAAAAAAAAAATCAACATTTTAATTTTAATTTTACGTTATATACATATATACTATTGAGTTACAACCACCTGTTTTGAAATTAAAATTTCATTAGTTTGCACCATTTTTGAAGAGTGGGATTATGTTAAACTAAATTAATTATATAATTCAAACACCAGCTACACCAGCATAAAACCACCAACAATCACACTATCAACTATGATATCATCACATATCAAACCAGCACCACCCTAAAGCCTAGCATGACCTACCTCGATGTCAAGAATATCTACAGGCATACGTTAACCCAAACCCAGTATACTTCGCTATCGTGTAAAGTAATAAGTGGATTGAAAAAAAAATTAGAGACCTGCATATGCATTTATACTTGCTAAATTTGCATTTTCTACTTAATCCTTTGAAATACTAAAATCTTCTGCCATTAAATTTGCAATGTAGGTCCAAAATCCGTTCAGACATACAAATATTGTATATAGGACATTTTCATAAGGCAAAAACATATTCTTCCATATTGCGGGCCCATATATATGTGCTGTGTTAATATTTTTTTTGATTCCCACGGATGTGGTTGTTAGTGTAGTTCTCATTTTAAAATATGAGGCTATTTTTGAGCAAGCTCGTATCATGTACAGATCCTATATATCCGACCAATAGTTGAATAAATGTCCCCGCACAGCTTAGCATTGAATTTAGTAAATCTGATATCTATTGTCGTTCTGGTGACTGGAAGACTGAGGCAACTAAACAAAGGTTGGATCGCTGGGTTGACTATCGGTATCCGTAAAAATCTCACTATTAAAAATCAACAAAAAGGAAATATGGATATCGCCAAAATTTAAACCGGCCTCCGCTTATTTAACGGACACGCAGTTTAGTAGCGATAAGTGGTATGTGCAGTCGCTAAGAAAACCAAGCGAGTTGGATGGCACTATATCAGCCATGAAAGAGCAAGGCTTGGAATTCGTTGCACTCCAAGAAACTTGATGGCCGCACAAAGTGAAGATCATGTGTCCCAAGACTATACATTGCTTCACAGTGGAGATGACCTCGGGTTTTTTCTTGGGCCCAAGGTGAAAAAGTCTGTTTTGGATTTCAAAGCAGTTGATATAATCATATGTGTAAGCTACGTTTTTGCATGCGACTAGCCTCATTTATTTGTGTTAATTCGCCTACTGATGTGAGTTTATCTGCAAAGCTAAAGACTAATTTTACAACAATTTGAATGATCTGATGGGATCCATACCAGAAAACGATGTCAAAATAGTGATGTAATGCGAGAGCTGGCAAAAATCAAACTGACTTATTTGATAACATAGGTCTATACACCCGACATCAATAAATTTAAATAAATAAATAAAATCTAATAAATTTGCCCAAATGCGAAGATTTTCCGTTTCGAATCCCCTAAAAAAAGGCTCAATACCAAGATATTCGGTTCAAACTGAAAAAAATTTTATAAATTCTTTTTCAAAAAAATGACCAATCGAATTTCGTATTTGAAGATTTCCCAACTCATAAAGAGAAGCTTGATGTAAAGACTATATGTTGTGAAATACGTTAAGAAACAAAAAATTTTATACTTACTTTGATTTGACACAGATGATCGTGTCCACTGTAATTTATCCCGATCTAGCAGCGTTGGTCGTTAAATTCAACATCTGGAATAACAAAGAAAATAAAAATATTAAGGTTCTGGTTATAAAATTATTAATGATTGATATTCAACAAGTAGTACAGGTAAAAATGTGCACTAACTTCCAATTTAGATCAATTTCTAACAGGCTCCAGCTTAAATCAAAAATGTATTCCATTATCTAATTTTTAAAGATCAAACTGTTATTTAATTTACTTTTGTCCAAATTTGGTTATTTTGTTTTTTTAATAGCTTTCTTTGCTAGCTGAGCAAAGTGTTAAGAAAAAGCTACACTATGTATTATATTATTCGTACAGCGCGCAGTTATTATTTCCAATTTATGTCGGAACAGTATTATATTATATAGCTGCGCAAGATTTAATTCTTTGTAAACCGTAAATACTTCAATTAATCGAAATGAAAGCTGAAGTGTTAGCAACAGTTTACTTTGATGGGAAGTATGATGAGTTGTTCGAGATCGCTTCAACTTGTGTGCAAAATAAGACAACAACAACTTTCACAAACATCAAAACAAGCACCAATAAATTTAATTTTTATTGACATAAATTAGTACACCCACATCATTAATACCCACAAATACCAAAGACAAAGTTTAATCGCTGTAATTAACTATCGATTAATCAGTAGATGTTATTAGCATCTGTAATGTACACTATAATGCTCGGTTGTAGTTGGTGTGGATGTCGGATGGAAGTGTGCTAATACAATATGCACAATCATCATTTTACATTTTCTTTATCATTATTGTGAACTATGTTGACAAGTAAACATGAAACCATTGCGATTAAAAATAAATTATATATGGATAACTCCATAGCGCCATTTGGGGGAGAATATACGGAATGGCAATCATTCTACGACATGTTTTATTCAACAATTATTAAAATGCAAACTTGAATCCAGCTCAGAAATGCCAATACCTAAAGGGTTTCTTGAAGAGCGAAGCAGCCAATTTATTAAAACATTTGCCTACCTCTGACGGAAATTATATAAACTCAAACCAGGTATGATAAAAACGATATACTTTGCAGTCATTCATCAAAAGTTTTGTAGACGCACCATCTATTAGTAACCCAACATCCCATTAAATTTGTAAACTAATGTTATAATAGCTGTGTTGCTTTCGAAAAGCTAAGCAAGTTTTACTTTATTATCTCAAAGGAACAGCTTTTGGCTTTATGCGCATTTTAATTTTTCTGTTTTGGTTATAAAACATATATGTCAAACTTTGCAAGAATCGTGTGATGTGATGATAGTTTCTATGATTATAAATATGATTTTCAAAAATAAATTTGAAAAAATTACTGCCTTGTGGTGAGCACCATAACCATAAAATGGTTTTATTTCCCCTAAACCTAAAAGTTTTTTGGCTTACAATAAAGCCGATTCGGCTTTATACAATGCAATTGTTGTTGTAATCTTTTTCGGCTTTGTGAAAGCAACACAGCTATAAATTGTTCAGATATGCAAGAGTGATTGTCATCTTTTGTTCGTATATCCAAAATTCAAGTCGTGGACAGTTGAGAATTGGCGAGATTTTGTAAAAACCGAAAACCGTTGCTTTAATTGTCTTAGTGAATCTCACACGGTATATCATTGCAGATCGTTTAAAAGATGCCATCATTGCAAGCGAAAGCATAATTCTCTCTTGCATGCTAATATCGATACAGTAGACCATAAAAATTTGCTCAGTACACAAAATAGGTCATCACCATCTACCAACAGCGTAGTTACTTCAACACCATCTTCGAATTCTGAAATGAAGACATCATCATGTCTAGTGATATGATTAATCCAGCCATTTGGTCAACAGCTACAGCGACGATCAATGATAGAAGTGGTCAATCTCAGCTATGCCGAATATTACTTGATTCCGGATCGCAAAATTCATTTATTATAGAGGCGTTGGTGCAAAACTAGGGTTAATTCATTCAAAAGGAAAAATTTGAAGTCAGGTCATGTCTAACCAAAAGTTTGTTACCACGAGAGGAATTGTAGATATCGCTATTTCACCACATTTCATGTCAAGTGTCCCATTCAATATATCCGCATATGTTATATACCCTCTATAACAAGAGTGAGTAAATAATCCGGTACAAATTATTAATTTTGTACCGGAAATTTTGTTGCTGTTAATTTTTTCGAAATTATGAAACCAAACCAGTTGAAACATTGCGACCAGATCTATGCCCAAAACACACATCTAGGGTGGGTACTGACGGGGAAAATAGCATTAACACAAGAGTTCAGTCAGTGTGCTATACCATTACTGTCGAGATTAAAACAATTTTGGGAATCTGAAGAGGTATGTGGGCCTGCATCCCGATTACCAAAACATTAAATTTGTGAAGAATTGTTCAAAATCACAACCACACAATTAGAAGATAACCATTACCTAGTGAAACCATTACCTAGTGCCATTTAAACCAACGATCAACCCATTGAAGGAATCATTGTACATTGCTAACAACTGATTGAAAAGTATGGAGAGAAAATTCATGAGAAACCGAAACCTACAGGATCAATATGTTGAATTTATGGAGCAGTATTTACGACTCGGCCATATGGTAAAGGTAGACTGCCTAGAAATCCATAGCGACTATGTGTATCTTCCACATCATGGAGTTTACAAGGAAACATCCACAACGACCAAACTGCGGGTGGTTTTTGACGCGTCGGCTAAGACCAACTCGAGCTACTCATTAAATGATAATTTACTTATGGGACCAACGCTTTAAAATCTTTTAAATGATATCTTGATACGATTCTGCATTCATAAAATTGTGTTTACAGCAGATGCGGAGAAGATGTATTGGCAGATATGGATACACCCAGCTGATCATCGATATCAAAGATTGGTATGGCACAAGACACCAGATACAACCATCGATCATTATGAATTAAACAAGCTCACATACGGGTTGTCAACAGCACCATATCTAGCTACTACAGTGATCAACCATATAGCTGAAGTTAACTCCGAAGAATATCCAAAAGTATCACAAGTGTTGTTAACAGATATGTATATAAACGATTTGTTAACCGGAGCACCAACAATACCTAAAGCAGTTCAATTAGCACAGCAGGCTTCACATATAATGGCCAAATCTGGATTTAAGCTTGGTAAATGGTCATCTAGTTCGTCAGAGCTATTAAACGAAATGAATGCTGCTGATTCTATATCGTCAATTCCAAAGATAATCTTGCAGAAGATATCAACAAAATTAAGGAACTGGGGTTGCAGTGGCAACCAAATCGGGACAAATTCACGTATCATATCACTTTAGATGAGACAGTTTCAATGATGAAACGAGGAGTTCTATCTGAAGCTAGCCCGATATTTGATCCACTAGGCCTTTTAGCACTATACATCATTAAAATCATAGTGTTCTTTCAAGCGTTATGGTTGTTGGATTTGAGCTGGGATGATAAACTACCACCCAAGGTGCAAGATCAATGGAAAATCATTAGAAATGAAGCCTCGATTAGAGTTGAATGGTGCCTTTGTTAACTCGTCTGATGGCACATCTTCGGAAGCTACTGAACATTCCAGACCATCAGCTATTTGGCTGGACCGATTCTACGATTGTCTTAGACTGCCTGGCAGAAGCACCACGTCGATGGAAACATACATAGAAAATCGCACAAGTAAAATATTAGAAGTCCTTCCGCGAAGAAGGTGGCAGCACATAGCATCAAAAGTCAATCCATCAGATTGTGCTACACGAGGTTTGTGTCCAAAAGCTAAAAATATATTTGCTCTAGTAGAATGGACCATAATTTTTAAGGTTAGAAGCGGACTTCTAACCTATCAAAAATCAGGAACGACGAATCTACAAGAGCGCAGAGATAATGTACAAGTTTTTACCATATAGTCTGCGGCAACGCAGCAAAATCTATGATCGAGGAACTAAGCAAAACATACTCGAGTTATGATAATATCTTACGAATTCTTGTATTCATCCGGAGTTTCATCTCACGATGCCGCAGAAGAGGAGTCCAATCAAATGATACAAACCGATCGGATTGGCAACATGCAGAGGCTGAAATTTTACGGTGTTTCCAGTCATCAACCTTTACAGAAAAAAATAAAAGACTTACAGAAAACCAATGCTGTTTCACCGGAAAGTATAATACGGTATATACATCCATTTTTGGACGAGATTTGTATCTGCTTATTCGAACATAACGAGACAAATAGTTCAAAAGTACCATAAAATGTATCTACATTGTGGTGCATCTCTGCTATTGAGTCTGCTTCGAAGAAAATATTGGATTGTCAAAGGGAAAAGTATCCTGTATCAAACAACGGCCACACACTGAGAAGCAATTAATGGGCAACTTACCTAAGGAAAGAGTGGAGTTTATATGACCATTTCTCAAAACAGGATTAGATTTTGCTGGTCCTATTAAAACGTATCATAAACGGGGACGAGGTCAAGCATATCAAAAATCATATATTTATCTGCCTAAGTACGAAGGCCATTCATTTGGAACTGGTAGAGAATTTAACAACGGATTCATTCATGGGTGCTCCCAATAATTTTTTTTTTTGCCAGAAGAGGTGTCAGTACCGACATATTTTCAGACAATGGCACAAATTTTCTAGGCGCTTCTAAAAAATTTAAAAAAATCAACATTTTTCTGAAACAAAATATAGAGCGAATCTTTAATTTATTTTTACAAAGAAATCAGGTTATTTGGCATTTTATCCCTCCACACGCACTGCATTTTGGAGGTATCTGGGAGGTGGGTGTTAAATCAGCAAAGACTCAGATGGAAAGAGTAATAGGAGATAAGGTTTTAACACATGAAGAGTTATACACATTGATAGTACAAATTGAGGGTTTGCTTAATTCAAGACCACTTTGTGCGTTGTCCGATGATGAAGTCGATCCATGAACCCCAGCACATTTCTCAATTGAGCACCCCATTACAACAATACCATAACCAGACCTTACGGAGGTACCATATAACAGGTTGTTACATTGGAATTCCATACTAAAAATGAGCCAACTATTTTGGAGACATTGGCACCTAAAGTACCTCACATCAATTCAAGCTCGCACCAAGTGGAATAAAAACCAACCAAATATCGAAATCAATGATGTAAAGTTAATCAAGGAGGGAAATCCATTGATGAATCAATGGAAAATAGGCAGAGTCTGCCTATTCGTAGAGCAATTACAAAACACTGGCACAATTCGTAGAGCAATTACAAAGCTGTGTCGCCTACCAATAAATTGAATTCTGGCGATATTCAAGGTGGGCGTGATATTTGAGATCGCTTCAACTTATGTGCAAAATAAGACAACAACAACTTTCACAAACATCAAAACAAGCACCATTAAATTTAATTTTTATTGACATAAATTGGTACACCCACATCATTAATATACCCACAAATACCAAAGACAAAGTTTAATCGCTGTAATTAACTATCGATTAATCAGTAGATGTTATTAGCATCTGTAAAGTACACTAATGCTCGGTTGTAGGTGGTGTGGATGTCGGATGGAAGTGTGCTTATTCAATTTGCACATAGTCATTATTTTACATTTTCTTTATTCATTATTGTGATCTATGTTGACAAGTAATGGATAACTCTAGCAATAACCATTTTTTATTAATATTAATTATTGTTTGAAGAGGAAGGTTAATAATCGAGGTACCAATCGTTCACTTGTGACCAACGAATAACCAACCAGCTTTTTGCGATTAAAAACAGGTATGATTTTATTAGTTAAGCAAAAAACCTGGTTCAAACATTTTGATGTCCTTATAAAGGCTAGATACAATCAAAAAATAGTTAATAACATCAATCGTGTCCGCAACTAATATTGGTATACGTCGTATATTACACTCATAAATTTGTTTGGGGTTATTAGAATATAAAAACTTTATATTATTCCGTTAGCTCAGTATAAACAAAATTAAATTTTCATTAAATTTTCATTTATACTTACAATTTTTTCACAGTTTAATATTCTTCATGGTTCAATTTATACTTTTAGACATTAATTAGGAGACATTCAAATAAAATTATTATCTGGGTATTCTATAACGAGACTCTCTTCCATGAATCATCTACAAATCTGAAAAAAATTGATTTTGTGTGCTATAAAACATTCAACGGTAATATACATTTTCAAGGAAACTCAATAAACAAAAAAAAATATACATACATTATGCGTGTGTTAATGCTTTAACCTTTGTGAAGGTAGATAAAGTACGGATGTATAGATATGTTGTACATATATTTACATAATATACTCAAAAAAGCAATAATAATTATAATCATACGATCCACTTAATATTATGTAAATAAATAAAAATGAAAAGAAACTTGCTGAAGAAAAACACTTAATATTTATATATTTATTTCGCGTGTTAATTTCCAAATTTTCCTCAAAAAGAATTTGTTTTATTCATATACTACTTGTTTGCCCGTGACTCCGCGCATTTATCTAGCACATATACCTTGCGCTACTCTATACACCGTCTTATTGAAAATATTTTCCTTATAGGAAGTTCGATTATTACTCTTTTTATTTTGTTCTTCGACTCTTTGCCACTAATAAAACAATAAACTCGCATAGCTCTCGTCTATACGCAATATATATATATATAATATAAGCATACCACCCAGTGGATTTTTTTATAGATTTTCTTGGAATTTTTATTTTCGAATTTTCTTCTTGTATGTACGAGTATACAATACGATTGTTTGGATGTATATACATAGATCTAGATATACAGAATACTTGTTGCCTGTCAAAATATGTAGAAAATTTTTCGAAAAAAATGTATATTTTATTCTCTATACATTTATCTTAATTGAATATAAATGAATTCCATTAGGATATATGGGGTGAGCTGATGGGGTTCTGTTGGTGATGGTGGTTTAAAAGAGACTTATTGTTGGTGGAGTAAAACAACAATGTGTTGTATCGTGGTATAAATATTTTTTTTTGTGTTTTGTTTGAATGTGGTATGGCGGAGAGCTTTTGGTTTCGGTTTTTCTTGTGCTTTTCTATTATGAAATATTCGTTTAATAAATGGTAAAAATAAAAACTTTAAAATAATTTTTTAAAAATTTCCGGTGTTCGGTCAATATTTTTAACTTTACTCACCAAGTATTGGTTGTAAATATGACTGTCAAGTTGTCCTGGCTAGAACCCACAGTAAAATGTTTCTATGATATTTAGGGTTAGTCTAGATATCCGAATAGAGCATTTCGTATCATTGAGGCACCTATAGTGGTTTCCTACAATTATTCCGAGTTGTAATTTTGTATTTGTGACAACAATCATCATAAGGCGGAAGACGTGAAACGGGTTTGTGGTACGGTATGTCACTGTTAGATAGTTGCAGTCGACGTTTCAAAAAGTGAATAACGCACACGAAAATAAACGACCCACGAATCTTTTTGATTCTACAGAGAAGTGACTCTAGGGAAAAATTAAGATTTAAAATGGTTAGTTCTACAACTGGGTATATCTAAGGCAAAGCAATGTTCCTTTGAACCAAAACGAATGGCAGGCTTGCTGACAAAAATGCCGCTGGTATTAGAGATTTAATTTCAGAAGAACAGTGACCAAAATAATATTGGAAAAAATCGATAAAGCACCTATTTTGCCTTTGTGCTCTAATGTGTCAATTAATAAAACAAAATGTTTGTAGTTAATCACATAAATAACTCTATTTTTAATTCTACCAATAGACATTTGAGATTAGATTTTGGAACACCACCCCAACGAATTAAATTCCACAATGGGCCTCACATAAGCCTTGTATAATTTAAAAACTTTTATAGGGGTAAAATAAAAGTTAGAGGTGGATTAAATTCTAATCTAATAGATTTGCATCTTTCAATAACCTTGCCAATGCAAGTCAGATGTGAACTATTCATAATTTGACGATAGTAAGTTAAATGGGAATTTAAACAGTATTTTTGGCTGTTAAACTCAATAGAAGCAGACACTGAAGTATCATCAGTTAAAAAGTGGACATTACATGATGCCAATATCATTATATAGTTCAAAAATAAAGAAGGTGGCTACTTGAAGACGTCTTGCGGTACACCAACATTGATTTTATACGAGACGGTGAAATGCCGTCTAATACTACCTTAATCCATCATCCCATCAAATAACTAACAAATATATAACTGCGGGCATAGAAGCAACAGTAGTTTCCTTTTTAAAAAGCAAGCAAACGACCAAAAATATCGGGTGTCTGATTTAGAATTTTGAGGTCATGGTTCAATTTAGACCTGATTATGGTAGCTTTAGATTTACTATGGGCTAATCTAAATTTACTGAGATAAATTAAATGAGCACATTTTTTCTCGGAGATATCGAACTTACAATTTGCATTAAACCATTGAATTTTGTGTGGCCTATTTGTTTTATAAGAGCTATAGGAATGAATAACTTCATTCCTTTTAAAATCACCGAAGTTATATGCTTAGATTCTATGTAATAATAATGCTGATTACTAATAAAATACACAGCCTAATCAAAAGAAGAGAAAAATAGATTCCAATCAGCATCATTGAAATGTCAGATTTGTCTAGGTGTACGTGAGTAGGTGGAGCAATCGGAAATTTCGCTGAGACCAACGCATGATCAGAAAGACCTATAGTGGTGCATTAATATCAATAGAATATTTGTCAGGCATAGTAGTCAAAAATAAGTCCAACAAATGAAATGAATAACCTAATATGTCAGGGTACCGAGTTGGTTTGACTATACAAGTTGGACAAGACTTTTCATCTCCGCAAACAATTTAACATATCCCTTCTTCTTATATCTTCTTCACCTTCTTCTTATATCTTCATATCCTTATTCTGCAGTTATAATAAACTTGCGTTAAAATATCATAAATCAATACAACGAGAGGCAATTTATTTTTTATTTTTAAATCAAATCTTAATATTCGACAGTCAAGTAGCATCGCTTATTTATATTCGTACCTGAATCTATATCACAAATCCATAACTTTTATAAATTTTCATTTAAATTTCCATTGGGAATTGATAAACATTCATTCGAATAAAAAGCCCACGTCGATATAGTGAATTTATTAATATTTCCTGCATCTTGTATATTTGTGTAATCAGAAATACTTTTCAACAATTCAACGAATGAAAGAGTGATTTAAATGGAGCTATGTTTCGTTTTGGAACGATAAGAAAAAACAGAGGAATTCTTTAGTTGAATGGATCGCTTTTAAGTAACTTTTAAGTAATCAAGTAGCACGGACAACAGTAGTTTTATTACCTTTTATAAAAGGGCGTCTAACCATTAGTATGATAATTTTTTATACTGCCTAATTTTTGCAGGCACATGTTTTGTAAATGGGACAAATTGGCTAAACTTTTTAGCCACTGATTTTTTGGAGAGGACCAACTTCCAAAATTTTTGATAACAAATTAAAATTTAAAATTAAAATTTTAAATTTTAAAATTAAAATTTGAAAATTTTTAATTTGCCTAATTTTTGCCCAATTTTGAAAGGCTAATTAATCATCATTCGTTTTTGAAAATTTAGGTAACTTTTTAATTTTCATCAATATTGCGAAATTTTGCTATTTAGACTAACCATCATTCGTCTAAGAGAATTTTTGGAAATATTAAATTTTCTTAAATACTGCTCAATTTTGTTAGCCATCATCCGGTTTTGAAAATTTTAGAAATTTTTTCATTTTTCTAGCTCAACCATTCAAATCATCATTTAATTTTGAGAATTTAAAAAAAAAATTGAAAACTTTCATAAATATTGTTCAATTTTGATAGGCATCATTGCTTTTTTGAAAATTTTGGAAATTTTTAAGTTTTTCTAAATATTGTCGAATTTTGAATGGCTTACCATCATTATTTTTTCAGAAATTTGAGAACTTTCAAATTTTAATACTATTGCTTATGTATACTGTCGAGTCATTTTGGAAAATTTTCTTAAATGTTGCTCAATTTTGAAAGGCTAATCATTAATCGTTTTTTTAAATATTGGCAGTTGCCATTTAATTTTCTTAAATATTGCTCTATTTTGTTAAGCTAACTAACCATCATTCCATTTTGAAAATTTTAGGAAATTTTTAATTTCTCTAATTATTGCTCAATTTTTATAGGCAAGCCATTAATTATCTTTGAAAATTTTGGGAACATTAAAATTTTTTAAATATTGTCTTTTTTGATAGAGTGACCATCATTTGTTTTTCAGAGTTTGAGAAATTTAATATTGCCTAATTTTGATAGGCATCCATCATTACTTTTTGAAAATTTTGGAAATGTTTAAGTTTTTCTAAATAAAGCAAAATTTTGAATGGCCAACCATCAGTATTTTTTCAGAATTTTGAGAACTTTTAAATTTAATTACTATTGCCTTATTTTTTATAGGCTAACTTTTGAATCATTTTTGAGAATTTTAGCAAATTTTCATAAATTTTGCCCAATTTTTATAGGTACTTTTTGTTGAAAATTTTGAAAACTTTTAAATATTGCCTAAATTTTGCTAAATTTTTATATGGTAATCATCATTTGTTTTAGCGAATTTCGGGAATTTTAAAATTATCCTTAAGATGGCGCAATTTTAATAGGCTAACCACAATTTTGTTTGAGAAATTTGAGATATGTTTAATTTCTAAAGGAAATCACTCGTTTTTAAAAATTTTGAAACTTTTAAATTTTCTTAAATAATACCTGCGTTTAATAGACTAAGCATCATTGATTTTTGATAATTTCAAGAACTATTAAATTTTTCCTAATGTTGCACACTTTTGATAAAGAATTTTGGGAAGTTTTCAATTTTCTTAAATACTGCACAATTTTTATAGGCTAACCTCTAACTATCATTCGTTTTTGAGAATTTTAGGAAATTTTTAATTTTCCTAATTATTGCTTGAAAATTTTCTTATATTGTCCAATTTTGAAAGGCTAATTAACACTTGGTTTTGAAAATTTTCGGAACTTTTAAATGTTCCTAAATATTTTATAAAAATAAAATGTTGCCAAATTTTGTGGCCAAAATCATCATTTATTTTTGAGAATTTTAGGAAATTTGTAATTTTTCTAATGTTTGCTTAATTTTACTAGACATACCTTCATTTAATTTTGCGAATTTTTAAAATAATTGAAAACTTTTTTGAATATTGCCCAATTTTGATAGACGAAACATCATTCGGTTATGAGAATTTAGGAAATTTTTAATTTGCCTTACTATTGTTCAAGTTTTTTAGGCGAGCCATTAATTATCTTTGGACATTTTGAGAATTTTAATTTTTTTAAAATAGTGTATATTTTGAAAGACTTATCATCGTTTAATTTTGAGAATTTTTAAAAAAAATTGAAAATTTTCTTTAATATTGTCCAATTTTGATAGGCTAACCATCATTGCTTGTTTTTTTTTAAATTTGGCAACTTTTAAGTTATTCTAAATATTACCGAATTTTAAATGGCTTACTATCATTATTTATTTTTTCAGAATTTTGAGAACTTTTAAATTTTAATACTATTGCCTTATTTTTATAGGCTAACTGTCGAATCATTTTTGAGAATTTTAGCAAATTTTCTTAAATGTTGCCCAATTTTTATAGGCACTCGTTGTTGAGAATTTTAAAAACTTTTATATATTGCCTAAATTTTGCTAAATTATTATTTGGTAATCATCATTTATTTTAGCGAATTTTGGGTACTTTAAAATTTTCCTAAAAATTGTGCAATTTCGATAGGCTAACCACAAGTTTTTTTTGAGAAATTATTAAATTTGCTAAATATTGCCCAATTTTGAAAGGCTAATCATATCTCGTTTCTGAGATTTTTGAAACTTTTAAATTTTCCTAAATAATACCTGAATTTGATAGGCTAACCGTTATTGTTTTTTTGATAATTTCGAGAACTTTTAAATTTGTCCAAATATTGCACAATTTTGATATACTTCCATTTTAAAGAATTTTTGGAACTTTTCAATTTTCTAAAATACTGCCCAATTTTTGTAGGCTAACCTCTACCCAGCATTCGTTTTTGAGAATTTTAGGATTTTTTTTAATTTCCTAATTATTGCTTATACTTTAATTTTGAGAATTTTTTAAAAACTTGAAAATTTGAAAATTTTTAATTTTCCTAATTATTTCCCAATTTTCAAAGACTAAAACTTATTCGTTAAAAAAAATGTTGGTCGTTAAGACACAATCACAGAAACAAAAATCTAAACCTATATATGAGATCTTCAAACTAAGGTGCGTGTACGCCAGGTACGCAATTATTCGATTGAAACTTTGTGTCTTTGCACTTGCACACGTTTCTGCAATTCTAATTTGCACGTCTATAAATGTTAGCTATGTACCTTGCAATCACTTACCACCTTAAAATCCGTTGATTTCTTTTAAAAATATGTGGGCCATCAGCTGTAAGTAATCTCGAATATAATTATTTGTTTCTAGTTTTTAAAGCACTTATCACACCATTTGGATTAAACGACAAAACACTAATCCAAATAATTTTCCAAAAAGTTTTATTTAATTTAAAAAAAAAAAACTTGTTTAGTTCAAGTCACAATTTTAGATTTAATTCTATAATCCTTGATGACATGTAACTTTTCCAGACAGCAAATATGATCATTATAAAAAATCTGAATCCGATTAGATAAAAATAACTCATAACTCGTATCTTAATTTTTAAGCATAATTCGGCACACTCGACGATTTTTCTAGATTTTCATTTTAGCTGTCGAAAAATTAAAATAATTTTCGTAAGTATTACAACAACAGCAACAAAAGACAAAAACTCATTAAAATTTCAAAATAATATACAAACATCTATATAAGCTTTTTGCATCCCTTTTTTCATATATATATTGTAAATGTGTGTATATATATGCTTGTGTGTGTGCGTTTTTGATTATATACGAAAAAGTCGAGTGATAAAAGCAAAATCAAGTATTTTCCAAGTATAAATACAAAATGATGGAAAATCATAAATTTTATTATCAGATATTTTCATTTGTGCAGAATGAGGGTGGTGGAAGAGCGAAAATAAAATATGTTTTTTTTATACTTTTAACAACTTAAAAGCTTTGAAATAATAAAACAACAGAAAAACAATAAACTTTCAAATTTCGATGATTTTTTAGGCTGTACTTTCTGTCAATACACTTTATGCTCTCTATATGTATTACGAGTATTTCATATATCGGTATGAATGTAATGACGTCAGTAGGACGAAAACAAAACAAAACAATCGAATTGAATATATTATAAAAAGTATAAGCTTTACAGATGCGTTAAGTATGTAGTAGATGTTAATATGTTGTGTTAGTATTTAAATGTGTATTAGTGTAACTTCATAAATTTTTTAATATTATTATGCCTATAATATAAGCATAAATGATGTACATAAAAGGCCTTTTAGCATAAAAGTACTGTAAACGATATTAATTTTGTTATACGGATACCTTAGGCAGCTTTGTACCAAACCTATACTTGAACGTAATTGATGAAAAAGAAAGGATGATTCAATTGTAGGTTATAATGGTTTTAAATGCACTGGTCAGGTTAGGGAATTTAGTGTCTTTTGAAGGTATTTGGCATTCAATGTCAATTACATACCATTTTGGGAAGCATTTAGGGAGTTCACGTTGAAATTTACTTATCACCATTCCTACAACGAAAGCTTATCAAACGAAGAAAGGTTTTATTATCCCGTTTCCTTATGGTTCGAGGTCAAGCATCAAAATTAATCATCTACCTTACATAATCAGAAGCAGACTTCAATAGGATTAATAACAATATTCTTAGATAGTTTTGTTTAGATGCTCAATCATTGCTCAGTTTACATGGATTTTGCGATGCATCTCAAATGGCCTATAGCAGTCATCTACTGTGGTAATGCACTACTATTTCAGAACCAGATTTGCTGCATGAAAATGTATCTTTAGAACAACGTTGGAAATTATTGCAAATGACAATTTAACATTTCTAAAAACGATAGTCCGATTATCTAGGAAGCCTTCAAAAGGGTGTAAAATGGAACAGCAAACGTTCAGAAGTCAAGTTAGATGAAATTGTTATGATAAAAGACAACCACCTGCCATCAACCAAGTAGCCACTTGAGCGTATTTTTGCGTTGGATTCGGATAAAGGTCAGTTAACTAGAGTTGTAACTGATTTTTGGTTTTAAGCCCGGAGTATGTTTAACCCAAATGCAAATTAATTATCGGCATTTGGGTGAACTGTCATCGTAAATTATTGATTATCATCAATTATTTAGGTCGTCACAGTTTATGGTAGTTGATGTTTTAATATCAAACCAACTTTATCAGAGTGAAAATTTGGCAGTCAACACAATTTATCAGTAGCATTCCAAAACAATTGAAGCATCGAAACATAAAGCATTATCAGTCTGTACGTTATCATTATGCTTGCTGGACAGGATTTGCTTGTTATACATTAAAGACAAGCATTCGACAAGAAATTTCAATGCTTCTATACTTTTTAATGATTTCCAAAACTCCATCATACAGAATCATCGAAGGTCACCAGTTCACAAAACGCTTTTGTCGCGTGGGGTAATTTTAGTGATAATTCGGCGCTGTTGGCGACTACGTAAATGTGGATAAAATGCAAATTCGTTTGCTGGATAAATTGAACACTCTAATGAGGTCGTTTAAAAAAATTGAGTTAGATCCGATTACTGACTTGGGATTTATCCTTACAAACTAAGAATTGAGAACCAGTAAGCGATTCACGTGATGTAGCAATACGTCGATTTAAAGCTCGTTGATAATTTTGATCCTGCAATTCTTCAAATTATCATTGGAATTCAAGCAAATATTATGGACCACACAGCATGCTACAACGAAGTTTTTGACGGTTCCGAGATCAATATGTTCGGTAAAATGCAGAAGTCTACGACAATATGAGACGACAAGTGCAACCGGTTGTGATCTTTTTGCCGTTGAGTTAAATTTCCAGTGTCCTTGAACGGTGGGACCAACCAGAAATTTAAGGGATATGCAGAATCCCCCAATAAAAAACTATTGTTTTTAAAAATTTCATTTTGGGATGCAAGCCGGAATAATTGGAATCTTCTCAGAACGCGAGTATCATGCATTGAATCGGGTTCACCACAATATACGTCTATAAAACGTTTAGTAGAATCTACGACGGCGTGCAATACAACGCTATGAAAGCCTTTTCTATTAAAATATAATTCCTGGTTAACCGATGGCATTTTTATTTTAATGTGGCTTCCATCGATAGCTCCAAGAACACCAGGTATTCTACCCATCACCTCAAAAGCTGTGGTGGCACGTTGAATCGAATGAATTGAATGCGGCGATACAATATATTCATGTGACATGCTAACCAGCCACGATGATACCCTGTTGACTAATGTAAATATAGTAGAATCGGCAAATCCAAAAAGGTTACCTATTCGCCTATAAGTTATGGTATTGGCCATATACCATAAAAATATATGGATTTCTTTTTAGCTCCGATTTTTGGGTGACCTCGATGAATTTGGTGCGGACATATTTCGGATGATGCATATAAGTCTTAATGTAAATAGAGAATATAAATTTGTGAGTATTTTCGATTATTAGACTTTTATGTCCATTCAACTTACCTACTAACAATGCGGTCGTATCTCGGGAGACCAAAAAATGTTTTTTGAAGTCCTCTTCGCTGTATGCATCCACAGTTACCATTCAATTTATAATTTTAGTTCTTTTAATTTTTAAAAAATCATCCGAGTTGGAAGAGTCAGATGAAGATGTCGAACTGATCGGACAAGGTAAAAAATCTTAAGTGTATTTACTAACAATAGCCTAGATACAAAACCAAAGATTATTGTATTATCTTCTAATATTGTGTTCATGTATTCAATATTTTACATACCTGGATTAATAATTTATCGTCCGGTGTTACCATTTTAATTAATTTAATTTGTTTTAGTACGTTTTATTATATTTTATTACAGGAAAATTCGGGTTTTAATATTTTATTCCGGGAAAATCACGTTTGTCAAAAATGACGTTTAACAGCAAAGCAACCAACCTTTCAAATAAAATTTATATTTAAAAAATATTTTGACATCTGATGGCAATTCCGATAACGAAAAATTTGCTTTATGATTTATAAAGCAAATTTTTTTTGATTTATTTATACCACGAGTTGCTTTATCTAATGGCATTGTTGTTGTAACCAGTTCAACAAAATATAGCTATTATAAACTAAACCGCCCAATGGAAAAATGATCAATAATGCAGTGTAATTACAAATCAGATAAGGTTTAGCCAATTATAAATTTCCCAAAAACAAAATAAATTTTCCAAAAATTTGAAATTTTAAAAATGTTACATAATTTCAAACCACTTTTTTTATATAGGACTTAGTTTTTCCAAGAAATATTGAAGAACTTAATATTCGATTTCTGTAAACAATGTCGTGGTAAATATGCCACAACAGGAGTGTTTTTTTTTAAATAATTGGGAATAACAAGATTTTCTACGAATTTTTTGTTTTACGAAGTTTTAACATAAAAGGTAATATTCGTGGCAAACTATATGAAATTGTCCGTACAGCAAAATATTTCGGAAATTTTCTTTTATGGGTTTAATGAAAATTTCTTTAAAGGTTGTCTAGGGCATGGTAGTGAGGCACGCTTCAATTGTTAAGAACCTAAAAGTTTGATCCTAATTTTCACGCCGCAATATCCAGTTGGAAAATAGAAAAGCAAGCTACAAAAACACAGAATTAACCATAGAAATAACAGAAATCAATTTGTGGAAGAATGCCATGTCCAAAAAATCAAAAGGCGTAGAAATTCAAACCTACCTCTGACCTGACCTGTTCACATTGAACGCTCTACCGAAGGAACTGAAAAAATTAATTAACAATTTCAACCAAGTCACCTATACATATACATATATTCGTGTACTAACAAACAAAGCAGTCCTTGCTATAGTCGAAGTAAAACGCAAATTTATAAACAACAGAGCAACGAGTTACAAGCAATGCTCTGTCATGGCTGATAAAGTGTTCCGTCAAAGTGTCTATTGAAATAATTGGGGATCTTTTTAAATTTTGGCGGTATGCTTGATATTTTTAACATTTGGGTTTTGTCAGGTTGCGTGTAGTCGGTCCAGCCTCAA
This sequence comes from Tipula confusa, assembly GCA_963556175.1. Taxonomy (NCBI): domain Eukaryota; kingdom Metazoa; phylum Arthropoda; class Insecta; order Diptera; family Tipulidae; genus Tipula; species Tipula confusa. The sequence continues at coordinate 76,124,758 of OY744477.1, forward strand.
CCTGTTTTAATCACCTCCTACGATAGGCCAAGGATGCTGTGGCAAAATTCAAAGATTATAACATGCTCATTTAGAATTATTTTTTGAGGCAGAGAAGTGGCCAATCCTCCACAGAGAAGTGTGTTATTATTTTACACCACAGGATAAAAATATTACCTGAATTTTAAAGTCAAATTTTAACTGTAGAATTTTGAAAGTCTTGATCAACAGTTGATGAAGACTTTCAATTCTTAAAGTAGCTAATAAAGTTAAAAATAGTTTATTCTCTTTTCTCAACAGTTTATTTTTAAAATTATTTTTAAACTGCCAATGGATTTTAAAAAAATACTTTATCGGATAAAGGCCTTTATAGATGATAATTCAACCGCCGCCAGACCTTATGGTTCAGCTCTGCTCGACCAGTACAAGGAAAAAGCTACTTTCTATAACTGGTCCCTACAATTTATTAATATTTTCAAACCATTATCTAAAATGTAAACCTATTAAAAGGTCATCCTGTCATCGATAAATAGGTGAAGTGACATAAAACTGCTATTCTTTCAATGAGGCTTCTCGCCTTTCGTGACTCAATTTTACTTGAATAGTATTTCAATTATTCATTGTTTGTAAATTTTATGGACTGCATTGATTACTTCCTGCCAGGTTAGATGAATTCCTCTCATTATGGCCTCTTTCGACTTTCTAAGATTGTTGATATACCTTCAAATGAGCGTCATTTTAAGCCTTTGGAAGAATGAATATCGGGACAGTAAGTCTTCGAACCATTAATTTCTGTGTTAAAGGGTGCTTGTAAATGTATACAGGTTATTAATTGTTTCGTCTTTATACAACCGTACTCAGATTGATGAACAGGCCAACAGTCAGCTGGTGGGGTGATCCTATTTGGTCCATACCACCATAATTCATGCGATTTGAGTTCAGTAGGCAACATACCTCGCGATGTACAATCACCTGAATATTCACGCGATGGAACATGTCTCCAATGTTGACGTGACCATGAATTTAGTATTTCAGCAGTGCAATTTCCAACGAACGTGCTCCAACACTTCGGATGATTTTCAAGCCAATTTATAACGATTTTGAGTCTGTCCAACAGTACACTTGACCAATTTGCATTTGTGTTTACTGTTGTACTTGGTTTAGAAAATCGGATAATAGGGCAGCTTTCAATGGCTGTGGTCGTCGTAGGGTTGCTTGCACGATTGGAGAAACCTTCAGAAAACCGGAAGTTGACTCAATTCGGAAAGACTGCAGCTGCTTAGGACTGTTGACTGGCCTCACAGGAGCCGTGAATTTGGATATTATAGATGTATTGAAAGTGGAAGATATAAATCGTGAAATACAAATTTGGTTGTCATTTCAATTCTTAATCAACCCTTTTCCATTCTTTGGCTCGACGTTTAGGTGATGGATCATTTCACTATATGTTGGCTGCCCACAGCTGTTGAAAAATAATTTTTGCTAAGAGGGCGGAGGGGGCTATCTAGACAAGTGGATTTAACAAGCAACTGGATTGTAACAATATTGCTCTCTTGGTAAACATCATCTCACTGTGCAGATTTGAACAGAACATGAACTCTTCGGGCATCGGATTCTACATTATACCTATAGTAATTTTACTGATTGACTTGACTCTTCGATATATTGCCTACGATTTGCTTGGGCTTGTCTGTTTTGTTATCGCTAGGCAATGTTTCCAATAGTGATGTTACATTCGATGACCATTTTCGAAGAATAAAGCAGTGATTCTTTAGTAAACAAGCGATATTATCTTTGCATCGCTTCTTGTAAACTGCCCTTATGTCATCAGATCATCCACGTAGATGTGTTTTGGATTCCTTTGTAATGTATTTTGATTCCCTATAGTTATTTGTTGCAAAGTTCTAGTTCCTAGAAATGGGACTGATGCTAAATCGTAGGTCACAGTTTTTAACCGAAATTGGCACTTCCTTTGTAATACGCCCTTGACGATACATTTTCTCAACATCAGCTGAGATAACGACGCCATGCTCCCTAAACCTCAGAAGTATAGCGTACAGATTTGATTGAGTTGTGGCACTAGCTGCGTATAGTGAATATCCAGAAGATGTTTTTACCGAGTCATCAAAGATCACTCTCAATTTTGTGGTAGTAGGGGAATGTCGCAGAACGCCATGATCTGGCAAATAAAAACCTGGCTCATTTATTAATTTCGATGGGATCTTCTGGTGTTAGCGTTTCATGAATTCGGGTTCACGGATGAATCGACGTTCCGTGCCTTTAAAAAGCGTTGACTATTGAGTCTCTTAGGCAGCTGGTGATCTTTTAAACGGTAAACTTACTATATATCGACCGTCTTTTGTTTGTTGCACTGTTTCTATTAATTTCCAGTTATTTTTCTGATCTCAACGTCTGATCAATATCGACGAGTGGATAATTATCACGGGACACCATCATTGAAATGGCATCTCTTTCACTGATATTTTCGGGTTTTCCCAAAAGCGACCTACCCAAACACTGTTTTTTAAAGGGTTAGTCAAGTATTACTTAATTTGTTAAATTTCCAGGATTTCGAAAAAGGGGTCAGCTCCGATTAATATGCCAATGTTGTTGCAACGGTGAAAATTGTGATCAGCAAGCTTGATTCCGTTGAAATTTGCCATATTGAGGTTCTCATGGTGGAGGTATAGTAATCTTTGACAGTACTTATGCTTCGTTGAAGAATTCGTTTTCAGTTTTCACCCCGAATGTGATAATTCCTTTTGTAATTCCCATCTTGGAGTCACATATGCGTTAGAAAACCTCGCGTTCCAATCTTGTTAGATTTAATCGTTGTGAGCATGCTTCGGTGATGAAACCCATCTGTGATCCTATGTCTAGAAGAACTCTGCACCTTATTGATTGCTGTTGGTAGGATAGTGCGAGATGAAACGATTTGCGAATAGTCAATAAATGAATAATGTTACTTTGTATGATGCGTGCTAATTAGATCCGCGATTTCCTCCACTTCCTGTTATAGGCTAGGATGTTTGCGGATGTTTGCTATGAAGTCTTCTAAAAATTATGTTCGTATTATTTGTATCTCCAATTCATTTTCGATGTTCATACAGTTTATACATGTGCCTATGTTGAAATGAAGATTACCTACTTTGGGCCTCTTTAAATATTATACAGCTTGCATAACAATTTTTCTGTTAGAGTTTTGATAACTATTTCACAATCCTTGGTCGTATTCGATAGCCAAAAATCAACATTTGGCTGTCTATCCTCCGGCTTGTATTAATTTTTGTAGTATTCGTTTCTGTATTCGTTCCAATATCAATTCAACTTTGGTTTTAAGCATATTCATCGAAGGCCTGTACCATAAAGGGAAAGTGACATTTTACTTAAATCAATAAAAATTGTATTTGAAATTAATCAAAATTCAGACTAAAATTAATTAATTAAATATTCATTGTGTAAAATTTTTAACAATTTTGATCGATGTCGTACACACCCACATCCCAAATGTACCAAATTGTATGTACATTTCCTATTCCGGTACACTATCCTATACATATTTTGCTTAAGAAACCAAATTATATTGGTTATATTGTGTATGTGTGTGTTATGCTTGTTTCTTACATATATTTACCAAACAGAACCACTCAAATACCAATAAAATTCCCAGGTGCCAATATTAAAAAAAAATATATAAAAAAATTCGAAATGAAAAAAACCCTGGAGAAAAATTAATTTAAAATTAATCCATGTCGTTTTATAATAAAATAAATTCTCGGGTACGAAAGGGAACAACGTTGTCGGTCGTGTATTGTAAAAATCTTTTATCAATTTCATCTCATTTTCCATAACAATATACATCTCGAGAAACATAACCTTCTCATTTTACCGAAATTGTACGTATACGAGTATAATACATAAATCGGAAAATTTTATTTTTTTTTACATTTTATTGTTTTTCATTTATTTTTTTTCCCATTTATTGATTTCTAATTTTAATTTGAATAAATTGCACATTAAAAAAATAAAAATAAAATCGAAAAATCCGAATGGGATGCTGTCTACGATACTGGGAGAAAATATGTCTCGTATACACAATGTAAGTACTACACATATTACATTCTAGTCTCTATATACGTATGTACCGTATAGTGGGAAAAAAATGAAAATTTATGAGTGTTTCCGTTTCGTTATTATGTCTAACAAGAAAATAGACGGGTACATACATACATTTGTTTCGAGCATGCAGGAGGTATCAAGATGATGATGGTTGACGGTGGATTGAAATGAAACTCGTTTGAGATTTGTAAAATGTCACAAAAAGGCAATTTCTATGCATATTATGATTATGTTTTTTTAAAAGTTCACTGTACTGCACAAATATGTTTTGTATATGTTACTATTTCGATTGGAATACAAACATAAATATACACACACACATATATATAGCAAATATTAGTACACAGCACTACCATAACGTTATAACATAATGCATGATAAATCTGTAATAAATTATAAAGCTTTTGTGTTCTATATACGCTTAAAATTTAAAGGGGTTCCCATTAAGGCAAATACTAGTAACTAAAATAAAAAGTTACAATTATGTCAATATTTTATTGAAGATTACAACTTCTTCCACTATAGAGTAACAAACACTTGCCAACCCTTTTTAAGATAGTATTTGCTGTGCAAAACAAATCATTGCCGGGATAGCGTTTTGACTATTTTGAGCAATTTCCTTTCTTGCTTAACAAGACCACGATCATATTGCTTTTAAAATTGACCTTTATTTTAGACCAAAAATTGGATGTTGCTTAAGGCATCCTCAAATAGCAATTCGTTTAAACTATTTATCCAATTTCCGGCCACATAAAGCGTTAAAAAGTCTAGGGAAGCAATGGAACGACCTCATAGTAAAGTATAGCCCAATTTTGTTTTTGCGAGAACAAAATGGAGAAAAAAGAAGAAACGTACGGTGCAGAGAAGAAACGTACGGAGCAGGGTACGGTGCAAATGGGCAAAGTTTCAACAGTGGTCCACTCGGCAGCTGAAACCGTCAATACAACACACACTGCTGCTGCTGTGGCAAACTTGGCTTGAGTTTTTGAGGGGTAACAAAATTTTGAGATCTCCAACAATTAAAAAAGCCAAGCATCATTCAAGCTGATTGACATGTAAAAAATAAGGATAGCATTAAATATCACACGAACCACAAAGAGAAACTGCTTGGGCATTGAAAAAACCAAGGCCACAATGAAAATAAAAGAAGAATCATCGCTAAAATATATTGGACAAGCAGCACATAACGCACGAGTGATGATAAAGCTCATCACAATAAAAGCCAATACCAACCAGAAAATATTGCGCCAGTAATCCGGACATGATTCGGATCTGTCGAATCAGTTCATTTCCAACTCTGCCGCAAACTGCCATGTATCAAATGAAGCTTCTTTGTCGAACCAAATGCACATCAGGTTCAATATACCGTGAGTGACCATACAGGTGGCAGAGCATCCCCTTGTTTTACAGACTGTAAGACTTACATGGATATTATATTCATCAAAACGGACACACTGCCAATATCTTTGAGTTCAATTATTGACCTAGAAACTGCAGCTTGTTTGCTAAATGATGTGCTCCTATCTTCTTATGACCTGACTAAGTCGAGTATATGATAAATCAGCCGCATGATGACGCATGAGTTATGCTTTGACCATCTTTAATTTGTGATATTGCATGCTTCTTCCTTAAGAAGTAGCTTACACGTAGAAAGTGGTACCCGAATGTCAGCTTTTCTTAGTAATATGTGACAGGAGGTAATCAGTCTAGCAAGACCATCGGCTTAAATATTTCCCGTTATATTGAAATGCCCTGGCACCCACGTAAGATGGATGCTGAACTTGTTCAGCCATTTCGGTAAGAGATGAGAGACTGTTCCGGGCTACTTTCGTCGTAAGAAACCCTGATTTTAAGGCCTTATTACAACTTAACTGTCCGTAAAAGTGCTAATATCCCTTACAGATATAACATTATACTTCATCCAATATATGGCCTCCTTAATTGCAATGAGCTCTGCCTGAAAAACACTCCAGTGACCGGGAAGGCGAAAAGAGAGGTTTTGATTTCATTCCTCGCAGAAAACCCAACAGCCAGCTTTACCATCCATACTCGAGCCATCTGTGAACAAATTTAACACATCGAGCTTCATAACTGCTTCACTCGCCCAGACCTCTCTAGAGGGAATATCAGTTATAAATTTAGCCTAGGATAACGGGATGGTACGATAACGGGATGGTATATTCGATTAATTTGGGAATCCCTTTGTTATTTAGAATAGATAGAGTGCTCCTTAGTATTGCAGGTTCATAGGGAAATTGTAATGAGCCAAGCAGCCGTACGCAGGCAGTCATCTGTTTAGCTAAAATATCAAGAGGGATAAAATGAAAGAGAATCTCCAGTGCTTGAGTGGAAGTGCTCCTAAGTGAGGTATAAAGCCAGTGTACGATACGGGGACTAGGTCCTCATCCTTTTCCAACGGCATTTTTACAGGAGTTTAGCGCTACAGTAACTTTAATCTTTCCAAAATATTAGGCTTCCAATTCAGTTTGTGGGCCACAATAAGACCCAAAAATTGGGATCGAAACATTTTGATCGAAACATTTATCCAGTTTTCAGTTTTTTCAGCGATTTTTGGTTTTGACATACTAACACGTGGTATACATAGTTATACTAAGTGAATAATTTTTTAATTTTTGTTGAATTTTGGTTCTTCAAATGCCACCAATTAGACGTACCAACTTAAGTCGCAGAACTCGGAGTCTGAAAGTCAAAAATATATAAGTACAAGTCAAACTGACGAGCTACGCAAAGCGTGACATGAAGTTGAACGGAATCGATGGAATCAAAATCAACAAGGTAGAAATGTCGCGTTTAATCCCCATTGAGCTGCATCCAATTATAACGTGACAATTGATTATAGTTCACTGCAAATCGTTGCTATTGGACCATTGAACGTTGTATGTCCACATTGCAAAGAATTTATGTTTAAAAATAAGCCGCTGGATTGTGTTGTTCCAGTGGTAAAGTCAAATTGACGCCATTGGTAGCGCCACCAGAGCCACTACATTCATTGCGATTTCCGGAAATGGACCAGATTCCATTGAACCAAAGACAACCAGAAGTGAGTGAGTTTACAGAAGTTGATGGGAGGTGGCAGTATTGCCAACGTATTTTGCAGATTTAGGGACAAATATATCATCGAACAGGTTCCTTATTGCCAACAACGGATAGTGACCACAAATTATTGTTAATTTATTTTATTGGCAGCCAGACAAGTCGATCAGCGTTGTGCATGCAACAATTGTTTATGATGTTCACGTGCAATCCACAGTGGACAGAAATTCGACAAATTGTTTACCTGGCTAATCGCCAATTGATCGTCATGACATCACCGCAAGGGTGTAAAAAAAATTAAAAAAATTAAAAGAGACGCACCGTTGGATGTATTCAGCAGTAGTCGAGTGGCAAAAACGCGGATTGCCTGCACATATCCACATTTGGTTGGTTGAGAGGATAAGACCGAATAAAATCGATTATGTGCGATATCAGCGGAAATTCCCGCTAATGAATAGAAGATCCACTGTTACATAAGGTTGTTATACAAAAAATATTATTCATGGTCCCTGTGGAATATGTTTGACAGAAAATGTTCAAAACTGTGTCCAAGACAATCAGTAGCAGAAACTATTACTAAAAATGATGGTTATCCACTTTATCGCCGCCGATCCACTGATAACAATGGAAGGTCAACAATAGTCTAAGTGAATCAACAGGACATTGAAGTTAATAACCGTTGGGTTGCTCCGTTTTCGCCGTTACTCCCCAAGATATTTAAGGCATACATAAATGGTGAATTTTGCAATTCTGTAAAATCTATTAAACACGTTTGCAAATACGTGAAAACGGTAGTGCGACATAGCTGTATTCGGAGTTGCTGCCGAAAATTCAAAAGATGAAATCACTCAATTTCAAATGGGCCGCTATCTTAGCAGTGACGAAGCAATCTGGCGTATTTTTTCATTTGCTATACATGAAAGACACCCCACGGTTGTTCATTGGGCCGTACATTTGGGAAATGGGCAAAGAGTGTATTTAACAGCGGTGAGCGTATTACAACGAGCTGACAGGCCACTATCGACAACATTGACCAGCCTCTTTGAAATGTGCGAGAATGACGTTTTTGCCCGAACGCTGCTTTACTCCGAAATGCCAATATATTATACCTAGAATCATTCGTCAAAGAAATTTCAACCACGGAAACAAGGACAGCCAGTTCCAGTATTTTTATTTGCGTTTACTGTTAGTCAATGTCCATGGCCCGATATCATGACACATTTGCGAACTGTTAATGGTGTTTTGTGCGGCACATACAGAGAAGCGATTGATTTATGGAACAAATATAAACATCATATGGCCGAAGATATATTGCATCAGATGCGTCTTATAACACCGAATGCAGATTTGCAATCGAACGAAGGAATTTACAATGAAGCATTAATTTTAATTGAGGACATCTGCTTAATGCTTATCAACAAGGGATTAACACAATTAGGAATGGTAATGCCCAATCGCCAATGCACGACACATTTAATCAAAAATTGAGACGCGAAACCAATAAGTATGAAAGAGAAACCGTTCAAAGAAACGTTTCCCTTTTAAATCAGCAAAAAAAAATATGCCTACAATACGCTCATGAAAGTAGTGAACGATGGAAATGGCGGAATTTTTTTCTTAGATGCCCTCGGTGGGACCGGATAAAACGTTTTTAGTATCATTGATTTTTGCAACAATTCGAAGGCCTTCGAACAGCTCATTCAGCACTCAAGTTGCCGTTGAACATGCATGCTAATGATATTTCAGCTTGCAACATTTCGAGGAATTCTGTGATGACCAAAGTGTTGCATCAAAGCAAATTGATCGTTTGGAATGAATGCACGATGGCACACAAAAAATGTTTGGAGGCATTAGACCGCACGATGCAAGATTTACGAAACAACCAAAACCATTGGCAGGTAATTTTCGACAAACATTGCCAATGATTCCAAGTTCAACGTCAACTGCACGTTTCAAGTCATCCATTTTATGGAAATAAGTCAAATCACTCAAATTGAATAAGAACATGCGAGCCGAATTGCAGAACGACCGATTTTTTCGAAACAATTGCTCAATATTGATAATGGCAAAATTCCTGTTGACACATCATCCGGATACATTAGATTTCCTGCAAATTTTTGCTCAAAAATCGTGTTAAAGCTGACTTCTTCCTTATCACGCTGTTTATGCATGTCCTGCTACTCTTCGCTTCTGACATCAAAACCCAACCTACAAAAGTACCAGTTGTACAAGGTGGATTTTTTGCTTTCGAATTCACTAGTGTATGCATTTCGTGCTGATATTGCTAAAATGTATCTCTCCAGCATCGTTTCTTACGTTTCTTCAATTTCCATTCCACTATGATTTAGATTATCTCACACCGAGATATTTTCTGATAGATTAACCGCACGCCGCTTAGAAGTAGATTGCTGATCAACTGATTAGCGCACAAGGAATTTTTAAGTGTGGAATTCAGGACTTCTCTCGAATATGTGCCCATGTGTGTTAGGTTATGTTGCTTGTTTTAGATCCAAATTGCAAAGGTGATTAACTTCATATTTTTTTATAAATAATCCAGGACTTATATCATAGGTTTTCGGCACGGTTAGTTTTAATATATAAATTAATAGTCCACTAGAAGGCCTAGTTCGGAAATATCATCAAATCAACCGAACTTTGGAACAATAGGAATGTAGGTCTTATTTCAAATAATTTAGTACAGTATTTCATTTTGGTTACTCAAAATTGGATTGAAAATGATTATATTAATGCGCTCCATCAAGGAGTCATAATTTTTAGTTCTCTACCTGCCCTAATAAATTGGCAGTAAATATCAATTTCATCTAGATGGATCGCCCCGATTAGACTACCCCGTTGTAAATGTGCTTTAAATGTATATACATAAATATAACACATCTACCATTCAGTATTCTTTTATGTTTGCGATGCGGTGTTATTTTAACGTACATATATATAGCTATATATAGGGAGCTTTTTCTATGCAAGCACGATAATGTATATATAACTGTGAAAATTATAAAAGCAACAGGAAATAATTATGAAATGAAAATTTATATTCTACGAAGGAAAAATATTTTGTGTGCCAGCGCTTATAAAAGTGTACGTATGTAGTAAACAAAAGAGATGAACTTTGAACTTTTGCTGAATTTTCTTTGGTTTGAGTTTACAGTATTAATTCTTGCATCAACAAAGCTATTTTGAAGTGTTTCTAATCAGAAAATAGCAATTGTTTTAACAGTATTTTTGTTTGGATTATGTACTCTGCGCATAATTAAACATAAATTGTATGTTTGCTATACGGAATTTACCATTAGCAGCTAGCAATGGATCCACAACGCTTTGGGCAAATTTTCTTCGGAGGTTTCTTGTTTTTTTACAATGTTATGCTTTTTCGATAAAGGGTCAAACCTTACGTTAAACTACACACTATATAAAAGGTAGTTTAAAGCGAAAGCAAAAATTATGAAATAGCTGAACCCGCACAGTTACAGAATTTAATGGTCAAAATTTTTTTCGAATTTCTCAATAAATCGAGTGATACACTAGAAAGTTGTCAATCTTCCAAACCATTGATTAATCAACAGATGCTAGATTTAAATGTTAAAGTGATGTTAACGAGCTGGTTAAATTGCAATGAATATCATTACTTAAGGAACAGGATATCGCTCAACAAGCGGTACTTCAAACGTAGTCACTTCTAGTACGACATCATCCTAAGAAATAAATGCTATTATTTTAAATGTTGCTCACATGACTACCACCAAGCTATTCATCGCTTTATTACCCACCACAATCATAAGAGTACTGGATGCGTCAAACGAGTATCAAAGTTGTCGAGCTATACTAGATTCAGAAAACATCTTTTTTCTGAAGCCTATGCTCAGCGACTTTTTGTTCCACGTAAAAATGTGCTTAATTCAAGGTCTGATTGCAGGTACGGAAACAACTAGAGGCATTATGCCACTCAATGCATTATCATTATACTCTAACGCGGAAACAATACAGATTGATGTTCTTCCGAATTTTTCAGAAAATAAAATAACTATACAACTGGCAAATCCGCATTTTTATATACTAGGGCCCATAGACATGATAATTGGAGCAGATCGATTTTTTGCCGTATTGCAAGAAGGCAAAATGAGTGTTTAGATAAATTTAATCGGGCGAAGCCATTAAACATGAAACAGGATCTGTTCCAGTTAGACTTAATTTTTACATTGGCCTGAACGTCGATGAAAAATTTGGGAAATAGAAAATATTCAAACCTGCAATCAATTTTCTCAAGAAAAATCAGATTGCGAAGAGTTTTTCAAAACAAATTTTTGATGGCACAATAATGGAAAGCATATACTAAAACTGCCCTTAAAAAAATCTTCTTCATTTCTGGGGGTTCTTTGAACATCGCTCGAAAAAAATTTCTGAACTTGGAACAAAAGTTAAATCACGATGATTTCTTAAAATCCGAATACACCCAGATCATATTATACGAATGCATTATCACAGGCCATTTAAAAGAAATCTCAACGAGTGATCAACAAGAACCCAACTACGATTTGCCACACCATATCGTACAAACAATTGAGAGCACAACAACAAAAGTGCGATTCGTTTTTGATGGGTTTAGTAAGACCACCAATTGGAACTCAATCAATGACATATTAATGATTGGTCCAACCATTCAACCAACTTTATGGCAACTCATCCAATTTGATCACTTCAACATTTCAACAATTAGAAGCTGATTGTATTTAAAATATTAGGACTTCAATAGAATTCTAGGGAGGACCATTTATATTTTAAAGTTAAGCTGCCAAAAGAAACCTAACCTACGAAAAGGTCATTAATATAAAACTCTTACAAGGTTTTTGACCCTCTATAGTTTCACCATCGATCGTCATAGCAAAAATGCTTTATTAAAAATTATGGCTTGGAAAGTTGGAATGGGATGACGAGCTACCTGATGCCATTTTATCAGTATGGAATCAGCTCAAGAGAGAACTTTTTCAAATTTGACCTGCTTAAAATAAAAAGACACATAAGCCGAAAGGGAATGCAAATCGAAGATTTTTGTGACGCAAGTGATCGGACTTATTCAGCAGTGATGTATGGTTCAAAATGAGTATGGTGGGCATAGACTGAAATTATGTAGTGCTCATATTCTATATCTTTATTATGCAAAATTGGATAATAAAGTTATCTGGAATACAAAAAGTGCTACCTAGGAACCATTGGAATCATTTCAAATTAGATAGTAATCCAGCAGACAATGAGAAGATTTACCGTCAAAGCCTGTATACGTTTAATGGCGGCATGGACTACTATGAATTAAGTAACCTGAACATTTACGGCCGATCATCAAGCCTCAAGTTTATTATAATGACACCATCTGAGAGATAAAAAAGAGAACAAAAGCTCTACATATTGAAGTAGTCACGGACTTAACAACGGATGCTTTTATTGCAGCACTCAAAAGGTTTTCAACGAGAAAGAATGTTCCGAGTGATATATCACTCGGAACATTCTTTCCGAGAATTGCAGAATTTTGCACGAGAAACCAATTAACTTGGCACCATATTTTAGCGGATTGTATGAAGCCGCTAAACAGGCAACTCTATCGAGTAAGTGGCAACTAGCTTACTATGCCAAATCAAAGGAATACTTAACTCACGCTCACTATGCCCAATGTCGGAAAATGATGATTTTTTCGAATAATTCCTACCAATTCCGTATAAAAATGAAGTTATCGGCAAGTCAACCATAGAAAATTTGATTCGAATAGAACATTTAAACGAGAAAGAAAAGAATTCTAATATAAATACTATCTTCAAAAACCAAACGGTACTGTTGAGTCAGAAAGAAAAAACTGTCTTCAGCAACAATAATTATCATGACATTTCGACAAAGGACGAAAAACCTTTATTCAATATATCGTATCGATACCCACATCACTTTACAACTGATGTTCAGGAACAAATACTTCAAGAAAGTGGGATAATTCGACACTCCAAAAGCCAAAATTCGTTTCCAATTTGGGTTGTCCCAAAAAAATCAGATGATTCAGGGAAAAAGAAAATCAGAGTTGTCATTGATTAGCGTAAACTTAACAATACAACTATAGACGATAAGTATCCCATCCCGAAAAACGAAGAAATTTTGAACAGTTTGGGAAAATCAGAATATTTTTCAACCTTAGGTTTGAAATCTGGTTTTCACCAAATACCAATGGACAAAAAATCTCAAGAGAAAACAGCGTTCACAACGCGGCAAAAGGTCACTTTGAATTCGGCCTAAAAAACAGTCCCGCCACATTCCAGCGGGCAATGAACAATATTCTGCAAAGCCTAATTGGGACTATTTGTCATGTAAATTTAGATGACATAATTACAGTGGGACACAACTTAGTTAATTACATACAAAACCTTAATAAAGTACTCACAAGATTGTCATAGTTTAATAGGAAAATACAACTAGATAAATGGGAATTTTTCCAAAGGGAAAACAAGTTTCTTGGTCACTTAATAACACAAGACGGTGTTAAATCAAACATGGACAAAACCCAAAAAAATTTTGAATGGCCTCTACCCAGAACTCCCAAATAAATTAAACAATTCCTATAGGACTTTCAGGTTACTATACAGGAAATTTATTAAGGACTACTCTAAAATAACAAAACATATGTACAAATATTTAAAAAAAGACACACTTATTAATATTAAATACAGAGTACATAAAAGCTTTTGGGACGCTAAAAACAATCCTAGCAACGAATCAAATATTAGCCTACTCAGACTTTACAAAACAATTTATATTAACCACAGACGCATCAGAATTCACTCTAGGTGCCATGCTGTCTCAAATTTAGAATAAACTATGATAAAGTATGAGATAAACTATGCAACCAGGAAGCATTGGCTATAATATGGGGCGTCAACAAATACCAACCATACCTGTACGGTAACAAATTTACGTTGGTCACAGATCATAAGCCCTTAACTTTCATAAAATTCTCAGAAAAGAATTCCAAAATTGTAAAATGTCGGTTGGAATTAGAAAATTATGAAGTAATCTATAAAGAGGGGAGAGCAAATGTAGTGGCAGACGCCTTGAGCAGAATACCAACAGAAAATAATGAACTAAATTTCAATGAAGAGACAGATAACACTTCACTTGACTCTGAAAGAAGAACAGAAAACCGATCTAACAATTATAGTGACTTAGAAACTACCCATTCCTCGGACACGTCCGATGACTACTTTACACACTTCTTTGATCGTCCTATTAACTATAATAGGAATCAATTAATCTTCAAAATTTCACGTGTAGATACAGTAGTTTAAGAAAATATATTCCCAAATCTTAAAAGGTTCATGAATTCATAAGAGATAAAGAAAAAATTACGAACTTTCTTTAAAAGTATCAAAATGGTAAACAAATTGCAATCTTAGCACCGGAAAGTGTATACCAACTAATGCAAGACTCATTTCGAAAAAACTTTTCTCAAACCGGCCATTTCGTTTTCACTACGAAAATTGTCGAAATCGTAACGAATGACAGGCGTCAAAATACAATTAGAGTCAAAGAGCGTGAAGAGTACAGGAGAGGTGGAGAATTAGATAAGGCGATTCTACTTTTTTCCTACATTGGCCAATTATGTTTAAAAGTCATATTAACGCGTGCAGCGTGCACCAGAGAGCAAAACTATTTTCAATAAGCTCAAAAACCAACTGCAGAAGTTAATACAAGAAACCAAAGCGGTAAGCTTCAACAAATATTTACTAAGTCTATCTGGCCACAAAGAAAGTGAGTATTCTTTATAGAAAGCTACAAAAGGACTGAAAAAACAAAAGGGCAGATGCCATCAATCAAAAAAGCAGATGGTACTTAGGCCAAAAGCCCCAAAGGTAAGCTGAATTTTTGCTATGAACATCTGGAAGAAACGTTTAAACCTTCGACTAGACAAACAGCAGGTGAAAATACCGTTCTAATGCAAAAAGAAGATGAGTTAGACATACGACCAGTTACAATGAAAGAACTCAAAAATGAAATCAAACATAACCTAAATGTAAAAAAAGCTCCTGGATACGATCTTATTACAGGAAAAATTAAATATAAAAAATATATATATATATATATATTAAAAAAGGTATGTTCTGGAGTTTTCCTTGATGTTGCCCAGGCCTTTGATCGAGTCTTGCATCGAGCATTATTATAGTTAGAAACTACTCAATTTAATTCTTTTAAATTAAATCGAATTCAGATCCAGTATGACACTTACCATTATGTCAGGCCTTATCGATTTGATAATGCATTCTAGAAATAAACTGTGTGGCCACATTTTAGAAATTAAGCCTAAAAATATTTTCTCAACCCAATTACAAAGTGGAATTTATTTTATACTCGAGTTTATAATAATTTCATGGTAATTAAGCTGTTTTACCATAATTCTATTGTCAACCAATTAGAGTACAGTATAAAAATGTTCTTTATCTCTTGTAAATAATTGATTTTATTTATTGAATTTGTATTTCCATAAAAAAAAACACAACAATAAAATTCTTAAACGAAAAAGCTTTAGCACAGTAAAATATTCTTGAAAGCTTTGGTAAAACGTTAAAGAAGATTATTTAATTTAATTCTATGATGTAAATTAAATTTAAAAGTAGGATATTTGAGATAGAATTTATCTTATTTACAATAATAAAAGCTTTAAAGCTTTTAAAGCATTTTTAATGAGTATATTTAGTTATATTCATAAACTAATATTGTATGATATAAAAGAGAAATTAATACGAAAGAGTTATAAGAGCTTTCATTCACAATCTGAGTTTTGGTAAAATGAATTCTATAGTGTCTTATATTTTAAAGCAGCTATAATAAAATAGACCTGTCAAGCTATATAGCGCAGTTTCAACTCCTGTGTTGTTGTTTTATTTATCCTTGACAAAATTGTGTAGCAATTTCGATTCAACTTACGTGTGTTTGTACCAGAGTATCGCTTTTGCGTTTAGTAAGGGCGATTAAATATTTGGATGGCTTAACGAACTAAAATGATTGATTTCATAAAAAGTTCAGTGAAGCTATCAGCATCGCTTAACTAGGTATATAGCTAGAATGCTTTAAATCTTTCCAGTTAAAATTGCAAGTTGTTGTATAAAGTTACTAAAGGGCACAATAATATATTACCATAACCGAAACATCTCATCATAATCGAAATATGTATTTCATATTACCGCACATAAATCTAATAATAAAAGAAATAACTGACTGCCCTATAATTAAAATTAATATCATCATGAATCCAATAAAATTGTATAATAACTATTTAATTCAAATAAAAAAATAATTAAAAATATTTCTAATTATAAGGCTTTTTAATATATATTTAATTAAACAATTTTTTTATATAAATTATGACAATGACTGCGAGCATCATTATTATTTCATAATTAATATTTTAAATGGATTTTATTTCAAATAAAAACATAAAAATGTATGCTATATAAAAATGAATACATCAATTTTTTATTTTTTTTTATGTATTAAATACATAATTCGAACTAAAATCAATATTTATTTTATGGAAAATACGACATAATACATGACATGTTAATTTGTGGTAATGGTTCAGGTTGAATCTGTACATATTACTTATTGTAAAGGGTCTCCTATTAAGGGTTCGGGCAAGTTTTATCACTGAGCAATGTGTACAAGGACTTTACCGAAGGAATGAAAGAATATCGGTAACAGGTTTGGGTATACTTCAGAGGCGGAAACAACCAGAAGGCTTGTCACCATTCATGTTAAAACAGAAAATGTATCCATTTTAAACATAAATAAAGAATCATTTCAAACCAACTGATTCAAAATTTACCGCAAGCCTATATTGAAAAAGACGTGCTTATCGGAAGAATTCGTCCACTTCCTGAAGGAAGGTAAAATTCAAGGTAACCGAAACTAGAAAAATTCCATTTTTGGTTGGGTTGTAAGTGGACACATTATTTCTTCACAACCCATTAATTGTCAATCTCTATATGCAGCCAAATAAGTTGTTAAGTTGCAGACAGTGATCGAACACTTAGACTATGGAAGCTGGAGTAATTAATTTATCCAAGGAAGAAGATGCGAAACTCATTTCAAGAAACACATATACCATTGGCGGTCGCTTTGTAGTATAATAAATATAAAGAAATAAACAAGTAGTTTATGCCTAACTATGGATCATTTGGGCAGTGTTGACGGAACTGCATCATCCTCGTCAGGTTTATAATTTAATCACTATCTGGCCATGGCCATAGATTGCACAACCCGGTTTTCATTATATGTCATAATGCTACGTATTCATGAACCTCGTATTGTTTTTGCCGCCGATATAGACAAAATGTACCGCGGCAGATCCGTCTTAAATAGAAAAATTTACTGATGGATTAGCATCATTATCCTTTCTAGCCACCTGAGGACTCAAACAAATTGCAATCGATATAGATATAGTTTAGAATTAGCTGCGAAAAACATTGAATCCAGCATATTTATGACCGGTGATGGCACAATACCGGAAGCAGAATCCACGATCATAACCAGTCTAGAAAATGCTGGATTCAAAATACGGATATGGATACCTAACTTTTGTACTCTATACTCGAAATCTTCCGACTATAGCCAAGAAGAAGGAAGTAAATCTATTTAGGAAAATGTGATACGGATACAATACAGATTTTGGGCCTTCAACATAACTCAAAAAACGAAACTGACCCACAGTTACAAAACCTACCATATTATCAGAAATGGGCAAAATATTCGATCCACATGGTTGGCTCGCACTGTTATGATCACGGCAAAAACAAAGAAAAATTTTCTCAAGAACATGAAATTGGCACTGTTATGATCACGGAAAAAACAAAGATGGCTCCTATAAAACAGTTATCTTGCCAATTTATTGATCAGCTTAATGAACCCGGTCAAAGCAGAAACTAAGGTAAACATAACGAATCTTTACATGGTGGACGAATTCAAAAATTATAATATACTGGTTCCTTGGTCTACATTTGTTGCCACTAGCATCGGTGAGATACTTGTACATTATAACCGCAATCAATGGGATTATGTTTTCTTAGAATAAAATCTTGTGGACAGTGATTCTAGAGGAATTTTTCCAGAAAATTCACACAACAATTGTTTATGGTGAAACGGACCACATTGATTACAGCATAGTATAAATAAACATAGTACTACCATGGTATGTTAGCCCATTGACGTGCTAGATGTCGCTACTGGTTTCGTTTTTAAAATAATCAAAATATTTTAATACGTATAATTGCCTAAATGTCATATATTTGTTCTAAACTTTGACGGTCCATCAAAGCCGAAGCAAAGAAACCTGTCGTACATTAAGAATTTTAATGGGATGTCTTTTAGCTGATTAGTTCCAAAATTAGTTCAATTTGAATCCATTAGTTTCTAGGTTATGTTACCAACTGGTTCTTATACAAAAGCTTTTCAGAACTTATAGGTGCAAATTGTACAGAGAATTTTTAAAGAATTCAAAAAAAAAACTACCTGTTGCGACATCGTTTACGTTTCCAGTTTATCGGTATCTTCAAGGCTCTGTAATTGAAGGAGCAATTTGTAATATGATCCATGGACTGTAAAGACGTTCGAAAACTAGGAAATGTAAGGATTATCCAGTATTTTCATGCGTTACGTTGCGCAGCTGCGGATGCCTTAGTATGAAGTATGAACGGATTTCCGATAATATGCTATACAGTTTACTCTTTCCGATTTATTTACCTGAAGAAACTAGAGCATATGTGTAAGGAGAACAAACCGGCTGAAATAATAAAATACCACTTGACATTATTCTGCATTTTATGATGAATTGATGGTCATCGCTAGCCATTTTAAGCCAATAATAATAGCTCATCAGTTTATCACTAGTTTTTTAATGCCAAAATTTGCTGCGGAAGATGGATTGTATTTGTACATATAGGTTAGAATCAGGTTAAAAAGGATGAGTATTCTGCCCCTAGGATATTCCTTTTTCTACTCAGTTATTGCCTCCAACAGTCATAAGCGCGTCAGGCACGAAATTGTTTTTGCCGTTGCGGTATTCACTTGAAAAATTTAACCTTAATCTTAACAGTTTTAAGCTCATACAAGCGAGACGTCCCGAAATGTCCTTTTGTTTTATCAATTTAACAGAGTGTGCATTGCCGCTGGATTATAGAGGAAAGGAGCAAAATCAACAGCCAGTTTTTACGACAAAAAACTTCTGAGCATTTTTATTCCATTTTAATTGTTAATTGTTAATTGTTTCTTTAACAGATTGGTGAGTGGTGTTGCCAAATCGGAATATTGATTCATGGAGCGTCGGTGTCACCCGGACACATCCAAAAATCTTTGGAGCTGTTGAACTGAAGAGCCCACCAGTACATCATCACCAACGATAACCATAATGTTTTGATAAACCAAATTAAATTATTTTTTTTAATGAGCTAGCCATAAAATTTTCATAAAACTAGCCAAAGCGGCTAAATCTATACAAGGTCCAAATGGAAAGTGATAGTGAACCTCTAATTGAGCATCGTGTAAGGCAAGTATCTATATGTAAAGTAGAACATTAAAAGCTTACAACGAAATAGTTTGAAAAGCTTTGTTTAGGGTCAATGCTTTAGTAGAATTTAACATAAAAATATACAAGATGTGCTGACAAATTTGTATCAAATTATTTATTAACAAATTGGAAAACTGGGTAAATTATCAAATTGAAAATCATAAAGTCATTGGTATTGGCAATCAATTTACCATTTCGAAAATTTCAAAACGTTTTATAGAACAAAATACTAAACGACTTTAATCGTTTCTTAGAATATTATTGAATCATTGACCTTAGAATACTAATACTAATGTAAAGTTTTGTTTATAGATAGCTTCATTTCATACCATAACTATTAAAGCACAGATTTTTTCACATAGACAAGAGCTATGTATCAGGCAAATCGAGAAAAAAATCAAATATAGTCAGTAAAAAAGCAGGCGATGATTATCAACTCTTTTGTTTAAATGCATAGAAAAAACAAAAAATTGAATATTTTTATTAGTTTTAAGAAATTGTCTAGTGTTGTGTCAGTGTTGTAAATCAAAAATTCTAAAAAAAATAAACAAATTAATATTATAATGGCGCAGTTCCCAGGTGAGCACTACATTGATATCTATTTTGTGTATGGATTTTTCGATGGTATATACATCATCGCTCATAATGAATATCAACGCAGATTCTAATCGCGTCGCGTTCGTGACGCAACAGTTTTTACAAATAACATATACCTACCAAATCGATGGAGGAGTTCCATCTAGTCTCACCAAATTATTTGGATGTCGACAAAGAAATAATTAGTAATGTAACAGCAAATCCATCTATTAGCATAATCAAATTAGCACATCAAACACCCTGTACAAGTTACAATAATAGCTTTGTAATCATCACAATTGTTCATGTGCGAACGTAAAATGTTTTTCGAAAGTTAGTTTTTGACAAGATTACGTTTTCCTTCCTAAGAGGTTGCAGTCTATCTAATCTGATTTTATCATCAATAGTGTCAATCTTTGTAGACCTATTGCTACCCAGATTAATTAATGACTAAAACAGGTGAATGAGCTAAGACACTATAACATGCTCAACATATTTTCGATGCCAATAAAATCACTGAACTCCTGTGTGGGGTTTGCCAGTTTCCCTATCAGACGCCTCCCCAGGTGGCGGATAGGGGAAAGCGTGCCATATATGGCAGGTACCGGGGAAACCAAATACTCGGAGCAGACCAAAAACTAGCACATTCAAGCTAAGGTGGTATTATATAAGCCAATGGCTGCGTGGCTAAAAGGGTGCTTAGTCGTTAGCATGTGGACTCCGAATATGGCAATATTCGGTTTAAACCCATAGCCTTTGATAACGTGGAGCTGTCATAGGTGATCGATACTTCTCGTGCCATTCGTGGGAATTAAAATGATAAGAAATAATAAACAAACAAAATTGAAAACGAGATGGATGTGTCTCTAACAGCATCAAATCAACCATCATCTTTGTTTGCTAATACAATGGATCCCGGGTGGAACCACCTATGGCCAAATAATAACTTTCCTATAAGAGCACGATAATGTTGAGATCATCAACTCTAAAGGTTCCAAATGTAAGTAGCGGTACATTATTATCAAAGAAAGCTACGGCAATCACGTCTGCTCCTTAAAGGATTACCCTCAATCTGATGAAGTAATCAAAGCTCCAGCCAAGTGTATAAGATGTATAAGATGAGCAAAATAATGAATAAAATAAAGCAATTCAATGAATAAAGCACCATATCGTGACGAAAAGAAATTAAAACCTTTAACATAACCTAAATATGGACTACCAAATTGGTTTTGAGGTAGAAGCCTTAAACTAGAAAAATAAACAACAAAGAAACGAAAAGTGGTAATTCAATTGATTAGATACTCGACGAGGAAGATTTAGTAAGAAAAACCAATTGGATAATGAGGAAGTCTAAAAGAGCTTTAAAAAGCAAAAATCATTAGTAGTAAATTCTTAAAGTAAAAGGTCAGCTGAGTCGTCCCCAGAAGTGAGCACCATTGTGAACATATCGGGAGCAAAGGTAAACTAATTAACATCTATCAAACCAAGAAAGAAAAACCACCACTACCAATCAATATCGCACATATCGATAAATTTACCGTTATCCATGCGTTAATAAAAAAAGTGACAGAAAAGGTGTGTAAGCTTGAGTCGCTAAATAACAACGTCTGGAGGATACATATGCCTGATCCAGACGGTTGTAGAAAACTTTCAACTGCATTACATGATAAAGGTCTCCAATGGTATACATAGACAAAAAATCCAGACCCATTAGAGTAGTTGCTAGAGATTTACACCAAACATGCACACCAGATGAGATAATTGAAACCTCAAAAGAAAAAATGTAACGGTGCGAAATTAACAGAAGGATTGTCACACTCACAAGCAGCAAGATAAGGTCTACCTTGGTCTTCAGATCAAAATATTAGAATGTCAAAGTGTTACAATGCAAAACACCCTCAATGTTATTGTCAATTGCCTCTATAAAATAGAAGAAAATACAGTTTTTAAACAAAATACAAGTTAATCTTAAACAACAAGTAGGACATCAAAGAAATATTAATCAGATTTGTAGCAAAAAATGCTTTATCTGACCCCTCACCAAACAACAAAAAATGAACAAAACACTAAGAATACTAACCTGGAATGCTAAAGGACTCCTACAGCATCTTCCAGAGCTATAAATCTGTTTGAATACAGAAACAATTGATGAATGCTTAATACTAGAGAGCCATTTCACTAGAAAGTTTTATGCAAAAATAAAATATTACTCTTGTTACCATTCTACATATCCAGCAGAAAGAACCAGGAGTGGAGCAACTATCTTCATCCGAGAAAACATCACAAACTTCAACGATGTCAAACTCGAAATATAGACAATGCAAATTGTATTACTTAGTGTGAAAATAAATAATTACAAGAAACTGCGAGTTGTTGCGATATACCAAGGCATCAACCATAATATAAATACACATAGTACTACCATGGTATGCTAGCCCATTGACGTGCTAGATGTCGTTACTGGTATCGTTTTAAAGTAATCAAAATAAAGTAATCGCCTAAATGTCATATATTTATACTAAATGTTAACGATATTCTATCCACCCTACATCTGAAACATCAATGGGTAAACTGTTTTTTTCTTATGACGGTAGTACTATGTGTATTTATATTATGCATCAACTAAATTAAAAAGGATGATTACCTCCCAATGCTCAAAATGATGGGCTCAAATTTCGTTTTAAGAGAAGACTTCAAAGCCAAACGCTTTGGGGTTCGAGACTAATATAACTAATATAACTATAACTATATATAACTATTTGAAGTTGGACATCAAATAAACTGCGAGTTTCATTCTAGTAGTATCCCTACATATTGGCCAGCGGAAACACACAAAATACTATAGACGTGATTGACTTTTACATAGCTAAAGTTATTTCAGAAAACGATCCACATCGAAAATAATTATGGTATTTTGTCCTCGGATCATATTGAGAAGACCAATTGGAAAATCTTTGCACTGTTAATTAAAAAAGTATTGGTCTTCAAGTCTCAATCAAAAACCAAACACAATTTGAAAGAGAAGTAGAGCTGATCATAAACAATATTCAGATCGCAGCATGGGAAAGTGCCAAAAATGCCTCGTGCCAAAAATGAATCTCACAAGAATGAAACATATATTCAGTAAATAAAAAATCTGGTCAGAGAAAAGCGGAAAGCTCGCCAAATCTGTTTAAAAACAAACTACAGAAGTCCTTCTGGCCACAAAGAATGTGATTACTCTTCATGGAAAGCTACAAAAGGACTGAAAACACCAAAAGATCTCCTGGATACGATCTTATTACAGTTAAAGTTATTAAAAAGTTGCCAGAAAAATGTCTTAAGAAGTTGCTATACATTACTAACGCCGCATTTAGAATGAAATATGTTACTCAGCAGTGAAAAATAGCAGAAATTATTATGTTTGTATAACCATCATTGTCCAAACTCTTCGAAAAATTACTCCTCAAAAGAATGAAACTTCTAATTGAAGAAAGACACCTGTTACCATCTCATCAATTTGGTTTTAAAGATAAACACTCCAGAGTCGCTAACGTGATTGAGAAGACGATTGAAAACAAAAAAGTAAGTTCTGGAGTTTTTGGAAATAAATGGACTGGAATTGAGGACTGCAATATAAATTACATCGTGACCTCCCTAAGCAGTTCTATGAGATCTTAAAATCATACAATGATGGGATATATTTGAGAGTAAAATATGAAAGAAAGTTCTCATCACTCGAGAGAATTGAAGCAGGCGTACTACAAGGGAGCGTGCTGGGACCAGTCTTGTATTTTCTTTACACGATAAATATACTTATTACTGGCAAAACAGATATTGCAACCTTTTGCAGATGATACAGCAATCTTGGCGGAATAAAATCGAAGATTGTCTGTCCACTGGACAAACAAATGGAGAATATAATTGAAATATAATCTAGTTATGCCGCTCGACGCCAACTTCAAATGCAAACTGCATGTCAAGAAAAAAGGCAAGAACTGGATATAAAGTTCAATAAAATGTATTGGCTCATTGGAAGAAATAGTGAGCTTACCATTCACAATAAGCTTAATGTATTGACTCAACAGTAGCGCTTGTTGATTACAATACTTCTGTTCTTTTTAGTTTTGTCTCCAACACAAATCAACTCAGAGGACAAACAAGTTTTTCCTCTGCTATAATGATACCTGATGCTAGTTATTAAAGAAGTTAGCTGTTGAGAAGCTAAACAACTTATTGTTGGTAATTTTCTGTAAATATAACACCTTTAACTTTCCGATTCGTTGGTGGGTCGTCGTTGTTGTAACGTAAATGGGTTGCTGCTGTTGATGACCAGTTTTTTGCAATATTCTTTCCAATTGTTTCGACAGTTGTTAAAACTTGACCAGAAGCATCTCTTAATAGCTGATTTGTTAGTAATTTTGGCGTTGTCGTTTCTTACATAATGTTTTGATTTGCTTCTTGTTTCTGTACCTTTAATCTATTTGTTTTCAATTTCCTCCCATTTTACTAATATCTTTATATATAATTTTGTATGACCATTTTAAAAAAGGTTTATGAAAGCTTAATCTCACTGTATATTATTCTCATAGTTGGGTCTACTAGGCTAATGGCAATATACTAATAAACGGTTTGAGCCCCTTGAAAACCATTCTTCCTACTCGTTATTTTTAAAACAATATCCGTTTTCAAACCACTGAACATACTAAAATTGTATTTGATTAAATATTATTTTGAAAACTTAGAAATGTAAAAATAAACTAACGAATCCTATTTACAAAGTTTAGAAACGAAAATGAAACCAAAATATTAAATATTATTTTGTCAATATGCCAGAAGGCGCAACAAAACAACAAATTCCAATTTACATACAAAAATGGAAACAACAAACCTATACGTTTTCCAATTACGGAAGATGCTTTGTACTTTGTAATCAAAACATCGTTATTAAATTTCATAAAATAGCAAAACATACATTAGGATATAATCTGCATACATTAAAATAAAAACAACAAAAAAGAAATATTGGAAACTTCCTTCAAGCAATGCCTGCATAATATTATTTTATGGCACAAAAATATTTTTTGAATCTTTAATATTTACCTATAAGGATAAAGTCAAAATTATGTACCGAAACTAACTTATTTTGAACTAAAATTTTTAATTTTTTTTTTTTAATTTCGAAATTGGTATAATTAGTTGTGTATGAAATTATAAGGTAATTATACTGAAGTATAGTAATTATAAATTACAAAGTAAAAACTCCAACAGTTTTCCTGTTCTATTTCTTAATTATACGTTCAACGTAAATCGTTTGCACAAAGACTTAATAACTTAAGCATAAAAACGGTTAATGAAGTCAAGCATGCTACTGATTTAATATTTACATTTTGTTGAGGTTCATCATCCTGCGTCAATATAATTCAGGTTATATGTATCTAAAAATACAACATGTTAACTTAATGATGGTTGATAGTAAAAAAAGCGAAAGTCGTTAGATTTTGATTAAATTTTTCGTTTCGATGAAAAATGAAACAATCTGTGTTGATGTTCTTTGTCCGGAACTCATCAAACAACATAAAATTCAAAGAAGATTATTAATTCGTTTTTGGCCAAACTTTATTTTGAAATTTTAAAATGGTCGATAATTGATCTTTGCAAAATCTGTTCAATTAAAGCTGATGCAACGCAACACTGTTGAAAGTCAACCTAATATAATCTTAATAAACCATGTACACCATCTATGATTAACTAGAAGAAGTAACGCCTATAAAAGTTGCAGATTGCACAAAACCAAACCTACATAAGGACATGGATGCCAAGTTCAAATCATTAAAAAGCACAAGTGCCTCAATTAAGGGTCAAGTAAAGGTCTACTACTATCGATAAAAAGAATATTGATGGGTTTTTTAAAGTTTCATCTGGATTCTAAACATGGTAGCGGCATTATTGACTTTTCGGTACAGTACTACGTTGTGGAATTACGTCTAAGTCAATACATACGAGAGTATAATGCACAAAATCCAGATGAAACTTTAAGTGCAAGCAACAGTAGTATGAATGCAACCATGACACATCCCATTCATGTAAGACTGCCAAAGATAAATATCGAACTTTTTTCAGGTCAGTATACGGAATGGAAGTCATTTTTTAACTTGTTTGTAAAAACGATTCTTGGGAATAACAATTTATCTCCAAATTGTAACATTATTTTGAGGCATTTGACAAACTATGTACTAGGTATGACAGGAAAAATTATATCATAAAGGCATTCATTCGAAGTTTTATAGATAAACCGACAATTCAGCTGGCAAACGCTATCAGTATTAGAAAATTGCTAGAAACATCTGAATAGGGAATAAGAAAGCTGAAGGTGCTGGGAAGAGACGCTCAATCCAGAGACGCATATGGCTGATTTACATATTGGAGGAAAAGTTAGACGTCGAGTCTCTTATAGGCACGAAGTTTCAAAAGGATCTTAAGTTTAAAAAAGTTTACGTACAATTCATGCAGCAATATTGTGAGCTAGGCCACATGCTGGAAGTTCAAGGCACTGAAATGCAAAGATTAAACTACATACCGCACCATGGATCTTGAAATCATCGAAATTCTGTGTAATTTTTGACGCCTCAGCGAAGACTTCGAATGGTCTTTCACTGAATGCATTACTTATATTGTGTACGCAATTCCACTAGGGTACCACTTGCATGAAATTGCTATCAGTGCCTAAGTAAAAATGTTTTTTTTGTTCGTTTATCTCCAATTTAGGAGCCTAGGGCGTCCACTATTCTGAACTATCTTACTCTATTTAGGGCTATTGTTTTAATTCCCGCCCATGATTTTCCTAGGTGTTTTGCCTCTGCTAGCATCATTCTCTTCCATGTCATTGCTGGCCTTCCAACCTTTCTTTTTCCTTGTGGATTCCAGTCTAATGACATCCTCGTATTATCACTTGATGCCTTCCTCAGTGTGTGGTCAATCCATTTCCATTTTCGTCGTTTTATTTCGGTCTCAATGTCTGACTGACATGTTGTTATGTGCAGATTGATGTTACTAATCGTGTTAGGCCAAAAGCACTTAAGTATTCGTCGAAGGCATTTGTTTACGAATACCTGTAGCTTCTTTATTATTTTCTTTAATTCCTTACTTTCTTTACTTTCATTACTTCCCGTATGCTTCCATGTCTCCATGTAAAAATGTAAAAATGTAAAAATGTAAAAATGTAAAAATGTAAAAATGTAAAAATGTAAAAATGTAAAAATGTAAAAATGTAAAAATGTAAAAATGTAAAAATGTAAAAATGTAAAAATGTAAAAATGTAAAAATGTAAAAATGTAAAAATGTAAAAATGTAAAAATGTAAAAATGTAAAAATGTAAAAATGTAAAAATGTAAAAATGTAAAAATGTAAAAATGTAAAAATGTAAAAATGTAAAAATGTAAAAATGTAAAAATGTAAAAATGTAAAAATGTAAAAATGTAAAAAAATGTAAAAATGTAAAAATGTAAAAATGTAAAAATGTAAAAATGTAAAAATGTAAAAATGTAAAAATGTAAAAATGTAAAAATGTAAAAATGTAAAAATGTAAAAATGTAAAAATGTAAAAATGTAAAAATGTAAAAATGTAAAAATGTAAAAATGTAAAAATGTAAAAATGTAAAAATGTAAAAATGTAAAAATGTAAAAATGTAAAAATGTAAAAATGTAAAAATGTAAAAATGTAAAAATGTAAAAATGTAAAAATGTAAAAATGTAAAAATGTAAAAATGTAAAAAGGTAAAAATGTAAAAATGTAAAAATATAAAAATGTAAAAATAGCAAATTCTAGTACGAGAGGAAGACCGGAAATTTCAGGTGATAGTTTGCAGACCCAGTGATAAGGAGCCAATCAAATATTTAAAGCTGTTAATATTGACGTATGAGACATCATCAGCTCCCTATTTGGCTACACGAGTATTGAACGAGCTAGCAAACATTCACCGTTACCAATTTAAAATGTAAGAGTACATATGTGGACGATCAATGATCGGTGCAGAAACAGTCAAAAATGCGGTCAATCTAAAAGACAACTTAGTTAATGTAATTTCTAGGGCTAGAATGAAACTGAGGAAATAGGTTTCTAACTCGGAAAAATTTCTATAGATACTATATCATTAAGGGATAGGGCTGAATATACCAAAGATATAACGCAAAACAGGAAATTAGTGAAAGTTTTGAGACTTCAGTACAATCCGACCTTAGATGTATTTTCATACATGGATTCGTCAGGTTTTACCAAGAAAAAACTACTCTCCGAAAGCAGTAAAATTTTTGATCCTTTGGAATGGCTATCTCCTGTAATAATCAAAATCAAAACATTATTTCAGACTCTTTGGCTGATTTCAATGTATTAGGACGATGAATTACCACAAGAATTTAAACAAAAACGGATGGTAATCAGAGAACAACTACCAGAGGTGAGGGAGCTCAAAATACTACGAATGTTACACACATCCAATCACGATGTGCAATTGCATGGATTCAGTGACGCAAATGAGAGGGAATATGCTGCAGTTGATTACATATGACACATAATCAACCCAGAATGCTACCATTTAAGCCTGCCAGTTGCAAAATCTAAGGTTGCTCCAGTAAAAAAGTTATCAGTGGTGAGATTAGAACTTTGTGCGGCTCACATATTAGCAAAACTTATGAAATCTGTTACGGAAATACTTGAAATTCAAAAAGCAAGTACCGTGTGTTGGACGTATTTAACAATCGTGCTAGAATGACTATCAGATGTTCCTGTTAGGTGGCAAACATTCGTAGGAAATTGAACATCTTAAAAATTCTCTTAAATGGTTGTGTGCTACCTCGGATTCCTGGCCGGTACAGATAAAAAATACAACACCGTTGAAGAAGAGAATTCAAAATTCGGTAGAGCACTCCTAGCAGACTATCAAGATATACAATTTCCAATGGAGTTGATTGAGAGATCTTCTTATAAAAAAATCAGATTCCTGAAGGTCGGCATACATTTTCCTGGGCTACTCCACGTTTTTCACAAAAGAGGAAGAGGGCAGAGGCCGTTCAAAACCTGTATGTGTGTGCCTGTTTATGTGCACTTGTACGCGAGCCGTGCATATCGAGTTAACGACAGACTTAACAATCAACTCATTTATGGCTGCATGGAAAAGAGTCATCGCTAGGCAAGGTACTCTGTACGGACGTATATAGCGATTGGTTTTTTTATTTTTAATAAATGATGGACTAAGAAGGAAACTAAACGAAATTGAAAAGGTCACGTCGTAGCTAAGAGAAACGTCGTGGTGCTGCTTAAAAAGGAAAATGAATAATTAACAAGGGCTTTACAAGCTAAAGAATGTGAGGAGCCTCCTCAGACTAGCAATGAGGTAAACACAATTTAAAGATATTTTACTGATGAAGAAGAATAAGTAAGAGAAACAGATTGGGTCTTAAAAAAAAAGGCAAAGGAAGAAAAGGAAAGCTGAGTCATCTCCGAAAAGTGGTGAGTCTCAACAAAGAGAGGGCACCGCCAGCAATTACTATTATTGGCATATTCAATTATGCCTCTGTACAAACAATAATGAAAACAGTCACTGATAAAGAATACAGAATTTCATCACTTAACAAGGATGTATGGAAAATTAATACGACATATTCTGAGACGTATAGAGCTTAGGCTACAAATCTAAATACTAATAGAAATGAATGGTTTCCTTATGAAGATAAGAATGATTTCCGAATTTAAATTTTGACTAAAAGCCTCCATCCAACTTGTTCAAAGGAAGATATAAAAGAAGATCTAAATAGGCAAGGGATGAAAAATTTAAAACACAGTAAATATGCTCAAGAGAGAAAAAATAGAAAAAGCAGAAGAAAGTGGTCAAATTCTTCAATGTAAAAAATGCCAAAGCTATAACCACACCCAAATATATTGTATTTATGTGTCAGATGTGCAACGAGACACACCGCCAATACCCTTTAATTAAAAATGTCCCCCCAACATCTATAAACTGTAAAGGGCAGCATCCAGCAAACTATAGAAGATGTGAAGTAGCTCAAGAACTACAAAAACTAAGAGACAAAGCGCTACAACAAAACCATAGAATACATTTTGAAAGGAACCCTACTATAAATGTAGAAAAATGTCAATCTCAAGCAAACACAATAAAAAGTAGAATAACAAAGTCTCTTAAGTAGTAGTTTACAAAAAAGCTTAGACATTATTGGTAGCAAGCTTTTAGGTCTGTACGAGTTACTTCTTCTGGGGGCTGGCCTGGTTTTGGTATCAGTATTATTTGTGGAACCTTCCATTGTATTGGGAAGTATCCAGTTCTAAGTATTGAGTTAAATAAATAGCAGAGAAATCGAATACCCTTATTTAGTAGCTCTTGCAAAACCTTTCCTGTGATAAGATCATATCCTGGTGCTTTTTTACGATTAAACTCTCTCTGTATTACAGTTTTTACTTCAAATATGGAAATTTTAAATGTATTTGAATGTTGTTGTTCTCTTCTTACGTAGTTTTTGATGGGTATGGTTGAAATACTCTTTCAAAATGGTTTGCAAATACATCAGCCATTTACGTATTGGCGGAATATAATGTTGTGGTTGTTTCGGCTTCTTAGTCGCTTTCCACAGTGAATAATCCGTGTGTTTTCTGTTGGCGAGAGTCGCGACTAATATTCTTGAATTGACTGATTTTTTTCATTGAGCAGCAGTTTCTTTAACTGTTTGGCCGCCTTATTTAACTTGCGTTTATCTTCTGTTAGTCTATATCGTCGCCATTGCTTTCTTAATTTTATTTTGTCCTTAATCATTCTGGAATCATTCTTCTATTACTAGGCCAGTAGGTAAAGGTCACAGGTTGTTACATGATTAAGCTTATTTTTTTTAATTGATTTAAGTAACGCTCGGCCTCTCATTGTAGCTCATCTTGATCCCCACTCTTGGTGATTTGCGTTATAATCACTCCCTGCTATAAAGCGATGACCCAAAGAAGCATTAAAATGATCAAATTGCTCCATTTTTATTGCATGTTTTGGTGGGCAATAGATTGCCAAAATTGTTATAGGACCGAGTAAATCTTCTATTACCACAATAGTTGCTTGTAGACGGTCCTACTCCTCCTTTTTTATTTCATCGTGTTTAAATCCAGTGCCACCATGTGCCATTAGGATAGTTTGTGTCATAAATGGTGCATCTTTGTATTTTGAAAAAACTTCTGCTATGGTGTTATGCGTTTCGGATATTAACATGACATCAATTTCTTGATCTATCAAAAAACTTTTAACTTCTTGTCCATGTTGTGACAAGCCATTGGCATTCCAGATTGCTATAATTTAAGGGTTCTGGACATTGAATGATTTGGAGATAAAGGTCGTAGGAAGATTAAGGATGGTATCCATTTTTACCATTAATTTGTACATCATATTTTCCAACCATTGTGTGGAAGGCTGCTCAGGCTGTTGGTTATCAGTTTTTGAATTTTTCGTTTGCTGATTTTTTTTTGGTATGATTTCCATCCTAAGTTTGATTTTTAATTGAATCTTTGAGTTCCTGCGCGTATGCTGTTCCACTAACAAGCTGATAAGATGGATTTCGATTGGATGGCTGGGACTTCTACGCCCTTTTTTCTCTTATAGGGTGAAATCTGCGTTTATGTACCTCTTGGTAAACGCTGCAACCTCTTTAGTTAGCTGGATGACTAAACCATTACAGAGCACGCATTTGACCATTGTACCCCACTTTTTCTTGTCACAATCATTTGTGAGATGTTCCCCTGTACATTGCACACATCTTCGTCGATGATTGCAGTATGTTTTAGTATGCCCGTACCTTTGACAAGTAGTGCATTGTACCACTTCCCGCTTCATATGCGGTTTTTCAATCTGCAAAACTGAGTGCATCATTCTTTAAAGAGTGTGATTGGTTTTTTCGTTCCACTTTGCCTCATGTTGCAGGTATTAACAACATCGTGGCCTAAGCCAATTAACTCACTTTTCAATTCGTCAGTGTTAATAGACGGATGTAAGTTTCGTATGACCACCTAATAGGTTTTGTTCTTCTTTTGTTGGAACGAATGGAATTCGGTGTTTCGTTCCGGTAGAGCTTAAATGACGGCTGGGTATGACTCAGCATCTTTTACCAGAATTTTAACCTGGTTCCAATTACTTTTAGTCAAATTTGTCTTTGGATATTCCTTTAACAAGACAATTAAAACATTGATTTCTTCTACGCCAGACATAAATATTGGGGCACTAATATTATTTTTGGTGGTAGTGTGTCTTCTGTCTCCTCAGGCACTGTAGGTTAAGCTAACCAATGATCGTTAATTTTCCATTGATAGGTGATAGAGGACTTGTGCCTCTACCCGTTTTGCTAGCTGTTGTCCATCCTTCTTCTTATCCATGGATAAGGAAGACGTCAGGACATTTGGAATACAAGAATCGTTAGATGTTTCCGATTTTGATAGAAGTTGCGATGTTAGTGGAATTGATTTTTTGGGCATCAATTTCATTTAAATGTGCAATGCCCTTAAAACTAATGTCATTAGCATTTTATAATATTCACAATTTTTGCTAACACTGCACTTTTACATTTTTTAGTTCAATTGTTTTGAAAGTTATGTGCTTAGAAATGAGAGAAATAATTCTGTAAAGTTTCCGTTGTTATAAACCATGTAAATAAAGAATTTAAATGATGGCAGATATCAAATACATTTATTTGTATAACCTGACTGTATCTCTATATTATGCCGTCTTATAGTAAGCAGCCAATGCCTAATTTATAAATATTAACTTTAATAAAGGATTATTTCGTTCAAGGGTGTGACTTATGTCATCATTAAACGCCTCGAGAGGTAATTTATATATCATATACATTTCGTTAACAAGCAGCCTATAAACAAACATATGTTAATGTGTTATCTTCACGCCGAAATCAATTTGAACTTGTTAACATGTCGAAACACTCGAATATCGTAATTTCCGAAAGAAATATTATCCAACAAGTAGTAATTAATAAAACTTTATGCACTATTAACCGCTAATCTAGATAAACATAAAATTTGATGAATATTGATAGTGTCATGTGACTATTGTGATTATTTTTCTATATTTTATCAATATTTTGGTTGGAAAATTGTAAAAAAAAAACATTTTAATGTGTGATACATATATACAGTGCTGGAAGCATGGATAAAAAATGTTAAAAAATTATGGTATATGGGGACTTGTTCACCTCTCGTTTCATGTTTAAATATATTTTACCTATACATATATACAAATTACTATTCGTGCAGCCTATAATAACATACTGGTTCGTGTTACAAACGTTTTTGTTCGTCTAACGTAAATTAAATGTACAACATAAATTGTTGTATAACATACAAAACCTGAATTTAATTTGATAACGAAATTATCTGTCGCGCAAATTATTTATACACATAGCATTGCACTCTAATTACTGAAAAATTGATTTTTATCGTGCGTGCACATACTGCCTACATATTTATATATAGGTGTGGATAAACATAAAATACATAACAATACAATTAATTTTAAAGAGCTATTGTTATCAATTTTGAGCTATATCTTCGTGTTGTTCTGGACAAATTAGTGCACCATATTATTCACTCAGTATTGACATCAGTCATTTGACAAGTTTTTAGGCATACTCAGAAATGATCATTATAAACTTCATCTGGTAAAATCTTAATACCAACGGCATGAAGTGAAAAACAAGCCATTGAACCTGTAGAAGCAGATGGTGCTGAGCCAAATATGGTGGCATCAGCACTACTTTATGAAAGAAACAATAACCTTTTATAAGCCTTTTTATATTCTGACTCGTCAGGAAGGACGAAGCGAAAAAGGTCTTTTTTTTTAAAAGTTACGAGGCATATAAGCGGAATAATTTTTATTGTTTGCTTATTAAAGAGAAGTTTTCTCTATTGCAGAATGTATAATCTTTAGTATCACGGATTCTGAAGATTTTTGCTTGCTTTAACATGAAACTACATCTTAATCATTTAAAGACTTTGGAAGAACTATGCAGTTAGTAGACGAGTGGTCAAATATTGTAAAACAAATATCAAGAAGCTACAAAGCAAAAATGATATTTTTTACGCCAAATTGTATGCTATGTCTGCTCAAGTAAACAGATTTTCCATTTGGTTATGCCATCTAACCGTTTGTCTGACAAATTGTATTCTTTTTTTATTCATAGTTTTATTACAACTGAACTACAATTAATCTAGTAATTTATCTGTAATATCTGGTGCTCAATTTTTGTAGGGATATAATATAACCCATCGTTTAGTCTCGAATTAGATTATTTCATTCTTGCTACCTTAATTCTAGAGGTCTCGTTCATAGGAGATGTCTAACTAAGTTGGTTTTATCTATTATACGATGAATTTCGACATTTTCATGTTGATAAAGACGAAGTATGTGTTTCTTCGCGTGCTTCCTGATTTCATCGTTGACGTATTCCATCTTTCATGGAAAATCTTTCAAAAGAGATTATCATTTATGATGTACCATGGTGCATTTACAATACCACTTAACACTTTGTTTTGGAATGACTGTATTATTTACACCTTTAACCCAGAACATTTTTCCTACCTTTAACCCAGAACATTTTTCTGCATGTGATGTTAAGTTCTTCTTTTTTATTTTTGATATGCTCTTTCCACTTAAGTTTAGCGTCAAATGTCATGCCTAGATATTTTGCGGTATTTGCGTGTGGAACTTGGTTAAA
Organism: Tipula confusa; assembly: GCA_963556175.1. Taxonomy (NCBI): domain Eukaryota; kingdom Metazoa; phylum Arthropoda; class Insecta; order Diptera; family Tipulidae; genus Tipula; species Tipula confusa. The sequence continues at coordinate 76,159,838 of OY744477.1, forward strand.
GTTTTTTGTTGATGAAGTAAGCATGAATTGATTTGGTTTCATTTAACTGGATTTGCCATCTCTTTGTCCAGTAACACAATCTGGCAAAGAACCACTTTTGCACTTTTCCCATTGTTTTTTCTATATTGTTACCAATTGCTAAGATTGCAGTGCCATCATAAAATGTTGCTATGTGAGTTTCATCTGTATTTAGCAAATCTCTTGTGTATATGATAAAGAGAATTGGACCTAACGCACTACTTTGTGGTACACCTGCTAATCTAATATTTTTGTCAATGAGGAGTATTGATCTTCATATTTAACCCTAAAATGTCGTTTAGCTAAGTAAGATTTTAGAATCTGATAAAACTGCTTTGGTAGATCTCGATGAAGTTTAAATTCTAGACCTCTGTGCCATACTTTATCGAAGGCTTGTGCTGCATCCAAGAAAATAGTTTAACATATTTTTTTGCTTCCAATCATGTCTGAAACCGAATTTGTGGGGTGGAATAAGATCTCTTTGTTCTATGTGTTCGATTTTTTTGAGCTTAAATTATTGCTGATTTCACTTTTTAACTCTTGTAAAGATACAGGTTTTATGCTTTGGCTGTCAATTTTGTTAACTGGTGTTATGTTTATTTGTGAACTTGCGTTTTAGGTCTTTTTAGACTTTTTGTTGCTTTCCAGAGGGAATAATCGGTATCCTATTGACCAGTAAGACCGCATTAAGGTAATTGTGAATCGATTCATTTTTATCTTCTCTTATCAAAAGTTTTAGTTTATTATTAAGATAGTTGAGTATCGTTTTACTTTGTGGGGTTCGAATTCCCTGCCATGTTTTTCGTGCTTTACGTTTTTCTCTAACCGATACTTGAACTTCCAGAGAGGAGTTAATATGTGTTCGAGTTTCTTTTTGACTATTAGGCGTACTATCCCTGCCTGTTGTATAATATTATTAAGTTGCTCTAATTGCTCCTCTAATTGTGCCGAAGTTTTAACTGACACTTGAAGATTGATATTATCACTAACTAGTTTCTGGAACAGTTTTCAATGTATTCTATTGTTGGTTAATTTAGGCAATGACTGTTTCTTAACAATCGTTACACTGAGAGTCACGATTACAGGAAAATGATCTGACGATAGTCCTACACTGTCTTCTATGAACACGTAGTTTTTTTAAATCCTTTTTGTTACATAAAATTCTATGAGATCTGTAATTTTATTTGGATCCATAGGCCAGTTAGTAGTAGAGCGGTAGCTCTACTACTAACTGGCCACTTGCATAATTACTGGCTACTTGCATAATTTCTTCTTCAACTTTTATTCCTTCATGGTGTTTGATGTATTCTTTTACAAATATAGTTGATCCTCCTCACGATTTTCCTGCTGGATAGAAGGCATGATAACAACAATATCCACGTATTTTAACAAATGAAGTTTTAGTAAAATGACTTTCTGATTTTAGGATATATCTACTTTTTCTACTTTTTCTGTATTTAAAAATATTTCTAGTACTGCCCATTTGCATGCCAGATGACAATTCTAAGTGTTTGACTCATTCCAATATTTTAATAAATCATAAAAGTGATTTCATTCACTGTACCTTGAATATTTAAGCGCATATTTAGAGCTTCTATGTTTTTTTTCTTGTTTCACAAGCCGAATGTTGGTTTCTATGCATTTTAGAATCTTTTCAAGAATTAGGGTATCGGTACCGTCATTATTTCCCACCTAATCGCTTTGTTATTCAAGTAGAAGCCTGTTTTCCTGGAAAAGAAGCTCAACAATAAAACAAGTACATAGAATAGTTCAAGTAATTCAAGAAGCTATGGAAGAAAAAAGATATTGTTCTTCTGTTCTTTAGCAGATAGATTGTAAAATAAAGGAAAACAAAAAATAAATAAATTGTAGGGTGGAGCTGCCACCCTTACACGACATATTCTTATCAACAATTATGTGGAAAACCATTATGTGGACGAATGGGATAAAATATGTAATCGGTATAATAAAATGAAGCCGATCGTAACATCATTGATCCAAACATTCATAGATCAAAAATCATGTTCATAAGCCAATGGAGAAGAATAACATCGAGTGGTAGAGGTATCTGACAAGATAATTCAGGGCCTTCGGGCACTGGAGTCGGACGCTGAAACACGCGATGCTTGGTCCACATATTTATCATTAAACAAAATAGACAATGAATTCAAACAACTATATAGGTTAATGAATCAGTTGTAAATTTTCTTAATTCGAAGAATTACTGAACTTTCTAACTACGAGATGTGATGCTTTGAGAAGTTGTGATGTAACCAAAAAGGTCAATACAAGATGTACTGCAAAATCTTTGCAAAAAGTAATATTGCCACTGAGTGTTGGGCTTGTCATCAGCCACATCCGCTGTTTAAATTTCCAGTTTTAAAAAGCGACAGTGTCGAAAGTCGAATAAAACTTGTAAATGACAAAAAAAATTTATCATAATTAGACACCAGTGCAAAATTCAATTCTAAATTCGGATGAATTATTTATCGAAAATGTCACCATACTCTTCTTCATTTACATCCAGGTCAATCTGAATTAAATCTAGAATCAAATCAAGTCACCAGCCATCATGTTGCTTTAGTCAAAGTCTACTAACGAACCAATACAAACGGTTCTTCATACTAAGTACTCATCACGTACCGGAGGCTTCAGCACTAGCTAGGCCGGAGGCCTAGCATCCACATCAGCTGGAAGAACTAAGGGGAAGATCGATATGACCATACATTGACGTTTAGATAAACACGACAAATTAAACGTACAAGCTCATATCTTCGGCAACATAACTAATATCCATTATATCAGACTGAGGCTAATTTTATTTGAAAGAACACCCTTTAATATATTACTCACATAAGCCAAATCCCGGTGAAAATTCTGTGAGTTGGCCAATGCTCTATTCAGTGAACCATTTAAATCCATATAAAAAAAAATTACCATTTATCGACCTCAATAACAAGTTCTTTAATCCATAATATCGGAATGGGGCTAATTTTATTTGAAAAAACCCTTCTTAGTTTGCTACTCACATAAGCCAAATCACGGTGAAAACTCTGTGCACGGAAAAAAATAATTTACAGCAAACCAGTAAACGGTTTTCTTATTTCTAGTAAATCAGATAAAAGAATGTTTTTGCCTAATTTAAACATAGTGCTAATGAACTAAGCAAATAATGTATAAAATAAGTAAACTGAAGCAAGAATTGATAAATAAACTGAAATCGAGTAAACTTTACTCAAAACATTTTTATATTTGGTTGCTTAAATTAAGGAATATATACTAGAATTAAGAATTAATATAAATGAGTAAATACTTCTTATATTATGAACATAACTGCTAATAAATCATATTTCGAAAGATCATTATATTTTAAGAATTTTGGACTAGTATAATCTTTTGACTTAAGAACTAATATTAGTTATGTATAACTGCAAATATATTCAGTTGAAAAGAATTAAAACTGAATTCTTTCTCGAAAAAATGTGGGTGTTTCTGGATCATTTTTAAATTTATTTAAATTTGTTTTTTTCAATAAAAAAAGTTTTTATTTGTCAGCATAGGGCTAAAATAACTGACTGTGCTTAGATGGAGTCGTTTATTCTTATTTAATTTTGTTTTAGGCAAGTAACATTACGAAGTTATGCGAAACTGACTTGTTCAGCTTACATAATATTCTTGCCAACGCTTATTTTTCATCAATGGCTACATTATTAACTACTTAAATATTCTGTCAGTTGATTTTGTTTTAACGGGTATATTATAAATTTAGTCACCGGTCGTATAGCGATGGTTAAGATACTTGCTTACCACGCCGTGGTCCCGAGTTATTTATTCTCACCATTGACTAAAAATTTATAAATATAAATTGAATAATTACATCTTGTACTGGTGGCCGAATTGTGTGTAAAAATCGTACATTGGACTGACCACCTACAACGATCGCCAATTCGTATCAAGTGGTTCAAAAGGTTTCTTTCGAGACGCGGCATGGGATGTTTACGACCTATATATGTTTATTTTGTATCATAAATTCAGGGAAGAGCTTAAGATAATACGATCATTATATACTTTGGAAAGTTTAAAATAATAATCAATTTCCACTAACCTAACAAAACCAAAATAGGTAAAAAACACTTCTAGTGCTGGATGTTTTCATTTATTTTAGAAAAACTTTACCAATAGGCATAATAGGATCAATAGTAAAATTTTACATAAAGTAAAATTTCGATAAAAAAAAATGTATTCCTTTTTAACAGTTGAGTAGTTGTTAATTTCTTCAATGCATTGCATTCAATTTCCTTAAAATAAGCACAACTTACTTAATTTCAAGTAATAATGCATAACCAGAGATTAAAAATTAAACTATGTTGCCGTACTTGCTTACCGAGAGTACGAATCATATGTACATGTATTCACTTTTACAAGACAATAATCAATTAAATTATATCATAGTTCACTTATTTCGTCACTTATTTTCTTAAATCGTGCATTATTTGTTTAAAACTAGTATAATTTGATTAAAACCAGTAAATATTGCATAATAAAAAACAACTGACAAAAATCATGTAATGATTTACTCATTTAAATACTTATTTCCTAAAATCATGCATATTTTGCTGTTAAAATTTTACCGTAATCAATATTCGAAAATATTTATTTTCAAAATGAAGTTTTGACAGGAGAGTTTTATTGAAATAAATTAATTATTTTTCGAAATATTATAATTACATAAAAATTAGTGAAAATCTTGCAAATTTAATTAAAATAGGTACATGGTGCTAAATTTTAAAAAGTGATTTGCGACTTGTGAACAATTTTAGTTAAATGATAATATATTTGGAATTGGACTACACAGCAGCTGAAATGTCCTTCATGCACAAATTAGGAGAATTACTTCATTATTTCAAAGGTATTTTTAGATACTCGTATTATTTATAGAGTTAAAAAAAACACTGAGTGCCAAATTTAAATTAAGGATCAATTAAACTAAATTAAAAACTTTAATTTTATTTCCAATCAGAGAGACCGGTTTGTATACAAATAACCGTGAGCGCTAACAAACAATAAGTATTCATTATTTTTGCTGGTTATGAGACTTATTTTTTCAATGCTGAAAAATATCCATCAGGCCACTTGAACAATTCATATAGAAATTCATCCGCAAAACTAAGAGGTTCAGGAATATTTCCAAGAGAAAAACGCGCGTGTTTTTAAAACCAAGAATTGGCATCTGTGGTATGTTAAATTGAATCAATATTCTTTTACTTTGTTCTTAATACTTTCTTTTTGTTTGTTTTTTTTCGAAATTAGAAAACATTCTTCAAGGAACTGAACCAGTTGAGTTATAAGAATACTCGTCGCCTTTTGAGACTCTGTCTAGGACAGAGTGCAAAAACTGAACACATACGATTATCACTATTTTAAGAGATTTAATTAAAGTTAAGTTGTGTCTGCATCAAACTTTTGGGATCCATAAGCTAATATGACGATAAAGGCGAATATTACAAATTTGAATCCATTTTAATAATTATTTGCTATAAATAACTTCTTTTTTTATCAGATCCATTATTTTAAAGGCATTGCACGGTCTACTTGTTCCAACGGGTCACGTAAAATATATTAAAACGAAAAAAATTTGGAAGTTCCGCAATACTGATTCAAAAAGCTCGTTTATAAACTCAGCGGAGTTTTAGAGAAATATTTAGAACATAATAGTTCACATCAACCATCAGTGTTCATCATCCAAGAGCGAGAAAGGTGCTTCTAATATACAATGTATGACGATATAGTTTATAAATTTGATAGTTTAACTGCGACTTGGTCTACTTGTTTTAAAATCCATTATGTTTTTGATCTAAAATAGCAAATCCAGACAAAAAACGTTTCGGAGGTTATAAAAAACTATTTTTTTTTAAATAGATAGGATCAAATCAGCTACACAGAAACTAAACAAAAAAACTGCAATTATTCCAAATGAAAAACTAAAATATGGATAAATGTTTTAAGTGTTCGGACGTACCAATATCTGAAGACATTTTAAAATACTTTAACAAAAATTCATCTAAAAAGTAATTATCTAAAAGAATATTAGAGATTTTTTTTTCAATGGATCTATATTTTTAACAGAATTTTTCTTGTTTAAAAATAATCAACTTTTAAAAATCTTGAAAGTTATAAAAATAAAAGATTTAATATATTTAATTTTATAGTTATAAGATAAAATTTGAAGATAATTTAAAGTGTTTCTTGATTTTAGAGATATTAAATAAAATTTCGGTATTCGAAATTTCTCAGTTTGTAAACAAACCTTTCCAAATTTTTGGGTTATTTAATGGAACTGAATGTTTCAAACCGAAATTCTTATAAATTTAAATAAAAAATTGTGCCTATACGCCTCATGATTTTTATAAACTAAAAATGTTAATAAGATTTTAATTTTAGAAGAAACTTATTTGTGATATTTAATAAGATTAAGTAAATTAAAAAATTGAATTGTATCCTGTAAAACTATATTTGGCAATAAACATTGAAGTGGCCTTGAATTTTGGTTTGTATTTTGATATTGTATTGGTTCTTAAAAAATGTAAGAGAAAGTGTTTACTTAATAGGCTTAAACCAAACGAATTTATGCTAAAAGCAAGTATTATATTCTGCTAATAAAATGCGTAACATTTCGTAAATCATGAATTTGTTAAATAATAAGAATGGTTTAAGTAAATTAGCATTCAATTACTATGTTTTATTAACTTGAATAAAGAAAATATTACTAGAATACATTAATTATGATTAAATTATGCTAGAATACATTACTTGGCTTAGTTCTACTTTATTTGAAAATTGCAAGCACATTTTTCTTATTGTATTAATTATTGGCAAAATTTCTTAATTCATGAGCAGATTGGATTGAAATATGATAATTATGAAAAAAATGTTAAGTAGTTTTTGCTTAATTCTTGCGAATAATGCTGATATCAAATTTTTTGTATTTACTTATAATATGCAAACGTATATTCAAGTTTTGCGCCAGTTCTACTAAGTATAGGCTCCAAAACGATAGGGTTTTTGCTTATTTTATATCAGTTATGCATGATTATTTCTTTGTGACCTGGCCAATCCTATATACAGTGAACCACTTAAATCCTTATAAAAAAAACAAAAATTACCATTTATCGACCTCAATAGCACGGTCTATAATCTATCATAGCAGAATTGGGCCAATTTTATTTGAAAAAACACCCATTAATATGTTATTATTTTTCAAAGTTTATTTTCGTAAAGAAAAGTTATTAGCAGTTATAATTTTATTATATTTATCGAAAGCACGTTGCTTGATAACAGGCCACCTCGGCAAATGGTCCGATTAACTAGCGAGCCTAATAATTCTGTCGAATTCGAATCACATGTACGAAATATACCAAATGAAACCATTCATTTGTTTATTTTGTACACGTAAGTCATATCGTCATCGCATTTTCATCCAAGACACATGCTTGTATTTATGTATCTAATAACAGATGGAGTTGTAATCTTGTAAACTCAATTGTTGATAAATGGAATAAAAATATAATGAACAACAGTTCTGTTTTATTTATTAGAACATATACACATACTAACGTATACTTAAATTGTATTAGAAAATCACCAAATTTATTATTTGCTGGTTTTTTAAGAGGTAATGAAGGAGTTATTGCTAGATAATGTAATATTTTCCATTTTAAATGTATATTGAGTAAAGCAAAAACGGGCATAAGACGACTTTCACATTATTAATTATAGAGTCTAGAATAATTATTATTATTAAATTCGCTCTAATGTAGTGATATTAAAATTTTTAAGATTGTGTATAAAAAAAAAAATGTAATAAAATTGTTAGACCATTCTTAAAAATTTTCATATTCTACCAACAACAACTTTATAATCAAAATTATGTTCTATTTGTATTTTGAAGGGCAAATTTTAAAGGATATCAATCACGTTAATGAGCTAATTACAAATTGTCTGTTGCCTTGGATTTCGTGTTACTTCCATCGAAAATGTTCGTCAAAATATTTAATTAAAAATGTTACTATAATCAGTTTCAGGATTGTTTGGAAATACTTTTTTGACGACAAGCAGTAATCTCAATTTGTTATTTTTAACTGCCATGGTATCTGGTAGTATTTTGGTATATTTCTGGTAGATTTTGTTTAATTGACACGTTGCCGGAGCATTTGTCATGCAGAAGAAATTTAATTAATTTTAAATTGATTTGCAACTAGTGGATATAAATCTTTTGAATTATGAGATCCTTTCACTTCGATTATTCCATCGTTTCCCATCAATCCAACCGGCGTTTACTTTTTTGGGATGCGAATTTTTTAAAAGTTCCTTTTCTTTAATTGCGCAGAGCACGTCTTTGGTCCAACTATAAATTGTATTTCGTAATAGTTTTCTTTGTGTGATATGCGTATTTGGGTATGGTTTAATCTCTCAAATTTGTATATATAAACTAGCATCTCCGTTTGCAACTATTTTATGGTATCGCATACCATAAAATTCCTCGCTTTTTCTATAAACTTCTTCTAAATCATCTCGTTCTATCCCAGTACATGAGCCGGCATTGTTCAAATTGCATTCATAATCTTTGGGTCTAGTTTGTATTAGTTCTGCTATATTCGACAAGCAATATTTATTTCGAACAGCACTAATATTATTTTTTTTTTGGTTTCTATGACAGCATCATACCTTTTTTTATTGCATCCACTTTGAATGTTACGTTAAGCTTCTTTTTGTAATTTATTAAAAGTAGTTGGTGCCAAACATGGGTTAAGTCAATGACAGTTGAATTACCCGATACCAATTGAAATACCAGCTAAAATAATTTGGTAGTTGATTGAATTTGGGCTTGCTTTCTGTTCAGTCAAAACTTGAAGATGAAATGTTTGAAATTAAATTGCACATTTTGCATTAAATTTTTTTTGGAATTTAGTTCAATTCTGTATTATTATTAGAAATTGAAAATTTTGTAAAGAGCATTCGAAAGCCATATTGTAGCAGCCATTTTTTACGTGTTGGTTTAAAAAGAGATTTGTAATTGCGGTTGCCATTGATTTAAATTTATCATCTTGAAAATGGCTTCACTGATTCAGATTTAAATTGTTGGTTGTTTTGAGGAAGATATGATGTTGAATTTACATTTGATAAATCGTAAAAGACTTCTAAATGAGCATGTTTACCTTAGAATTTCACCACCATACTCCTTGGCTTGTCGTATGAGGCATCTAAATAAAGGTTGGATCGTTGAGCTAACTCCTGCATCCTTAAAAACTTCATTTTAAAAGATGAACAAAAGAAAATATGAATACCGCCAAAATTTAACCCGATTCCTGCTTATGTAAACGGACACGCAGTTTAGGATCGGTAAGTAGCACGTGTAGATGCTAAGAAAACCAGGCGCATTTGCAAGAGTATCCCTTGGAACTCGTTGCGCTCTTTAAGAAACTCGATGTCCTTAAAATGGAGACAACGATTTCTAAGGTTTCGCTCACATCCGTCAGTCTCTGAACAACTTTTCCATTGGCGATGATTCTTTCTAAATATTGAATTGTGTTATTGAATTTCCCACAAGCCTTTGACTAAACCCATCGAGCTACCTTATGGTTTGCATTGCAATGTCTAGAATACCTGACAAATATGTGCGTTTATGTAAAATGACAGTAATGAAGTAACAATGGTGTGTCAAAGTTGAGAACAAGCTGTCAGCGAGTTTTACAATTAGCTCTAAAGTAAGAACTAAATAATGAAAGAATTAAGAAAATCTTGGCTTAATATCGTCATAGACACATGTGTCAATTACTATCGTGATTAAATCGAGATTTTTATTATACGCATTTATATGTATTATAGTCATAGTTTCTTCGGCTAATAATTGAGAAAAGCTTCATTTACTTTTCTTAATTTAGTGAAAATGTATCATAATTACAATTAAATAACAGGAATTCTAAGTGAAAAATTTGGAAAACCAACCGTGACTATTTAATATGAAAAAATATTTTAAAATTTAGTTGGGACTGAAACAATGACTAGTTTATACAAAAAGCTACACTAACTTCGAGCATTTTTTTCATTTTTCGTATATTTGGCCCTTAATTTACAAAATTACTTTTACCAACTGTTTTACTAATACATGTATTTTTTTAATGTTAATTTAACAAATTTCGTATACGTAAACGTTTTGTTATTTGTTGAAAACTTCACACCCGTCTGTGACATATGGTACTGCGTGTGCACCGTATCGAGCGATTAAAACCTTTAAAAAGACTATACTGAACGTTTTGAAGAATCACATACAACCGCAACAAATGTAAGCAATAACGTTTTTTGTGTCAACGATTTATTGACTCGATGTGAGATCGTGGCACAGGCTGTATCACTTAAAGCTTATAACTGAATACAATTTTAGTTAAAAGTGGATTAAATTGCGAAAGTGAAAGTCTAACTCATCAGAATTTTTGAGAGCCTCTTTTCACATCAAGACATTCAAAATATTCCCAAACTATTGGAATATGATGCTTCAGTCAAAATCTTGGGTATAATGTGGAATGCTGAATTAGTTAGTATCTCGTTTAAGGTGCAGCAAATTGAGAGATATATCAATTATGATCCTTTATAGGCTAGCTTGCACCAACAATAATCTTGTTCAAAATTATATCGAAGAAAGTTTGATTACTAAAACTTGATTAACAAGTCACTACCAGAACTCGAAGCAATTCGAATTCCTAGATGTCTTGGAAAACCTATGGCAATTGCATGCATTTTGATCTGCGAGCTATTGATGAGATTGGATATTATTCACAACTAACATTGTGTATGCTAAAGGCAAAGTTGCACCGATTAAACAAGTGTCACTACCGAGAATGGAACTGTGCGGAGCCGTTCTACTTTGCAATTCTGTCAACATTTGTATACAATCATTAGCTTACGATAATATAGAAATATTTTCCTAGACCGACAGCATGATCGTTTTACACTGGTTGTCAGATGTCCCAAGAAGATGGACAAACTTTATAGGCAATCGAACTGCAACGTGTGCAGTCGAAACATAATCAAGCTGATATAATATCTCGAGGAGTAATCCCACCAGCTCTATCAAAATCACAATTTTGGTGGCAAGGTCCGACTTGGTTACGTAGAAATGAACCAATGTAGACTCAACAGTATTTGGAGAATGGTCAAAATATTATGTAGACATACTAACAGTGAAAGACAATAATGTTAACCTAATCCTACGTCTGTTAAAATCACCAATTAAAAAACAATACTACGATCATGACAGCCGAGATGAATGAAGAGGTCATAATATTATTAACATTCAAAAACCTATTTATTTAGTTAGTGTATTTGTTAAAGATGACCCAGTGTCAAACGTTGCCTTGGTCTCTCCAAGACCATGTTCCTTGGTCTTAAAATCGATAGTCTTAAAGGATTTGAACCGGATCGGTTTCCTGATTCATTTGGAGCACTGCGCGGTTAGTTCCAGCCCCTTTTTGCTTGTTGGCTAATATAAAGGTGCACCAGCTTGATTAACAGTGACATCATATACCATTATTATACAATAAACTATTATATATAGCACTGCCGCAATTTTATTCTTGAATCTTTCTTTACCTGAAACTAACAAGAAGGACCTTACAACCATATATGTATAATAACCTATATTAGTGCTTATATTAGTTTAAAGATCTAGTGGATCTATTCTGCAAAGCCGTTTATATTGTTGGCTGCCAAATTTTGAATGGTATTTCAAACTAAATGCTTGTACACCATCCTAATATCTAGGTCCCTGTAAATTTTGTTATTTTGAATATGCCAACCAGAATTTGTAATGCTGCCGTAGTATTTTTAAATATTTTTGTTGCGAGCCCCATTTGTCCAAATGCGGATCAGGATCACCTTGTATATTACAATTTTGCAGTCTATTCGAAACCAGGATTGAAATCGTCGAGTTAACAATAATGCAACGATCGACAATTGGAAGGAGCATTTCTCTGATTAGTTATTGTTCAACAAATGTCAAATCCTGTGTTTGAAAGTTGTCATATATGGACTGCGGAGATGAACATAGAGGACTCATCTTACGAGAAATTCTCAATGGCCATGCAAAGATTAAAACAAACCGTACTCCTAGGGTTGATTACTTTAACTCTTTGTGAAACTATCTTTCGACCATTTTCGATTTGTACAACGAAGTGAAGTTATGCCGGATGTATGGAAAATGGCCGCGTTGTATCCTATTCTTAAAAAAAAAAGATCGGGTTTCTAAATATTACGAGACATCTCGTGATGTACAAATAATTGCGTTTGTGTAAAATGACAGTAATGCAGTCAAAATGTTGTGTCAAAGAACAAGTTGTCAATAATTTTTGCAATAAGCTCTGATGTACGATAAAGAGATGGCCTGTCCTCGATACTTTTTAATCTCGTGTTAGAATTCATCTGTCAAAAAAGTGAAACACCCATAAGAACAACATCTTATACCGTCAACCAACGTTCTGGCTATGCAGATGATATCTGTGTAAATGGACTGAACGGCAACAGTGTAAAAGAACAACTGGATCAACTTGTACAATTATCAGCTTCCGTTGACCTCAAAATCAATGAGTCCAAAACAAAGTGTAAATCACTGGTCTTAGAGAAAACGACACAATAGATTTTAGTAGTGGTGATCACATATTTGATAAGGAGTGACAAGTTTTCGATACCTCGGATCTCTTGTCACTCGTGATATCTGTGTGGGAGGGGATATCCAAGCCCGTCTTTTTGCTGGCAGCCGTGCTTGTATGCCTTACGTCCACTGCTTAAGTCAAAATACCTTGCAAATGCCGAAAAGCTGAAGACCCGTTGTCTTTTATGGATGTGAGAGTCGGACCTTGATGACTACACTACCTTATTTTTATTCAACCACGTTCATGAAATAAAAGAGCACCACTGGTTTGGTCATGTTTGGCGGGCCGATCCTAAACGGATGGTTGATCTCTAAGAAGAGAGCTGCCATTTGGTAGGCACAGAGATGGCTGTCGGCGTCTTCTTGTTGACTTGTCTTCTTCCAATTTTCTAGCGCAATACGAAGAAGAACAAGCTTGGGATCGAATCCGATGGAGCCAGAATGTTGATGAGGTACGGGCCAGCAATGGCCTGTAAAAATCGTATTTTGTTATTATTTCTATTCGAAAGGATCCAATCAGCCGGTTCAATGCTTAGTCCGAAGAAGTGTACATTGGTCCGTAACGAGGTCAAATATATTTAGGGCACAAAACGATTTCATCAATAAAGGAGAGACCCAGACCATAGCGTTTCGTGTAGAATCTACACGAATTATAAGGAGTTTTATTGGACTTTGCACCTATTATGCGATCCATACCAGAATTAGCTGATGTTGTCAGGAGTTTGCATGAGCTCACCAGAAAAGACACGGCATTCGAGTGAACCGAAGAGCAGAATAGCACATTCAAGGAATAGAAAAGTCGGTTATGTTTGGTACCGGTACTGCCCATACCCAGTCAGTATCCATCATGTGTGAATCATTTCCATAAATATCTCTATATGGTCAATCTTTTCATTTAAGAATGAAACATGACGCTTTGAGAAGATTCCTATAATTTAAAAACCCGGAAGGATAACTAGTGCGTTGGATAGAGCGACTGCTAAGCTACGTTTTCCAGATTGAACATTGTAAAGAGACAAGTGTTGACGTATCGACAAATCAAATGCAATTTTGAACGATGGCATAACCTAATTACAACTCTAATGCGCTACTAACTTGTGACGAAACCATATACGTTTTCTTTAATAGGCATAGTAAATTAATTTATATCTGGTTGCATGGTACGTTAGTAGTCACGTAGCATCTGATACAATTTTTGATCGCCTAGTGTTTTTAATTTCATATAAATAAAAGTATTCGCTCCAATAGTTTTATAACTTTAAGGTTACTATTCAAGTGCACAGTGAAAACGTTTCAACCACAATGAATTTTGTTGTAATATTATTTATTACCATTACAATAACATCTTGTAAAGTAATTTTAACATAACACTTGTTTGTGATGGCAGAATTTTTAATATATTTATTTTATGGTTATTTTCAGAGCGCACCAGGCCCTGATGCTGATACAGAAGGGGTAACACTTAAGCGTAAACCACATTTTTTGTCATATATGGCTAATACTCTTAGCGCAACTGGAGCGTTTAACAGCATGGAAATTAATCTTCCATATAAATTACAAAATACTGTCGTTGAAGAAGCTGTAGATTTATTTGCGGAAAAGTCGGATGAATTGGTGAAATTGATAAAAGACTTGGATACGATTTATCAACAAAATTCTGTTAACACCGACGAATTGTTTAAAAACGCGGATGCAACGGTCAATTCATTACCGTGTAATGACACAGTAGTGTATGTTGTAAACTTGCTCATCTCAACTTTACTAAGCACTTCGAAACCATGCGTTAACAATGTTGCCACAATTGCGGTTAACGTAGTAGAAACATTACGTGATTACTATCCCGAGATAAGCAAAATTATTAAAACTTCAAAAATTCGAGTTGGTGTAATAATGGACGATATCACTGCTGTCGTTGACCTAATTCCCAAAACTATAGAAGAAGTTAAAACAATTATTCCCGATTGTGATTTGGCTAAAGTAGAGAAAGACGCTGTCAATTTATTGTTACTTGCTGAAACTTTGGTAAAGAAGATTCGAACAAAATATTTGTAAAAGTTTTTAAAGAACTATGCTCTTATTTGCCGAGTAAAAATCTTATTTTAACCAATCTGGTTTAAAATGTAAAGCTTGACTGTTTTATTCGTTCAATTTGCCTACATGAGTTATAATTCAAAGAAAGCTTTTATTAACAGCTCTAAGACATAATATGGGTGTATAATTTCTTTTGCAAGTCAAAAAACGTCATTGAAACCTTACCTTAGATGCTCAATATCTCACATACTCGACCAAATAAATAACAGACTGCAACCGAGTAAAATTTCCAATTTCTGCCAAATTATTGAAGTCATATTCTTGAACTAACGTCACTTGCTGCTAACCACCCATCATGGCACCCAATCATTTTTCTATCAATCTTTGGATCTCTATAAATCTCATTTTTCTATCAATCTTGTCAATCTCTAGAGATACTTCAATGTTTCTATATATTAACAGTCACCATGATTTTGTCTGACGGACGTTGGGAACTAGAATTTAAAAACTTCTAATTCTTTAATGCCATCAAAAATCATAACTGAGTGTAAAGAGATCCAACTATTGAGAGTTTAAGCACCGTGGTGTTAACAAGATGACAATTCAATAAACTTTTCGTTAGTTCTGGCTGCAATATTTTGATTTGGCCGTTTAGGGCTCAAATGTTTAAAACGATAAATTCTCATCTCACCCCGTCCTTGAAAGTATATCGGTATTAAATTGTTCTGTTTTTATTACTTTTATTCAATGTGCTTTCACCAAGTGATCTTTGAAGACTCAAGATGAAGACATGAAGGTCACTTCATTTGGCTTAACCTAGAATTTTCTTTGGAACAAGTAGTTTTTAAGGATTGCATGAAATTTTTTTGGGAGCAGAGTTTTAAATTTGTATATTAATCCCCTCTCCCTCACTTTAGGCCTTGATGTGACATGCAACAGAAAATAGCCTACAAATAAGTGCGAATACGTTTTACAACCGCACGGAACAACAAAGCAATCCTTCTTAGAAGAACCGTAAAGCGAATTTGTAGGCGTAAAAGTTTGAATGTTGGAAGGCAAAAGAATTAAGAGAGCAACAACGCAGCATAATGAGCACAGTTCACGTTAGTCCTTTGACCGCATTGCACCATATTTTTAGACCTAAAGATTTATTGCTATTCTGAACCAGGATGAAAACCTCCATGTTAACATCGATGATGTACTCGATTATTAAAAATTTGAGTATAAAAATTACTCTCCTACATATGTTATTGAAGAGATTTTATCCCCAAACAGAGAAAATTGTAGGTAACTGCAACCGAAGATTTCGTCCGAATCAGTCAGTCACGCAATGTGCGTTTATATGAAACTAAAGTAATGGAGTCACAATGTTGTGACAAAGTTGAGAACAAGCTATTAGGAATGTTTTTAATTAGCTCGTCCCCGATATACTGTTTTATCTAATGTTAGAATTTATAGCATATGCAAATGATATCTGGGTAATTTGACTGAAAAGCAATAGTGTTAAAGAACTAATAGATTCACTTGTACGTTTTTCGGCTTCGGTTGTGGGCATATATGGGTGTAAGAGTTGGACCCTGATGGATGAGTAAGAGGAATGATTAATGACATTCGAAAGAAGAGTCATGGGTTTCATATATGGCCCCAGACGTGACGCTGACGACAACACTTACTGAGCCGAAAATTAAACTTTTGTTTAAAGAGAAAGAGCAAGTTGGAATCGAATCCCATAGTGTTTGATTGGTGATCCGGTATGGGCCAGCAATAGTTTTTTAAAAAGCCTATTATTATTTAGAAAATACTTTTGTATCTATAAGTCTTAAACCAGTAACCTTTGGAACTACTATAGTCGAGATTAGTATCGTATAGATAATATTAGTTCCAAATTCGCCAAAATATCTGTATATATAGATACTGTATGTTTACTGAATCAAGTGTGTTTAGTTTAGGTCAATAAAATCGATAAAAAATAATCAGAACGCCACGTGCATGGCCATTTAAATATTTGCACACTGATTTACATATAATATCCGCCTCAAATCTCTGTACGGTTATCGTTATCAAAAAAAAAACATAATTTTTAATATTGTGTTTGCCTATACCATATACCATTTACAACCCAAAGCATATAAGAATCAAGATTCATCAAACAAATATCATATAAAAACACCATAAAAGTTTATCATCCGTTTATGTATATGGAAAGCCGCGCAACAAGTAGAATTAAGTTTTTGCCATTTAAATGTGTTCCCTCGATTAATTTGTTTACAGCTGAATGATTTTCGTGATAATAAGACATTCAAATTGAAAAACTGTGTGATAAATTTTCACACCAAAGTTTTATTGATTGTAATTTGTATATGTATAGTATATTATGGCATTGTGCGAGTATAGCACAACATATGCCACCAAAGTTAAATTTTGCGAAATATAAATTTATTATGCCGCACACTAAAATGTTCAAACTTTTTGAACAACAAATTTCCTAATCAAACACATAATAAACAAAACACAAACGACGAATCATATTTCCACTTAACATTTCCAGATTTTCCTTTACATCATTAACGTACATTTTTTTTTTGTCTCTATACAAAACTCCGGTTTCTCTTGTATGTTCTAGATCTAGTGTACGAACATATGATGCGATGAGAAAAAAAAATGAAAATCAGAAATTTTCTGAAAAACTAAATTAATTAAATTTTCATTTTAATTTTTTTTTTTTTGTATGTCATAATGAAAATGTGGTTGTTCATTTTTACGTCGTTTTCAATTTTACATAAGATTGTTGAATGTGGTTGTATACGGAAAACACGATAAATGGAATACTCTAGAGTGCTGTTGTCACATGACATGTATGTTGATGGTGCCGAGATGACGAAAAATTGTTTTCGTCTCATATTGTTTTATTGGAAAATGCAATTTTGTTGACCGTTTAACATTTTTCAGGAGACTTAACAATTTTTCTGTATGTAATAGTTTTATAAAGTGTTTCTGTCGTTTCAATTTTTTGCTATATAGGTGCTCTGGATTAAGTTTCGGTTCAAAATATTGAACTAGTATGACATTAAAACTATGAGTTGCACTATGACTTTTGAGTAAAATAATAATTTTCAATTTAAAACTTTTGCATATCCACAACTTGTAGACTATATGGTATTTTGAAATTGCTTTTTTAATTAAATGCAACTTTGTTTTTCATTTTGAGGTTATCGAGTTCGAGAATAAAGTTAAATAACATTTTTCATAAATATTAAAATTAAAAGTCAAAATTGAAAGGGAAGAAGTTCAAGATCCATGGTTAATATATATTTTAGTCAACAAGTTAGACAACGATTCAAGTTCAAGTTTAATCAATGGCATCTCATTATGTTCAGGAAGTCACTATTTAGGGTGATGCGATAAATTTATAAATTTATCAGTTTCAAATCGCAAACAATATACAGTAGATAATGAACTGGGTTTCAGAGAAAGAAAGCATGTGACATTACATTCAGAACCTAAGGCTATGCAACTGCCAAAAAACTGGTATGCTAGGCCGTAATTCACCTGATGGACCAGAGACGACCAATTTCAACACCATTTTGGAACACAAATTACCAGTGAATTGGGATCTATTTTGCCTACTGCATGTGTTGTAGTAAAAGATCGGTTTCGAGATTTTTTTTCGAAGATGTACCTACATAGATGTCGAGCTTTACTTGACTCAGGATCGGAATCATCTTTTGTGTCTGAAAACTGAGTCGAACGGTTGAAGCCTTGACAAGGTGAAAGAGCTAACGTGATCATAACAGGCATAACAACGGGTTTAGTGATGTCAAAAGGGAAAACGACCGTTAATGCTGGGATCACTACTGATTTCAGCACAAAACTAGAGGTCAAAGCATTAATTATAAATAAACTACTAATAAATAAATAAACCAATAAAATGCATGATGGTTAAGCTGGTAAAACTGTGAAATTTATGGCTCAAACCGAAAATGTCCAAAATCAGGAAAAAACTTGACGGTTTTTAGCCTTTCAACGCTGTGAAATTTATGGCTCAAATCGTAAATGTCCAAATTTCAGAAAATGACGGTTATCCTATCAAAACTGTGAAATTTATGGCTCACATCGGAAACTACTAAAATTCAGAAACTACACAATGGTTGTTAGTCTATCAAAACTGTGAAATTTATGGCCCAAATCGAAAATGTCCAAAATCTATAAAATACATGATGGTTTGCCTATCAAAACTGTGAAATTTATGGCTCAAATCGAAAATGTCCAAAATCCATAAAATGCCTATTAAAACTGTGAGATTTATGGATTAAATCAAAAATGTTTAAAATCCAGAAAATACATGATGGTTAGCCTATCAAAACTGTGAAATTTATGGCTCAAATCGAAAATATCCAAAATCCAGAAAAATCGTGATGATTAACCTATTAAAACTGTGAAATTTATGGCTCAAATCGAAAAATAACCAAAATCCATATAATATATGATGGTTAGTTATCAAAACTGTGAAATTTATGGCTTAAATCGAAAATGTCTAAATCCAGAAAATACATGATGGTCATATCAAAACGGTGATATTTACAACCCAAACCGAGAATGACCAAAATCCATAAAATCCATGATGATTACCCTATCAAAACTGTGAAATTTATGGCCCAAATCGAAAAATGACCAAAATCCAGAAAATACATGATATTTGTTAGCCTATTAAAACTATTAAATTTATGGCTCAAATTGAAAATTTCAAAAATTCAGAAAATACATGATGGTTAGCATATCAAAACTGTGAACATCTGCCCTCGAACGATGAAATATTATCCCACCGTATTAAAATAATCCATTGATGCTACCAAATTACCAGTTGTATTTGATGGTTCTAGCAAAACAACGACTGGTATCTCCAGCCTCCGAGCCTAAGTACTGAAACTTACAAAGACGTATTTACAAGTAAAGTAAGCTACAAACAATATGGTCCAGTTACAAAACGTAAGCTAATATCAGAAGCTTCAAGAGTGTTTGATTCGGTGGGATTTCTGTCTCCATCCATCGTTCTATTAAACATTTTGTTTCAAAAGATGTGGCTTGGCGAGATTGATTGGATAGAAACGGTGTGGGGTACTTACTTGGTTCTTTCACGTGTGGTGGAATGATGATTCTTATTGTCAAAACCATTCCTCTTCTCTAAGTGTTATCCATTCAAGCTCCGACCACCATCGGTTATTTTTCGCTGATTGTTAAGAATCTAATCCTAAACAACCTTTTGAAAGTACATCTAGTCTTCCATTTTTCTGAGTGATCAGCAAGCCTTGCCAAAATTTTAGAATCACACCAAGCAAACATTTTTTGGCTGATATTTGTTAAACTTAAACAACAAGTACTACTTTTGTTTTAGCAAGAAGTACAGGAAGTTTCTCATTCCAAGTAATATTGTATAACCACAAACTTTGCTACAAAATTTTAATCTTGATAATAACATGTGACACCCAACTAAATGAGTCGAACAATTTTCTGGATTGCGACTATGTCTATTTCAGGTCGAAAATAAATGCCACGGTCTCTGATAATTTCTCCATCAAATTTTGAATATGGGAATCTTACGACCAATCCTTGATTTATTGATGCATGACTTTAAGCCATAAATTTGGATGAATTTCTTAGGCTAAACCCTTCCGACTCTAGAAGCGATAACACGTCATCTTTGCTGTTCAGAGCTTGAAATACTTATTTAGCACCGCTCAACAAGTCGTCCACGTATCTATAGATGTCACGCCGTGTATAATAGAATCCACAAGCGCTTTTAATAGAAAGATGCCGGAATTTTGTAGCATACCCGTCAAACGCTACACGCAAGAACAAAGTGGTGGAGATACTCCGGTTGTAATCTCTTCATGTGTCAGAGTTTTAAATTTGAGAAGTTCAAATTGAGGATTTCGAATTAGTCCTGAAACCACTAATCTATGAGAATTTCCCAATTCTTTATAATGAACCTGCCAATTTTGTTCATTTTAACTGTTTAACTGCAGCTCAGAATCTGATACCATGGTTGCTTGCTTATTTTAATGAAATTTTCTATAGTTTACTTAATATTCAACGCCATGTCCTTGCTGCGGGACGATTATTTCAAATAATCTGTGTAAAATCAAACAACCCTATTAGAAAACCCTGTATAGTAATATAATCCAGCCATTAAAAATAATGGATTTGTGGGAAAACAATGAGACAATAAAAATTTTACACTTAAAAATTATTGATAATATTTTTTTATGTGTCATCATCGTTCTCTTTTACTAGCAACAAAGTATAGATCCCGCCAGGGATTAAAAAATAAAAAATTTAAATATAAAACGACAAACAAAATTGAGGAAAATTTCCGAAAATGCTGATTGATTATGTTCCTTATTGTCTAATATATAGAATAAGGATTGGTTGGTTATTTTTGATTGATTATCTAAACTTTTGGGTTTTTTATACTATGTTTATAAAGCTTGCAATGGGTAAGCTTTTTTTGGTGTCGTAACAAGATAGAGGCAGAAAAATAATTTGGTGTATTATTAATGAGTTTGGATATTAATTTAGTTATATGATTTAGCTTCCTAAGTTGTAGGTTACAATTTAAATCAGGCAATACTTTTTGAACTGTCAAAGATAAACAACCAATGTATTCCATATTTGTAATTGTAATTTAAATTGTGACGTCAGAAGAAGATCATTAAAATATAATATTTTTTGATAATTTGGATCTAGAGCTATGTTTTGCAGTTCTTCAATTAGTTGTAAGGTGTTATAATACAAGTAAATGAAAATACACCCCTCGTTACTTAAACTCAATGCAAACCCGATATTAAAAATAAAATAAGCTTTTATAATAAGCTCTCTTACTCAAAATAAGAAAACTTCTTCTATATTAGATAACATGCACACGAAAATAAAAAGTCTATCATATACTTAAAAGAATACAACATAACACCTATACATAAAACTTAAATAAAATAAAAAGAAACCGGATTACACTTTGTACAGTATAAAAATGTTGTATGATATATGTTATTTGTTGTTGGTGCCCAAGAAAAGCTGTATGCATGTGTACAACAAAATAATATATTGAAATATCAACAAGTGGCTTTAGTTCTAAATTTTATATAAAGTTTATAGTTCATTTTGTGAGATAAATTTTCCGTACAGGTCCATTTTCTATTGATCTAAACAATCAGTAAACGAAAAGATTTTTTTTTTGTTTTAAATTGGTCTCTGCTCTCAGGTAATGCGACACTGTTTGTGAGTATTGGGAGTATTGCAACAGTATTGGAAATATTAAAAGTGTTTATCACTTTAAAGATTCAAGAAACCTCAAAATTGTTGGCACAGCTTTTGTATGCCTTTCTGCATTAATACCAACTTATACGAAAACTACCCTACAGTGGTTTGGTATACTGTAATGGTCAATGTCTTTGAATTGAAAATCTCCGTCAACAAAATTTCACAGCTTGGGACAAGTAAAAAATTTAAAGTATCACAAAAATGTATATGTTCCCGGAACTACACCGTCTAATGGGAACCCTTTATTGGGAAGCCACTCGTAAATTATTTTGATGAAATTTCGACATTTGGAAAAATAAATTTTTCTACAAAACTGAGTATAAAAATTATTCCAAAATTATTTTTCGTATGTTTTGTCCCAACAACATGAGCCGAACATTTTCCAAGACACTGCAGAATAATTACAACTAATCGTTATGCGCAGACTATAAAAATGGAAATTTTCTCTTATCATTTATAGGCAATGGTAGTAAAAAGGATGTTTGAAGAGAAAAGTTGGGTTTGCTCCTGCTTTAGAATAAAAACTAGAGATTGAGCTGTGAGATTTAAATTTGGATAAATTAAATTATGTATTAAAACGTTTTAAATTGTTGCTGCAATATTTATGATGATATTGAGAACGTTTGATAACCCCTTGCTAAATTCTTAGGTACCGAAATGATTTATGATAATAAACTAATTTTTTCCAGCAGTATTTATCAGCTGATATCAAGATTTTTTGATAAAAGCAGCGCTCAATAAATCGGACCATGCGTACTTGTTTTAGTGCATAATTTATTCATTATCATAAATATGTGGGCTACCTACCTCGAAAAAATCAAAACTTTTATGTTAGTTCAATTGCTAGTATTTTCTTATGGAATGAATCCCAGCTTTTTCTTGGGCTACAAAATTCTAAAATTCCCGTGAACATAGTTTCATTTTTACCACTACCCCATCAATTGTGATCCTATGTACCTGTTTTAAGACTGATTGCTTTTCTCGGAACCCAAATAGCCTTTCTGATATATCTATGATTAGTTTTAGTCGCTTAAGAAACATTCTTTCTAAAATTTTTGATGTTGTTGTTAGGAAAGAGATTGGCCTAAACGATGTTTTGTCATTTATTGGTTAGTTAGATTTTGGAATCATTATAGCTTTCACTATTTTCGACTATCTCGGAATATAACTTAGTCTAAAGATAGTCAAAAGAGTCAGGAAGTCGCTTCTTACAGTTCTCAATAGATTCTTTAAGATTTTAGCCATTAAATCAAAAACAATAGCTAGCTAAAAGGCTAGTTGGCGGTAGAAAGTATTTCTTAGCCAATTTAGGTACCAAGTAAAAAGTAACTCACAATTTAAACATAAAATGATTGAACTAAAATTGGCTTATGGTATCGAAAAAGACACAAACTGGTTTCCTACACGTATAGTAATGTGTCTGCAAAGATTGACTCAATTGATTGCCATTTCTTAGGAATGAAAACGAAATCTTGATAAAAATTAGCTTTCACATAACATATCACGTTCACCACATTAACAATTGTAACGAATACTAAAAGATATTATCGCAACTTTGGGTGTTCGGGTTTAGGATGCTTATTCATTTAAGCGAATAGATGGGATTGCTATTAGATTACTAATTATAATTTAGTCGACATCCAAATGATTTGGTGAGTCTAAATGGAGAAATTTCCTCAATTCGAAATTTGTACGATATCTTACAGTCTTCTAAGAATATTTGTCAATCCTGTTGTGTCAGGAACGCGACGCGATGGGGATCTGTAAAATCCGTAAACAAAATTAATATCAATGTACTTGTCACCTGAGAATAGCGCCATTATAATATTAATTTACTTAAATTTTTTACAATTTTTAATTCACAACACTAACACAACACGATAGACAATTTCTTAAAACTAATTAAATTTTTTGTTTTTTCATCGTATTTAAACAAAGGAGTTGAAAATCATCGCCTGCTCTTTTACTGACAAATAAAAAATGTTGTAATATTAAAACTACAATATCAATTAATTAGATTGAGAATACGTAAAAACTATGGCACGTGGATGCAAATAATGTATAAGGGGATTGTAAAGAATATCAAAGCGAATTAAAATAAATTAGGTTAAAAGTAAAAGCCAGTTTAATCAATGGTTCTATAGTGTTGAACTTAGCCAGAGGTATGATGTTTTTTGATGATCGGGACACTTTAAACAACCTCTAAGAAAGTAATGAGATGAGATGCTGTTTAAAGAATGTTGTGTAGTTTGTAAATGCATGTTTGGTGCGGATAATTTGTCTTGTTTACATGGTTGTTTAATACATGGCCAAATAAAGCACGCCAAATAAATTCAAAGTTTTAAGGTGGTTATGAAAAAATGAATTTAAAAAGATAGATCAAAAAATTCCGTGCACTAATAGTTATTGTGTGAAATGAAGCTATCTATATATAAAACTTCACATTAGTATTAGTATTCTAAGGTCAATGATTCAATAATATTCTAATAAACGATTAAAGTCATTTAGTATTCTGTTCTATAAAACGTTTTGAAATTTTTGAAATGGTAAATCGATTATTAACACTACTTTATGATTTTTAATATGATACTTTACCCCGTTCTCCAATTTGTGAATGAATAATTTTCAATGTATTTGTCAGCATATTTTGTATATTTTTATGTTAAATTCTACTAAATCGTTTTTGGAGCGCAACCTCTTCAAAATATATCGTCTTTAGCTTTTAATGTATTCTATACGTTACTTAAACACTTACCTACCCTACAATGGACTATCATAAAGTTCTACTAAATTAGAAATTGGATTATTAATAACCGAAATAGCGGTAACAAAAATTAAGAATTTTTGAGAACCCCAATATTAGGTTTCTAAAATACACGACGGCTAGATTAAAAAAAATAGGTAAGCTTCCTAATTAAATTTTGAAAATATGGTAAGTTTTTCATTTAAATTCATTTCAAACCATAGTAACATTTTGAAATCTTTCATAAACACATAAAAACCGTAAAGCTGGGTCAAACGATGTACCGTGACAAACCGTTTTCCAATGTAAAGTGACCCTGAAAAACACTTAGTGTAAAATTAAGAAAAGCTTAGTCTCCTCCAAGACTAAGCAAAAAGTTGAGCTGGCACCATATTGTATTATATGTCCATTTGAAATGAACTAATTTTAACTGTGGCTAGCTTATAAAACTTATAAATTGCATCTAACAGTATAAAGAATGACCTTTCATGGCAACCGAAATTAATACCATGAAGTATCGATTATTTTGTTCTTATAAAAACAGTTTTTCAAGTTGAAAGCTTTTGTGAACTTGAATTGATTATTTCAAATCAGATATAAATAATCTAAACTAATGTGATTCAATATAAATATCCTGGAACGTCGCCAAATTATTTTAATTATGTTTGAATTATTTTTGTAAAAAAACCAGTCTTGAAACAATGGCCAAATCTGAGGTGATTGATCCTGGGCGGTACAAAATTGAAAAAATATAGATCTATTTATTACACTAAATATAAGAAATGCATTTAGCAAGACCAGATGAAATGCATATTTGAGAAATTTTATAAATTAATGTTTTGCAATTACTTTCGTGTATTCTGTTAAGAATTTTCTTCCTATCGAAGGAAGCTGAATTACTTGACATTTTCATTACGATTCATGGATTCATGAATGTTTTTTGATCCTGCCGTCAGATTCCAAAAAGTTTCGGATTTAGTACCTTCGATACGGGAATTTTGCAACAAAAACTGAGGGCACAAACGAAATTACTAAATCCGAAAATGCTTCAAATTCTCATACGGAATCCGAATCTGGCACCAAATCCAAAACTCAAAACGGAACTCAAACAAAATCCGCCCATGGTCGGGATTTTGTTCTGGAAACGGATCCTGAACTCAAAACAGAACTCAAATAAGATAAGTCATTGATCCGTGTAATTTGAAAAGTACAGCACTCATGAAAAAACTGATAAGTGCAAAAATGTTGTATTAAAAAAATAAACAAAATAAAAAAAAAAACTTAGTTTCGGAAACGACTGGATCTTTAAACGGAATTGGAACTAGTTACATTCGGAAAATGTTCCAGAATCTGAACCGGAACACATAAAGACATTGAATAAAAATAACGAAACTCAGATTCTGAAATGTAAACAAACCAGATCTGGCAACGGATGTAATTCCAAATCCTAAAACGAAACTCATATAAAATTCAGAAATGTTCAGCAATCTAATCCGGAACGTATCAAGACGTTGATTGAGAAATACCAAAGCAATAAACAACTCGTTAGAAACTATCCAATCCAGTATGCCAGATTGCCAGGCCTGGGTACGTTTTCAAATCGAGTATTGGGATATTTCTGGATCTGTTTTCAATTCACGTGAGATCCGAGTCCTAAAATGTTCCAAATTCAGAAACGGAAAAATGTTTCAGCTCTAAAATCCAGAACTCGAACAAGATCCGTCAATGTTTCGGATTCAATTCTAGAAACGGATCCAGTTCTGAACATAAATCTAGAAACGGATCCAGTTCCATAAATCCCGAACTTAAACCAATATTCGCCAATGAACCGGAACCAGATCCGAAAGTGTTCCAGATTCTAGAATGGAAGTTCTGCTCCAAAAACAGATCTTCAAACGTATCCATTTTTGGATCCAATCTGGAACTGATACGTAATCAAGAAACGTTTCGGAATTCGAGCCGGAACATATAAAGATAAAAACCATATAAAACATATAAATGTTTTTACCCCTTTTCCATGTTTATACAACTTTCACGAATTTAGATTTAAATCCTAATAATTTAAATCCGATTGTAAAATTCGAGCGCTATTTAGGAAGCACTGTGATATTATATGCTTATTTAGATTCTTATAATCTTACAACCCAAAAATAATAGAAAAGCGACACATAAGTTCTTCCGCAAATTTTCTTAAAAAAGGGTTTTCAGCCCATTTATCTCTACCTCTTGTTCGATTTACTTGTTGTCAAACACTGTATAATCATGATTGAAGAGATTAACCAATTAAAAATTAAACAAAAATTAATATTAACTTTCTTAAACCTATGGTGAGCTTGACATTTATCCATATTTAAAACTCAAAATATTTTAATTGCACCAATCATAAATCAATGTTCAAATCAATGTAACATTTTTGAAATATTGAAACGCAATTTCTTTGGAAGTCAAGTCTTTAGTAGAGTTATTTAAAACTCTACTAAAGAACTCATTAATTTTTTTAAATGATGGTAGGGCTTTAATCAAGAAAAAAAATTATCCTCAGTGTCAATAATGTAACTGTTGTAAAAGAAATGGAACTCATTTAAACTTTAATCAATATTAGCAAAATTTGTATTGCTTAGAAAGTGGCATTGCTGCGTGCAAAAATCAACTGAAACGGTAAATTGTGTAACTCAAAACTGAGCTTTTCACTGAGCCATAGTGGGAGAAAAATAACTTTAAATAACTCTAATAGTTGATAGGAGTTTATAGTAGGAGTTTATAATACGTTATTGAAGAAAATTTCTAACTATGTCTGTGATCCTCAACTACATAGTTTTAACCTTTCTTTATTATCGATAATTTTTCCTTCTAGTCTGAAACAAGCCATCTTAATGATTTTGTTTAAGAGTGGCGATGCTGGTAGTATGCGCCCAATTATAATAAATATCACTGCTAGAGTTTAACAGATCGAATTATTTGAAACAGTAAACCGCGGTTTTTAGTTGAAAACTCTTATTCGGAAACCATTCCAAAAAACCGTTGGTTTTTGGATTTATTGAAAAAATAACAAAGCTTACGGATTTGAAGTTTTCGACAAATAACAAAAAATGTATTTACATTGGTAATTTATTTTACAGCAAGCAAAAAATTTGTTATTTCACTATGATGATAAAATAATTCTAACTATCTTTATAAACAAAAATTATACTCCAATTAAATTAAAAAAAATTTCGAATCTTATCATTCCTAACTACAACTCAAAAAAATTAATTTCTAAAAACAATAATAACTCGTATAACTTTTAATGGTTCAGTTTATGAAAGATTCACCAGTTCACAGAGATTTCCAACGAACTTGGTTAGGTTAGACCATTTTCTATTGCAAAACAATAGTCAATATTGATGACTAATTTTGATACGATGGGGTTGAAACTTTTGTTATTGACTGTAAACACTTGCATATTTCATAATAATAATATTAAAATGGTTTATAGGCCATTGCTGGCCCTTACCGCATCAACATTCTTGCTGCGTCAGATTCGATCTCGACGTTGTTCTTCAAATTCTTTTAGACAACCCGAAAAAGACAAGTCATTCTTTACTCCGAGGAGCCATCGTCACCAACAGAGCGACCTTTGTGCCGCAAATCGTGACCTAGCCAGTGTTCTTTTTGTCCTGTTTTTCTTGAACGACATCAGAAATTTTCATTTAGGGTCCAACTATCACACCCATATGTGACAACGGGTCTGATCAACACCTTGTCCAACTTCGGCTTGTCAGTAATTGCAAGCTATTTTGACTTTAGTTTTAATACAAAACACGGTTGCCAGCGACATAAACACGCTTTAATATGCCCTCCCACACAATTATTATGAGTGACAAGGGATCCGAGGTATCGGAAACTTGTCACTCCTTCAAATATGTTGTCTCCACTACTAAAATCTATTGCGTCTTAGTCTCTAAAACCAATGATCATTGATTTTGATACCAATGAAAGCCGAGAATCTTACAATTGGATCCAGTAGTTCTCTGACACCGTTGCCATTCATTCCAATTACACAGATATCATATGCCAGAACCTGCTTGGCATATGAACCTGATGTGTTTCATTTTTACGAAAAATGAATTCTAACATTCGATTAAAGAGTTTCGAGACAGAGCATCATAATGCTATTAGTTTCATAATGCTTCTCATCTTCGATTATCA
The DNA here is from genome assembly GCA_963556175.1 of Tipula confusa. Lineage (NCBI taxonomy): Eukaryota > Metazoa > Arthropoda > Insecta > Diptera > Tipulidae > Tipula > Tipula confusa. The sequence continues at coordinate 76,188,838 of OY744477.1, forward strand.
GACTTTCAAAGTAAAAACGTAAGTTTCGTTTCCTTGCGATCCTTGACTTGCACGAAAACTGCCGTCTTAGCATTGCACCCACCAACTCCAAGATTACCAAGGCCACCTCCACTGTAAAGCAATGTATAGTCAGACCTAGTAAACATGGTCTCCGCTTTTTGGCCATTCAGTTTCTTGGAGAGCAACGAGTTCCAAGCGATGCACTTTCATTCGGTTATTTTATTTATAATAACGTTTTAAATTATCCTCAAAAAAGAAACAAATTAAATCTTTATAAGAAGAATTTCTCCCATTAAATAAATCCGAACATCGAACAGAAAGTTTGGAAAAACTTTGGATGTATTATCTACAAAACAACCATTTTATCGATTGAATCTGTGAAATCCTAACTCAGACCTCGGCTTGAAAATCTAATTATTTTCTGCAATTAAAATTTGGGATTTCTATTTTTCCTTGAATTTGTAATATTCGAATACCGATCCAGGAACCGCGGTTTCTCAAAGTCGAATTATTTGCAAACTTTAATCATTGCTGTCTCTTTTTAATTAGATACTGGAAAAGTAAAATTTATAGATTGTTAAAATTTCTACAAAGTGAACATTTTTTAGTGAAAATGGTTATGAGTTTTTCTTAATTTAAACACAGAAGATGGCTTAATCAATTTTTTGGCACATTGATCATAGAAGTAATCATAATAAAATAGCTTTAGGGCTTTTTCTTAATATCTTTCTAAAGTTTTTGATACACGGTTTCACATACAATTTTTTTGGATAAACTATTACATTCAGATATTTGGGACTTCCATTACAATTTCCTTATCCATATTTATAAGAGCGGAGACAATGTGTATCTATTCTTCCACTTTTACTCGGAAATAATTCTTCAGTAAGGTTTTATGACTTTATTGCTCTAAGATTAAATAATGGTTTAATTATTTAAAAAAAATTAATGCCCCTAGTATGGTTCTCATATCAGCTCACCTCACCGAAAAATACGTCATAAATGTGAGTTGAACTCCCTACTTTGAAATATTTGGTATTATTGTTGTTTTGGTAATGTGAGACAATTGTCAAATTAAATCACCGACAATATGGCGATGAGTTCATAGTTTTTTTGGTTTAATATATTTTTATGGATACGTACAAAACCTTCTGTAATAAAAGCTGAATTCATTCAATTCGTAGGCTGTACAAATTCTAGATTTATTAAAGTATTACTGAGAATGAAAACTAAGAAGAAAAATTTGTTTTATTTTAGTGTATAAGTTGTTTATTGGAATCGCCATAGTAACGAAAAAATTCCAATTTTTGTTATATGTTTTGAATGTTACTAACACCACACCAGATCGAGAATTTTATTTATTTTTTTTTATATATCGGCGTGTGTTATAACGCGATGAGTTTGGCTCTTATTATAAAAAGTTTGGATACGTACAATTTTTCCTTTGTTTTGTAATATCTATTAGGGTTAAAATAATTATTGTAGACATAAAATAAGTAAAGGTTCAAATAGAATGTATCCGTTCCGTCCGCTCAGTTTGATGAAAAGTTTCAATTTATATGGAAAAACGAAAATGTTTTTCTCCGAACGAGAAAAAAACGGAGCGGACACTAAACTCAAATTCCAATTTTTTCGGATGACATAACCTCACATAGCAAATAAGTAAATGACATACCAGAAAAGATCACAAACGAGTGTACACGCATAACTTAAAAAAATGAATTTAGAAGACTTCGTTAAAACAATAAAATCTTAAATTACATACAAGGTGTATAAATCCATCAACTCGTCCGGTGCTTGAATTGCATCTTCTTAATCCATATTTTTTTGTGCAGTAAAAAATTGAATTTTTGGAGCAGATCTATTCTGTTTGAACATATAATGTCAGCAGATAGAATATTCAAGAAAAACGGGTTGACCATTGCTTAGTTTCAGCAGAATTGGTTTCGAGCTAATGAAATTGAATTTTAAATTAAATACTCGATCATCTCATCCGACAAGTTTGATCGCTGCAGCCTGATGAGATGACCGAATTTTAAATTTTAAATAATTTTTAAAAGTCAAATCTGGCCTGTAATTCTGTTGATTTTTTTCAAGTTTATCCATGGGTTCAGAAATGAAAACACATTTATTTTTAAGGAAGGTAGATCATTTTTTAATACTAATGTAGTAGTGCATGGGGGTTGTACAGCCAACAAAACATTAAAATTAGCTATCTTGGGGCCATTATGAGATCACTTTTGAAGTCGAATTAGTGATATAATAAACCAACTTAAGAGCATGCTACTTTTGAAATAAATAAGTGGGCAAGTCTTAGCGAGATTTTATTATTTTCTATACCCTATAGTAAAGATGAAAAGTAAAGCTCTTCGTTTATAAGGTTGTAGCAGAATCTGATAAAAATCAAAACCGCATCGCTTTGCAGCATTTAAAGGCATTACTTTAAAAGGATTAAAAAAATAAGCATGTCTTTACTTAAAACACCGAAAATATTTGATATAGTACATCGATGTACTCACGTAATCAAATGATCGTCCCTACCATAATTGATTAAGCTACCTTAATTGTGTACAGCAGACCTATCAAAATGTGTAAAGGTTCGTGTTGGGAGCCCTGTCATATATTAACCCAAAAAACATGGCCTATCTTTTATTTATTCTCTAACCAACTACTTCTATAAGCTCATGGGAAATGTCGATTTTAGTGTAACACCCAACATAATTGATTTCAACAATTTATTTTTAGAAAATTTCACAATGAATTTCGATTAATTTTATCATTTTAACGTTTAAACATCCGGATTCCGCATCTATAACTAAATTCAAAATAAAAATGCGAATATTATATCCGGATATCCGTCCATCGAAATATATTCGATCGATCGCGCATAATGCAAATATTAGCTTTTTTTAATAAGTATCCATGGACAACATAAAAGTATCAATATCTCGTTTTATTTATTAAATAAAATTCGAAAAGTCGGTCACACACGTACAATTATATCACACCTAATTTTCACTCCACATATATATAGTCAGATATCACCCCAAAAAATAAATAAAATAAAATCCATAAACCCATTTTCATCAGATTCGAGTAACAAGTATTTTCTTAATTTACTTTGAGTCTTATCCCTTAATATATTGTGTGTGCGTATATAAATATTTTGATGGTGAAGTGAGGTGTGATGAGGTCGGCGGCCTATTTATTTTTTATGATGACATATTTTCCATGTTTTTCGATTAAAATTGATCGACTTATCGGAAGAGTGAATCGACTTATAAAAATATTAAACACGGTAATAGATACTGTATATAGTATCAACACTATACACAGAAATGTGACTTCGAGAGATAATTTAGTACAACAATAAAATATTTTTGTTAGCAACATAATCAATTTTTGTTATAAACATACCGTAAATATTATTGTTAAATATTTGTTTAATTAAACAATATTTTATTTCCAACAAATACTTTAATTTTTTAATACTTTAAAAATTAATAGTGTGTGCTCGAAAAAATAAACAAATTAAATTTTTTAATAATCACCACACACACTCACACACATAAAAAATTAATTTTAATTTAATTTTAATTTTATTTTGTTTATTTAATTAATTAAATTAATTTTTATTCACATATAAACTTTAAGATCACAACAACACTATTTGTGTACACGTAAATTTATTTCGAAACCACACACACTCGTCGCACAAACACACTCATATATTTATTATGTGTACACGCACAATATATAAACAATTTAAATTAATAAATTAAAAATCAAATTTTCCATAATATAATTCGAAATTTATTAAATCATAAAATAATTGCACATATTTTCCATATACATAACACATTAGCACATAGTACACACAATTTGTTTAAAATTTTCCGATATGAAAATTTTATTGTAGAAAATTAAATTAAATTAAATTAAATAAATAACAAAAACCGAAATATAAAATAAGAACAAAAAAATTATTGGAAAATTTCGGTCATAGATAATAAACACAGAAAAGCACTTTGCACGAATGACAGAATTGACGGATACAATTATTTTTTTTAGTTTGGCCAATAAAAAAAAAATATTTAAATAAATTTAAAATTTATAGAATTTTTTTTTTTTTGTTTAAATTTCCACACGATTTAAAACAATGATAATTCGTTTTTAATCCGGTTTACACAGTTTAAAGGTCTCGGAGCGACTGAACTAGAAAATCCAAAAAAGTCTGTTTCCTCTATGAAAACACATTGGTTTCGTCATAGTCATCGTCATCATCGTAATTTCCCCAAGCCTAAATATATGTACGCTCTTTGTCCCGCTCTCAGTTGTGTATTCAGCACATTTTGAACGATTTTCATTTCTAAACTATAGGGTGTATGTACATGTGTAAGTGTAAAATGAAAGGAAAATCGACAATCCGTTTTTCTTGTCTCGCATTTTGCATGTTTGTTTGGGTATAATATTTGAGCTGAAAGCTTACATTTATCCGTATGTGATAATATACAGTGCTCCTGCTGGGATAAACATTTTTACATTATTGGACATACACAAAAACAGAATAATATTTGGAGAAGAGAATTTTCATTTTGTTCGTAACATCGAATATTTTGTGTTTTGGAGTAGCAACAACAAAAACAAGTTTGTGTATGTTGTGCTTTCTCTGTTATCAGCAGGTATACGAAAATATATTTTTATTTTCATGACGCGTTTATCTATGTCTGGGTAATCAGGGGTTATAAAACTTTTTGCTATTGCGGGAAATTTATTTAGGGTGAATATTTATTTATTGGAGCGTTAAAATGTTGGCTTGAGCTCGTCATTAGCTTTTTAAATTTAAATTAAGGAAATGTTTCCACTATGTAACCACAACTGTTGTTATAGAATGTCTCTTAAAGGCTTAGCCTTTATAAAATCTCTCACCGTCGTGCTTCGTCTTTCTTACTTTTTTTAGTGTGATTAGCCAGGTTGGTTAACCTGTCACCATCACTGCCTCGTGGAGAAACTTTTCTAAAATTGAAGCACTTTGTTAATTATTGTCCGTAAACATATGCAAGTGTAATACATAGAATAGTTCTAGTTTAATGGTTAGTAAGAAGTAAACACAATATTTTGCTCAGAACCATGTCACAGAACCTTTTAAAAACATTGTTGTTTCTGTCATTAAAGTAAGTAAATCTGCACTCAGCTCTGTAAATTGTTGGGATTTTTGGTTTTCAACCAAATTACAGCTGTAAAGCAATTGGTTCATAGTAAATGATGCACTAAGTTCAAGCCGTTTATCCGTCCTTTCTTTACATAAAAGGTTTCCTTTTGTATGTGTCCATAATTCTGTAAGCGTTTCTAACGCCAAGAAGAATTCCTCTGTGTGGGCATATTAATGTTCTTAGGTGGTGACAATTCATTCACTCATCGCACCCAAAAAGGTCCCATGTTACTTTAGCTTCTCGTTTCAGCTAGTTACTGCATTCTGCAATCCTTTTGACATATGACACAGTCTTTGGATATAATCTACACTAAGTCATTTTACAGTTTTAACAATCATAAATCTTACTCCATTCAAAAAACTCCAAAGATTGTGTCCTGATATCAAATGTTCGATTAAGTTGGATCATTATTGTTTTGGAAGGCAAAAGTTCCATTTTTTGGAATTTTTTGTAGCTGCAGTAATCTAAGTTACTTCCTGAATGCTTTGTCTAGAGTCCCCAGTAAAAAATATTACCTTATTATCTGCGAATGTTTGTTGTTGGACATTGTCATTCATATTGCTATTAAAGACAATATTCCAGAGGTGTGCTCCTAGAAAGTACTTTTGTGGGAACCTTGATGTTACAAATTTTTTAGGTGTGCTAAAATTAGAGTGAAGATTTGCTAAACCATCACAGATGTTTAGAAAGCACCTTAAACGTCATTGAATATACTCCAATAACGTATTTATGCTTAAACTCTTTGACTATGTTGACCATTTTCACCATAGAATCCTTGTTTCGAGTAATTTACCGAAGACTGGAAAAAAATTTAAAGATAATTTTTTTCCTGTTTTTCCAAGATTTCGAAAATCTCCTCTATTTGGATACTTGTTCGGGAAACATGTGATAGTATGTCCTATTATAGACCATGCTTTTTGATTCACTTTGACCTCATTATTATCGATGCTGGATGCTTTACAAGGTTTCATTGACATAATTGCGTCCGAGGATTCATCATTGTCACCAGGAAATAGTGCATCAAACAAATATTTTGTGATATCGTTCCAAATCGTTGTTTGTAGACTACAAACTCTACCTTCTCCAGACTTTACTGGCTAGTTTTTCCACATTAATCATGTATTCATTACGGCATGCAACATTATAGTTGCATTTCTTTAGCAGTCTTGCTGTAGGTCGTTCTATTTCAAATAAACCTTGAACCGCTTGAACGATCTATAACCAAGGTAGTTTCCCTTTGTGAGCTCTTTTCATTTGACATTTTTAAAAGCTATTTTAAGAAGACAAGTCATTCACTACCTCAACGAACCTAGGCAGAAATTCAATTGTCATCAAATTCTTGATCTGGTGATTACCAGTGGTAACACGTGCTTTTATATGCCCTCCCAAGCTTAACTCATCAATCTTTCAAATATGTGGTCACCTTTACTAAAATCTATTGCAAACTATAAGCTATCCCCAAGAATTGGAGACACAAAAGCTCGTTTTATGATTCGAATTTCTTTGACAAGACCAGTCCTTGCTTGTGTTTGCTCTTGACTAAAATCCCCAGAAATTGGTGTTTTTATCCAAATCTATATTTGCATGATATGATTTACGGTTCATATACTATTTTAGTCTTGATACCCATATTCCTGACATAACATTGAAATATACGAGATTTGCTCAATGCAATGTCTTATGGAAAAATTTTAAAAATATGCCCTCCCTAAGTCTTCTTTTCATTTTGCTGTGAAACCTGATCCTGTTGCTTAATCATTTACCTCATTCAAAAGCTTCAGTCACTTCAGTTCAGTTAGTTTTAAAGTTTAGTTTTTCTGGAATTTCTAGGAGCGATGATCGTCTGGCATTTTAAGAGTCTAACTCCATTAATCTGTATCTGTATCTAGTACCTGGAATACTCCGTATGTTCTTACACATATAAAATTTACTGAAGATTTTCCAGTCAGGGTTTCGTGAAACACATAACACTATAACAAGTGTAAATAAGGTTGTTGGTGATATAAGCAAGATGATCAGTAATCGCAAAATAGCATTATTAGTCCTGCTCTATTTTGCTAAATCTTTTGACCCAGTCAAATATATAGTGTATTGCTTCACAAACTACAACTTCTTAGGTCCTACTTATCGAAAAAATCCAACATGTTCTCCACTATTTGGTCATTGACTTTCTTGTAGAGCTACTAGTTCCAAACGAAACTCTTACAAATATGTAGTATTATAGTGCCATCAAATATGCATTGTTTTCTCATTGACTACACATTCCTATAGGGCTAATCCTAAACTTTGTATCCGAACACGTTATAGTGGGGGGTATTGTTAAATTTTAGCGATGACAAGTTCTTCTTATTTAATTTTTTTAACAATAGTTTTTAAGGATATGGGTAGTCAGTACAGCGAGCCATCTTTCGTTTAAATCCCTCTTACGACAGCCAAAGGTGACTGTGGTGGTATTCTATGGATAGCATGCTCTTGTAAAAATAATAAACGAAACATGTGAGTGCCCTCAATTACAAGGGTTGATGCAATTTATGTATTGGGCTAGGTCGTTCTTGGTAAGATGTCATGGTAAGATGGTCCTTGACGATGTTATTCTTTATGCTGCAATTGCAACTTGCTGTGGAAAATGCAAACTCTAACGAGTCATTTCATCTACACTCATCATCCCACCGTAAATTTCAAAGCTTTAGCAATTGGAATTAAACGTTCGCCATAATAGATAGAAATGAGAACCTTGGTTCTCATTTCGTATAGTTTTAACCTTTACGCACCTTGAAACTTTGATTTGAAAGTCATCATCTTTAGGGCATCATGCCAACTTTAGTAGTTCGGACGTTTTGCTTCATATATGCCTAAGACCCAAAAAAATCTATCTAAATTTCAATCAAAATTACCAAAGTCATCGAGTTAAATAAATAAATAAATTGTATCAGTATCTCGATCGGTGATAGTTTTTACATATACACTACGTGGAACAGATTTTACCATAGTATTGGACCATTTGTGTCAACTTTCTAAGCGACTGCCTACAACATTTTCATAATTTGGTCCCCTTTTTAATTCAAAAGTTATCACTGTTGGAAACAGACATTACGTCGTCAACATATAGATATCGTTTAATGGTTTTCGATGCTACAGGAAACTTCGTTGCATTATTTTCGGCAATGGTAACTAGGGTTTTTATGATTAAGTATGATGTGATAGCAGTTCCGTAAGCTACTCTTCAATTGATGATGTTTGTGAATCACGTCAGATGATTCGTTATGGTAGATCATTTCCTTTATCAATAGTAACTTACCTTCAAGGTTTCAAGGTTTCTATATATATCATCATAAGAACATGTTTGCAAGGAGCAGGTTCGTTTTTTAATATTTTCAGCAACAATCCATTCAAATAAAGTGTTTTGAACTATCCATTTCGTGTTCGCGGTGACCATTATTTTTGATGTAAACTGAAAACTTGATCATATTCAACGGTTACAGCACCTCACGTGATACCAACTGTGGATGAATGAACCTTGGTCTTAGCAATGTTTGCTTTCTGTCAATATAAATTCAAACACTTCACACTATCCTCCGGCACAAACAATGCCTGTTGGTTCAAAAATATACGATACGGTTTTGTGTACTCACAATGACCGATGAAATAAACAATTGTAATTTTTTCTCTTCGCTTCTAAATAGACAGACACCACGTACTGAGCACAATAACCTATCTTGCGTCAACCTGATATTACCGTCGAGATGACCACACCACCACCAACATACGATGAAGTGCGGGATGTGATGGCGGGAATGAAAAATTACAAGACATCCGGTGATGATGGTATCTGCAACGAAATGCTCAAATATGGCGGTGATCCTATATTTCACCGCATGTTCGAGCTTGTAGCGAGAATCTGGTCAAAATAAAACATCTCAGAGAAGTGAAAGATTGCTCTTATCTGCCCACTAAATAAAAAGGAAATCGATTGTACCGCAACAACTACCGCCGTATATAGCTTTGTTGAACACAGGCTATAAGGTTTTGGCCAACGTAGTCGTGACAAAGTTATCAACATATAGCGAGAGAATCGTCCAAACAGATCAACGACTGATCAAACTTTCACTCTGAGGCTAGAGAAGTGCTGTGAAGAAGACATCACTGTGCATAGTCTATTCGTAGACTTCCAGCAGGTGTACGACACCATTAAGAGGAACTCGTTATGGAACGTATTGACCTATCTGGGCACACCGTCAAAATTGGTATCAATGGGCAAACTTTTAATGAATAAGTCAAAGTGTAAGGTGCACATCGAATGCCTTCGAAATAACATCAGGAGTGTGGCAAGGAGACCCAAGCTTAATATGGCGCAACGCAGCTGTCTAAACTACAAATTAACCCAGCTAGTGGCATACGCTAACAACATTTGCATTCTGGGTCACAACATCATCTCACTGAAAGAAGTCCTCCTCCCCTTGGAAAAAATTGGTTTTAAAATCAAAGAAGTGAAGACCAAATATATAGTCACTGGGAGAAGGCAAACACGCGAAGTCTTCATTTCAGGAGAAACACAATGTAAGAGGGTAAACGAGTTTAAATATCTGGGATCATTGATCACCGAGCAAAAATCCGTTTTTGTAGACATGTCATCGAGGATTGCAGAAGCCTACCAAGAATTTTACGCCAATATTAAAACCTTTAAGTCTCCCCATATATCGTGCAAAGTAAAACTGGATATCTATAAAGCGCTGATAAGGCCAGTAATCACCTTTGATTGTGAGTCTTTGACATTGACAGCACAAAACGTCCAAAAACTAGCTGTAACAGAACATAAGATTATTCGAATTGTCCCATCAAGGAAGAAGCCATGACAATGATCTCGATAAAGTCGATAAAATCGGATTCATAAAATCATCAAGGCAAAGATAGTTTGGACACGTTCTTCGTTCACAAAATTGAACCACAAAACTGGCATTGGACTCGGCATCAACGAAAAAAGGTCCTTGTGGGAGACCGCCTACTCGTTAGATGGATGTCGTCGAGAAAAACCAGAACGCACTCGCGGTCTCCGTGTGTGGCGTTCTCTTGTGACGGATTATAAAATTTGGAGAAGCATCGTTGAGGCGGCCAAATCCCTTTAGCGCCAGCGGAAGGAAAGAAGAAGATGAAGAAGAATGGAAACGTGAGAAAATTAGAAATGAACAAACAGAAATTCTATGAAGAAAAGCGCCAACCAGCATGGATAAGTCATAAATCCAATAGCAAAAGCAAGAGGGACAGATTGCGGATCCTAAAGATGGATGTCCTTGGGAAGCCATCAAGGAATCACTTATAAACGTTAGCCAAAATGCAAGGAAGATTTTATTGGTCGGAATGTCGGCAGTCAGTACCAGAATGGTGTAAAATGTGTGACCAATGTATGGCAGTTAAAGTGTCCACTTGAGATATAGGATGGCAATACATAAATAGGACTCCATCCAAAAGGATTGCTGTGAATGTGGCCGGACCGATTTCAACCAATGATAGTGGAAATAAGATAATCTCCTTGTTCCTAAAAGCCAATCAATCTGCTGTTCACAATACCACAGGAGTAACACCAGAAAAGATAATTTTTGGTAATAACTTAAAGCTGCCGCAGAAGACGAAGTTTAAAATGGAATTCTAACAGCAGTTTTATGTAGCCAGGAGCTAGTGCGAGAGAAGATTTGGCATTTGGCACGTGTTGAACATTAAATAAATCATAGAAATGTTCCTTCCAACTGTCATCCACCGCATTTATGTTAACATTGCAGTTTTCATGCTTGTCCCGAATAGTAAAAAATCAAGACTTAAAAGTATATTGCAATCCAGTGACACATTAAATGAAATTACGTAAACTGCTTCATATTCTTAAAACTTAAGCATTTCTCTATTCAGGCTTTTCCCGTCAAAAAATTTGCTCAATGATTCTTTTCGCATATATATTTTGATGTTACAAGGAATTGTGATGTCAATTGATATTTTCCTTAAGAATGCCTTATGATAAGGCACCAGCAACGGAAGTACTGTATAGAGCGTTCACAACTTTTAGAAAATGAAAAAGAAAGCGGATTACTCTTCAGTAGCAAGTATGTTCTCAGGTCGAAACTCTCCATAAGAAAGAAAAAAGGAACACCCTAAAAGAATTACCATCGTGTCAAAATCGAAGAAGTAACCACCAAACGTTATTTGCATAACTGAATATGCAGCGTTGCATAAAATGGTGAAATCAAACACAAACAAGGAACAACAACAGTATACATAAAATCTATATACACCCGACTCTGACACATATAAAACTTTAGCAACGAAGCTTAATTCAGAGAAAATTGGGTGGTATACATTCATAAACAACAACAATATTGTATAAAGAAAAAAAGTCCAACAAGAGGCTGAATTTAAATTAATTAAAAGAGATGAAAATATTGACGCCATCTTCAATATAAAAGCTAAACGAAAAACAACTGTAGACTAATATTACAAGGCAATAAGTGCCAAGTCATACGCAGAAATATTGAAATAGAGAACCAAGACGTGGGAAATGCCCTAGAAGGAAATCTCCTTTAAATAAGACTTCACGTTCAACATGTAAAAACTGCAAAGAACATCATCCTGCAAATTCTAAAGACTGTAACGTAGCTAAATAATTATAAAAAATTAAAGATAAAGTAAGGCAGACTCCATCACATTATAAAATGCTAGTAGCAATTAAAACCAATAAAAGCCAGAGAAACTCTTTTATACTCATACCAAGAATGGTAATTGGTCGAAATACATGTTCGCAAGTGGTAGCATCAGAGCAGCGTATATCCAAAGAGCATAGAAGTATATCCAAAAACTACGGCTTTTTAGAAAAAGATGAAGGTCTTTCAGCCGATCACTCACAAGCTATCCAACAATTCAAAAAAAAAGGCGCAACCGAGCTAAATAATTCATTTAAAAAACCGAGCAAAATAATTCTTAATTACCTTTGCAATAAGCTTAAACCATAGATAGATATAAAAAGATGATCCAATTAAAACAAAAATAAAAGTAAGTGACACTAGTACGTAAATGTACCACCAGTTTGAATAAAAATTGAAAAGCATTTTTTGGCTTACCGTATAAAGTACAAAAATATATTTTTCAACTACAAAGAAAAATTCATTGCATAGAAAGGCTACTTGGTTTTATTTTTCATTATTTCTTTGTCGAATGCATATTTTACAATACAGTAACCAAAAAAATGTTTTCTTCTTTTTATTTTGGCTTTCTCTATTATTATTTTTTAATATAAATATTTGTTGCTTGTGTATGGGATATCTTTATTATATCTTAATCTTTGCTTAAACGTAGAGCTAAAGAACTATAAAATGAATCGGTTAGCCAATATCTACGTAGCCTTACTGACAATAAAGATACCGAGTATTCTCTTTGGACTAAAAATGATATAAAGACTCTATAGACCAAATGATGGAATACAACTAATTAAGAATGACAGAAGAAATTGGGTAACAAATGCAAAAATAATTACAGGTACAGTAGTAAAAGCATTTCCAAAAAAACGAGTACGAAAACTCATCATTTCAACTGAAACACGAACCTCAGCATTGAAAAGTAGCAAATAATATTATGAGACTGAAACCAAACAAGTCCATACTAATGATAAAAAATCATATAAGGCAATTTTCCTGCTTCCAAAACTCTCCAAAATCTTTAAGAAACTGCTGCTCAAAAGGATAAAGCATATATAACATTTGAAAGAAATCTAATATCGCCTCATCAATTGGAATTTCGAGAACATCACTCTATCATTGCATGTCAAACAGAAAAAGACCTAAGGAAGCTATGGATGGAAGACGCTAGTGAAGAAATCACAAACCCATACAGCATCTCGGACAACACGAAAATACTAAAACTCGTGGTATGCTATAGAATAACAGAAATAAAGTACGACGGCTAAAGAGAAAGAAACTGTTGGTATAGGAAAATCTCAAATAAGACATGCAAAATTTTTAGAGACTAATCAATGGGTTATATATCTGTAATTAATTCACTATACGAGTTTTATATAGCAAGCAAATTACCGTTGGTGGGGTCTGATTACTATAAGAATATACAACTCGTGTTTGACTATTAATTCTATATTATTTTTATTGATCAAAAATAACTCTTCAATTACAAAAATTTCTGCTGACCTACAAAAATTTTAAATACACTGCGGGAAATTAATTTACAGTGGGGGAAATTTATTTAAAATGTAACCTATGTTACCTAATGAATTAGTAACACATTCCCGGGCCCACTCGTGGATTATTATGACAGTGCTTAAGGCGCATGTAGAGGGGCAGGTGGTTGAATTATAGCTGTACGTAGTTTAAACTGTTTACAGATGCAACATGTCACTGTGACCAGCACTGTTGGAATCAGTAAATAAATTGCCAGGTTAATCATGTAAGTTTAAATTGACTGTGGATGTTTCTAGATTGTTTTTATGGTCTTGGAGAGAGGCTTCTATGGCCTTGAACTCCAATAAGGTGGTTGATGAATTTGAGTTGCCACTTGTCACGTAGTGTAGATGTAGGTTATCGGTTAAACTAAGTTGTGGCATAAAAGAAAAAGCAAATCTGCTGCTAGATATCCTATATCCTGACATTGTAAATGTCTCTTCTTTTAGGACACAGTTTGGATGGAGTATCTGCGTAAAGGAATCCACAGCATCGTAACATCCATCTTGCGGATCTGAAAGTTCTTTGGAATGGCACCTTTTTCTTTGAGTAGTTATATTCCACAGCTTGCCGTGTGTGAATTATATTCATATAATGGCTGATGAACATCAAAAAAGTATTCTCCACTATGGTCTGTACATGTTTCGAACTCCTCTGCAGGTAGCGCCATATATTGATATATTGGCTATTTCTAAGTTGCGACCTGGGACACCCTGATTAGCTTTTAGATTATGTGTGATCTGCTTAATCTGGTCCTGAAGTTGCTGGGGTATCATAATAAGATGATCAAGTTTGCCTTGATGAACTTCGGTGATGGTGTCAATTATGGTTGATTGAAATGCGCGAAGTCTAGTCATTTATAACATAGCATAAAGTGCAAGTTCAGTAAATTCCTCATGGACAATAATGCTGTTTATTATGTTGTTAAATGCTTGAAATATCTTATCGGTCTCCTCATAACTGCGCTTAACCACGTTGATAGTGGTTTCCAAAATCGACACTTACTATTGTAATAATTGTTGGTGGTGCTGTTGATTTGAATTTAATTGGTTTATGCTATCCTTGTACGCATTGGTTGACCACACCAAATAACTCGTTGGCAATTGTACCAACAAAATCGAAAGGTGATCTTCTTCTTTGGTGGGCCTTATTTCCACCTAGGGCGTTTATTATTTCATTTTGATCCCACAACTCCGTGTAGAATGTCTTAATTTGCAAAACAATTGCTGCACATTATTTGAACGTACCTAAATGTGTGGCTGTTTGGAATGCGTCGCATTTTCGTCTAGCTGGTGAGAAATTCCTCCTAGGTGGTCCAGCTCTGCCCAATATCCTGTAAAATTATAGTAGGATATAATTTTCCATTCTCCATTGATAAGCTGCCCTTGGCCAATTTTATCGAAATAAATGCCAGCATGGGAAGTGAACCGGGTTATGATTCTTGTTAGTGCTATGGTTGGTCCCATCATGTAAATTATTGCGAGCGAGCAAAGTACCAGACTTAATGTGCTGTTTGTTCTTGTCGTTCGTCAATCGGTTCTTGTCATCAATCGGTAGACGGCTGATTTTGGTGATTGGCATATTAACTACTTTTTGGGGCAGCGCCTGAATTTGTGTTTTTGAACCGACCAACAATTGTGAATCGACCACTTTACTTGGCCAATAATCTTCAAATTCGGTTCCCGTGGGAAAATAACTTTTTATATCCGTTAAACTAATGACAGCTACTGAGTCCGATGCAAATAATTCGTTACGAATTCCTTGTACTTTACAACAAAATTTTAAATATGACAGATCCCACCCGATAAGAATCCGCGAAATAAAATAGTGGAACAAATTTTTGTGTATCACGCACTGTATACGGTACAATCGATTCTTTATTAATTCGTTTAAAGCCACATTTATCCGATGGGCCACTACTGCCCATTGATAATTTTTTATAGCATATACCGAGAAATTGATAAAATTTATTGGCAATCACTTAATCGTACGGCTAAATCTTTGGACGGTTCAAATTGTTCGCGGCTAAATTGTGAATCACAATGTTTATGATTTATTTCGTTAAGCAGTCGAATTTCTTCAGATCCAATTATTAACCATAATAGTGCAAACTTAATCATAAGATGGCTAGACAAATTTCTAGATGATAGAAGTTCAGTTGTAATATTACTTAAAAAAAAATTTATAAGTTCTCTTATCCTACGCCAAGCAAAGTATTATACTGTAATTTAAATCTAATGCTTCAAGGTGTATCCGCCTCCGACAAGGGCAAGTCGCATGAAACTAAACCAACAATTTAATCATCACTATTGCAACACACTAAAACAATTGCTGTTTACCGTACGAGATACAGTATACATCCGGTAATAAAATAGTCACCGAAAGGCATATTATCATGTTTACGATTACAAAAAAAAAATTGCGGCAACATTACCAACCGCAGCAACGTATTGAAGAACATAAAACATTATACACATTCCAGGAAAAACTACATTCAATGTGTGAAAAACGTAAAATCCAAGGTAAAAATTAAAATAACAGGTAAATGGAAAATTAACATTATTCATTATTTTAAAAAGAAAATGGAAAAAAGAAAATCGGTTCTATTAGTATAGGTACACCAAGTTAATTTAGATTATTTACCATTCATATATATATACAATGCAAGTATACTCGTATATATACACAAACATTTATTATATATATAAAATGAAAAACTCGAATAATTTTCCCGGCTTTTATAATCGTACTTACATATATACAAAAAAATAAAAATAAAAAATTAAAGTGGAAAAAGTACGTGTAACGCTGATGATGATGATGGAAAGATGAAAATTGTTGTATATACAAATGATAATTTTTACGGTGCTGGGAATACAAAAAAAATCAATTTTTGTTGTTCATGCGGCAGATTTTATATTATATTGTATGCGAATTTTCCTGGAAAATTAAAAAAATAAAAATTGAAATCGGTTTTATTATTTAGTTGTTGTTGTTGTTGTACTATATGTGCTGTGTAGTCGTAATGAAAATGGATTATATTAAAAAGAGTTTATGCATACACACACACACATGTATACACTCGTATGAAATAAAGAAAATGTGGAAAAGCATTTTGTTGTGTATATAAGTGTGCTGGTGTGCGCTATAATCAGATATTGAGATTTGCTGTGTTATGTTTTTTAACCTGTTGAAAGACGACATACATATATTATATTATACGAGCTGTATAGATATGTGTTTCAACATTAATTGGTTTCATTTATATCTTTCGGTATATATTTTGACAAATTGTGGTATCTTATGGTGATAATCAAACGTGTGTATTATGTATATACGAGTATGGTAGAAAACTGTCAACATCCATTAATTATTATTCTTTGTATACGTACCATATCATCATCGTCATCGTCAACATTGTGTCGCGTAATGGTACTTACGCCGTATACATGGGAAATACTTAATTTTGCTTTTGCAAAAATGATGCTACAGAGATGTGTAATTAATGTTAATGTTTCATAAAAGATAATTTACTAATTTTAAGACCCAAATTTATATTGATGTTTATAACAGATGCTTCACACTATGGAAGATAAGCTAAGGTTTAGAGCAAATGAATTCCAATAAGAGAACGACTAACTCAATTAGACTCAAGATTAGACTAAAAGTTATCTATCATATTACGATATAAGGTTCCTACAATTAGAAATGTTCTCGATAAGAAACTCACGATAAGATGTTATAAATAACAAAACGCTCAGCAGAGTACAATTTAGATTTGGCGATTCCTTCTGTGATTTATTTAACCGTACTACCACAAATCGAATTTTGAGGTTCTCATTCCTAGTCATTAACATATGGGCTATACGATTAACTAAAATTGATTTCCGTCTTCTCGGCGGAGTAGACACCCTCCCAAAACTATAGCGGAGTCTGTCTATCATTTGGTCTTGACATCGGGAACTTCCAAGACTTCTTTCGTAGATTTGATAAACCATGCTTCTAACGCTGTGGCACACAATTCGAGCGTTTGAATGAAAATCTGATTTATCAGGGCCACCATTATTTTTACCGTCCATCTGCAATAAATAATTACAGCATGCGCCTTCTCTGATGAATCGCAATATTATAGTAATTATATTTTCTCCAAAAACTCTGCCCTATTGTATTGTTGCTTGCTTCATAGCTGCCTCCCATATCCTACCCATATGAGGCGTTTTTGGTGGGATGAACTTACACATACGTCCAATTGTTGCTCTATATTGAAAATCAGTTCCCTCTCTATGACGGAAATTTTATTAAAACTGCTAGAGAGCTATCGGTAGTAAGATTATAGTGTCTCTAAATATGTACCGCCTTGGTACTCAGACAAACGAATATACACTAATATACTTTTATCGGTATTGAACCTTTCCTTCATTCTAGGTGCACCTTATAAATGGTCCACAGTAATAGATACCCACTTGATGAAATTGGTGTACATATTGAATTTGGATTGATGGTAGATTACCCATAATCTGATTTTATTTACCATTGCACGTGATAGCACCTTTCAGTATTTATTCAGTATTATTCAGTATTTACTTCTAGCGATGCTTGTAACCAGGTTCTCTCCAAGATGGTTGTAGAGGAGGTATGGATTCCTTACTATACCTTCGCAATATTATTAGAAGCTTGCCGTATGATGCAAGCGAATTTTGAACACACCTTTCCACCCAGATAATGTCGTTATCTTAAGTGATTCAAGCTTATTAGTTTACTATTCCGAAGTAATGCCAGTTTGCTCTTCAATGCGTTTCAGTACTGAACTCTATGCGATTGTTGAATTCATGCTGTAGCAGCTTTTATCTCATCTCTATTTGTATGCGTTCCGCTCATCTATTGTTAGATCTGAGTTTGGTTAGGGATCTCTTAACAAGTGATAATACTTTGGGCACCTTCGTAAAACTGAGTACTGTTTTCCACGGTTTTGGATGTGTCAAAAGCCAATCCAGAACAATTCATGAACCTATGAATAATGCAATTTTAGTTACTTTGACGATCAGTGACTACTCCACTAGTACCACGCGAGATTTGGTTGTGATTGTGTGTCCTTCTGTTCCTTCTTTTGTATGTATACTAAAGCATATATTAGCACGGCATACACGTGCTCGTTGGCGTCACTTAAACCAATTAAGCTTATATGATTACCGGAGTGCAGCCATCTAGGAAATCGCACTTTTGGTATTTTCTAAAAGTCATTTCTAAGGATCATTCATGTCTTCCGTATGCTTGGAGGAAGTTTTTGAAGGACATTTTTACCTGGACCATTATAGGGAACAACCAATCAAGTAGATCGACGGTGAATTTAAAATATGTCACGTTTGTAATTTCTTAACTCGTTTTACTGAACAAACACCGATCATGATATCGTCAACGTACAAAACCATGCAATATAGATCGTGCTGGGTCTGGCTGGCTAGACTGCAATACCAATCCAATGCTCCAATGCTCCAATACGTGATCGTTTTTAGTTGAAATGGTTGGTTGTTGGTACTCGCTAGTTCTCTATAAGAACCTTTTATATTGTTGTTCTTTGTTGTCAACTCTCACCTGCCGATACATTTTTTCTATGTCTCCGCACAATACTAACGGACAATACTAACTGACGGAATCTAAGTAAACAATCGATCAGCAAAAGTTGTACGGTAGGTGCAATCATTGAAAAATCATTTAATGATGCATCAATCACAACTCGTATAATTTTATTAATGTGCTGGTTGCGCCTTTAGTACTCCGTGGTGTGGCAGAAAATATTTAGTAGCTGTTTTGCACCTATAGTCTCTTGTCGTGAAGCCAAGCTCGTCATACTCTATTATGCATGCCTTATGTTTAAGCTTCCAAACTCCGTGTTATGCTCAAATGTTTGCACCGATGCGATGTACCATGCATACTACATGATTGCTTAAATGGTAATTTTACTACAACATTTGTATCGTTTGCTCTTTTCGTCGTTCTTTGGAAGAAATCGTCAACCAAATGCTCTTCTGGAGTTCTCGTAATGATTTTTTGTAAGGTATTGTACTTCCTAAAATTCCCGCAAAAATTTGTCGATATCTAGCAAGATGTTAAAATTATTGGACATACTCTCAATAATGATTTGGTTACTCTCCGCAATTCTCCCGGCAACTATCCACTCAAAATTTATTCGAACCGCTGTTTCGTCGCTTGTTAATTTTAAACTCTCAGATTCTAATGTCTTAAACAAGATATCAACTACTAGAAGCACATCACTTTGGCTAGGTTTACTATTTGATGGATCCACTAGCTGCAACTTATTTATTATTCTACGACCGAAATCCGATAAGTTGAATACGTTTGTGGTGCAACCTTTGGAATTATGAACAACTTAGTTTTTAAAGTCATCGTTTCAATTATTATCATCGATGAAATTATTAGTTCAGTGAAATTCCTAGTTGTTCCCACATCAACTTCATCAAGCTCTTTCACTAAAATACTATGTAGGTTTTTTGTTTTATCAATCCTTTCGCCTGACGCTTAACAATTTAGTAGATCCGCACCTTATTAACTTTTAGAACTGTTTGTTGATCTATGATTAATAATTTTGTTTCATCGGATGACACATGTAGAAAGGTGTGATGTTTTCTTTGACAGTGTTGACATCTCATCTTTGATCAGCATTCGTGCTCATAGTGTCTTTCATTCAAGAAATTGGAACACATGTTGTTGCTCTGGATCGCTTCTGATTAGTCGGCCGATGTGATGCGCTGATATGTATTGCATTCATATATGTGATGCCTATTTTGTTGCATATTGGGCAAGCGATTCTACTTTGCGTGATTACCTTCGTTTATCCCCTTACGGATTGCATCGGTTTTATGCAACTTTCCATGAATTTGATAAATTTTATTAATTGGTTTTAGTTGGTTCTAGTTTAACGTCAACAAGGATCAATGGTTGGCGTGAGCTAACTCATTGGCTCAAAGATACGTGCTGATTGCTTTAGTATTTTGAGCAATTTTAATTTTTTTTGTTCAATATTGAAAAAAACACTCATTCTAAATCAATATATAGTGAGGTGCTATAATTTGATGACCACTTACGCAAATTAAATCCATACGAATTTAGGACAGCGAAAACTGACTTGTATCAGATATCACATGATAAGCCCTCTGATCCAGATGTATAAAACGATTTATCGGAACATTTTTTCCATGTCCGTCGTAAATATAAATCCATAAAGGCGAAATCGTAAAAGTAAATCGTATAACTGTTCGTATAGAGTTGATCCGACTATCAACATATTGTTCAACGAAGCTCCGTTGGATGATTTGGACGTTGAGTCGATAACAACACGAAGTTTAATTGTAACGCTGGATTCTCGAAGCACACCATGATTAGAAAGATAATAAACTCCGTTGTTTTGATTTATTTCTTCTATTGGTATCTTTTCCATGTATTTGAGAGCTACCATAATATAAATATATATAGTACTACCATCATAAGAAAAAAACAGTTTACCCATTAATGTTCCAGATGTCGGGTAGGTAGAATATTGTCAACATTTAGAATAAATATATGACATTTAGGCGATTATATTTATATTATATTATTTACATATAAAAATATTTTGATTATTTTAAAACGATACCGGTAGCGACATCTAGCACGTCAATGGGCTAACATACCATGGTAGTACTATGTGTATTTATATTATGGAGCCACACATTTTTCCATGAAATTTCAGTATGTGATTTTAAAATGTTCGTCCTTGTCGAATTTTTTCGGGCCATACTTTTTAAATTCCAATGCCCCATTCAATAGCACATTGATTTTGTAAGGTTGCTTATATGCAGTATCAGTAGATGTTTTAATACGTGAATTACTGTTTGCTTCATCAATGTACCTAGCTGATACGAGGTTTTTTTTCGGAATTATTAGGCAGACTAACAAATTGTTACTTTACCATTGGTTGTTCCTGATGTTTCTTGTCCAATTCCGCTGATAAGTGTTCGTTCTTTCCTTCCAACAGAGCTTGACATAACTTCTATCCACTAAACCTGTCATTGATTTTTATTATAACGGTTAAAAGTCAATTTTGATGGATGATACTCTGTGTCTGATTGATGGTCACATTAGGGGTTGTACAACAGTTGTCTTGCTGATGTGAATCCGCTAAATTTGCCATGCATGATGTGATTGGTGTTGCGTTTAAACTTTTGAACATTTTGGAGAAATTAAGTTGCTTCTTTCTTTCT
Source organism: Tipula confusa (assembly GCA_963556175.1). Classification (NCBI taxonomy): domain Eukaryota; kingdom Metazoa; phylum Arthropoda; class Insecta; order Diptera; family Tipulidae; genus Tipula; species Tipula confusa. Next base: position 76,210,516 of record OY744477.1, read on the forward strand.
AATATTTGGTGCATTGGCTACGAAATAATTAATTTCATGTTAAAAAGGTGTTTTCGTGTAGATCGTGAAAAGACTGACACTCTCGATATTTACCTGAAAACGTTAGTATATATATTGGTCATACGAAGTAAATCTTCTACAACTTCCATTTTCGACTTTTTCTCTGCCGAAACTTTAAATTTATTAACTTCAACTTTAACAAATTCTTGATTCAGTTTAGTAACACGACGTGATTTGATATTGGCTTCTTTCTTGTTTGTTTTGGTAATGTTCCTAATTAGCAATTTCAATAAGTTTTACTGTTTGATCTTTCGACAGTATTCTTGAGAAACACCCTATAACTTTCACTAGACGGTAAAAGTTTGACGGTGGTAAAATTGAAAGTGAAGAAAAAATAATTATACTTTTCCAATAAGACATAAAAAAAGAGCGGTAATATCATGTCATTGTAAAAAGTTGCTATAATCTGATTGAAAAAGGGTGCAAAATAATTAATTTTTAATGGTTGATTGATTGTTTGGCCTATAAGACCAAACTCTAGGCTCATATCTCTCAAAAAAAATATTTAGCACGAAAATTAAATGAAATAACCGTTAAACAGACAAAATTAACAAAAAACGTCTTTAGTTTCTTTTGGTGCTAAAAGAAATTGGTGCTAAATAGATAGGTTCTTATCTTACGACAAAACTTTTTTTTATCCAGAAATCACTATATTTTGTGTTTTCTGTTTCAAGAACTCTGAAAAATGCTACTGTATAGCCATCCAATCATCGGAGCTGAATTTCTAAGCAAATTTGCTTTACTTGTCGATTTACAACATAAAAAGCCGGTGGATTTAACGAGTCAGCTGTACATCCATTCCGTTTTGGTCAGTTACTCCTCATTGAGCCCGATATATTTTGTAATCGACGATTCTTATGGAACTTTAGTAAAATTTCTTCAAACAAAATACCATATGCCAGCGTCGAGACCAAGTTGACTTGCAATTGATCTCGTCAGAGCTTACCATATTATCTCAGTAACAAATAAAGATGCCCACAAATCTGCAATTACGTACCAATTCGCGTTGTACGAGTTTAGCCGAATGTCTTTTGGTTTATAATGCCGCAAAGTTGTTTCATAATTTAATGAACCGCAAGTCGTTAGAGATTTGGGTTTTGCTTTTGTTTATATTGACGACATATTAGTTGCATCTCAGACTGAGGAAATTGCAATGCAATTTAGCGCTTTAAAAGCTCATGAGCGAGTGGATTATTGGAACATCTGGGATTCTTAAGTATACAACTATCAGAGGCTGAAGTTAAGTATTCAACATTTGATAGAAAATTATTGGCTATTTATTCAGCCATTAAACATTTTCGATATTTCATCGAATGTGTCGGGATTTCACTATTTACACAACGCATAAACCTCGGACAAAAGCTAATAATTCAAAAACTTGGTGTATCTAGGGCAAGTTAGATGCTTGACCTTCATTAACCGGTAAGTATAATAAATCGCTGTATACTTTCTTTTGCGTACGACTGGTGGGTAAACGGTAGCAGTGGAGATTGTTTTAATGATTGTTAACTTGAGTTGTTAGATTTACAGCAATCAAAACTGTGTTTCAGTAGCGGCTATTTTGTTTTTTAACAAAGTAAACCAAGTCTTGTGCTTTGTCGGTCGTAATGATTATTTGCCAAAAAATGATGGTCATTTATACCGAGCTGTAAAACTCGTGCACTACTATCTCACCGGCTTTTATTGTTTTTTACCTACTGCAGAAGTGCCAATTGAATTTTATACGGGTAAAAATACAAAAAAAAATTTGAGAATTTTTAACAAACATGATGGAGACATTCCTAATCACACAGTCTCGAATGATGGTTGAAATATTGTATCATATGCATATAGAATGGGATAGACCCAACAAATGGATAGACCGTTTGGGATTAGACCAAAACAAGTCTAAAATAATCTACATAACAAAACAAACAGTTTATATTCAATCAAGATGGCTCTTGCCATTTATTAGGCAATTGTACGTTTTCTAAAACCAATCAAAAACTAATATAAGTGCAAATTCTAATTTTTCTATGCATATCATGCGACATCTGTTTAGTAAAATATGGTACCTAATCCAATCCAAAAGATTTGAAAGAAAAATAAATATTCAAATTCCCAAGAAAGTCATCAATAATAATACCTAAAATTTCACAAGGCTGATGAACAATTTCTTAGTGATTTCGAAATACCTATATACAGGACGGTTTTGAGTCTATGTTTAGTTTGAGACAAAAAATTTGCGATTAAAAATTATTTTTTGGAAACCACTATGATAAGTGTTCGTTCGTCTAGCTAAGCGACGTTTCCTGTGCATTAATTAAGTCATTTTGTGACATGGAGCGCCAATCAAACACATTTAAACCCCATGCTGGATATTTGGACTTAAACATTTGATGAAAATTTGACGAACAGTATTAAAAAATTACACTCTAAAAAAGTGCAATTTTCTTAAAAGCCTCTCAACTTCCAGTTACTATACAAGTCGATAATCATTTTCGATATTTGTCAAAATATATCTGACAGATTAATTTATCCTAAATATAAATTTCACTTTGCCTTACACACAATTCTATCCGTTTTCATATACAAATTCCATTAATCTTAATATTTTTTTAACTATATATGCTACCTAACAAGTGGTTAGTTACATATAGCTTTAAACTCTATAGAGAGTCAGATTTCTGTTTAAGGTAAATAGATAAAAAAAAAAGAAAAATATTTTTGCTATATGCTAATTTATTTTTAGATTATACCATTCATGAAACGAAAAATGAATTTGAACACTGAATAAGGTTTCGACTGTACATTAACAAATAAAAATGTACTGTGTGATAAGGGTTGGCTTGTTAGACAAACAAGACTCGTATCTAACCCATTTATATAATATAAACAAACCATTGCTCATTTGTAAATTTATTATAAGATATATATAATAAATATATAATATATATATAATAATATATATATATATATATATATATATATATATATATATATATATATATATATATATATATATATAATATATATACAAACATATATAATTATATATCTATATATATATATATATATATATATATATATATATATATATATATATATATATATATATATATATATATATATATATATATATATTATATATAATGGACGGTTAGCCATTGTATAAACTCAGAAACGCAAAGAATGGTGGCCACTTATTCACAATGCGATAATCAGTGGGTAATCCCATACTCACCACTGCTTTCAAAAACGTATATATACAAGGCTCATATTAATGTGGAGACTTACAATTTTGTACACAGAAAATTCCAATAAAATTACGATAATAATGACAGTGATTTGGCAGTATTTGAACTACAAAATGAAAATGAAAACGACGCAAAATCATGATAGCAAATAGGCTGACATTAGTGCAGCAACGAAGGTGTCTGGTGCGTATTCTTAGTTTCCTCATAAACGAACAAAATCCAAGTGTAGAACACTTTGCGGTACATCTTGAAAACGGTCAACGTAAAAACTTCAATGAAAAAACTTCTCTCCAACGAATATTCGAGTCACAAAAAACGACACTTAGAGAATTTTTCCCAAAGTGCCAAAAATTTGATATTTTTGGACAATTCGCAAAAAAATGTTTGAACAGTGACGTAAAGCGTAAAGCGTAAAGAAAAGTATAACAACTTTGACTTAGCTACAGTTATTGCAAACAATGAGCCATTAATGACGCCGAACAAAAACGTATTTATAGAACTATGCAAGTTTTAAACCGCAACAACTAATTATTCGGTTATATCTTAATACTATCCGGAGATTTCTGACAGACAGAGCCAGTCATTCGACGCTCTTCTTCATTAAAATAATCATTTTATCAATGGCAAAGTCTATAGATACAGTTCGATTGACCCTCAACATGCAAGCACAATTGTAAAGTGATCCGTCGGCACGAATATGTTCTAAAGAATTGCTGGATGTTGGCAACGGACAATATCTGCACAGTCGTTAATTCAAACCAAGAACTAATCAAGAGTGTCTTCTCGGAATGAATAATTACTTAAACCATAATTGGCTCAATGGAAATACTATTTTGGTAGCAATTGTTAACGTTGACGTAATTAACCTTCAAATACTCAAGAATCGTTGTATCAGTTTTGATGTCGCTCAAATCAATTAACACTGTCGTTGATGAAAACGACGCAGTAAATTACTTAAATGAATTTTTAAATTCACTATATGCCACGAATGCCACCACACAATCTTAGATTAGAGTTACGCCAATAATTATGTTTAGTAATTTAAACCCACCCAGATTATGCAACGGTACACGTTTGGTTATCAAGCGGATCACCTCAAGCGGAAATTTTATTAAACCAACTATTTTGAACGGAAAGTTCAAAGGAGAAGTCGTTCTGTTGCCACCGATCCCAATGATCTCAAAAGTAAAACTTTCGCGCCGAAAAAAATCATTAATGAAATTTTTTTCCGGGCTTCTAGATCCTTTTTCTCAAAAATCATTTGTTACTGAAAGCTTTGCCCAAAGTCTTGGCAATGAAGAAATGGTAGACTAATAATAAGTGGTCTTGCCAAAACAATGTTGGGCTAGTCACGAAAGAAGTTGCAGCTGTCGTTGCACCTATAGCTTCAAGAGCTATACAAGGTCAGAAATGAAAGTGATGGCTTAAATAGTGCCAAAAATAATCTATACGTCTATTTGGAATTCAAAATTTAAGCTAAAGACCAACGTGAGCTTCAGCATTTAACACTAAAGGATTCAAACTTCAAAAAGAGATGGTATATTCGACATTGTTCTGGGTACCTATATTGCCGAAAATAATTTTTATTTTGGTATATGCAGGTATAGGTGGTTGGACACTGCAAACACTGAAACCTCGTCGTGATTTACAGATAATGGCAAATAATCCAAAAAATGGTTTGCGTCTACCATAACTAGAACCTCCGATGAAAGTTTAGTAGTAAAATTGCCATTTAAGGATTAAACCACTTACAAATCGTCGTCTAAGTAAGCAAAAATGACCAGCTGCAGTTTGTGCTCCAATCAAGCAAATCAGTGAGCCAAGATCAAAGCTTTCAAATTATGTGAGAGCTGCTTTAAAATAAATGTCGAGCAAGTAGTACTTTTAACGGATTGACGATGGTCAACATTCATAGCAACATCAAAAATTTCCAAGTCTAGAAATTATAAGTATAGTATTGGAAGATAATCCAGTGGATTGCGTCAATGACAGATTAATTTGGCTTAAATGAGAAAGAAAAATCAAATCATTCAAGCTTTTGTGGTTCTTTTTACCATTACGAATGGTTGGAACTTATTTTAAGCCATTATCCAGCTACTTCAAAAATAATCTAGCAACAATTATTTGGTTTTGTTAGCTTTACCCAATGCAGATGAAATTGCTAGTTTAACCCATAAGGCTGACATTCTGCATAAAATTAGAAGTTTGTCGCACAACCCGTTTTTGGATGGAGTAGACATCATCAGAATACGAGGTAGAATAGATAACTCGTTGGTCTTATTCGGTTCTATTATGTCAAGAAGTTCAAGGCAGACATTCAGGAAACATTTTTTCATTATATATTTAATGTCCATATCATTACAAGAAGAGGACAAATTTCGGCAATTTTAGCAATTTCAGTACCGAAAACTTTCTGGGAGTGACGACAAAATTCTCTGATGGATGTGAAATTTTTGCCGAAATTTAAAGCGATTCCGGCAATAACTTTACTGATACAAATCGCCAATTGTCCGGTTTTTATAAATCCTTTTAAGAAAAATTATAAATTCACACTCTAATTCTTCGCAGGCTCCACAAGTAGGTGAAAACTTTGAAAAGCTACCCCGTAAAAGCAACCATAAACTGCATTTGAACCAGGACGAGTTCAACACTTTACTCATGGATGCAGGAATTGTTTTGAACTCAAGGCCTCTGTGCGTATTAAGTTCGGATGAGGAAGTGCAGTTTTTGAATATATACGATGTTTCGCCAGCAATTCGTTGCCATTCGACCAGACCATTGCTTGTGATTATACGGTTACCAAACTTCTCCTCCAGTAGAACAATAGTTTGACTAGCTAAGTGGCATGTGACCCGGTCACATAGCTAGTCAAACTATTGTTCTACTGGGCTCGGCCATTAAGGCCAAAATTCGTTTCATCACATTCAGTTAATTTCATCTTGCATAAGGATGTAAGCCAACATTGTTACACAACTTACACATTTGCTACAAAGTGGTTTGAAGGATCTCCAGTATCTGCGGGATACATCGAACTGACTAATTTGGCCCATTTTAAAGTTAAACACTAACTACTGTGGTATTTTTGGTATTTCCACCAGTGTGTTGTCATCCAATAGGGGAGGAACGTTTTGACTCGAACATATTCCCTATAGCATGCTCGCAGCTTGTCAGGTGGGAAGATTATTACGACCAAAAATTTGAGTAAGCGCTTTTAAAGTTACTATCATCGACTCAGAATTGCGGTAGTTATTTTTAATAATGTCACGTTGCTCGTTCGTTAACTTCACCATGGTAAAAATGTGAATCTTGACTGACATTTAAGCGTGACCATAACAAATCATAAACAACTTTCAAAGGTTGCTTCGTTTTAAAATCCTAAATTGATGCCACTAAAAGCTGAAAGTTAGTTACACATAATCCGATAAGTTCCAAAGGACTCTTACAAAAATTAGTTCAACACAAACTTCGCAATGAACCGGAGTTACAGCAACAATACCCGATATGCAGGGTCGAAAATGTAGTATTTGATCATATGGAGCTAATACCAAAACCTGAACGTAATATTCAACGTTAAAACCCGTATATTACTTACCCCATCATTCCATCACCAAAACAGACAGTAGCACCAGAAAACTGCATGTCGTATTTAACTCTCTGCAAAAACAGGATAGGCAAAGGATAGGCAATTGCAACTATCCCAAGCTTGGTTCTGGGAACATCATAAATTCAAATTAAGGCCAGACGTATGTTAAAGTCCTAGAAATATTTTGGGATTCTCAAAGGGATATTTTTTCCTATAAAAATTAATCTAGATGAGGAGCCAGCCCTAATTAAACGAGGTATGTTATCTGAAGGATCAAGGCAAACCTGTTAAACAAATTTAAATAGCAAAACTGGCATTATGTACTGCCGTATATTGTTTAAATTTAGGAACTTTCGAAGGTAATCGTGTTTCACAAGCTATCGGATCATATCAGCGTAAATATTGGAGACACATTACATCATCATAGAATTCAGGTATCGTCGCATCAAGGGGAATTTTCCCCACAAAACTTTTGGATCACAGCAAATGGTGATATCTCTCTTCCTCACCATAATCCGGCCAATTTATGGGATTCTCCGAAGTAAAAACCCAATTCGACGTGTTATCCATAAATGTTAATCATGTCAGCGACAGAACCAAGTACCACTCCAACCAATGATGGCAGATTTTCCAGTTTTGGAAACAGTGGCATCAAGCATTATACCAGGTCATACTATAATTACGATTAAAATCGAGATTGAGCTCGAGTCATCGAAACACGATGCGTCCTCGATTTGACTATAGTAATGGCGTAAAGTAGGACATTCAGTTAAACGCAAAGAATTGAGAAAGCTTCGACTCCGGATCAGATTGCCTGGAACAAACACTAGAAAAACACAAAATCTTTCATCTGGCATCAACCTTCAATGTGATCACACAGTATTTATGTTTTAATATAAATTTTACAGTATGAGTTGGTCATAATTTTTTTTCTGGATTTTGGAAAGTTTCGATAAGTATGGCATTAATTTTTCTCAGGTTCCTCAAAGATATTTGCTCATTGCTCCTGTGCAAACTTCATGCTCAGTTTTATTTTAAATATTCTATACGCACATTCTACGCTTACACAGGGTAACAATTTAAAGTCAAAGACTTATATTTGTAGCTCAGTTTTGTGGTGCTTTGCTAAAATTTGACTATATGAGGATTTAATAGTGCCTATATACTTGAAAAAATTTTAACCATTACATAAAATATGCGTTGACCATTAAAAACATTTTTTATGGTCTATTTAAAAAAACATTTGTCAATCTGTTGAACTCAGATCGGTTTATCGTAAATAAATCAACTGAAATTCCGTATATATACGAGGCCTAATTTACGAACAACCATTTATATCAATCACACAGCAAAAAAAAATTCAATTGTGACTGTAATATTGTCTCTAAATTATTTCAAGACAATAAAATTCAGATGAAAATGGCCATAAAATTTTCTATTCCACTCTATGCATGTTTATACTTATATAAACATATATACATATTCATCGTATTATTATGTAGGTTATGCTAGAATGATACTAAAATAAAAACATAAAAATGGGGAAGCTGAACTACCCTAGTCTAAATATATTATATCTCTCGTATACATTTTATAAATAAATATACGTATATGTGCTATGACGATGAGCAGAAAAATCTTATTACCATAAAAATTATTTTGTTAATTTTCCGACGTTTTTCTTCTGTAAATTGGAACACAACCGAACGAAAAAAAACATATCCTTTCACAAAATACGCGCCACATAAAAAAAATGCGAAAGCAACAAGTTGAATAAATTATTGAATCTGGGGTTGAAAAGGGCGAATATTTCGAGGCAGAGATGGATTTTCGAAATCGTTTTCAATTGTTTAAGGAGATGTTTTATTTTTATATAGTATATGGTGAGCTTTCTGTTAATATGGTTATATTGAAAACATTTTAGAAAAGTTTTCAAAAAGCTACTGTATTGTCAATCTGTTTTGCTCAATTCGCAAAAATATTTGATTCATCCGTTTAGATTTGCCTAAAGATATCAGACATTTTTTATGGTAATTCAAAAGAACTCGATAGTTGGCACCACCATAAAATTGCTATATTGAGCGATCGATTTTCTTGACTTTTAATAGAGTTCGAAAGCCTATAACGGTCCATCGACGAGCTATGATTAAGTCGTACAAGGAATCGACCACGTATATGGTATGCCTTGGTTTGTGGCTACTCACTTCATCATCAGTTAAGAAAAATACTGTGATTACCACAAAAGGTTTGGTCCCGGTGATAGGAAATAAAAACGTCCGTGTTTATTTAAAAAGTCCAGTTCACTTTCAAAATTCAAAACGGAGAACTAGGTAATCTTACTGACCTTTGCAACATCAGGTGAGATGCTGCCAAACCGTCGCCTAAATGGTTCGTATCCCTCTTAAAATGTAAGCTTCCTTATCGATACTGTAAAGTCGATGTGTCGGTTGTACCTTTTAAATATTTCCCTGATTACCGTAAAATATATAGAATCGACACACAAGGCTCTTTACCATTTTGATATTCCAGACAACTGAATTCGGGAAACACAGAATAAAAAAAATTTCGATCGAAAGTATGATACAACTTAATTTATTTAGGTCGAGTTCTTCCTGCGTATAGCATCCCCCCTTCATCAATCAAGTGAATAAACATGACAGTGGTTAACAATCGTGTGGGGATTACTGTAGAAATTAAATGCTGTATCGATAACTGATCCATATCCTCTTTATAATTTTTCATCCATAGTATCTCCAAGGCTGTACTATCTCCTCAACAACTAAATTAGCCAAACCCGCTATGAAGTTCGCTTTTGTGTATATAGTGACAATATACTAGTGGACAAGAGAAATGAGATACTACATAAAATAATTTTTAACGGATCTTCAGCTACAAGTTAACAATAAAGCCATCTAAATGTGAATTCGGTGAAGCATCGCTTAATTTCTTAAGTTAACTACCAAAGATGACGTCAAGCCACCTACAGATCGAATCTTAGCTATCTTCGACTATTTTGAACCAACGTCTTTTAGGTAAATATACAGCGATTAGTGACATCTTGCCAAACATTAAGGAACAAAACACGAGGATTGCGTTCTCACGGTAATGCGACAACGAAATCACACATCGGATGGACTCCTGAAACCATGTTTTGTAAAAACCAAAATGGCCCTTTTTCTTGCTGCATTACCTATGGAAAGAAATATTTGTATTTGACACCTCAATAAAGAGAGTTGTATAGCATAGGAGATCTCATAATGATGCCGGAAAAAGTTACATCAAACACATATTGGGAGGCCCTTAATAAATATGCTATGGTTTCCGGGTATAAATTGATAAAAACAGACTTCTTATTGCAGCAAGATAATGCTCCAATCCCCAAAAATAAATTTTAATCTACATTTCTTAAAGATTTGGGTCAAAAAACTATAGACTAGTGACCATAAATTATCCGATCTTAATCCTATATAGAGAATCTATGGCATTACATTAAACAAAAATAACAACAACTTCAACATTATTGCAATTATGCTATGCAACAAAAGGATTCAATCTTATTGACTACCCCTGTCACCTATATTCAAATTATTTATATTTTGTGACTCCACTCCGCTACAACAACAAAACATAATTCCATATTTTGCGCAGCGGACAAATGAAAGTCAAACCGGGTGACTCTTCATATTTGGTACACACATTACCAAACAATAATGTAAGTGTAAGTACACACAATAATTCTAAACACATTTAAGTATCTATAATTTACTCAAAAAATTCTAAAAATTACACACCCGAAATATTTGGAACCTTAGTAATTTCCAGCAAAAGTTGAAATTTTAGTAGATGCCGATAAGTGAATTTTTTTAAAAATTATATGTGAATAAATTAATTAAACAAAAAGTACATCCTGACAGGACTATACCCACCAGTATCAAACAACGAGTATCATCCTTCAATATACCATCTTAAATGCGTATCGAGCCGAATAACGATTCCGCAAACTCCACAACTAATGGCGACTGGTAGCTGTTGTGTGGTGTTGCCAGTAATAAAGGCAACTACCAACACCCCCAGCCAGCTACCATGCGCTGTGGAATTTGCGAAATCGCTATCGACTCAATATGCCCCAAGATGGATTTGAAACGATGATTCGATGATTTGATACTATAGTATTGCTAACTCTCGGTATGTACGCAAAATTTAAATCACTACAAATGTAAATCACATGAATACAAAATCAGCACAGAAAAAGTTATGATGAGAAAAAAATATTTGCGTTTGGGTGGAATTGAAACGCAATACACTATATCACTATATGCGGTTAGGTAATTGTAGATGAACGTAAAAATAACGGTAATTCATCATTACTAAAACCAACCCATTGATATTAAATTTGTAAATTAAAGAATAACAAGCTTTCGTAGGTAAAGCAGGTAAACCCAAACAAAAAAATGGATATACATTTTCTTTGCTTTCTCAGAATAATGTTTGCAATCCCTGAAAAACTTTTTATCGAGCAGAAATTTTATTATACTGCAGCAGTAAAGAATGGACTTAACAGGATTACAAAGTTTATACTTGTATACGTATAATTTGGCTAAGCATTATTATGTGCACCGTTAGCCTAAATTGAAATTATTCTTTGTATATACACTAACACAAACATCAATAATCAGAATCAAAAATAAATAAAATATATACGTATATAAATTAGAAGGGAGATGGTACATACTGTGCAGTTTGTGTATATAGTCCCGTTATTCTGCTTTGCTATAAAAAATATTTTATGTTTCAATTTATATTTCAAAATAACGAACACTTAAACTTGTTTTAAAAAACTGTTCTATATATACATCACTATATTAACCCTTTTAACACTTTTAGTATAGTTATTTGACTATAAATTACATTTACACTAGCCACGATACTAAGTACGCACTTATTAAATAATAAATTGAAAATAAGTTGCATTGCGATGTGCAACGCTCGACGATTAAACAAATACTAGTTGAGCTGTATATTAATTGTTGTTCAAAATTTGTTTTAACCCATGAATGGTCATCGCGTCGTTAAAGATTAAAATGGATTGTGTCGTGCGCAGTTAAATGCTATGACATTTTAAAGCTTAATTATATTACCAATGGTTTCGCATCATTTTAGGTTCGAAATAAATAAATTCATACTAAATTTGATAGGGCTTTATTGCTATATATCTAAAAAAGCAAAAAAAAATTAAAAACTTTTTTAATTAAAAACTTAAGTTAGAGATATACAGCGATCATGGAACTAACATCTTATTTATGCAATATCTTGTTTAGCACCAAATAAATTAGAAAGCTCAATGACTATATAAATTTTCAAAACTGAAGGCACATTATACTTCATTAAAAATCTAAATAGTTTAAGCACAGTTCTATTATTATTTGTCATAAGATGTTGAAACTTACCTACCATTAAGAAATTCTCCTTTTACTTTTTTGGCAGTTGGTGGTTTTGGAGCATGTTAATGCTTACCATTGTGATAAAAAATATAGCATACGGTATACTAGTTTTAAATTTTAATGCTAGCCCCCACCCCACTGTTAATTGATAGATTATATATAGCTTTTAATAAGTCATTTTCTGTTGCACAGCCATTTAAATTACGACAACAACAAAAATAAAAATAAAAGTTGACAACAACAACAACCGATGTATATTAAAATATTTAAACTAACATTTAGGGGTAAAATTATTTAATATCAAAATTTACAAAATAAGTTAATTTCGTTTAAAGGAATCGCAATTTTAGCTTGCACGGAGTTTCAAACTTTACAGTATAGATGGTGTATCAAAAGGACTCAATTTCAACGATATTTCGCATTGCTTGAGCAGGTGATAGCTGCAGTGATAGCTGATTGCGTCTATTATTAAATTGATAACAAATGGCATTATGGTTCTTCTTTTCGTGCACATATCATTGTAATAACTCTCTAAATGTATTTAAAGCCACATCATTCATGCTTATAACTTTGTGAGCTATCGTTGCTAACAAATATATAAGGGAAACAAATATATAGTTCAATCATAAGTCTACTTGATGGCAAGCGTTTGTTGCTAACCTCACGACCAAAATATTGGCCTTATATTGAGTCGACTTTAGATACGTTTTATCAGCTTTCAATCTGACTGATATTACATATTGAGGTATCTTATATTAACTGAAACTCACTGGTATATGATTGAGTGGATCTAAGGGCTCTGCAATATGGAAAAACATTGGCCACCTCAGTATAAAACTTTGATAAATGATGACGAAACTACCACATGGCACAATCACCCATCCATAGTTCATATTAGCTCTTATCAGCTTGAAATATTGGATTCAGATAGAACGCAGCCTATAAGAAGAATACAACAGCATTGCGTTACTGGTATTTGTTACCGAGTTATATATATATACACTGAAAAAAATATTTAGTGGTTCTTTTACAAATTTTGCATCGTAAAAGAGAAATTGTAAATTTTAGGGAAAAATTGTTAAGTTTACACCTGCTTTGTAAGGTTTTTCATTGTAAATTTAACAAAGCACTTGTAAAACCAAACAAATTTTTAATTGTTACTTCTATCTCTATACAATTTGGAATTTACAATGTAATTTCGTAATATTCACGGAGGAAAATGAATAAAATTTAACATGTTTTTGTGTAAAAATAACAAAGTATATACATGTTAATAAATGCAGCAGCTATACTAATCTTATATCATGTTACCATTTCTTTAAATTGAGTCAAAAAAAAGCCATTGCATGACTAACACACAAATTGCCGTTATGTCTACAAAAATCTCATGTTCACTTTTTTGGATAACACAAAATAGGTTCTGTGTGATATGGTAAAGACTCCTTTAAATATAATAATTATGATTGCGCTCATTTCTGATTAGTTGTATACTCTTAGAAGTTTATGAAATTTTTGGAGGCAAGAGATCCAAAATAGGGTGAGGAAGCCGTCTACCATGACCGGTTTAAGTATCGTTTCGAATTATGTGAACAAACATGATCGGATTTATTTGGACGGCAACTTGGTTCATGCGATTATGCAAAGTTTATGTTACAAAATTGACCTCTATTTAATTTTGATTATTGGGTAGTCGCATTGTATAGAACATATAGTATTCCATATTGGTCGGTTTCAACCTTTCTATAGATATTCTTAGCTATTTTCGACAATAAACGTACTGCGCGAAATTTTTTAATAAGATGAATAACGTTACCGGTTGTATATAGCGATGGTTAAGATACTGGCTTATACCACGTCACCATCCGAAGTTCAACTCACGCCATTAGCCAAAACCTAATAAATAGAAACTAAATAATCACATCTTACGTTGGTGATTATCTACAATGTTCGTCTATTCATAACAAGTGGTTCAAAAATATATCTTTATATAGAGATACGGTATGGGACGTTTACGGCCTTTAAATCATAGATTAGTAATGAAACATGGATACTGTTAGACCGAAAAAACAATTACGATTAACCATTATCAAATTATAAAAGAACGAAAATATCTAGAATAAGCTATATTGTTAAATCATAATGTTGCTATTAATTGTATTTACAAATTAAATTGTAAAAAAACGTTAAATGAATTTGTAATTTTTCCAATATAGCGTGTGGTTACAAATATAATTGTAAAGTAGATTGTAATGCTTTGTAATCTTTACGATTTATTGTTTGTTATAATAAAAAATTCTTTGTAACTCTTACGAATATTTTTGTTATGAATTATAAAAAATGTAAATGTTACAAATCATTTTTCGTAAAAATATTCATAACGTGTCGTGGTCGTGTTCATTATTTTTTCATTGTGCTTAAAACTACGGTGTAAATTGCATCGTCCTGTGGTAAATAAATGTGTCCTAGTGAAATAAATTACTTTAATAAAGTTTTTTAATTAATTTAAAAGTTTATTCGACTACATTATTTAATAATATAAAAGGTTAGTAGACAAAAATATTATAAATAATTTGTGATTGTGATTGTTCTTAATATATGAATATTTATTTTGTGCAAACTATAGTTACGATAAACAGAATTTTTATTTTTTTTCCTTTTGCCTCGTGTGTTTTTCAAAAAGTATCCCTTCAATTAGATTTTTTTTTTTTTAAGATAATACAATTTTTATTTTCAGTCAATTGCATCTATTCTGAACCAAGATGATTTTGGCCGAACTATTTTAGAATTTTACAAAAAACATAATATACTGGAAGCCAGGCAAAGAGACATGATATGTTCTATTATAGTGAATTTTCATATTAAGGAGAAAACTGTTAAACTGGCCTCAAAAAAAATAAAACGTTTAGCAAAGGAAATTGTTAAACACTTTCCTACTGAATCTGTGGTAAGTGTATTTAGAAAAGATCCTACATTTTATTTACATATAATAATAATAATAAACTGAACTTAAATTTTAGAAAACTAATTTTACAAATCGAGGACACCGATCACTTACGGGAAAACTTTACAACAGATTCGATTATATTTATAGAAAATTAAACAAATATTTCAAGAAGGACAAAGGAGATCAATCGGAAATACCGACAATCAATAATGGACCAATATGTAAACAAAAAAACATAATTTATTATTTGTAATAAGTATTACTAATTTTTATTTCGAATTTATAGCTACTATTTCTAAGGATGAATATTTAGAAATAAAAACACAACTAAAAAACCTAAGGAACCCGAGAGAATTAGTCTTCGAAAAATGGAAAACTTCGTCGTCTTTAAGAATATCTGAACTGCTAGCCAGCCAGGACCAATCCATTTTTAATATTTTTAATGATTGGCCAATATTAACCCACCCAATTATGCCAGAGTTGGTACTATAAAATCTAACTATTTTTATGAATTAAAATATTCTTACGATTTATTATAATTTTTTCACAGATTGATATTGATTTTTCCTCTCTTTATCCGGAAAGTAAATCATTATATTCAAAATGGGATTCTATTATTACATATATTTCGGACATATTAAAAAGGTCTTTAAAGCAACCGGAGTATTTAGCGGAACTATCAAAACTATTACATAACAAACACGAAATAAATGAAGGTAATTATTGATGCTTTTTTAAATTTATACGATATTTATCTTTGTACCTATTTAAAAAAAACTTATATAATATTATACAGATATGGTTATAATTTAACAAACGTTTTTTTTATTTACTAATTACAGATACATACAATATACAAATTTTAAATTTATTATCTTGTATAATACCATCCTCCGTTAAAAACACGTCAAAATCAAATGATGTCACTTACGCAAAATCTACAATTAAGGATAGCCAAATATCATTTGTACATCAAATATCATCTGTACATGAGCTACCATTAAAAATTAAAACTATAAAGGATATCTGCATTCAAAAACATCTTAAATTGCAACCCTTACTAATAGGGATTGGAGAAAGCATGGATATGCAAGAATTCATTATTATTATTGATGACCACAAATACATTTGTGGAAGTTTTTTAGAGTCATTGGATCAAATATTTAAGATGTTCCAAGTTTTCCATCTAGAATACCCTAAACCAAGTTATAATGTTTGGTTATTTTTACAGAAATATTTTTATTCTATCCATACAAAATTTGATGAAGAAGTGCCCAGCGTGATAACGTTAATTAATGACTTGAATAATATTCAGTTAAAATTAAATTAATAACTATTAAATAAATGAACTTAAACAATAAAATTAAATTTTCTTATTTAATTTTTTAGTGTAAAAATTCAGAGGTTTCTTGAAATTTCTTGTTACATAATTTTTGTAAATTTTATTTTATACTTTTATATATAATGCTTTTATACTTTTATATGTCTGCAATGAAATACATACTTATTTTAATTTTGAATAAAAACAAATTAAATAATTTTTTGTTGTTATTATTTAGTTATCAGCATTTTTAGATAGTATTTCTCTGGGGCATTTTACCGTGTCGTGATATTATTTTTTTTATTATTTCGCTCCTTATTATATATATATATATATATATATATATATATATATATATATATATATATATATATATATATATATTATATATATATATATATATATATATATATATATATATATATATATATATATAT
Source organism: Tipula confusa (assembly GCA_963556175.1). Lineage (NCBI taxonomy): Eukaryota > Metazoa > Arthropoda > Insecta > Diptera > Tipulidae > Tipula > Tipula confusa. Next base: position 76,227,538 of record OY744477.1, read on the forward strand.
ATATATATATATATATATATATATATATATATATATATATATATATATAGAAAGGAAATTCGTAAATAGCACAAAAATATCTCCTACTACTACAATTTTTGATTTGTAATGATTACAAATTCATTGGTTATTTTTACAGCGACTAGTTTTGTAAACTAAATAAATGAGTGAAAAAATATTACAAAAACTTTCGATAGTAGAACAAAAAAGTATTGTTAATAAAGTAATTAACTTTGTAGGTTCTACGAAAATATTAGTAAATACAACAATTACATCCGATAATTCCACTAAACATGTTGGTAAATATTACAAATAGTTTTGTAAAATTTAGTAATTAACTTTGAAAATATAGCTAGTTACTTCGTAAATTCAACAAAAAAGATTTAGAAACGTAATAATAATTTGTGTAAAGTCTCCTGACTGCCTTTGTTAATGGTACAATTATTTTTGTAAATTTACGTAAAAGCTTTTGCAAATTTTACAAATAAGATTTGTACAAATAAATTTTGATTTTACATTCTCCTTTGTAATTACTACAATACTTTTTGTATTTTAACAATTGTTTACGTATAGTTTTACAAAATCCAAGTATATTTACAAAACGGTTTGTAAAACTCCTTGTAATTATAAAAATTGTTAAATTTACGAAATGAAAATTTTTGTATTTCCAAAGCGCTGCGTTGGCTGAAAACGAACAATTTTTTTTGTAAAGTTTACAGACGTTTTTTGTTATTATTACCCTGTTATTTTTTTGAGTGTATATATGAAAATCTAATTATCGATGACTTTTCTAAGTTATGCTCATAAAAGGTAACCAAAAAAATCTATTTTTAGACCACGAAATGCTGCAAAAATAGATTTTGAAGAAATCGAAGGCTATCCTGAAGATGTGCAACTTCTCATATCACATCACTGTTGGGAGAAGCAGCAGTTTTAGAGATAAAATATCCACAAATATGAAAAGCAAAAGAACGATACTATTTTAACTGAGGAGGGTAAGCCAGTACAGAGGCACGAGAATGCAAGAGAAATAGTAAGTGCTACCGTACAATCGAAGAAACAACAAATATGGAAGCGATTTTGATGCTATAGCTCCAAATTAAACAACAAGCACAGCAATAAAACCGTATTTTAGATAAACGCCAAATCTGAACAATAAGCAAAGCAACAGAAAAGTGAGTTCAATGAACTAGTCACCAAAACGAAACAATAAGCGCAGCAACAAACAAATGATAAATTAGTTCTGACAAGAAAGATACAAGAGTTGGAAAATTTCTTAATGGCTAATGTAAAAGGATAAATGCATCAGCCAGAAAAATCTTTCACAAGGTAGCTGTTGGACACATCCATCGTAGCTGACGTAGCAGACATAAAGATTGAAAACCAAGATTTTAAGAAATTCATTGCAGGTGGTGTAACGGGAACGATGCAAGAATTGGGGGACAAAATGAAAAAATATGAAACTGAAATAAATGTCCATACAAACGGAAATGTTCCCAAAAATCCTAAAACCACCATCATTTACTACCAAAATTCCAATAAATACAAGCTCAAGAAAAACATTAATTCTAGCTCTGGGTAAGGCAGCAGATGTGTTACAATTCATACCCATCACAGAAGCTAGCGACAGCTGAATCTTGTAGAAGTTGAAGTTGAGACACGGATAATCCCAGGTCCAGGTGCTAGAATGCGGTGAAGAACGCCGTCATTGTGAAATGAGTAATAACAAAACTCACGCGACAAGCATACTGTAAAGCTCCTGTCAATGTCTTAAATTAATTAAAAATGTATTAACGAAGTGTTAGCATTTGAATTTGGAGCAGCAAGAACTACCGATTCCAACGAGTTATGAAAACAGTAAATGGCACGATCGGAAAACGAACTGCCAAGGCTCGCAAAGTCGTAGATGTCGAAGGTCGATTTTCTGGTCAAAATGTTACAATGTCAAAACCTGGTCACTTTATCAGGGTTACTATTCTAAAAATGAAATGTCATATTACCTCCACCCAATTTCAGTGGCAATAAATTATCAATTTAAAACGATAATGAGGAGGTTGATTTTTTAATTGCGTCACGCGAAATATTAAAATCGAACCACATTGATACACTATTCACGTCGCGTTGTATACGTGCTACAGAATCAAACTACGCGTAGTTAGTACACGCAGGCGGGATAAAAAGCAAATTACGTGATCGTAACACACGTTGAGGAGTGTAAATATTAAAAAGAGATAGCAGCTCTCGGCAATTGACTTTACCACAAAGTAAATGTCGCACTTGCACACTTACAACTAGACGACAGTGACTGAATACCCAGAAGACAACATCTATCAACATAAGGTAACTGTTTCAAATCACCTTTTCCTGAGGATGGTAATTTTCTTAGAGAAAACAATTAGAATTGTTTCTGTATGCCATCTATTCTCTTAGTGTAAATATCGTAGAACGGAGACCGCATATAACGCTGGCATATTCGATATGCGACCTCACAAATGATGAATATAATGATTTGAAGGTCAACAAATCATGAAAATCTTTCGAGTATCGCTTAATAAAACCCAACTTTGAGTAGGCCTTATTAATGATCGCGTCCATATGGTTGTTGAACAACATGTCAAAGCTAAAAACTACCCCCAAATCGTTTACTGACTCCACCCGTTTTAAAATCTTATATGTGTTAGAGAATACTCAAAAATTAAAGGCTGCTTAGATTTAGATATTTTCATGACTTGACATTTCTCCACATTAAGAAACTTTGAGTTTCGTTTCTAATCACCTTTTCCTGAGGATGGTAATTTTCTTAGAGAAAACAATTAGAATTGCTTCTGTATGCTCTCTATTCTCTTAGTGTAAATATCGTAGAACGGAGACCGCATATAACGCTGGCATATTCGATACGCGACCTCACAAATGATGAATATAATGATTTGAAGGTCAACAAATCATGAAAATCTTTCGAGTATCGCTTAATAAAACCCAACTTTGAGTAGGCCTTATTAATGATCGCGTCCATATGGTTGTTGAACGTCATGTCAAAGCTAAAAACTACCCCCAAATTGTTTACTGACTCCACCCGTTTTAAAATCTTAAATGTGTTAGAGAATACTCAAAAATTAAAGGCTGCTTAGATTTAAATATTGTCATGACTTGAAATTTCTCCACATTGAGAAACTTTAAGTTTCGATTAGCCCAATCACAAAAACAATTAAAATCTTGTTGGAACCTAAATCTATCCGCTTCGCATGATATGGTAGAAAAAAATTTCAAATCGTCCGCGCACAATAAGCACTCTGCAAATCCCAATAATTTTGTAACATCATTGATAAATAGCAGGAACAGCAATGGTCCCAAATGGCTCCCTTGGGGTACACCAGAGAAAACGGTGAAGCTATCGGAAGATATGTCATCAATTTTAACAGACATTTTACGATTAGTCAAGAAAAAACTTAGCCAATTTAGCGGTATGAAGTCGCAATTGAGCTTACTAAGCTTATCTAACAATAAACAGTGGTTTAGTTTATCAAAAGCTTTAGCAAAGTCTGTATAAATTACATCAACCTAGTCTTTAGATGTTGGGAATTTTGTTAAATAACTGCCAAGTTAGTAACAGTAGACCGGCCTGGAAAAAACCCAAGTTGATATGAGGTGATCAATTGCTTGCTATGGAAAAATAGAACCTCTTTAACCATACATTCAAACACCTTCGAGATACACATTATTGTAATACCTCTATAATTTGTTACATCATTGCGTGATCTGTTTTTATGTTTCGGTGTAGGGAAAGCTAATTTCCACATATGTGGGAATTTACCCTGGCTTAAACTATTATTAAATAGTAAATGAAGGGGAGCTTAAAAACCAGTAGCACAACACCTCAGCAATGCCGGCGGCTGGAGTCCATCTGGTCCAGAGCACTTGGAGATATTAAGATTAAGAAGCGCATTTACAACATCTTGTTGGGAGAAGGTGATGATTTAGCTGTTTATGCTAGCTGAAAGCAATTGAATATTATTTGTATCTTCAACAAATAGACAGCTAAAATATTCTGCAAAAAAAAATACAAATTGTAAGAGGATCATTCGACTTTTGACCCTTAAATGTCGTAAATGATGGTAAACCGTTAGTTTGGTTCTTCAACTTCACAAATTTCCAAAACTTCTTTGGATTGCTCCTTATTTCATCCTCTAAATCAATAATTTAATTGTTGTATAAAAAACGGTTAAGACAATTGAATTGATTCCTAAATAACTTAAACTGGGAATGGTGTAACAAAGAACCAGTATTCCTAAATTTAGTATGGGCTCTGTTACGCTGAATTTCGAGCTTTATTACGAGCCAATGACTGTTTCTTTTTCATTTTTGAAACAAACATTTTAATACAGGAATACAATAGATCGTTGAAAACATGAACTGCATGCGGTCAACATTGATATTTGACAGAACATTGCTCCATTTAACATCAATTCAAAATTTATTCATTGAACTGACGTCAGCGCGCGCGTATAGTCAAAAACCAAGATATTTTTAGTAAAGTTGAGGTTGTATGGAAAATACTCCTGTAGCCCGCAATATCTTCAATATCAGGCTTCAATTTTATACGTGCGTTTATTAGTGTAAAAGCACAGATCCAAAAAGGTACCACGACTGTTTAAAATATTTTTTATTTGAGATACACCAATATTAGCCATATAATCACAAACCAACGGAATCGAGTTCCGTATTGAACGGGATAAATATGTTATCGTTGTCACGTCCCAACTTCCAGAAAAACTATGGGAAATTAAAATCACCATAAACTATAACGTCAGTTTTCTCGTTCAAAAAGGTAAAACATTATTAGTGAAATTGCCTAAAATTTCGGAAATAAATGACGGACCAGAGTTACATGGAATATACATAACGCATATGATCAAATTATATGAAGCTAATTTTAATTTAACTGCTAAAAATTCAAATTTTGGGTTAGATACCAAAAGTTCACAGAACAAATTTTTACGAACGGCGATCAGTACTCCACCGCATTTTAGATTCGTATACCAAAGCTATATCGGCCCCAGTGGAAAACATTTTTTTGAGAATCTAACAAGCTCATGAACTACGATTCCAACAGGCCATACCCCAGGTTGTAACAGTGTAATGAACGAGCCAGGATTACCTCTAATTTTGAACACGAAACAGTTTTGAAGCAACATTAACCATCAAAGTGATGACAACATAATGATGATTAATATTTAGGATACGTCTGAGTTTTCCAGGTTAGAGGCGGCTACAACTCTCCAGAGTTTTTATTCCATGTTGTGAGAAGCTAAACCAGGTCGCTTGATTAACGTGAATCAAGCGACTTGCGAAGATCCACAAAAGCACAGGACTATACTACCTCAGATTTATCATATAACAACCATCATGCGGAAAATGTACAAGGATATTGCTATTAAAATAGGAACACGGAACATACAACCCCTGCTAGCCTTGGGATCTCCAAAACTTGTCGAGTCAATCGGATAATAACTTTCTTGATGTGTTGGTCTTTCTTTCAGAATAAAAGAATTCACAAATTAAGTTGGAGATCGAACGTTAAAAGAACTGATCAAATCGATCACGTTATGATCTCAAAGAGATACTTTTAGATCCACCACCATCGGAGATGGACATGGTGAAATATGATGATGAAACTCCGATCAAAGCTTTCATTCCGTCGAATACGGAGAATTTAATTCTACATCGCACAGTAAAACAGGTAAAGGACACTATCGATATAAGACCCCAAGTTTTGATGGAATAACCGCAGGACTCCTAGAAAATGAAAGGACAACCCTCGCAAATCAGCATTACGATCTATTCTAGATCGTAATCTAGAACCAAGAAGAGCTAACTAACTAACTATTTAATCGACAGACTCACCTCTTTCACTGACTATCATGTGATATTTGCGCTGCTTTATAAGCTAAATTCTGCTGCTCAACAGCATGGCGACACTCCTCCTCAAATTAATTATTTTTGGGTTTAATTTTTACCACACCACGATTCTCTTGAACGGCACTGACGGCACTCTTGAAAGTTCGTTTTCCTGTAAACCCTGACTGAACGAAAACTACCATTTTAGTTTTAGTGATCAATTGCCAATAACTGCCAATCTTAAATGACTAGAGACCCTTGCATAGTAATAAAATCACGGTCTTTTTAACTTCGGAACGTCTTACGAAGGTGGATCTTTTTTTCCAAGTGGATATTTTTGTAAAATATGCCCGATCTTGATAGTCTTCTACAGAAACCAAATTTTCGTTTGTTTCGTTTGTTCGTTGCGTTCATATACAGGAGTGGTATAAAATATATAGAGAAAAAGTATCTGAAGCCGCTCAAATAATCTCACTATGATTACACCAATATCACTTATTTATTATAATATATGCACGTAAAAGTTAGGTTCGGTATAAAATATGATCAAGATATGATAACTTTTTAAAGCATATATAGTATAAGATAAAGCTGGAGCGTAAAAAATTTAAAAAATAAAAAAAATTAATGAGGAATAAAATTAATCTACTGATTTTCGGTGAGCGTGTATGTGTGTGTGTGTCTGTAACACCATTCGCTATTTATAAATATACATATATTGTAAGCTCAAATTAGAAGGCATTTGAAAATTATTTTAATAAGAAAAATTAATGAAAATCATATTAACGAGAAGCAAAAAAAAAAATTTTCTTTTGAAATTTTCCCCATAACTTTTAGATTTTGTTTGCAGCAATATATACATTCATGTACCATGATGTTGAATATGTGTATACGTATGTATATACGTACATAGTATTTCCTTTACAAAAAAAAAATGTTATCTGTGACAGAAAATCGTAATAATAATTTTCTTTTAGACAACGCACAAACACACAAGATGTGAGAAGGTAAAAGACAGAATACCTGAGCAAATGAAACCAGGTGGAACGTTTTGTTTAAGTTTTTTTTTTTTTTGTAATATCATCGCATAAATTATCATGAAAATGACATCATATTACGGTGGAACAGCAGTGATACCAAGTCGGAGAAAAATTTAAGGAAAAATAGGTTTAAGCTAAAAAAAAAAAATGGTATCCATAATTCGGGGTGGTTACAGTACTATATGTATAGTGAATACGATTTAGGGTGGTGAATCTAGGGAAAATGTTTAGGTACATATAATTGTGGTTTTACGATTAAATGGAATTTATGTGAGAATATTTTGTACGGTATCACTGTTGTGTACATGAACCAGTATATATATAAATTATTAATGACCAGAGTGGGAAATTTATTTAGAGTGCTGGTTGAGTATGATAATTGAATGGTCAAAAGATGGTTTCATAGTAACAAAATTCTATGCAACACAAACAACTAGAAGTTGGTGGAGGTTCTGAGTGACGCCATCAGATATTAAATTACGTACTCCTAAATTAGCCGTTCCTATAGCGTGTTGAAAATAGAAAAATTTAAAATTATTATAATTAAACGTTTAAACTTGATTATTCTATTCAGCATAATCTTTTAACAACTAAACAATTTTAACAAAACATATAATTGTCAAACGTAAAACTATTCATACGTAACCTTTATATAAATAAAAGAAAAACGGTTATGAAAAACTAGAAGACAGTATTTTAGTGTCAGTTTTATGATATTTTCCATTTTATTACTTTTTTTTTATTGCAGTGTTAAATTGATGAACATATTTTTAAATGTCATAAAAAAAAAGTCAAACCAATAATTCGTTTCAATAAAAAATTTCCTTGTTAGCTAATACAGTGAATTATAATTTGCCACTGTGGTAAACCTATAAAATATTTATCATGAAATGATATGTACTTAGCTATTGAATGAAGCTTACTGTACTTAAAAAACGAGACAATGGTAAAAAACTGATGTTTAATTTTCGTAACGTTGCAATGAGACAACCGTAAAGACAAATAACGACTCTCATTCTTGTGTTTGGTATGACATACAGATCACAAAATATAAATTATTCATAAATTATAAAATTCCCTTGTTCCCTAGAAGAGCAACGATAAAATTATGGTGCAGGAATTTAAAACCCCAGTATCAGAAGCTTTAGAAAGGAACCCGCGCGGCCTCCTAGTTATCGAAAACCAACGATCACCATATTCCTACAGTAGGAAAATTAGCGGCCGAAGTAAAAATTGGTAAAAAATTCAAAGTCACAATGAGGGGCCGAATTTGGGTCAAGTTCTGCGAATTAGTCCCTAGCTAGTTGCAAAAGTTACCTACAAATTCACATATATTAAGGACAGTCTCACTTCCTGATCCAAATGAGGTACAGGTAAAAGCAAGCAATTGAGTTCAATCGTGCGAGTGTTTATCCGCATTTAAACAGCAGATAAAAAGCAGAAAAAAGCAGAAGAGACTACTTGTAGGTGTGAATCTAGCAGACATTTAGGCTAATCAAGATAACGGAGTAGGCAAAACCCTTGACGCTTCTAATTCAGACACTCCTAAAAGAAAGAGGGTGTAGCGGTTGAGTTTCTCTCATCTGTATAAAAAAGGCAAACGTATAATTTACCAATAGGCGCACTTATGGTACAACTACGGTTCCAGTGTTCTCCACGAGATGGAGCGCCACATCACAATAAAGACGAGATGTCAAACGCAAAACGTGCACTCGTTCATTCCTTTCTTTGACGTCGCACGAATCACATCTCGACAAAAAATCATCACCGTTATCATCAACAACAACAACAATAATTAATTTATTTAATTAAATTAAGGTGCGTATTTAAAAATACAATTGTGATAATTTAATAGTGAGTTTTTATTCCCCTTACTGGGAAGTTTTTATCCTATGATGGATTCACTGCCCCTGTCTGATTTTCAATAGGGAAAAAACACATTACAACAAATATGCCAACTCTGACAAATCTGGATCGGGATCTAAAACAATGCACTATCTACATCGTACGCTAAACTACTAAGGAAACTGAAGGCGGACTTAGAACTTACTGGTCTGGTTATTAAGTTATTCATAATCGCCAAACTACGAAAGGAAATTTTTCGTAAGAGTTGAAAAACACTGGGAACTAACCGCAAAAGCTGTTTTCTAATCCCAAATGAAGAAAAATATCGATCAGGAATCCGATGTTAAAGCCTTGCTACAGGAAAACTCTTTTGAAATAAGGGACATTGATGTAGTGACTACACAGGATGAAATGCTTCAAGCTCTTGACGCGTTGATGAGAGATACTAAAAGTATTGTCTCTATATAAAAATGCTGAAAGCCTCTTATCGGAGGACACAAATGGCAGTGGTTAGCCTTCCAAGTCAAACAGCACAGAATGTCATTTCATATGTGGAAAAGAGGGTCAAATTGCAAAGAGCTGCAACAATGATCGAAATACATGCTTTGTAGCGATAAAGACATTGGAAGAAAACAGTGCCTGATATATCAAAAAGCACTGCAAATAAAACGGAGAAGACAAGATCTGTTACAGCATATACAGTACGTAATTTGGATGCAGAGGTTGTTATTGTATGTGAACAATACAGGATGTTGGATGGAAAGATTTGGGCAGCAAACTTCTTAAACCCTGCTGCTGTCTGGGTTAGTGCGATGTTAGCCCTTCTCAAAAAGGCCCTTTGTTGATTGATGCGATTTTAATGTCTGCGGGGGTCAATGAATGGGGAAGCTGAGTTGCTGAAAACTACTGAAAATTAGCTGTCACCAATAACAGATTGCATTACAATAGCTTGTGATGCAGCACTGTGACGGAAATCAATAGATAACAGGAAGATTTCAATAATGAAATAAAGAAGAGTTTCGAAAAGCATGTGGCGAAGTGGAAAACAACAATGCTTCTGGTCTTAATAAAATTACCAATGTAGCATTTACAAACGTGGACCGTGCATATCCGGACAGTTTGTTAGCTTGTAAACTTCTTGCTGAACTGAAAGATTATTCCCTTTTTAGTGGAAAATCCAATTGCAGGTACTTCTGCCAAAAAGAGCGAATGCATTAGAAAAAAAATCATCATAACCGCCCAATCTGCTTGCTGCAGATACGGTGAATTCCCTTCGGTGAATAAATGGATAAATAGAAGATAGGGAGATATGGTTTTCTATTTCAGTCAGTTCCTAACAGGGCATGGTTGTTTTTGTGCTTATATATACATGAGTTTAAACACGATGATTCTTCATTCTTCATTTAAGAGCACGGGTGATTTTGAATGTTTGCGCATTGTTCGTTTTTAGTTTTTACTGGAACATTCATAGTGGCAGAATCGAGTGAATCTCGTTCAGTGATCAGAGCTGTCGATTTACAAAAAATATAACGTTATCGTCTCGCAAATGTATGTTACGTCAGTTTGATGAAATTGTGGATTGGTTTTATGGATGGGATACATTTTGTCTTGTCTGACTTGTGTGGACCAATGCCAGTTGATTCACGATATTTTCTATGTATTTTGAACGATTTTGACCGCAAAATTTCTGTAAATTTCATTAAGAAATAATCGAACTTTTTGTTTATTTTCAAAAAGTTTAAAGCATTTGTGGAAAATCAAGGAGTTTTCACAGTTCTTGTTAGATTCGGGAATACACCATCAAACAACTGCATTATATACGCCGCAGAACAAAATGGCCATTACTAAAATGCTCGTGGCAATCTGGTCCGAGAAAAAACCAAATTTGTCTAACGTGAAAGTATTCGAATGCAATGCTATGGGCCCTGTTCCGAAACAAAAGTGCCCAAAATTTTACTCGAAATGCAAAGATTAAATCATGGTCGGATACAACGAAAATTGTAAAGGCTATCGGATTTTTGATTTGGAGAAATTACGAGTGGATATCAATCGTGATGTCGTTGATAAGTCAGAATCTCGTGATGTTGATGATGGTTCAAATACAAGTAGTCAAAATGAAATTTTGGTTTCTGGCAAGTGTGTCTGGTTGTGAAAACATTGATTATCAAGGTTTAATTGACACTTCTAGTAGTATTAATTAACAGTCAGATGAAGAACGAAATTATGGTACTAACAGTTACGAAAGAGGATTATCGACCGATAATTTAAAATTGAACGTGGTCACTTACAAATTTGCCACCTGATCGTAAAGAGATCCTGTGCAAATGAGTTTTTAACGCAAAAGCAATGAGAAAATGGAGACAAATCGCTAAAAAGGCCGCACAGCGTAAGGATATTGAATACAAAGAGACGTTCTTCCCTGAAGTTCGCTACTCGTCGATACATTATCTGATTGCAATAACTGTAAAATACGATTTAGAGATCGATTATATATGGATGTGATCACAGCGTTTTTTCAAGCCGATTAAAAAGAAGAAATCTATATGATTTGATAGCCTGAAAAGTTTAATCATGGTAAGCAACGTGTTTGGAAGCAGCGTTTAGGTTCTGCATTGAAGATTTTTGACTTGAGATGTTCAAATTATGACACATGAATTTACTATCTTATTGTTGGAAGTTTAAGATGTTGATTGTGGCTAACGACGATAACACTTTGAAATAATTTCTACAGGAACAGTTTAAAATGAAGGACATTTCCCTCAAATAAGGGAACGGCTTGAATCGCTGAGATTCATATAAAAAACTAGCACAAATTATTCATTACATGACCTTTTTCCGAAATTTTTGATTTAAATTCAACCAGACTTATAAAAATTTAAAAAGAAATCAAAATATTGCAAAAAAATGGTTAATCCCCAAAAATATATAATGAAAATTATTTTTAAAAGCTTAAAAGGTTCTTTAGTTTTATTTATCCAACCTACCTGTTTAAATAATGGAAGCTTTTATAATTACATCAAACAATTATTTTAATTAGGAATACCTACCTCAAAACGAGTTAAGTGGCATCCATCGACGTTTGTTCGTTGAGATGAAACTAAAAAAGAGAGAGAGAAAAAAAATTGGTCAATTGTTAATTAATTAATTATTTAATTTTTTAATTCATTTCTTTGTTAAATGTAAACTTTTATTTTGTGACTTTTAATGTTCCAAATTTTTTGTCGAAAATTTGGTATTATGAAAATTTTGAAAGACATTTTTTTCTTCGAAAATGTCACCCGATTCGACAACGTCGAAGTAAGCCTTGTCTACTGTATACTTATTTTAAATGTTCAGAATAATCTTGAGTTGAGGAGTGTACAAACACCAAGAAAACTCAAGGGGACTCATTTTGAAGAAACCAAACTCAGATTTTAAAGACAAATGGTACAGGATAGGAAACTAACATGATTTTCCAAAAGAAAAACATGCTAAAATATCTGTTAAAGTTCGATAAATTTGATTGAAAAAAAAAGTGTTGATGGATATCGCCAACAATTAGCATAGCCTGGGTGAAAACAATAAAGGGCACAGTTTACTTGTATTTTGACTTTTGACGTTAGACAACCGCACCCAGTGTATATATAGACAATGATGAATAGGATTGAAAGGAGGGCTAAACAAATCGACGAATAATCATGGATGGTCAATTATTTGTTGCTATTGATTGTGATGGAACTGATGCTAACAAGAGACACAAATGATATGTCAAAATCTTGAAATATACTTCAAGCGTCAACAACTGAACCTCAACACTTTAACGGTATTATAGAAAAATCACCAAATATGTGCGAACAATTACCCGTGGCTTAATTTAATTCCATCAGCTGTACATTATTACCATAGTTACTTATCAGAAGGATCTGAGCACTGACCAGCTTTATTTATTTAAAATGTGTAAAGCAATTAACTCAGATTTTTCAACACTCATATTAAAAATGGATATACTCCACTGCTTTCAACAATTTAAAGGATATATTTGATCCATTTATAAAGCGCAATATTTGTTTGGTCACGATATAAAATAAAACTTAAGACGAAATCGAGGAAACCGTTTACATAATATAGCCGGTTGGTATTCCGGTAAAATGAGATAAACAGCAAGTTATGGCCTGCAATCAACGCTTTATTCGAAAGAGACGTGCTTTAGCAGCATTTGTTTTAGAGTTAAGAAAACCATATTTTGTTTACGGCCAAGCGATGAAACTACAGTGTCTATGTCAGAACGTCCAAAATTCTAAAATTAAAAAAATATTCAAGCGTAATGAATTCAATTTTTATCGATAAGGTCGAGAAATGGCTAAAACAAAAACGTAATTACAAAATGGCACAGGATGCTCAAGTGAAGATCATTTTATTCTTCACAAGAGAATTTCCGACCAGGATGGTTCAATTTCCTTCTGTATCTGAAGGGCGTTTCAATGGATCTCTAAAATGCCATAAATTACTTTTCGTAATAAAGCAAAAATTAAAACTTTGTTCAAAAATCAAAAAAATCAAAACCAAACTTTTCGGAATCAACGCGTCTAAATTAACTAACTTAACATACATTTTTCGATGAAGTTTTGGATTCAGACCCGACAAAATTGAACAAATAATTAACAGTACATCCAGAACTATATAAAACTAAAAATTTTACAACAACAATCAAAATTCTTACAAAAACTGTAAACCTCCTGAATCGATCCCAAAATTCATCCTCAACGTAAATAAATTTGAAACACTTAACCCTAGCCCAAAAAGTGGAACATTTCAGAATGGAACATTTAAGTGGAAAAAAATTGTCTTGTCCCAGATGAGCATTTACTATTTTAGCTAATGGCTATCTGACTGGTGGGACGTTTTCTTCTTTTAAAATTATGACTTCACCAATTTTGGCTGGATTGTTTGCTTGATATAAATTATTGAATTGATTGAGTGTCGTCAGGTGTTCGGCAAACCAACGTATTCAAAACTCCTGAATCATTTTATTAGCATGTGCCATTTCTATAATGTAATGAGTTTGGTGTTCAATAATGATGACTCTGTTTTCTTTTCGAATAGGATAATATTATCCCTGTTCGATTTGCAACAAAATTATGTAGGCCATGATTTTGGCGGTTTAAACAACCACCCTTACACTCTAAGAAAACATTGGTGTAAAATAACTAAGCTTAGATGTAATTTTAAAATTTGGCGCTGTTGTCACTACTTCCACCGACTTCACTGATAATACGTACAAAGCTTTAGTTTAAGAATTGAACAAGGAATTGGAAATGTTTTTATTGGGGTAACTCTTCATTTGGCTGCGATGATATTATTATAAACTTTAAGTGGTGATATTATCAAGCAAGAGTACAAAACAGCAGCACAGGCGTCCTTGGGTCAAGTACTGAATCCATGAATTTCTAGAGCGCTGATTGAGACAGATATCTTTTGATTTATCACTGCTGGATTTTATTGAGATCGTTTCTCAGTCTCCTCTAGTTTAACATATACAAGACTCTGATAACATTTCGCCCCGTTCTAGCTTCTCAAGCCATAACAGTTGAAACATTACTTAAATTACTATCGTGGTTGGTGATAGCTAATCTATTGGATCAACAGATTTATTCGGAGGAACTATTTTAAACTTAAAGACACCCGTAACCTTAATTTAGTTATCATTACTTTGCTATTAATAAATGTTCGTTCTACTGGTTGCCACACAGTTAGAATGATATTATTCAAAAAATGAGGATGATATGATGCCCATTTTCTGAGCTTAAGTCTTACAGACCCTCAAAATTTACACTATTTCATTGCGTAGTGGCAAGGCTCCGCTTAGCGTATACTTGATCTGCTGATCACGCAGCGTCAATATATACGTCTGTCCTGAGCACATCAGACGAAATGTGACACCTGGGATGAAACTTATGGCGTAGTTCCGTATGTGACTGTTAGTATTCTATAGTGATGAAATTTTTCAATGTCAACACTGAATACTAGTTAGTGTTTTGTATATCTTAATGGAATTTCAAATCAATCTTTCTGGAGTGTTCACCTTAACAAAAAATACCAACGTCAACTGTCATAAAAAAGATATCATATTTTACCTAACTTTATCAGTGCCTTTAGACACATTTCTTCACGACTACAAATGCCTATTAAGGACATATAATTTCTGTATATAGCAACTGCGTCACCAACGATGCAAATTATGAAAGTATTAGAGAAAGAGGTAAGAACGACGAGGTGTCTGGATTCCGTAATTTGTCTGCCCCTTGGACACTAAGGCCATATATATCTCAAACATCAACAAAACTTTTATTTTAATGCAGCTGAAGACTTAAGCCAATATCGCAAATATTAGAAAAAAATTAATAATCAATCCAACAGATTTTTGACAAATTTAACATTTAATATTTTTCTGTTGTGTGCTGTCTGGCTTTTTTTTTTTTTAATATGAGAACACATGTTGTGTGTTTGCGGTTAGCAAAACTCAAACCAAATCAAACCCAAAACCGAAAGTTTATATAGATTTTTTGTTGTTGTATTAACTTTTATTGTTTGTTCGACAAGCTTTTTGTGTTATACTATACATTATATTTCGATACTGTGTTGTTGTTGTTGTTCTTATATGTAGATAAGATTTTTTTTCCGTAATATGGATGATGTGCTATCAAATCTACATGTGCCTATTTTATGATAATATTTCGGGATAAACTAGAAATGTTTTATATATGTTATTAATTTTATTTGGGGTCCAGATGATGCTGAAATCAAGCATACACAATTCATAATTAGATTTTTGTTTTTTTTTTTAATACCGGATGTGTAGAAATGCTCGTAGTAAAAAGGTTTTAATATGTACCAAAGGTCATGATATAGTGTAGTTTTTATCATTCTAGGTAGCCTATCAAACAAATAAAACGTTTTCAAATTTTTTCCAGTCTAAACCCTCGTATCGTCTACAAAATATGTGTCATTTTTTGTTTTTCATCTGATTTTTGATAGTTAGAACTCTGATAATACCGAGCAATTGGCGCAGTGGTTAAAGCTGCGGTGTTTGGGACGGGAGGTACCGGGTTCGAATCCCAACGGGGAAGGGTTGCAAAAGGGATTTTTCATCACCGATCGGTGATGACGATGAACACAACTATGACCCCCCGTTGGAGTGCAGAATTCATGGGCCGAACCATCGTCCATGCCAGTACAGGCTGGTTGGAGCAATGCAATGTGCAGATGGATATTTGAAACGCGAACCTGTATTCGCGTGTCCTCGATTTGGCTAGTAATGGCGTAAAGTAGGACGTTAATTAACCGCGAAAGAGTTGGGTGAGCTTCGGCCCCGAAACAGATTGCATAGAAATAAACAAACAAACAAAACTCTGATAATGACATAGATGCCAAATAAATTTCATGATTCATACTTATACTTGAACAATTCTAGGAAGCCTTTATAACGATAAAACTCTAAATTTATATAGTCTAAAAGCTTGTATATTTCATGCGTGTCAAGTTTTTCCTAACTTTTACTAAAACTACAAAAACAACATTATATATGCACTAGTACTAGTATTAGTAAGAATTAGTAAAAAAGATCACATTTAGGCGAAATTCAATTTTAAATTAAATCAAAAATTTTACAAAAAATAAATGTAGAACTATAGTTAGTAATTACATCATTATTGCACAAAAAATTAATCATAAAAAAATTAAAAATACAAATGTAAGAACATTTGCTTCGATGTGCTAATAATAAACTTGTCTCCATACTAAACACTTAAATTAAATATGAATTTTAAACTAGCTCAATGTATTGGCCTAAGATACATTCCCAGGCTTTACTTACTACCTCGTAGGTGCTTAGCACCATATTCACTAGTATTGCTAGATTGGTTATGGTTAATGGAACATCTTGGGCAGATTTCATGAACTTCTAATGGGGACCTCGTAGTGTACCATGACATTGAAAATCAAAAAATTTTATATGGACCGAATATCCACACCTAGTCTTTCGGGCTAAGTAGTTTTCAAGAATTGCATGAAATTGTTTTGGCAGAAGAGTTTTAATTTTGTAATTAAATCCTTCATGCTATAGTTTGTCGTAAGCAAACTGCCGAGCAATATTTCTTTTCTTCTAAGGCAAGCTTAATTGTATTTACAATTATGTGTACCTGTTCTATTGTGTAGTGCTCCTCTTTAAATCAAAATTGATGATCTGGTATAACGCCAGATCATGTCCTGAAGCTTTCTTAGAATTTATACTGTTTTTGATAACCGTCAAAATGCGTCAATTCCATTTAAATTTTACTGGATTTGGGTTCGACTCGTCCCTCGTAAACTATCGCAGTACGCGCAGTCATTATTTTGTTCGTTTGGAGTGAACCCTTTTTGTAGATGATTAGAGAAAGCGATAGCCTTTTCTAGGTCAGTTCTGGCCTAGTGGCCATCTGGTTTCCTCATCGGTTGGTTCGATAGCTCTGGCTTTTTTAATTTTCTTGTTGTGTTCCATAGTGAGTAATATGTTTTTCTATTACTGCGAACTCATTTAGGTAATTTTGTATTCCTAAATTTTGTTCTTCCCGGAGTGCCTTCTCTCAGAGCTTTAATAGCTTTACAAATTACCCAGACCATTCCTGCAAACAGATATTTGTTTAGGATGTGATCTTTAGCATATTTCTGGAGCTCGAATCGCTTTAATCTTCTTTTTATTAGGAATGCAGTTTTGCACAGCCAAATGCTAACATTTGGCTGTGCAAAACTGCTGGCAAACGTCTCCAAGATTTCATTTTGTGTATTTGCACTCGTTTGGTGACTATTATATTTTTTGGTAACATGGCCTTCTGATTAAATTGCATTTTGAGCATTCGTTGCTCAGCTCTCATTTTAGGGTTTATTTTCAACCCCTGTAAATTGCAGCGTGATTCTCAGGTACTACAACGTTTCACAAATGGATCAATGCGATTTAGCACACTGTTTGGAGTCGTGGATTCCACCACAAATAACACAAACTTTATTTAAAGTGGAGTATGCTTTCGTGAACGAGTTCAGACCTCTTCTTAAGTTCTTCAATTACTATATTTTGCAATGAAGCAAATATTTTATATTGTAAATCTTGTGAACTCCTTTCCTTTGACTCTAGTTCCAAATATTGGTTGAGGTTCCTTCTCACCGTTTACTATATTACCAATAGATTTGGCATGGAAACTTTTTACAGCGAGTGTAACTTTTATGTCGTTTGTATAAATCGAAGTAGCCTAGAATCAAATGTAAAGTTTTGGTAAGTAAGATTTAATGCCCTAAAATAAAGTGTCTAACTTTTAGCCAAACATCACATCAAATAATTAATTTGCTTAACAGAACAACCAAAATATTGCAGTTGAGCGTGGTCTCCGCACTTACAAATTCATCATCGATTTCACTGTAGTCCTATTATGAAACGTATGATTTCTGGTGACCCATTACATTGAACATGTATCCACGCGCCTCAATAAATGTATCATCTCAAGACTATAATTTGGTCAAATAATGCCAAAATTAATTTGGTAATGTTTCAGAACTGGATTAATTTTCAAAACAAATTTTAGTATTTCGCTATGACAGTGATAAAATTGTGTTGCCTTTGTAGCTCGGCGTCTTTATCTAGATCATACAAAATCACATCACTCAAAATCATAGATAATCATAACAGTTAATACTTATGTTATTTACTCGCAGTGATGCCCCTAACTATTTTAATATGGTAAAGAAGTCAAAAACCTTTTGTATTTACTATGGTGACCCCTTAAATGTTATACGTGGTCACATATTTTTTTCATCCTTTAACGAAATAAGCATGATTTAGCAAATTTGGGCATAGTTAGCTAGTTAGTTTTAAGGGGCCACCCAACAAAAAGATGAGGTATATACACATATGGTCCGTATGGCCCTACCACAGAAATTGCTTCTCCGCACTACCCTACTGTAACCAATTTGAGCTTCTCACGAAGTAGTAGATATCTCTAACGCTCAATTTACTGATATCCGTTAGATCACACAGGAGGTGAGCTCCCAAAAACTTGATTCTGTTTTAAAACGGGCGGGAACCGGTGCATAACAAATGAAGTATAAAAGTATTGTTTCCTCCTCTTCTTCGTCGTTACAGCTTCGACAGTAATCATGAAAGAAAACACCAAGTCTGCTGGTATGCTTTCCTATAAGACAGTGTCCAGTCATGACACCCACAACTGAGCTAATATTATGCCGTTGCAAAGATATTAGCTGATTAAACCTTTTTAAGTCCAGATTAGGGCAAATCTGCCTAGTAATTACACATAAGATGAGCTTCTTCTTTAAGAAGCAATTTGCATGTAGCAAGGGGTATTTCAATGTCCACCTTGCATGGTAAGATGAGGCAAGTGATACCTTGTCGTGAGAGTTCATCGGCTTTCATATTTCCCGAAATATTAAAATGCCCTGGCACTCATATAAGATGGTTATTGAAATGTACAGCCATCTCGTTAAGAGATGAAAGACCACTCCGGGCTACTTTTGACGTGATAATGCCTGATTGTAAAACTTTAATAGCAGCCTGAACTTCAGCCAGTCTAAGGCTTTCTTGATTTCTATAAGCCTGAAAAATACTGCAATGATCAAGGAGGCGGTAAGAAAGATTTACATTTAGTTCTTCGCAGAAAACCCCTCCGCCGGCCTTTCCATTAATTTTCGAGCCATTTGTAAAAAGTTAATAAAGCCTGTTCCATTCACCCAGTTCTCTCTGGAAGGAATATCAGTTATAAATTTAACTTCGAGGTATGATGTCGAGATGGTGTAGTCGATAGATTTAGGGATTTCTTTGTTCGTTAGAGTTGGAGGGTCAAAGCGAGAAAGTTTGTACTTCCTGGAAAAAAGAACCAACTCAGTCTTCAGTGGGTTAACACTAAGACCACAACTATTGGTCCATTGAGTTAGAATGTCAAGAGCATTCTGCATAACTCCTCTGAGAATACAAGGATATTTACCGAAAGCGCCAATAGCAACATCATCTTTAAAGCCAGTCCCTTCCAAATTTAGTAACAGGTCATTTATGCCCAAATTCCAAAGAAGGAGGGATAATACACCACCTTGCGGTGTGCCCTTACTTACAAATCTACGGATGTATGATACACCTAGATTCGCCGTTATGGCCCTGCCTTTCATTAATCCATCTCCTAAGTGATCCAGCTTCTATGTAAATTCACCCCCAAAATTAAAAGTGCTTGCGTGATTGCCTTTGGTTTGACATTATTAAAGGCACCCTCAATATCGCAAAAGGACACGAAAGAGAATACCTTGTATTAGAGGGACTTCTCTATATGACATAAGAGGGAATGGAGAGCAGTTTTCACCGATTTTCCCTTACTATATGCATGCTGAGTCAGCTGATACAGCTTTGCAGGCTCGATTGAGCCTTTGAGGTCTTTATTGATAATTTTACGCGAGGGCAGTAGCCTTATTAGCCTTTGGCAAAATAGGAAGAAAATTAGAACAACCCGGAAAATGAGTTTCCAGAAGAAGCTCCAAGGATTTTCTACTTGTTATGGCCATTGTCCATCCGGTCGTTGGAGGTAACTTGGAATGACAGGACAAGTGGATAATATTTTACATAGCTGAGCTGCCTCAGAGGACTCCCGTATTTAATCACAAAAAAGTCTCCAGAAATTGCTTTTGGCACTTCCGAGTTCATATTTATTAATGGGACATGAAATAGCTTTGGTCTATTAATGGGACATGAAGAGCATCAGACACCCGGTTTACCATGACATTTAGCTCCTGTGTTGATTCCGGAGGTTTAGGAACTAATGATGGTAGAGAGTTACTTAGAACCATTCTGAAAGTATCCCAATTGGTCTTCTTATACGGTTTCTAAAGGTTGGAGTTTAATAAACATTTTATATCCAAGCCGTATTGAAGATAACAATGATCAGAAAAGATCACCTACCTTCTTGCTGTACAAACAGTCATTTTTAATTGAGAGCTCCGACTCCCAGAACCCGATCCTCATTGACCCATGGTTCTTGAATCCACACATCAACGTCATCTTTATTTGGAGCAAAAAACCAGTTGATGCTGCCTTACAGTGATGAAGGTTGATTTGAATAAACTTAAGCATTAAAGATTAATTACAACCTCCACCACAGTGGAACCAGATTCTGTAGAATCAGATTCCAAACCGAGTCCGCAAAGTGACTCCATTGATCAAGACAACTCAGTGTCCAAATCTGTCCCTTCTGTTTTATCAGGATGCGACTGCGTGTCAATTGGGCAACCATCCTCAGACGAGGTTCCGTGCATTACGGAAGTAGCCTCTTTTGGTTTTGGTGCCCCTGATTTCTGCCACCTTGGCTATCTTCCAGTTGGAAGTTGGCAAATCTGGATTGCTGATCTGCAATCCGCCGGAACCGAGGCTGCTAATCGCTTTTTTGTAGAGATGTAGATATCTCTGATTGGTAGTCAGTTTGACCATGGTTCCTGTACCAACCACCTTCCCGGCATATTGGAGCTACCCCAGAGTTCTCGTTCATAATCTTAAGGAATGAGGAGACTAAAGCCTTTTTCTTTAGCTGTTTAATTTAGATATTTTAGCGGGCTTTGGAGATTCATCCTATTATATCTGTCTTTTGAACAGAGAGCATTCAGATGAAGCTCCTGGCATTGCTTTGACAATCTTAGTAGCCCACGAAAGCGTGGCTACATGTTTTTACATTTTCACATCCACCGGCATTTTCTCTATCCTTTTCAAGGCTAAAGTTGGTCATAATATTCGTAATTGGTTGCGCTATATTGGTCAACCAAAAGCTAAAGTCAATCAAAGAAAATCAAAAAAGAAGGTTTTTGTGATACGCGTCATTAAAAGTCTATATAAAAAATCGATTTCTTTATTATTATTATTTATTGACCTAACCAAATAACAAATAAAAGTCTTGTAAATACGAAATGTAATCGAAAATCAATAAGTTGCAAAAACTTTTTGAGTTCTCAAGTTACGAGCTAGCATATTTTTTATACAAAATAAATTATCCCCTTTTTATACCCATCAAATATACATACGTAAAATATAATCCCATCTTAATGTATATTTCATCTGCAAACATTTCTATCTAACATTTTACATTTTTATAGCCTCTCATATCAACATAAAAATAAAATTTACCCACATAATCAGTTTGTGTTTCGATCGATGATGGATAAACATTATCTGGTACACAAAACCATTAAACAAATGCTAATTTCATCTTAGGCAAACCATCTTGAGGAAAGGCTTCAACCACTAAACATTTATATACTGTGAGTATATACCATAACCATTAAAGTTTTTTTATTATGATATTTTAACGACAAAATCTGTCAATTTTGTTTTTTTTGTTAATGCATTTGCGGAAGGGAAATTTTCAACATATAAATTTTATTATCATATGTGCGGCTGCAGCTATCGCCATCGCCGTCGAAGGGTATTCACAAGAATCAAAACAGTAAAGCACTGAGCGATGCAGTCTTAATTTTGTTTTGTGATTTAGAGCTGCAACCGCAGTAGAAGTCTAATTTTTGATATGATATAGACCAGCCATGGCGTCCTAAATCGATTATTACTATTTTACGAGTTTTCCCATGAAACCATGTAAACTTGTATTATGTAGTACAGTTCCACAACATCCACATCTCATACGGTGGCTGTTCCCGTTTTTTTATGTACAAATAAAGATTTTATTTCATATTATGGTATATTACAGTAGTCATATAATGATATGTTGCTTGCATTTTTATGTGCATAGTAAAAATATGATAGTAATGTAAGGATATATGCCACATTTATGCTTGCTAAAAGGGAACTTCAAATGTCGTACTATTTTCTAAATGACTTTTCATTCATGTTAAATTTTACACTAACATATAGTTAGTATAGTAACATATAGTTACATATAAGTATGAAAATATAGTAGTAGTAATTGTGGTAAAGTATTAATCTCCAGATATAGTTTAAGAATTCGATCAATTACTTCTTCAAAACAGTATTTTTACAAATGGTGATCGTTGTATAGGTGTTTATACCAACGAACGATTTTACACGCAATTGGTCAACGATGGCGGGGATCGAACTCAGAACCGCGGACAAAACAGAAATTATGCTACTCACTGAGACCAAAACGTAAACTTATTATAGACGGATATAACATCATTAGAACGGATCGTCCCAATATAACCACAGCAACAGGGGGTACTGCAATAATTATTAAAAACTCATTTAAATAAAAAAATTATTAAATTACCAGTCAATTTCTCAATAATCGAATATACCGCAGTTTCAATTAAATTTTCCAATGGTAACCTAATTATAGCAGCCTTATATATATATATATATATATATATATATATATATATATATATATATATATATATATCCCCTAAAGTTTAAAATTGTTATTTGTAAGTTACAAAATTCTACTTGATAATTTACAAACATAAAACAGTAACATTTCATAATATCTGAGGTAGAGGTACCAAACTAAAACAATGGCTTAATAACAACAGCTCGTTGTATAAACTTAATTGGACAACTTCAATGGATAATCCATCATATATACCAGCGAGTTCATTCATTGACATGGTATTCTATAACACTAGGCTAGAAATCTCAAATGAAATTAAAATACTAAGATACGAAAGTGACCATAAAAGGACTGTACTTTAATGTTGAAATAAATAGTAAATTGAATAATTCATACATTGATGCATCACAAATTACACTTAAAAATATTAATTGCGGGACAAATATAACAAAAAACTTGAAAAAATTATAAAAAATTTTGAAATTAATTTTCACTTATCTGAAATCGACAAACTAATGGGCCAAACACTGAACGAAATTTCACCTAAACAAAACAAAAAAAAAATGCTACACACAAAGACCTATACATGAACAAAATTAACAAAACAGAAAAGTAGATTTATAACATTACCATAGACAACTAGTTGTCTATGACATTACTTTAAGCTACAAACGTAGAATACCAACGGCACTATCGTTATGCACAACAGAAAAGACAAATTTCCTTAAAAGGATGAAATCATTAATTAGAAATACTAATATACTTGTAAAAGTAAATATAAATATCTCTTCGCTTGTGCAAAGAGACTCTCTGAGTACAGAAAAATCTGTTCTAATGGCGCCCGCATGTATGTGGTTAAACATTTATCCGCGATTTTAACCAACCAAAACATTACAAATTTCGCCTCCTGAGTTAAAAAATTTTTATCTTTGATCAAATCTATAAAATAACCCAACAAACATTGGACACGGAAAGCTGACCACTTTTAACTCGTAAAATTCAAAGTGTACTCGGAAAAGCAACCTTTCAGCGCACGGAATTCCGTTTACTTGCTCGAAGAAAGGTGTCACTTTATTCCATGTTTCCCCTTATTTTGTAAAATTTTTAAAATCATATTAGTAGTAGTGCGTGCGTATTTTCCGTACGCATTGCGTCCTCTTTGAATTCCAATTTTAACACAGTATCAAAAACCAGTTCAGAACTCAAAATCGTGCGTTTTCACTGCAATTATGGAAGCTAATACCATACACTTTCCGTATACATTGGAACAGAATTTTTATTGGAAAAATGCCTTTTGATTTTTTATTATTCCAACATTTAAATGTAGGTATATCAATCATTTGTTTCATTTATAAATATTTACATATTAAAATAAGTTACAGCCAAAAAATTATCAAAAATAAAATTATTTAATTACTTACAATATTTAACACAGCACAGAATTATTGGAGATGGTAACAAATTAATTATGTCTTTATCGTGCTGAAATCATTTTTTTTATAAGGTTAATGATGTCTTCTTCAGATGCAGATGGAAATTTCTCAGCAGCAGATTACATAGATTCTATAAACAAAGTACATATATAATTTATTTAAATAAATATATTATATACATATTTAAAACGGACAAAAAAATAAAGCCCTTACCTTTCAGTATTTTCACAAAAATCTTTGACAAATCATTTTGACAAAAATGTCGCGTCAATTTTCTTCTTTTCAAAACAAATTCAAATGGCAACGCACTCTGTATACTCATTTATTTCTTTTATTTCCTATACATATAATATACATATACATCCAAATATAAGTTTCATTTTGGGTATGGAATTCCGTGCTAAAAATGCACTCCGTTGGATACGTAACCAATAATGTTTGTTGGGAAACATTGATAAACATTTTTCCGTAAGCATCCAACTTAATAAAAATAAAAATAAAATTATGAGCAATAATTTTGTCTGTTGGGCACATTGTTTTTTGCTTATTTGTGACATTAAAATAAAAAACATAAATTTTTATAAAATTATTAATTATTTTATATAATTATTATTATTATTATTTATAATTAATACTTTATAATTATAATTATAAGCAAAACGCACCCTAGATTAACTGATATAGGTGAAAAAACTCAAAATTTACACGAAAAAAAAAACACAAAAAAATTTGGTTAGCACAATGTCAAAACACAAACAAGAAATACATTGACAATTAGCAAAAAGCACACATTAACTGATATTAGGCGAATTTTTGAGCTATTTCAATATGTTACTAAATTCATATTGTTGATAACTTATTATCCGGATAGTTATTTGCATACAAGCTGGCGCCTTAAATGAGATTATTTTTATTCGATACTTCAATAAAGAAAGTTTCGTAACATAATAATGCCAACTCGGCACAGCGGAGCAGCGATGTAATGTTTTAGAAGTGTTATAGCTATAATGGCAAAAGAGATCTCACAATGCTGGCGGGAAAAGTTACTTCATGCACATATTTGGAGAACCTTAAGGTATATGAAATTGTTTTCGGGTGTAACTCCAATCCACAAAAGTAAATTTCTAACTAAATTTCGTAAAGATTTGGGTTATAGACTGGACACCATAAGTCCCCGATCTTAATCCTATAACAACTTCAACATTACTGCAATTGTGATATGCAACAAAAGCATTCAATCTTATTGACTACCCTGTCACTTATATTCAAATTATTTATATTTTGTGACACCACTCCTAATACAACAACAAAACATAATACCATGTCCTGTGCAGCGGACAAATGAAAATCAAACCGGGTGATACTTCAAAATTGGTACACATAGTACCAAACAATAATGTAAGCGTAAGTACGCACAATAATTTTTTTATTTTTATTTATTTATAATCTTTATTTCAAATTTAATTGCTGAGGTATACATTAATATTATAATTTTTTTGAAATAAAATAAAGCTCCATTGGATAAAATCCGTGGTGGAGCAATATAAAATATATATAAATTCAATTATTGGCTGCTTTACATATCTTATTTAAAAAATTCAAATTTATCCGGATATTATACATTACTATATACACATACTATAAATACATTACTACATAGAAGCTCTAATATTATTTACATCACTAGAAAAATTGTTCAATATTATCAATACCCAGTAGCCATAGTTTAATTTCTCGTTCAAATGTACGTTTACGCTCCGTGTTGAGAGATTTTACATTGTGTGGTAACATGTGAAAGAAATATGGCGCCATAAAAAGATAAAATCTCCTAAATTTCTCGCTGTTACAATGGACACCAGCATAGTTATAAGGATTTCTCATATTATACGCGTGAATTATACGGATGTGAAAACTGTTACTGCGAGCAAAAAACATTTTAAGAACCTTATAAACTTAAAGATATCTTAGTGGCAATAAATTTAGTTCACGAAACAAGGGAATGGTAGGTGTTGCACGATGACGCTTGTAAATAAGTTTAATAATTCTCTTTTGTGCAATGTAAAGATCCTCAATTTGAGAGAAATAAGTACCACCCCAGCTGGATATTCTATACATTATTAGTGATTCTACCAGTGCATGATATAGCTTTCTCAGAACAATACTCGGACAACAGTTCCTTAGATTATAAAATTTATGAATAGCAAAAATTACCCTCTTCCTGGTTTCATTAAGGTGCGAATTCCAATTCAGTTGCGAATCCACTGTTACACCCAAATACTTAAATTCACTGACAAAATCAAGCAAAAAACACTGAGACGAACACGGATTTCTACCACATAAGTACACATGATAAGGTATCGGTTGTGCAATGGAAACCGTATTCTGTTTTCCAAAAAGTATTAATTTTGATTTATCACTCATGGCAAGGCGGTTATGATGAAACCATTTACCCAACTTACATAAATCAGTATCCAGTAGAACTGTTATATCGGAAGTTTCATCACTCCTAGCGTAGCCTAAAGCCAAGTCATCCACAAATGCGGTGGCATGACCTATCAAATTAATATCAAAAATAGAATTGAAATACACTAGGAATAATAGAGGACCCAACACCGACCCTTGAGGGACGCCACAATTTATTTGCTCTGGGTTACTAAGAGTGTCATCCACCTTGACAACCTGACGACGGTCATGGAGGTAGCTCGTAAACCAATCAAGAATTTTGCCCCTCACCCCGATATTCGATAGTTTCGCTAATAAAATCCCATGATTGACAGTATCAAAAGCTTTGGAGATATCCACAAATAAGGCCACCGGTTTACATGAATTATTGACGGCTGTGTATATCTGGCTTAGAAAATGTAAAAGAGCCTCCTCAGTAGATTTACCCGCAGTGAAACCGTATTGACTGCTATGCAGAAATTTAATCATACTGAGATAGCTCAGTAACCGATGTTTTACAAGTTTCTCGAAAATTTTAGATATTGTGCTTAATAGGGAAATTGGTCTATAGTTATTTAGTTGTAACTCATCACCCTTTTTGAAAATCGGAATTACAATAGCGATTTTCAAGCTATTTGGAAAGACACCACTATCCAAACTCAAGTTAAATAAGAAGTTTAAAACATCCACCAAGAACCAAACGCATTTTTTAACAACAAAATTATCGACTCCATCAAATCCTTTAGATTGTTTGTTTTTTAAATGCTTAATTTCATAAAGGATTTCCGTAGAATGTATAGGATCAAAAAAACAAGATGTACGATAATTTTGCTGGGCACCAAGAATAAATTGATTTGATTCAATAGTATCAGTATTACTTGCGCTGAATTTAGGAGCCAATTTTTGAGAAATGGCAACAAAAAATTTGTTAAATTCATCGGCAATTGATTGAGATGACGTAAGCATATTTTGAGTGTCAAATTGATAAATTTGATTAATTGGCTTATTGTATGAGCATCGTCCTAACACTTCATCTACTGTTTTCCATGTGTTCTTCGAATTTGACATCGCTGAATCAAATTTTTTCTCATAGAAGCGGTTTTTGGTAACTGCAATATCTACTTTCACCTGCTTTGAAAGGTTACGAACATATTTACCTAATCTAATATTGTTAGAATGATGTTTTAATTTTTTTGAGAACTTTTTTAACTTGTTGATCTTTCGAAGAAGTTTTGAATCCATTAACGGTTTTAACTTTTTTATTGTTGAGTATGTAGTTGTAGATGTACATATTGCAATATGTGTAGTAAGAATTTTAAAAAAATTTTCAAAAGCGAGATTGCAATCATTTTGACTATACACTGACTCCCAATTTTCAAACTTTAGAATATCATTTAGTTTGGCATAGTGAATATGCGATATCTCTGATCTGCTATCTCTAAAAATTGTCCTGCCAGAATGTTCTGAAATATTAAATGTAATTAAATTATGATCGGAAAATTGAATGATCGGAAAATTGAATTCCAAACACAATAACGAAACAAAAGCACTGGCCATCAGCATACATACTGCATTAAAATATATATACATTTCGACAAAAAATGAGCATGCCAAACATTGCAAATTAGCGAAGGGGTTAGCCTTTGCAAATTTGCAAATTCCATTGTTTATTCAATAGTACACGTAATAGTGGCCCGATTGTGATGTATGATACCTTAATCAAAAGCTCTGACCATCAGTATAAATATTTCATTAAAAAAAAAAATAAAAATATATATATATATATATATATATATATATATATATATATATATATATATATATATAATTATATACATTTTTATTTTTTTTTCATTTTAATTTTTCGGCTTTTCGACTTAATATCGTATGGTATTCACATAATTTTCACATTCATTTACACAAAATGAATACCATACCATATTAAGTCGAAAAGCCCAAAAATTAAAATGAAAAAACATAAACCACGACTGCTAAATTTTACCAAAAAATATTACTGTGTCCGGCATTAGACATTTACATTTATTTAGATTTTTCCTTCAGTTTTTCGCAGAGTTAGATATAATTCGCTAACTTAGGTTGTTCTTAATTTATATATAATTTAAAGATTTATCGATTAATTTATAGGATCATTCTCGATTCTTCACCGAAAGAGTAAAGTAACCTTAAAATCAAATATAGAAACATAGAAATATAATACCAACAACAAAACTGTTTTAAAATAAAGTCGAGTTAGTATTAGTGGCTCAATAGTTTAAAAGTTATAAAAAAAAAGTGCAGTGGTAAAAAAAAACAATTACTAGTGTTTATAAACATTACCAAAGAATTAGTGTCAACTATAAATAAGCCCCCAAATCGAGAGGCCAAGATGCCAAAACAGAGAGCGGGGAAAAGCCCCCCGCTTGATGACAGGGCAGTAGGCTATATTAATACTTTAGTTAGTAAAAAAATGGCTAAAATGAACAAGTCATTGCAGCTTATTCTAACAACCAAAAGGAACAATAACACAATTGTGACCCCGAAAGACAACACAAACGTTGGCTTAGAAGTAAACAACAACAAAATGAATATCAATAATCAAATCTTAAGTAATAATATCTAAAACAACCCTACTAAAAAACGTATGGGCACTATGGCTTTAAGTCCACAGCACACTAAGCGTACTCGTAATGAGAATCTCTCTTATTCGAGCGACCTACAAAAAGAAGCAAAAAATCTTCTAAAAGAATGGGAAGACGAATATTCGGATAACGAAACTCAATTGGATCAAAGTCAATAAAGTCAAGAAACATATAACTTTCCCAACACCATGGTCGGGGGAAAGTTTAATAAACTAACCGCTGAGGCTCCTGCTGATAAAGTTGAAAACGTCGGTACTGCTAAACCTAAAGCAATTACTAAACCTACCCCAATAATCCTACAAGGGTTTGCTTATGCCAAAATAAGTGAAATAAAGGGCATCACTAACAAATACGCTGGTACCATATTAAAAATAACTACCAACAGTATAATCATATATAGCAGCAGCATTCCTAACCACCAAAAGCTGGTTGAAGATTTGAACATTGCCAAACATATGTTCTATACATATTCACCAAAAAATCAAAAATCAAAGTAATGATAGCGAGAGGCATCCATCAGGATACGCCTGCCGAATAAATCAAAGAGGATATATTAGCAAAGGGTTTAAAAGTTTTAAATGTCTATCCGATAAAGAAACACATTAGACATCAAGATGGCTCGGAAAGTATTTCAAACTTACCAAGCTACACCATCACCTTTGACCAATCAGTCAAAAATTCGGAAATAATATCCATCATCGGTTGCTGCGGATATAAAATTAACTGGGATATAAAGAAAAAATCTCCAGTGACACAATGCAGAAAATGACAAGCATTTGGACATGTTTCATCGAGCTGCTATATGAACTATAAATGCGTGAAATGCTCAAATTCACATAAACCAGGCGACTGTCCTAGGAGCACTGACCATGAAGTACCATTGAAATGCGCTAACTGTGGAGGAAATCATGTTGCCAGCTTTTCAGAATGCCCAGAGAGGACAATCGGTAAGCTAAATAAAAAAACTATATTGGTGGCTAATGCAAATGTACCTCGCACTTTTAACTCAAATTTCATAAAACCAGGGATCTCATTCGCTGATCAAATTAAACCAACGCACTATGTTCCAAATAGATATCCTCCCACACAAAGTTTTAGTTCCTTTCCTAAAAAATACCATGGACGAATTATTTTCTCAAGATCTATTTGGAATGAGCTTTGATTTATTGACCAACCAGGTTGCAATATTCCTTGCCAAACTAAACTCCATCCAGGATAAAAGCTCTCAAAAGGTTATGTATCTTAACTTCGTTTGCCAATTTATGAAATGAAGATAATAGCCTTAAATTGTAATAGTTTAATCAGCCTAGCGAGGCACAAGGAACTTGAACTCCTGTTAAATAAGCTCTCAAGTCATGTTGTATGTCTCAATGAGACTAAACTCTCAAATAGTCACCGCCATTTCTTCAATAACTACTCAGTTTATAGAACTGATCTAAATTTAGTAAGATCCGGTTGGAACCGCTATACTTGTTCATATCAGTTTATTTCTGGAGGATAGAAATACCTGACCTAGAAATAACTGACCTAGAGGATAGAAATATCTGACCTCTACGCTCTATTTAACAATAATGAAAAGGTCATACTATGTGGGGACTTCAATGCTAGACATAAGCTGTGGAATTGCCCAAACTAAAACCTTAACGGTAAACAACTTTTCAAATTCTGTGAAAACAGCAACTTGCAATTAAGTTTCCCCAATCGGTCCACACGAGGGGACGCTGTACTTGACTTTGTAATTTCAAAAGGTATTTTCTCTTTAAAATATCTGAATATTATAACTTGTTCCAAGCCACGCACTTGGACTATAGGAATGTCGACTGGTCTAGTTTCAGACATCACTTGCACTATAGATTAAATCCCCTTATAAACCTTCCATTCAATTCTGCTTTAGATATTGAAACCAGAGTGTCTCAACTCACTTCACTCATCAACAGCTCAATAACAAAGTTCGTCCCTAAAACTGAACCAAAGACCCAAAAACTTCCAATATCAATAACCCAAATGATCTCTGTCAGAAATTTCCTTAGAAATTATTGAAGGAAACATCCTTCACTTTATAGCTCTACGCTAATAAACAGGGTAACCAAGTCCATTCACGAAAAAATCCTTCAACATCAGCAGACTACTTTTCACAACAGACTTAATTCAATAGAACCTGACAAATCAAACCTGTATAAATTTATACGAACTATAAAACCTTCAAATAAAGCTAAACTGTTAATAGAAAATGTGGACGGCCCAATTATAGACGATGAAATAATTTCAAATAAGGTAGCTGATTATTATGAATCGGTGTTTAGTGTGGAATGTAACGAGAACGATCACTCAATTGACAAATCCGTTGAGGAATTTTCCGCCACCTCCAAACTACTCTACTTTATAGATAATAACATCAACACTAATGTCATAGAAGTACGTAACCTTATTAGGAAAATAAAAAATAAAAAACTCTTGGCATTGACGGTATTTCTAATAGAGCGATTAAGAATCTTCCGGTATCTGGATTTCAATTAAAAGCTCAAGTAATTAATGCAATGCTTTCCTATGCCTACTTTCCAGAGAGCTGGAAGCTCTCTAAAATGATTGCAATACCTAAACCAGGCAAAACGTGGAAACCGGAAAACACAAGACCTATTAGCCTTCTCAGCAGTCTCTCTAAAATACAGAAAAAAAAATTATTTCGCGCAGACTTTGGAATGAATTCCACCAACTCATCCCGGAAGAACGATTTGGTTTCGTCCCTTGCAGATCAACCACTGATTCTCTATTGAGCCTCCTAAACCATTTAAAACAGTCAAAGAGCAGACGCAAGACTACTGGTGCGGTATTCCTAGACATACAGGAGGCATTTGATTCTGTCTGGCACAATGGCCTAATTTCACTAATCAGTAAGAGCGTTTCCTCCCCTCTGGTGTCACTCATCATCTCATACCTCTCAAATCAAAAGTTTTTTGTTACCATTACCAAACACATACATTCTAGCATCAAAAATATTAAAGCCGGTGTACCTCAGGGTTCAGTGCTCGGCCCTATTTTGATCGTTTGTTACCGCCAGAAGTTGTATAAAATTGCCGATTATAAAGGAGTTCATAAAAAATTTTGATGATGTCGTCCGAAAAATTCATACGGTGTAATTTCGCCAGTAGTCCGTCCAACCAAATTGATTCAAAAGCTTTTTTGATGTCGATGAGTACAGCTCCAGTAGGATTGTTAAAATTTAGATGATGTGTCACATCGGCCAAAACTTTAGTGATAGCATGTACTGTGCTATGGCCCTGTCTAAATCCAAATTGGTTGTCGGGCATCAGTTTGTGTGCTCGAACATGGTCGTTTAATTTTTCGTAGAGAATGATTTCGAATAGTTTTCCAAAATTTGATAAAAGGCTGATCGGTCGATAATTTTCAGGATTTGTCGGCAACTTATCTGTTTTCAAGATGGGGAAGACTCGAGCAGTTTTCCAGGCATCAGGGAAGTATTTATTTTTCAGAAGATTGTTGAAGAGAGTACATATTTCGATGATGATGCCATCAGGTAAGTGTTTAAATACAATATTAGGAATCAAGTCAGATCCAAAGGATTTCTTGTTATTTGCCAATTTCAGGATGTTTGCGAGTTAATCTATGTTTAAAAAATAATTTTGATCATCTTCCGGTTGATGAGGAGCATAAGCAAGATTTGATGCCGAAAAATTTGTTTTTGTTTTGTGTGTCAGTTTATCGGAAAAGTGTTGATCAATAATTGGTTTAATTAAATTTTGTATTTCATTGGTGATCTGGGTTGCCGAGATTTGGATTTTGATGAGAATATTCCTCGATGTGTTGTCCGATAGTGTTTAAATTTAGAGTTTCATCGAAAATTTGGTATTTAGGTTCGTCGTTGTTTTTCTGAAGTTGTGACCAGTCGATGCCGAGAAGGTTATATTTTTGCGTGTCCGTCGTATTAATTTCGATAGTTTTAATTTTCATGTCTTGCCGAGATTTAACTTTGGCCGTAAATCTTTTGATTTCGGACCACATTTTGGCACTTGGCTTGATTCCTTTCATAATATCGGTCCAATAACGTTCAATTTGGATTTTGACATTTTGTTCGATTAATTGCACTGTGCGTTTAATTTCAACTTTCCAAGCGGTGATTTTGTTCGAAAAGATGTTATTGTTTGTTGTCGTCGAGCCAGAATTATAATTTCGGTGTTGTGCCAAATTTCTTTTTAGAGTTTTAATTTTGGTTATGAGGAAAGATTTATATTTGTAGAGTCGTTCAATTGTTGGGTTTGAATAACAAATCATATTGTTTATTCTTTTTTTTATGGGCGTATTTGGTTTTAGATTGTCCAAAATTAATTTAGAGATTGCCGAAACATAGGTGTTGCATTCACTCTAGCCGCTGAATCCGAAAGATGCTGATGTTGTTTTGTTGCTGCTACCGCTGCTGTTGTCGTCCGATGTGATTTCTCCAAATTTTCAGTCCATTTTTGTCAGTCGATTCCGATGATATTATAACGAATAATGTTCTGTTGATCATCGTCGTCGTCGTCCTCGTTGTTGTCAATTTGGTTGATGCCACTTTCTAGATCTCCAATTTTTCGTAGTACAATTTCGATGACACGATGGTCACTGTCGAAATGATGGGTTCGTATTTGCCCGTCTAGATTTTTTTGAATTTCGATACGTTCGTCAATTATGGCCAGGTCTAGTTTTTTACAAGGGTTATTCACTTTGCGTGACTCTTAAATAGGTAAGATATATATATATATATATATATATATATATATATATATATTTCGACAAATAACTTTTAGACAAAAAATTGCAAAAGGGGTTAGCCTTTGCGAGTTTCATTGTTTATTCAGTAGAACACGTAATAATGGCACAATAGTTAATAATGATAATAGTTATAAAATGGCTCAATGGTGCTTCTGAGAATAGGTTTTCTTGAGTACCTTAACTGGTCCTAATTTCATTTAAATCGTTCAATTATTTCTTAGCTGCGCTGAGGCCAATTTGTATTCTGTTTTTGCTTAAATTTAACCTGTTTCAAAATCAAAAAAATTAAAATCTGTAATAGAGGTCTGATTGGGCTCATTATACCTCTGAGTATCATAACATAGAGTTAAACTTTTTGATTTATAAACATTATATTGAGACTTTTTAAACTTCTAAATTTGCTCATTTAGACTTTTTAAAGTTTAAATATTAAACCGAAATCGATTACGACCTATAAATGCAGTCAACAAAGTTTTGAAAATCAGTCTAGATTTTTTACCGTGTGAGTGTTTTTTGATGAGCCACTAGAAAGGTAGTTATTGCTGCTTTCGATTATAAACATCAAAAATTGGGTTGCTTGGCCTACGGTTCACTCTTTCAATATATATACACTATTAAGATACAAAAAAGTCTTGTTATCATAATATGAAGTTTTTAAAATGCTCGTAAATATGTGTGCATAACATCGCAACAAATTTACATAGCTTTTAACTTTTATGCTGTGTATATTTACCACATAAAAAAACATATTTCACTTTTCGCCGCTTAAAGTTATGTATTCATGCTTCATACATATAGTATTCAGTTCTTTTATGCTAACCAAACATCTTCAACATGAATTGGAACGCTCTTGTCTATATATGTACGAGTATATATTTACACGATACACTTGTTCCAAAGTTTTATGAACAAATTGTATGTGAAAAACATTTTTGCATAAAACATAATTTTACATTCAATAAACATAATTTCTCGGTTTGTTCTACAACCATAACCAATTCATGTTCGCGCATCAATCAATTTTTTTTTTTTTTTTGTTTACTCTAATGGTTTGAAATGCAAATCAAATTTTCGAATTATAGTGTAACGATATAAAATTATGCAGATTTGATGAGCATACTGTTACGTCATTTTACTGCTGATGCTAATGGAATTTTAACGATTTTTGACATTTGAATCACCGCATTAACACTAATACGATGATTAATTTACATCGATTTGTTATGTAGCATAAAGACACCAAGTCGCGCGTACAATTATTCACTATGGCACCATTGATATATATACATGCGTACGTATAGAATGTTCCAGCCAAAGACGAACAAGTTGATTTGGGTGCGAGCTTAATATACTATAAACAGAAATTAATTAATTACAACAAAACAGCAACAAAAATATCCACCTATAACCGCATAGTAATTTGTTGATTTTGTTATCCTAATGATTAAAGCAAATAAATTAATTTAACGCGGTGACGTTTCATTTTTCACTTTTTTTTTTGGAGGTTGAGGAGGTGGTTGTTTAATTTAAAGCACCACGCGGATTAATTACTTTCCCTTCATATACACATAAAACCTCCGTATAATTAACTAAACATATTTTATTGATTTTTATGTTTTTAAAAATATTAGGGGTGATTTATGATTTATTGGGTATGGGATTGATATTCTATATGTTCGTTAATATGACCTTGATGGATTATTAACTTATAGCCAACAGATTAAACCTTTATCGTATTTATCCTGAGTTTGTTTGATTTTTTAGATATTTGACATATTGACAGTAATCCTGTAATTGAATTTTAATTGGTAAATTTGAGTATTTGTTCAATCAGTGTTGTTTCTATGGTATATCTGGATTTCTCGATGATAGTGGTTTATCCAAATATCCAAAAATGTGTATTTCGTAATTTTCAATTTTATTTTATTTTTATTCTTAAAGGTTTGATATATGATTCTTGCATATCAGTGGTGACATCTTTTAATTAATAGTCAAATCAATATAGTAACAGAATTGGACGATCTTTATTTGGTGCAGTAGTTGCTCTGATCGACCACCACGGGTGCCTGTAGGTGCTTGGGTGTGTGCCTCTGCTATCCAATCGAAACTTGAGTTGTGATAGATAGAGAGGGATCGGTCGATTTGTAATTCGGAGATGGTGTTGTTGAAATAGCTTTTGGGGGAGAGGTTATCTATAGAGTTGGGGGATTGTTGTCAGGAGTGAGATGTTGGGTTTATCGGTGTGGTTTGACCGATTGGAGTTGGTTGCGGTTTCTGGTGTTGTTGGGTAAGGACAGCGACGGGATAGTGAGGGACTCCGACTGGGATCTGGGGAGTGTATTGTAGACGGCCGTGGAGATAGCTTTTAGTTGTATGGATCTGGAGCAGCAGCGATGTTTCTGGGGTAGCCTAGGGAAGTGGGTCTTGGTGGTTTGGAATTGTGTTGTGTGGTTGGCATTCTTATTTTTGGTGGTGGTCGTGTCTGTGAGTGTTGTTTCAGAATGAGGTGGGATTCTGGTCTTAGACAGGATGTATTTCGGAGATCATGGTTGCTAGGCTGGAGTAGGGCTTTAGGATTCCTCTTTTAGGAAATGGTGGATGGTTTTAATGTGAACCGTCAGGAAATTGTGGTGGTGTGGTGTGGGGCATTGAGCAGTTCATGGCCTACTTCTGAGTTGAAATTGACCGGAATCCTAGGAATTGTGACTTGGATCTGGTGGAAATGGTTCGTGGTAGTGAACTTGCTCGGGACACTCCCGAGTTGCTGTGACCGATTTTTTCAATTATTATGTTTCGGTGTGGTGTGGGCCGACGGTAGCATAGGTGTGGTTTGGTTTACTAGTAGGAGTGATAGAGTGAGGTTGGCCAGATAGTTTTCCCATATCTCGTTGATGACTGTCAATGTTTGAATACCACCTTAATTGGAAATTTTGGTCTGGTAGTGGTTGGTATCGGCAGAGCTCGTATACATTAGTATCTGCTGAAAATGACGGTTGTTTTCGAAAAGGACGTTCTGGCGGCACCCTTGATGGTGCACGCTTCTGGTCTTTTCCTATTGGAGTTGGTCCCAGTTTGACTTTCAATTTTTTACTTTGGTTTGCTTGTCGTTTTACTCTGCCTTTTTTAAGTATTCAAGTATTCTTAAATCTGTAATTTGGGTTTATTGTGGAGTTGTTGGGAAGTATGATTTCTATCGGTGATGAGTATGGGATGAATTGTGAATGTGTGTTATACTATTGCTGATGATAGTACTCATAATGCCACTGTCATATTGTTTAATTATTTATAAATAAGTTTAGTATTATATTGTTATATTTCTATATTCTATATTTTTTCTTGTATTCTTACATTTTTGTACTAATCCAATTTATTACAGCCTATGGCTTGCAGGAATTATATTATTGTATAATGAAGTTACAATATTAGAAACTAATTAATTTATAATTCCAGATAAAAATTAATTTAATTTATAACAACCTAGAGTAATTAGTTCATTAATAGATTTGATTTTCAGGGAACCATTGCAGATTACAGATAAATGGCGGCATACTAGAGTTGCTGATAAGAGATGGCAGAATGCAGAGCAGCACAACAAAAATGTGGTTGTCTTACACTAACAGTAGTTTGAATATTGGCTACCGGGAAATCGGACCAATTATGTCATAACTAACATACTTTTCCTTTCCCTAACCCAAAAAAAATTTACTAACTATTGGCCGCCAAGGTGTCTGTAACCGGGTCGATCTCAATAATTTAACTAGTATCCTTCCATATCCTTCCAAGTATATGTAAAAACGGGTGTACTGTGGGCCCGGCGCTTTCCGGGATATCCTGCTTAATGCTTGGCAGTACATTCAAAATCAATCAATCAAATCAATATAGTAACATAATTGAGCTACATTGATCTAAATAATAATGATCAGTCAACACTGATTACCTACAATAATGTCGATATCCACGTTACCATTCCGCCGGCTATGAATCAGCTAATTCATACGATTCTATCGGCAGTCTACATAGTTTGTGTATTGGCCGCCGAATAATCTTGTCCGTGTTGGCTACTCGTATGGATGCTATTCGAACCTTACCATCATTGCAGGATGTGTTTCGATGACTCTGGCCAACTTGTAGCTAGTAGGTTTGATTCTGCGACTAGCACAATATCTCCTGTTACTAAATTTTTCGACTCACTTGTCCACTTATTTCTCTTTTGCAAGATGGTGAGATAATCCATATTCCAGCGTTTCCAAAAATGCTGCTGTAAGCGCTTGACCATATGCCATCTGGTCGATGGTGAGATGTTTGATGGCTGCGAATCATCTGCGATATTGGTGAAAGTACACCCTATTAGGAAATGCGCTGGCGTAATACAGTCGGTGTCTTCTGCTTCATTGGCCGCTATGGGCCTCGAATTTAGCATAGCCTCTATTTTTGTCATCAACGTGACAAATTCTTCCATTGTCAGTATTGTTTCGCCGACTACTCTTGTTAATTGTATTTTAGATTGTTTCACTGCCGCTTCCTATATTCCCAACCGTATGGGGCGCCCCAAGCGGAACAAATTTCCAATTTATTCTGTGTTGTAACAGCGCTGCAGCTATGTCTGTTGTATTTGCTTTTAAAAATTGAAATAACTCCAGTAGTTGATTGTAGGCACCTACAAAATGTGTGCCATTATCGCTGTAGATTGTGACACAATTTCCTCTTCTCGAAGTAAATCTTGAAAATGCTCCTAGAAAACTTTCCGTAGTTAAGTTTCCTACAGTTTCGATGTGCACTGCCTTGAATCCGTCCTCCTACCCGTAGTACTCCGGTGTCGTCTAGGAATGGATTCAAACTGATAAGCCTAGTGCGCCTTGGTAACTTGCCTGTGGCTTGCAATGCATCTATTTCTGCTTTTAATTTAGTCCCTTGTATGTGTTTAAACAATAACAATTCCACCGCCACCATTTCTTCTCGATTAGTTTGCTTCACATCTTGGTTCATCTTGCAGTTAGTAATAAAACGTCTCATCAATGCTAATACCTTGGTCATCGTATGGAAACTAGAATACCTATTAATAAACTCTTAGAAAATACAGTATAAGCTCTTATCTTTGTAGGACGTATTTCTTCTGTCGTCCTACCACTATCTATCAAGGTGGTTGAATGCCTCGCCTCGGTTTCTACAGCATCTAGTAGCCAATGTGGTCCATGCCACCACAAACTACTATTTACTTACTATATCGCTCGTTTTCATGCCTCGAGATGCGATGTCCGCTGGATTCTCCTTTGATGCGAAGTGTCCCTACATTTCTCGCTTGTATGCTTGAATGATGTCACTCGTTCTGTTGGCTACAAAGGTTGTCCAGCGTCTGGGATGAGCCGATAACCAATCCAACATTATTTTTGAGTCGGTGAATAGTAGAATTTTTGTTGTCTTGATTGTTAGCGCCGTTTCCTCTAACTTCATTAGATTGGCTAGTAATAATGCACCCATTAATTCCAGCCTTGGAATACTGGTCTGTTTGATCGGTGCAACTCGAGTTTTCACTGTATTAATATTAGATTTTAGGCCATACCATGTTTGGACTACTGCATATACCACAGCCGCATATGCGTCCGCGCTTGCGTCGCTGAACCCAATTAAGCTAATGTTGCTGCTCGTTTGAACCCATCTTGGAATTCGAATTGTTGGAATTTCACTTAAATTATCCTTTATCTGCAACCATATTTACAAAATGTGCGATGGAAGTTCTTCATCCCAGGTCAATTCTTGCATCCACGCTGTCTGCGATAAGATTTTCATGCGTATTCCAATCGGGGCCACCCAGCCAAGCTGGTCAAAGATTCGACTAGCATCGGATAGTAAGATTCGCTTGGTGTACGCAGCTCGATCAAGTAGTTCGGTTGTAAATTTGAATGCTTCTTCACATGGATCCCGTATTGAAGACCTAATATCTTTGGTGACTCTGAATGATCTCCGATATCCATGATATTCCCCTTTGTGCCTT
Source organism: Tipula confusa (assembly GCA_963556175.1). NCBI lineage: Eukaryota > Metazoa > Arthropoda > Insecta > Diptera > Tipulidae > Tipula > Tipula confusa. Next base: position 76,267,939 of record OY744477.1, read on the forward strand.
GTATAAACGTTCAAAGTTCGTCAACATTTGTCATCAATTTGCGCAGCTTAAATCCATGGTTCTGAAATGCCGTTGTTATTTGTGTCATCAACATTTTAACTTGCACTCGTGAATTAGTCCCCGTCATCAGATCGTTCACAGACATGTTTTGTTGTATGGCTTGTGCTGCTTCTGGCTGATTCGTTTGTAACTTTATACTTTATTCGTTTGTAACTTTATATTTCTTTTATGCTTCAGATTGCTAAAAATGCTGCTGATGCCGTACCATACTTTAATATTTTTAACTGGTACGTGTTTGGTTGCTCGTTCCCATTGTTTCTCCATAAAATGTTTTGGTACCCTTGTTCTTCTTCTGCTACCCAAACCTGCCTGTACATTTTCTCCACATCGCCGCAAAGGACGAACTCATACTTCCTGAATTTTAATAAAATGTAAGATTTCGTCCAATGATGTCCCCGTTGACGATTTGGTGGACGCATCGAAGACAACCCGGAGCTTCGTAGTTGTGCTACTAGATTTTAGTACCCCATGGTGTGGAAGATAGTACCTATTTGGTTTTACGTTTCCTTCTATCCGCTGCATGTATCCGAGCTCTTCGTACTCTGTTATAAATGTTCGGTGTAGCTTCCCAAATCCGTCATCCCGTTCGAATCTTCTTTCCATTGATTTTAAACGATTGAGTGTGGCATTGTATGATGTTCCAAGCATTGTACCAGGCTGCTTGAATGATAGTTTTACAACAAAATTATTATCTGCAGTTTTTTGAAAACCTTTGTTCTTCTGTTGATCCCTTTATATTCCGCGGCAACTCTTCTATCTTTCACAGAATATGCGGAGAGACTTATCAATGTCAATTAAGGTATTTAAATTTTCAGCTATTACGGTTATATGCGCTTGCTCCACAATTCCCCCGGCCACCACCCAACCAAAAATGGTACGAACAGCTGTCAACCCACTTGGTAGTGTTTGCTGTTCAGATTGTAAGGCCTTGAAAATAATGTCTACTCCTAATAGTACGTCAATTCAACCACGTTTATTGCATGTTGGATTCGCCAGTTTTAAACCGCACTCAATGTTTGCAGGTCCTGCTCTGATAGCTTGAATTCGCTTTGCACTCCAGACACGTTGAAAACTATGAAAGCCTGCGTAGTTAATGTTGTTGAACTATTTTGTGCCGCAATGACCAATTCAGTAGATCCTCGTGTTGTGCCAACTCCGATTTCTTCCAGTAGTGCTTGATACGTTTGATATTGACCACTGGCGTCTTGGATTTTAATTATCGCGGTTGGAAGTATACCTTGTGCTTCTTGTGTTGGTGATAGACCAACCTTATGGACAGTCGTATTCCACTGCTGCTCACTCCTCATTCGTTGTTGATCCTCTGTATGTAGTGATGTGTGATGTTTAGCAATGCAACGTTGACACCGTGACCTCAATCTGCATTCTCACACTCGATGGTTGCCGTTCAAACAATTAAAACACCTGTTACTCTTTTGCACTGCTTCTGCTTTCTGTATTACTGTCATTGCCTCGTAAACACTACACGCGTAGATTATATGTCAAGTTTGATTACATATTGGACAAGTAATTCTTGGCTCTGTAACTACTATACATGTTCGTGGAATTGAATGAACCGGACCGGTTTTCTTAAAGTAACCCCGTAATGACTCCATCATGTCTACTCTTCGTCCAAGGATTGTAAGTAGCTCGTCTCATTTGGGAAAATCGTTTTCGGCCGCCTCTTGTGCCCAATGAGATCTGGTTTCATTGTCCAACTTATTTAATGCCACATATATCAACCTCGGATCTCTTTGCTCTGCTTCTGGACCTAATGCTTTTAACCCTTTAATTGATTCGTCTAAATTATCCGCAAATTTCCGTATTTTAGACGCGTTTGGCTGTAAGATACTTTGCTGGTCCATGTACGACTTGATAAAGGCGTTAACTGTATGTCGCTTTCGATCATACCTTTGGATTAGCTTTTGTAATGCCTCATTGTAACTGGCATCCGTTGGTGATAGGTGCCGAATGAGGGATACTGGGTCTCCTTTCAATAATCCCTTTAAATATGGAAACTTCTGTGCCCCTGTTAAGTTGTCCCTTTCGTGATTAGTGGATGTATAAATGTCAAAAAATGACTGCCACTCCATATAATTACCGTTGAATGGGGAAATGTTAATTTTGGGTAGTCGCACTTCTACATGGTGTTAGGATGTATTCATTGTTTTGTCCAGCTGCGACCCTTTCTGTTCGGTAAGACTTCTCCTGCGGATGGTGGCATTCAGCCCTGCAACCACCAAAAAGTAGTTATCTTCAAATTCGGAGAGATCTGACTCTACCTGGCAGTCCAAATCAAACATATCACGTTCGATGGCTTGGAACTCACTTAGCAATTTCACTGCTCTTTCCTGTTTCACTGAAACATCGTCTAAGCTAACATTGTCCATGTTGAACTTGGACGAATGTTAGCAACTTTGTCATGGATTCCTCTACTATTGCACGTTGCTTTTTGAGGCTCTCCATATTGGTTGTAAACGCTTTCACCGGATCACAAGATATCAGTCAATGGATTGATTAAAGTACCTCTTGGAATGAGTACAATTTCGCGATACGTTATACGCTTGCGATTTTGAATGGAATTCAATTAAGACTTGGTTATATAACAGACTTTACCAAATTTTATAACAGGGAATGTTTGATTGGGCCCTTAATCAATTGTGGATCGGAACTTATTTTTATTGAATTAAACACAAATTGCAAGGCAGTTATTAAAGCACTGGTTTTTTATTAATTAAACAGTTTTTATGATTTACTCACTCTAAACTTGATGATGTGGGCCAAGACGACTGCTTCCATGTTGTATTTCTTAAATTAATTACCGTTGTCCCTGTTTCCCCGCCAATGATTCTATGGTTTATATCTGGATGATAGTGGTTTATCCAAATATCCAAAAATGTGTATTTCGTAATTTTCAAATTTATTTTATTTTTATTCTTGATGGTTTGATAGCTTGATTATAAGTGACAGAAAAAAAGGTTTAAACCACTAAAATTTCAATCTAGTAGCTATAGCCATCTGCGGTACAACATTTATACAAATATATGATTCTTGCATATCAGTGGTGACATCTCTTAATTAATAGTCAAATCAATATAGTAACATAATTGAGCTACATAGCATATCGTAATTCTGGTCATCTGCGGTCGTAGTCCAGCTAAGTCTATAGTTTTATTTTTTTCCACTCGAAAAAATTCATGTTGTTCTTGGTTCTTTCTGAACTAAATTTTGCCTGCGGTTAGTCGTAACTGTTAATGAAATGAGTTAGAATCAGTTGCATTTTCGTTTGTTAAATCTTAGCCATAGACGCAAGTTCCGCAGGTGGATCACCGAAATCCGTTTCTTAATAGCTTTTTGATTACCTAAGAAATCTAACAGTACTTCGTTACTCCAGTTCAAAGATTACCATGAGCTTTTAACAATGCTTCAGGTTACATATGAAACCTCTCTAACTGACCTTTTGCTTACGGATGATATAAAATGGTGTGCATTTTGTGTGACTCTACTATTTTCGATTCATGTTGACTACTCTGATCCGTAGTTATGTCCAGTATAGTTGATGGTGGTAGCAGACCAACCAAGTTTATGTGAATATGGTTCAATTTATACCTAAAAAGATTTACTCAAAACGACCAAGTTCAGGGCGAATATGCTGCATAACTTTAAATTTTTGATATCGTAGTTATGCTCCAAAACTGAACCTGCAGGCGTGTTCGAAATATCAGTTGTAATACCATAATTAACGTTCCTTTTAGGGAATACCAAGAGTGTTGCATTAATTAATGCGTTCTTAACAGTATTCTTGGCCATTTCAAATTCTGGAGTCCAGTAAAATGTACTATATTCTTCTTCCTTCCCAATACATTTAGGAACTTATGAAGTGGAACAAATAGTTAAGCTAAATGGGGTAAATAGCAACAATTCTTTCTTCTGATCGATGGATTTCATATTGTAAGATATTGTGGCTTATAAAATTACTCCAAAGTGATAAACAAAAGCAAAATTTAATTTATTAGCATTTCATCCTTGAATCGTTGGAAATTTTGAGCCACTTTACATGAACCATACGTATAAACTCAAACAGTCCGAACGCGGGACAGTTATGGCTGCTTTACATACACCCTCAGCTACTGGTATCTGCTTATAAGCCCATATCCAATCTTTGTGATCTTTAAAATGAAAGATGACCTTATGTGACTATTTTAGGTTCCACTTTGTGTTTACCCGGAATGTCATATTTTATTTCATTTGTCAGTGATGGAAATTCTTATCTACTAATGAAATCTTGCATAACCCTTGTGACGCTAAAGGCAAGTAAAGATAGTAATGGGGCGACTCAAACTTGAAGTCAAATAAGTGCCGAGATAACGCATTGTTTCCACAATTCTAGCTAAATTGATATTAGGTGGAAGGCGGGATGAAGAATCTGGATCCCTAATAAGTGTAGTACACTTAAGTGGATCAAGGAGCTCAAGGAAAATAGGAGCGTAATAAGCACAACATCATCTACATAAGCCAACATGGGAGGAATTAGCTGCAAGGTCCCACATTGAGTGAGTCTAAGTTCTGGAAATTAATCAGCCACTGTTATCAATACTTCACTTAAAATAAAGATAAAATTCCTTGGTGAAATGGGACATCCTTGCTTAACCCCTTTGTTTTGTCGAAGCCGGGCTGTACAGATGTTGTACCACTTAATACTGGTGCGCTCCCAAAAACAGGTCTTAATTATACGATTGATAAACTAGAGGGATATGTTTTGCTGTAAGCATTCAGTTACAACACCTAACCTGTCGTTATCAAAAGCCTTTGCCAAATCAATAGCAAAAATGAAAACTCGATTTCCGTCACGCCACTCTTCATCAAGTACTCGACGGATGTCAAACATATGGTCATCGGTTGAACGATTAGCCAGAAAAGCAGCATGATAGGTTGGCGATAGATCGAGATAATCGTCTAATCTGTCTAAAAGGAGCTTGGCTTAGATTTTATATCCCACATTACATAATGTTATGCGACGATAATCATTGAGATGTTTTGGAGGTTTTACTTTGGGAATGGGTACTAGGATAGTATCAACCCACTCGGATGGGGGCGCATTATGTATCCAAGCGGTCTTGAGAACTGAATGAAGCGCATTGAGTATATTGTCGGGAGCATTTTTGAATAGCTCAATAGGTACCCCATCAGGTCCGGGAGCAGTTCCGAAACGAACATATTTGATGACAAAGTGGATTTCTTCCTTAGTGGGAGGAAGTCCTAACAAAAAGTGATAACTTTCTTCTAACAAAGCACGCCAATCACTGTCAGATTTGCGAAGTTCACTAGACCAAAAGGAAATGGGGATCTATAGTGCGCTTTTACTGCTAGTCCGCTTAAAATGATTGAAAAGCGAATAAGTTTTACGCATTCGTTCCGAGGGTCGAATGCTAGTCAAATCACTAAAATGTTGTTCTATCAGTGGAATATGCATCACATAACCTTCTTCTAGCGCTTTTTAGGCCAGTGTTAACAAAGGGGCCAAGAGAGTGGGAGTTCTTATAGTATTGAGCATGTTTAAATAAAATCAACGCACACCGTCGCTTGGATGTAAGCAGAGTTTTGACTGTTAAGGATTGTTGTGAGGCAATCTTTATACTGTTAATGATCAATGACCAAAGATCCCCACTAATATATTCTGGAACAGCACTGTCATAGGTGACTGATAGAATAGTCTTAAAGAGATCGCGCGTTTCCTCCTTTTGCAAGAACAAAAGATTAAAAGACTTACAGCTGTAGGTTAAAGATAAAGTTCCATTACTTGTCCCTTAAAGATTACTTCCACGGCCGTGTCGGTCGTGGAAGTAACCTTTAAGGGACAAGTAATGGAATTCCTTCTATGTCAACCCAGGGCAAACGATGATCGCTTATAGAGCGGACAAATGGATTGGTCTTAACAGATTTGACAAATATAAATCGGTTATACTAGCGGGTGGACATGAATCATTAAGTCCTAAATGTGCAACTAATAGCATGAGTTGATATACATATGTATATATATATACGACCTGGATATTCTTAGAATTTCACTACAGACCTTTAAAGCCTTTAACCCTCTTTTTAAAATTAATTTACTATTTTAGGTCCGAATTTTGGAATAATTTAATTCATAATAAATTATGCATGTATATTATGTCCTCATCATGGCCTACAGTAGTTGTGGCTTGAAAAAAGGGGTCTCAAAGGAAAACGAATGGCTCCGTTTTTCATGCAGATTATGATTGTCAATGATTTTCAAACACAATTATGGCGAGAAAATAGCGCCATTAAATAACAATTGCCAAACTATTAAAGTATGATCTCTAGGTAAGGGACAGCTATATAAATCACTAGCGTCTGTTCTCCATGTAAGAGGCGACTGAAGCAGGTGTCGGTCTTAAATCAAGGAACTCACTTTGTAAATGTATACAAAGAGCTTATTTAGAATTCACACATAAAAAAAGCGAGTTGGTCGACAGGCTCACAATTCGCACTCATAAAACTCATTATGTTATAAACTCCACACAAAGGCCCAGATTACTACCTTAGAGATATCTCAACAATAACCTATGCTCAAATCGGATTTTAATACTCAAATCGGCAGAAGTGCAGAACTTAGAAAATATATCGGCCCACACAAGTTGCTACGAGTAAGTAACAACAGTGGGTAATGTGGAACATCCTTAGTAGCCGAATGGAATAGCTAAATGTTGTCATGATGAAATGTTGGGAGCTTCTATATTAGTCGAAAGTTTTAATGATGCAAATTTTAATGGGGTGGATGTTAGAGGAAACTGTGGTCTTCTGCCTTGCTCTATATTCATTTCCGCATTGGGGCGATTGACTTATCATGTCGCTAATCTTCCGATAACTGCCCTTGTGTCAAGCAGTTTTCTACGTCAACTCTGATCTGTGTAATCTGTGCCGAGTAATTCTTTTCCTCTTGTTTTACGCAACGTTTACACTTAACAGCACAGGGCTTCCCTTAAAATAGAATTTTAAAAAATAGGCTTGCAGTTTGATCCTATGGCTGTAGTATGATAATAATCGTTCTGTACTTCTTTGGTTTTGTGATATAAATGTTCCGATTTCCGTATTACTTGAGTTGGTGACCATGATGAAGAGATCTCCTGGTGGTTGGTACGCCAAAATTCGAGAGCTGCAGAGCTTTTTTTCATGGTTGTACGAACGCGTCTTGATGCTCCTTGGCCCAATTTGCTTTTTAAATTTTTTCATTTAGTCGATTTAGGCTCCGTGCTACATCAGGATTGCGAGGTGCAAGAATAGTCCTAGAAAACTCCAACTCGCCAACGGCTGCTAGCTTCTTGGGATAAGTTCGTACTTCCTCACTCGATATTATGAGACCCAGGTAGATTACATTCTTCTTGAATATGCTTCTTTCCCGTTACACTCACTGCGATGAATTTCTTCCAATCTTCTATTTCCCCCTTCATGTGGGTTATGTTAGCTGCGATGGATGGTTTTAAATATTGGACCTTCCCCGTGAATGATTTTTCTAGTTCTTGCAACCATCTTGTATCATCAGCCATGATTGATTTATCCAACTGTTGTATCTTACCTCCAGAACAAAGTCATAAACACTATACAACGTCAGTAGAGATAAACTCGTATAGTTAAAGATTTTACATTGAGTGTCCTTGACAATAATTATGATATAATCATAACTTGTTGTGACTTGGCTTACTAATAATATTAGTTCTTGTGTTTAAACCGTGCAATGTTAATGCCCTACTTCACGCCGCCGCCAGCCAAATCGAGGACGCACGAATACAGGTTTGCTTTAAATATACATATGCACAGTGGATTCTATATGTCATCACCGATCATTTTTCATCATGTAAAAAAAAAACCCTTTTTTAATCCTCCCTAGTTCGGATTCGAACCCGGTACCTCCCAAACAAAACACTGCCGCTTTAACCACAGTGGCAATTGCTCGGTGCAGGTGGATTGAAACGTTAGGTGGACCACTCAATCTTGATCCGTTTTAGATCAGTCAGTCCGGACTAACATTACAAATACCGGACAAATATTTCAATGATTTCTAAATCAAGTCGTTAAAGATGTTGATGTCATTTTTGTTTACATGGACGGCATTCTAGTGGCAACGAAAAATTAGGAAAATCACATATTGCATATCGATCAACTTGTTGCCAAATATAGGAAAAGTTTGACGTATTAGTCAAGAGCTCCAAACTCGTACGTGGTCGCAGACGCTTTGTATCGCACCAACAACATCGAAACAGCAATGGTCGATACTATAGTTTCGACGTTAATAAAATTATCTTGGTCCAAAAAGAAGACATAAAACTTCAGAATCTATACGTTCATTCCGAACGTAACTGTTCATAATCTGTCGCATCTTGGTGTCCGTGCCGCTAGAAAATGGATAACCACTCGCTATTTTTGACAGTTAGAAATTCCACCGGGTCGATTTGAACATCTTCATATCGACATCATTGGTCCAGTTCCTACGTCAAGTTGCATGGTGGAACATTTCTATCGGCAGCTTAAAGCTGCGCTCATGGCCAGAAGCAACACGTTCCAGTGGAGCCCAGAAATACCCCTAATCGTACTTCATAAGTCCGAGTCACAATAAAAAAATATCTGAAGTGCTCACCGGTTAAACTATTATATGATGGACAAACCATTAAATTACCGGGAGGTGCGACCAACTATAGTTCAAAGTGTTATCCCTACAGCACCTCATCAAACAAAACAAGACGACTTATTCCTAAAAATTGCGAGTTTTTTTTTCGTCCGGTTAGATAAAATTCGAATAGGCTTGCAACCGCCACATAAAGCTCCATAGTGCAATCATAGTGTGAATAATATCGAATCTCGATTCCCCAGGAGCTTTCACTTGCGATGGGTTGCACACGAACACGTGCATCATTTGTGTTTAGACTGCTTAACAGTCTCGCGATGGTACTCCCAGAGTTCCAAAGTTGACGACGGTCAACACCACAACCGATATTGAAACAATTCTGAATGATTTTGAAATGATTACTATCAAAGCCGGCTTAGAAATTATCGTGATATTGTCATTCTGTCCACCATTTCCAAGCGTTTCGAACCCAACATGGATATTTTCTGGAAAGGTTGACGGTTACAAACTTAGTTTCTTTTTGCGCATTTCTTATTATCAGACTGGAGGACTTCATACGGTTTAGATGGATTTTTTTAAGACCTTTGATGAAATGGATCATTATATTCTTATTAGTAAAATAGATCTATTTTTATTAGATGTAAACACTAAATTGCCAATTCATCTCGATTAAGTGTTTCCAATCTTACTTTTTAAACCATTGCAGGCAGTCGCTACATAGTTACTCTATTAACATAATCCATCAAAACTAAGTATGATTACGACACGCACTTTATGCGCTTAATTGCAATCAGTCTTAGACAAAACTATGACCATCTGTTGTATCCAACCCCAGTATACAGGATGGCTAAAGCAACGCAATGTGTTGGTGGATAATAAAAAAACGAACCTGTAATAGTATGTCCTCACACAAAAATTGTTTAGCGAATATTCTTTATTATCAAGTCATAACAAATCACCACTAAGAATTAAATTACAAAAATCCAAAAACCCAAAAATTATCAAAATTAAGCCATTAATTTTTTTTTACCCACACAATCTCCAGCAACAACACAATCAGTGCTAGTAAAGCGCCTAAAATGAGCAGAATGAAGATAATATAAATTTGTTGCACTGTAATGGGTTCTTCAAAATTAACGATTTTTCCTTCGATCGTTTGTTGTTTTGTTCGATTATTGAATTTGTCAAAAAGATTTTCTGATATATAACCAGAAACTCCGGAACTATACATTTGAAGCAATCTATAAAATATCACGTCTCATTTATTTCAACCATAGTTTCACAAGGAACTTGATATACTCACACAAAATTAAACTCTTCTCGATACTGAAACGATTTACTGACCGTGATACCATTGTAATTGTTGAAGTATTTAGTAGCCATTGGTGATAAATTGCAAAGTGGCAGGCTAATTAATAAAATCAAAGGCGGTTACCAAAATAAGCCATCAAATTGGAATTACTTACATTTTTTTCACTACCGAGGAATGAAGACCGTGTAAAAAAACGATTTTTTTCAGATCACATTTATAATCAAGATTGGTGTCCCACTGACTATACACTAAACTCGACGAGGGACAATCTTTCGAATTCAATTGCACAACATTTGATCCATCAACCATTTTTAATCGTTTAATAGTATTAACTGGCGATGATCGCACTGTACTACAAATTGCAAAATCAGGCATTCGATACAAATCGAATATGTCACGAAATGGTGCATCAATTTTTTTAATGGCAAGCAACGAATCTATAAATGCACCAAAAGCCGAATAGAACATGACAAGTAGAAATCCCAAAAGAATCAAAACTATTTTAGTGGCGAACCCATAATTTACGTAACATATGTTCGATCCTTGGTTCAATATTAACGAAACCAAATCGAAATAGACATAATGAAGTTTGTTCGCCAACGATTGACACATCCAAGATACTAAAACTACACCAATAAAAAATATAAAAAATGTTGACCATAGCTGAACAGTAAACGTTTCGGTAAAATACAGAGACGATTTAACATATTCCAAATTATTGAGCCAAAGTAGTTTATAAAATTTAATGACCGGCAACAGAGCACACTCTTGAGGAGCGTTCACCAAAGAACTTTCCATTATAATATTTTTGCGTGACTGAATTATAGAAGTGGTCAGCAAATTTCTTGATTCATGTCCCACAAGTATAATTTTAAATTTTAACACATCGTTAAGCGTTTGCAAAATGACATATTCATGTAACTGTCGTAAAATGCCGGTCATCCCAACTTCTATTTCGATGTTACTTAAATCGTTTAGCCCAGTGTGCGATACTATTTCATATTTTCGATTGTACAACGATATGACATCGTTCGATAGTTCATCGAAAACGTATAATTTATGTTGTTGGCCGAGATGTTGTATGGCATTCCAAAATTTTACCGCGATTACTGCATCGAACATTGTGTGTTTGTTCAAAGAACTTTACGAACTGATTTACTTTACGTCAGTAAATTTTTAATTTATTGTAATTTGCAGGAAAATGAAATTTTCAATTTGAAAAAGTTCTTGGAAAATTATGTACCGTGAATTCCCCCAGGTATATTAATCGAATTAGCTATGTAGAATCGACTCATTATCTAGGCAGGTAAAAAATATTACGAAGGTGTCAAACTAATTTGGTATAGTGGGAAAATGTGTGGGGAAGTTAGATTTTAAATTGATTATTACTTTAATCATAGTATATACACACATAGTATTACCATAGCCACGTGTTAGATGTCACTACTGATATCATTTTAAAATAATAAAAATATTTGTATATGTATAATCGCCTAAATGTTGGCAATATTCTATCGACCCGACATCTGGAACTTCAATGGGTAAACTGATTTTTCTTATGATGGTACTACTATAATTTATGTATTTATACTATGTGTGGAGATTTATTGTACTGGGGCACTTAAACAAACTTTATACGTTGCAAACAATTTATTTATTAAACTTGGTTACACACGTGTTTTTAGTAGTAGCGAAAAGCGCATTCGATCAACTTACCTTTACGATAAATATGATAAGTACAACAAAAATTATAGCACCACACTACTCCGCCCCAAGACTGTAAGTACTAACGGAATCTTACAGGTTTGTTAATGATCTTTCTTGTTCTTGTATTGTGTGTAGGTGATCTGGTGAGTATAGCATCCGTTTCTCCATCATCTGGAGGATCTAACTTATTTGGAGGTGTACTATATGTGTTACTTCTTCAGAAAACCTAAGATGTGGTCTGGTAAACGTGCACCATTTACTTCATCATCGGTAAAAAAGGCTGACTTAAAGCAATCTACCGAGATCTTTGAAGGCTTGTTATTGACCTTAATGACAAAGTATAAAATTTGAAATGGCCCAGTTTACGGTTGTTGCAACGCATAATGCACTACATAGTTTCTGATGAACACATGCGAACACTTTTGCAAGAACTCATGCACGAAGGTTTTACCTTTGCTGTGATTTGAGATAAGTAAAAGCCTGATCAACCTCATAAAACTTTTGAATTGAACAACAAATTCCGATTGAATGAGCGCATTACCTGATTCCTCAAAAAATTGGCACGGTAATTACAACGACTGTCCGTAGACTATCTCGAAACGTCTTGAAAAAGCGTCGAATCGAACTGGCGATCCTGCCTAGGTGATACTTTGTCTGACTTTTGCTTAAAAGCAAACTCCAACGGCTTATGATCGAAACAGATTCTGCATTGTCTGACTTCTAAGTGTTTCACACCCAGGTATATTGCCAAGAGCTCTCTATCATATGTACTATACTTCCTCTGGGTATCGTTTAACTTTTTCGAGAAATAACCAAGAGGTTGCAACTGCCGATTGACAATTTGATGTAAAACTACACCCATTGCATAATCTGAAGCATCGGCGGTTAATGTAAGCGGAGCATTTGACTGATGGCAAAGTAGGGTAAATATTTAACAGTGGTTGAATGCCGTAGTTGAGACATCGTCCCAAATAAGCATAGTCTTGTCATTTCTTTCGTTACCCTTAATCATACCTTGTAAAATTATTTGATGTGTGATAGCCATAGTTAAAAGCTTGTAGTTCTGTATTGCTTCGACTTCCTCTATTAATGGTTGTCTTCCAGTAGGAGTAATTAGATGCCCAAGAAAATTGATTGACCTTTTCCAATTTTGCATTAGGCTATCAGGCTTAGTGATGGCATTTAGTGCCCTAAAATCACCACATGGTCTCCACGGTCCATCCTTTTTGAGAACTATATAAAGTGGAGACGCCAGTTGGTTTTTGATGGCCTACATAATCCCTGCCGCATAAGCTCCTCGAATCCTAAAATCGGCTTTCTAACATCGGCAATGGTAAACGTCCATGGAAACACACGTCTTAATCCCAAATTCAATCGCAGTAATTTAACACCGAAAACTGGTATAGTCGACCCGTCCGATGCGCACAGTAGTTTTGATGAAGGCACCGCGGTACTAATTGCATAACTTTGGGGTAACACTGAAATATCTGCGCCAGTATCTATCAAACAATCCAATTTACTAGCGATATCGTAGACGCATAATTGGCGTTGACATTGGTATGACTGTGTAATGACGTAATTTTTTTTAGGTTTGTATGATTATTCGACTTGGAGTTTGACGACTTTGAGCTTGGCGACGTTGGTTAATTTAATACGTTTGCGGAGATTAGCTATGATGACGTAGCATCCAGCTTGTGAAAAATTACACGGGTTAATACATATGTATGCTGAAACTCCGAATTTACGATGTAATCGGCATGTGGTTGGCTTGTTGTCTCAACGCGTTAAAATATTGTAGCACTCGCTGGAACGTCAATTGTTACACCTGTTGCGACAATTTCTGTATCTGTAATTGTAAACTTGCAAAATTGTTCAACGTTTGCAGTTGAGGCTGGATTGAAGGTTCGACTGAAGCTTGAATGATATTTAAATTCAACGAATCCATTACTGTATCTGGATAACTCCGACAAATCCCCACTACTTCCGCTGACTTTTGGTTTTATTTGTACAGGCAGCCGACTAAGTTAAAAAAAATTTAAAAGCGTTTCATCCGCCATATCACTTACTCGACAACATTTGGAAACGCTGCTGCGACGACTCCGCATAGGCGGCGAGTACTGACTGTTTTATGTTTTCGTACTGTTTAATTGCTGCTGGATTTTCAATCGCATTATGAACCTGGTTCACAACCTTTGGTTCCAACGAGGCCACCACAGTACCGAATTTTAATTTCTCCGATATTTGGTTGATGTCAAACCAATGATCCAACTGCAGAAACCAAGGCAATGTAACTTTTTCGCGTATCATTGATATGCACAGAAAAGATACCGAGTAGTTGCCAAGAATCCGAAATGAACCCTTTTCGGTAGTCGTTCAGTAATGTCTGATCGGCAACAATGCCAAGAATAAAGTGACAATAAAAGTTGAATGCCTAAAACACTTTTCAGTTGTTTTATAGTTAGTGGTCGTTGGAAATTTTTAATGACTTGAACTCGTTCTTGTGATGGTAATATTCCATGTCCAATAACCAAGTAGCCTAAAAAAAGAATTTAGACTTTTGCAAGAAAGCCAGTCGCCGAGTTTTGCATGTACTTAGAGGCCCGTTCGTCTCGAGTTTGTGAATCACGTTATGGTTGATGTTGCCATGAGTCACTAATGGCAGTTTTGTAATATCGTTGAATACTCCCGTCGTCGACCTATCAATCACTGATAAATCGGGACCACATTGCAAAAAGTGTTATATCTGTAGTACACAAAGACGTTGTAATGGATCTATACCGCTCTGGGCGCAGTCCAATGTCTAGTCTTAAAATTTCAGCACCAAATGCATTTGTCGAAAAACCGTTCACTGCAAACAACCTGAAAGATAGGTTCCAGACAAAGCAAGCTTGTAAGAATCATACAACTGCGCCTGTATTTATCAAAAAGTTAATGAATTTAGAAAATTAAAATGTGGCTGGATTTGAAAGAATCATTGCATGCCATCAACTATGCGAATAACATACTGATTTTTTTAAACACAACTGGCAAAAAAAAATTGAGAGCAAAACTAACAGCCAGTTTTAAATTTAAAATCTTTGGGACCGAAAAAATTGATGATATAATAACTAATAAAATTATTTACTGCCGAAGGATCACCAAACTTTCGCTAACAGATATTTGATAATTTTGTGAATTTTATCTAGACTTACTAGAACCATGTTGAAACCGGGAATTGGGACGACGTCGAGAATTTTAATTTTTTAAAAGAACTGGACACAGACATGTATCTTGCACGTTATCAGCCCGCTCAGCCAGGACCGACAAGAAGAAGTCGTTTTCGAATTTGGTGAGCACCAAACTTGCTACACGGATCACTTTGGTGTTAAATGCGGTGTAAGGATGAGAACCTATTTGCATGTGCATATTTAATTGTCTGCGACAAAATTCCGGAAACCGTCAATTGTTGCTCTATAATGTCAAACCATACGACCAGGTTTTGAGTATATGCGGAAATTTGAATGCTAACGAGCAATCAAACCACCCGAAGCCGAAGAATTTGATGAAAACTTCTGGAGATTCTGTGCGTGACATTATTGGATGTGTCCAAATTGATTTTGCCCTGACCAAGACTCTTTAATGGTATCTAGTTATTAAACGCGGACACAACAGCATAATAATTTTCTTCATATGCAACGTCATTGTTCTATTCTGAGTCTACTAATGCGAAATTACCAACCATAAACTCTTCCATATATAAATTGTCAAATAATGGTTTGAAGAACCATTATGCTCGAGTACGAGAAGCCGACCTGAGGTGGTCGTACTTTTTCTTCCAAGCTAATATATCAAAATCCCTAAAAAATTCCATTCACATCTTGCATCAATTACTGCCGAACCAAACCAACAGAAAAAACCGTCTGCCACCATCCATTATGATACAGCTAGATACAGCATTTAATGTAATAAAGAAACATAAAACTTCCATTTTCAATTCACAGGAGAACCGTTCAATTTCAATAAATTCTATACAACAATATATGGATGTTGATGCTGTAAACATACATAAATTGTACCTCTAAACATATTATAATGTAAACTGAACATTTTCTTATCATCTCCGTTTTGGTGTATATATAGCTGCTAAACAACATGGTAAACAACATAATTATACTGGCTGAGCATAAAAAAAATACACAATACCAGGCACTCGACAATGTTCAATTTAGATACATTGTATATACTCGAATAATTGAAATTTGATATTGATTTCGTTTTAACCCATTTGTTGTTGCCATCTACATTTTTTTTTGTTCGTCACATATTGTTGCTAGTTGCACGACTGGGAACAATGACACAGCAGTGGGAAAACATATCGGTGGAAAAACATTTTTCCATATTCATAGTACATAATATTTTAATGAATCAATACAGAATATGCGCTCGATCCCGCAACTTCACCTCACCAAACCATTATATAATATTTACATTTACCACTCATCGGAAAAATCAGGAAAATTGGAGAACACACATATACACATCTATATTATACAGTTTATTAATTAATTCGATTTTGATTTCGTTATTCGGCATTGAAGTAATTTAATTTGGATTACAATAATTTGGTCGGCGTTATCGGAAGAGCTTTTGTTTGGCGAATTAATTGTAATTAATTGAATTATTAATGACTGAAAATCGTTAGCTTTATCTGACTTAATTGATAATCGATCTTAGAATTGTCTTAAATGTTAGCTTAATGTTTCTTTTAACTTGTCAAGTATCGTTTTCAATTTACGCCTAATATCAATTAATCCATAATATAACATAAAAAAAAAATAGTTTACACATTGATGGTCCAGATGTCGGGTTGATAGAATATCATCAAAATTTTTAATAAATATATGACATTTAGGCGATTATACATATAAAAATATTTTGATTATTTTAAAACGATACCAGTAACGACATCTAGCACGTCCATGGTAGTACTATGTGTATTTATATTATGCTTAATCTTACTGCATATATATAATTAGGTGTCGAACTTGGATGGTAAAGATAACTGCCAGCATTGATATTTCACATTTTGACAAAGCCAAACTAAAACGTGGTAAATAAATTTACGAATCTGGCCAAACATACTGACTCTTCCCGCTTCCTTCATACTGAGTAATAAATCATTGGTTACAGATTTTGCTCTGATTGAGATTCTTCCCCAAAAGCATTGAAAAGGTGATGCGATTAAACATTTGCAGCCAATTGGGGATAATGACGATAGCGCAATAAAATACTAATATAGCCAGACAACAAAACAAAAATTTATTGGTAAACAACCAAGTCAATGCTATCTTCGCACAAAACAACATATTACAAGGATCAGCATTATAGCAATACAAAATCTATGGCATGTTTGGTCATTGACGTGCTAGATGTCACTACTGGTATCGTTTTAAAATAATCAAAATATTTGTATATGTATAATCGCCTAAATGTCATATATTTATACTCAACTTTAACGTTTTTCTATCGACTCGACATCTGGAACATTAATGGATAAACTGTTTGTTTCTTATGATTGTAGTACTATAAGTATTTATATTATGCAGTGGAAAATATTTTAACGGAATTTCGTATAAGTTACCCATTGAGTGATTCCTCTTGCGGGTGGAATACGTACCTAAAACTTCAGGTCTACAAAACAAACTTTAGTTAACCATCTAGGATCTTTACTCAGCGGTGCCACGTCAAACTGGTATTGGAGACATATTAAAAGGTGTTCATATATGGCCGATATCAGAATATTATATCAGACGTGCCATCGAATCTAGAAAACAACGTTAAACTGAGCCATTTAGAATTTTTTATAATGATATATTGGTACCGTCTCTACAATTTAGAGCTCTTCCATCACATGACAAAAATCCTTCACATTGTTAGGCGCAACATGAGGCCCAGGTTGCAAGTTGTTTTATACCTACCATTACCATTTTAGTACACCATTGACTGGCTTTAGAGCCAGGGAAGATTTGTGCGCGTAAAAGAAGTGTTAAAGAGGTTTCCATTGAAAAGGAAACTTTTGGATACTATGACCATTCTCTGCCAGAGCATGCGAGCACTATTTAAATTCGAGACTCTAACAAAAGCGGAACCTTAAGGTTTGCTAGACAACAAAAATGAGACATTGCAAATTAATTTCAGCATGAACTTAGCGCCAACTATCGATACCTTAAATTCGATTATTAAAATGTTCCCATCATTTGATGAATTTGGTCTGAGGCGCACCCAACCTTATTACTCACGTTGGATAGATGTGGAAACAGTAAAGCTTGTTAAACAATGAATGTGCCTAGATGCCCTTAGATTGAACGAGTAAACGGTTAGAGATGCGTACCGCTGTCTATCATCGATGGACTTTTGAGTCAGTTTGATCACACCAGGTTCATCTCAAACATCGACTTGAGAGATGCATTCTGACAGATCCCGTTGGCTCTGGAGTTTCGCGATAAGAGATCGTTTACTGTTCCTGGGCGTCTATTGTAGCAGTTTAAGGTCATTCCGATGTGACGATGTGGATAGGATAATGCATCTGGTGATACCACACTAATTACACCAGCAAATATTTGTGTTCATGAACTTACTCATCAGCAACATTTAATGAGCATATCCTTCTTTTAGCTATAGTCGCAACGCTTTTAAGTAATGATGTCCTGACAGTAAATCTGAGTAAGAGCCAGTTCTTTTTCAAATAAAGTCGCTATTTAGGATATGCATAGTAGAAATACGTATAGTACCACCATGGCATGTTTGGTCATTGACATGCTAGATGTCGCTACTGGTATCGTTTTAAAACAATCATATATTTATCGCCTAAATGTGATATATTTATTCTAAATTTTTATTCTATCGACCCGACATCTGGAACTTCAATAGGTGAACTGTTTTATTATTATGATGGTAGTATACTATGTGTATTTATAGTATGGAGCAAGCTAAATTTACGACCGGATCCGATTGCAGAACTCAAAATGGAACATTAACGGATCTTGTTCGATTTACGTTTTGAGATCCGGATTTAGCTCAAAACGGAACATTGACGGATCTTATTTGAGTTCCGTTTTGAGTTCCGGAACCGGATCCTTTTCCAGAACTCAAAATGGACCATTGACGCATTTTGTTCGAGTTCTGTTTTAAGTTCCGGATTTAGTTTCGGAACCGGATCCATTGCCGGAACTCAAAACGTACCATTGGCGGATCTTGTTCGAGTTCGGTTTTAAGTTCCGGATTCGATATAGCTCACAAATTGAGATTCACATTACGACACGATTTCCGTCAACATTCAAAAGATACGCTAACGCGCTCATACTCATATAACAAAGCAACTGTCGAACAATTTAATTGAGTTAGATTACACCATGCTTAACGAAATTCTACTGCAGATCTAAAACTCATTTTGTGTAGATTATTTCAGGTTCTTTAAATATACATAACTCCCCAGCAAAAAGTGTAAACAGCCTCGGTAAAATAGCAGGCATTGTTAGCCAACTACTTCAAAAATATGTACCATGATTTCATGAACGAATTCATACAGCTGAATTAAATGGAACTGGTATGAGATAAATCTGTATTGGGTAATCCAGGTACTTAGTATATACTATATACATTGTGCTGTCATGAAGGAAGGCAGCAAAATAACTAAACTGAGAATTGTATTTGATGCGTCTTGCAAAACAATAACAAATATGTCTCTCAACCAGCTAATTCTGGATCAACCTTAGAATGACCTATCAACGCATATTAATGTGGTGGCGGAATCATCGTTAATAAATAAATAAATAAATAATAAATCTTGACAACAACAACCGATATATTTATTTAATAACTAACATTTAGGGGTAATATTAATTTAGTTTAAGATGGGAATTAATATAATGAGTGGATGTCGTTTAAAAAAATAAATCCGGAACTTAAAACAGAACTCGAACAAAATGCGTCAATGGTCCATTTTGAGTTCTAGAAAAGGATCCGGTTCCGGAACTCAAATAAGATCCGTCAATGTTCCGTTTTGAGTTCTGAAAACGGATCCGTTTCCGGAGCTAAATCCGGATCTCAAAACGTAAATCGAACAAGATTCGTCAATGTTCCATTTTGAGTTCTGCTAATGGATCCGGTTCCGGAACTAAATCTGGAACTTAAAACGGAACTTGAACAAGATCCGTCAATGGTCCGTGTTGAGTTTCCGAAACGGATCCGGCTCCAAAACTAAACCCGGAACTCGAACAAGATCCATCAGTGGTCCATTTCAATTCCGGAAACGGATTGGGTTCCTGAACTAAATCCGAAACTCAAAACGGAACTCGAACGAGATCCGTCAATATTCCTTTTTGAGTTGCGGAAACGGATCCGGTTCTGGAACTAAATCCGAAACCTGAAATGGAGCTCAAACAAGATCCATCATTGGTCCGTTTTGAGTTCCGGTAACGGATTTGGTTCTGGAACTAAATTAGGAACTTGAAATGGAGCTCAAACAAGATCCGTCAATGGTCCGTTTTGAGTTCTGGAAACGGATCCGGTTCCGGAACCAAATCAGGAGCTTAAAACGGAACTCGAACAAAATCCATCAATGTTCTGTTTTGAATTCCGAAATCGGAAACTAAGTCCAGATTCTGTTTCTGGAATTCAAAACAGAACTCGAACAAGATCCGTCAATGGTCCGTTTTGAGTTCCGGAAATGAATCCGGCTCCGGAACTAAATTTTGAACTCGAACAAGATCCGTCAGTGGTCCGTTTTGAGTTCCGGAAACAGATCCGGTTCTGGAATCCGGAACTCAAAATGGAACCCGAACAAGATCCGTTAATGGTTCGTTCTGAGTTCCGGAAATGGAACTAGTTCCAGAACTAAATCTTGGATCTCAAAATGGAACTTGATCAACATCCGTCAGTGGTCCGTTTTGAGTTCCTGAAACGGATCCTGTTCCGAAACTAAATCCGGACCTCCAAACAGAATTTGAACAAGATCAGTCAATGGTCCGTTTTGAGTTCAGGAAACGACTGGACCGTAAAATAGAACGACTGTACCGTAAAATCTGGAAGGCCTAGTTGAATATTTTTTATCCGGGCTGGCATTTTGAAGAACCTGGTTGCGTCTGCTTCATGGCGTTGATGACTAGTCGAGCATTGAAATTATCGATGATCGTTGTGTCACGCTTGGACTTAAAATGTGTAATGCGTAATTAAAATGTAAATGTTAAATGAGTTTCGGCAATTAGTTTTTCTAGGCAATTTTCGTTTCTATTATCCTGAATTTTGGAAGAAGCTTATCCTACTCAAATTCTTTTTGCATCGTTGTGTGATTTGGCATCTTCCTGGAATATTTCCTCGTATCGTCGATATTACGCTCGAATGTGTGTCCCTCGTCATAACTCTTCCACGATGCACGGTGTAAATTTAAAATCTTCACGGAGAACAAAATGCAGAATACCAACATTTCCCAACATATCCGCTTCCAATGCTGTCAGTACTCGTAAATGTTCAGTATTCGAATATATTTATAAGCCAATGTGCTATGTTTAATTTTCTGATTAATTATCCGGGTTGAAGGATTAATGTTTATAAACTCCAAAGCTCGAAAACAAAAACTTTTCATCGTGAAATAATTTTTCAACAATTTTGTACGAGGTAACTTTATTTATAAAGTTGGGTAAAAACCCAACTGCGTACATTTTTTTACTGAACATTTTTCAATGCAATCGAACCATTTTTGACTATAAATCTTTGGTATTTCATCTATAGACTCTTGAGCTAACAAATAATTCGCATCTTAAACTATCAAAAAAAAAAAGTTTAATTCTATTGGAACTTAATTTAAAGTTTATCGTTTGCTCAACATTTCAAGTGGTGATAAGATAAAATCGTTTCACCGAGAGCAAATAGATTAACGGGAGGAATAAAAAAATAAAAAGTTTCTCGATAAATTTTCTAATCCTGATATTAGTAACGTGAGTGTGATGCTAATTTTTTGGTTGTTTATTCCTTTTTATGCTCTTCTCTCGATTATACTACGGGCTGTATGGAATTTTGATTAGATTTATGGATTTTATCCCTGTTTCGTTCAACTTTGTTTAGGGATGAACAAAGAGGGTGATCATAAAGTTCGTTTTACACTTTACAGGAAATGTATGTCGCTTTCAAAAAAATAAAAATAATAATATGTTGTCTATCTGTTAGATCACCCTTTACATTTCTGCACGACTATGCTTTATACATTTGAACATGTTTTACATTTATAAATTTTTGTAAACGAAATCCGTCTAATTTTTTAAGTCTGCAATTTTGTCTGTTAAGAAAATTAGCAAACGACGAGCAAGCCTTGTGGGAGAAACTTTGCGAAATAATCAACGTTTCTTAATTTTTTTTACTTGGCCATATAAATTTGCAATATATCAAAGATTCGGTACACACTACAGGGTACTGTAAGGACTTGACGATAGCTGTACCAAAGATTTAGAGTTTAGAGCTTAGTATTTTAAAAGTTATGAAGAAACTACAACACTTAGAGAGGATTAGGCAGGAATGCTTTTAAATTAAAATGATGGCAGCATGAGCCAAGCAGGTTCTTGCAAGATTATGATGGTCTCTTTAAAAGACCTTAAAGATTTCCTCCTCCACGGAAACAAAACGTATCCCGAGACATATATACATTGATGACTAAATGGCAGATGGCTGACAGCAAAATTCAGACATTGCAACTTAAAGAAGACGTCTCCAAAATATTAGAAAACCATGGGTTTAATTTAAAAAATTAGTAGTCCAATAAATCAAATATTTTGCCTAGGATTCCACATAAATGTTAAGAAACTAAAAGCAATTCAATAAACGGTCAATCCAACTAACTCATGCGGATCCTGTCAAGAAATTGGAAATTGAATGAAACCCTAAATCTGATAGCTTCCCATTCACATGAAGTATTCAAGAGAAAACAAATTTTACTAGACACACTGTATTACACGAAGTCCGTTTGATATGTTGGTTTGGCTCACCCAAAATCACTACAAAGCCTTTGGGGTGCCAATTTCGTATAAAACGAGCCGGTACCATCAGTTAAGTATTTAATGTGGCGGAGAATGCGAAATATTAGTTTCATCATCGAATTACATAATCAACTGACTTTTGCAATCATCACTCCTATCAGACTGAAGCAACTTTATTGCACTTTGAAGAAAGCATAAAAAAGGAATGTCTCTGACTACAAAAGTCACCCCAGAAGATAATGGAAAGCTTTAGTAGGATATCGCTTTTCAAAAATTTTGTCTACGTCAACCAGGAAAACTGGAGGCATGGTAATTTTATTCATGTCATTACAAATAGAGACTCGATGCGTAGCATAAGAGATACTTGGGTGGAAGCAAAATATTCATTATGATGAATATCAACTGACTCGTTCTATGCCTCTCGTAAGTTTCGTACATCAATTTACTATTCCTAATTCATAATTCGGAAAACTTTAATAGTTATCAGCTTTTAAGGTTTCTTGACTGCATATCAGCGATCGGTCAAAGTGTTACGTTTAAACCGATTATTCAGAACAGCCAACATTCTTCGAGTCGAACGACAAATGTTAAGTACTGTTGGAAATGCATACAACTTTAAAGATTGCCATCGAAGGATTCGGCAAACTTTCTGCTTTGGTTGTGGTACACCGAAAATAATTAATCCTTAGTTTCCCAGTTGTAAAACAATTTAACAAAAATTAAAGGAAGAGAGGAGGTGAAAATTCACTAGATGATGTCCCCCGTTACATATAGTTGTCACAATCCTACTCGAACTAAAACGAATCCTGAAACACTTAATAACAGATACTATCGATACCTTTTACGGAAAAAGTTATATTAGGTATAAAGTTCCGAGGATTGTTGGATTGTGGGGATAACTTCTCCATTCTTGGAACTACTGTGAGATGTTTTTTAAGGACCCTAACGTACTTTTTAGCCATTATCATCCTTTAGTTAAAACTGCCAATATAAACATACGTCAAGCAAATTATCGGTCAGATTACAATACCCATTATTATACGCCTTCTTTCTTTTCGAATGAAGTCCATGAAACCGATATCGTCGATGCGCAAATTTTGTTACATGGCCTAGCACCAATTCAGCAGCAATAACTATAAACAATTAAACGACAATTTCCATCGTCGGCGTTGTTTGCTTTGGGTCGCATTAGTTTAGTGAAACCGTGTCGCCTGCTGTTGCGGCTGAGAGATTGGGAAAGAACGAGATCATATGCTTTAAAGAGGTACATACCGAGTCTGTAGGGCTGAAGAAATTTTTTTTTTGTTTAGTTGCAAAAGACGTCTTCTGGGCAATTTCTTTGGATGAGTGTTCGAGGGATAAAAAAGCTTTCACTGTTGCTGGAAGACTAATTTACGAATTTTCTGTCAATCCTTCTGAGCTTTGTAATGCGCCTCAAACAACGCATCGGCTTTTGCATCGAATGATACATCACGGAAACTTGATTCTAGTCCGTAAACTAAGATGGTTTATGGGCAAAGGAGGATAGAATTGGAGATTCATTCATCGGTTTGCGGAAAATGCCACGTCAAAAATCATCTTTAAAAGAAGAGCAAATTTGGATTGGAATGAAATGGATTTTTGGAAGCTTTAAAAACTGCACTACCCATTTTGTATTTAGTGTGACGCATCTGCGACTGGTACGAGAGCTGTCTTGTGCCAAAGGTCATCAAGGTCTTTGTTTCTTAAAAATGTAATGCAGCTCAAAGTCATTACAGTATCTCGGAACTGGAATGTTAAGCGTGCTTCTAAATGAAATATGTAGCTTTTGTAGATCTTTCGGGATGGCTCTAAATTTCAAAATTTCAATTTTGCGATGTAATACCAGTAAGGTAAAGACAACATCGTGTCCGACGATCTTCATGCCAAGCGGACATTCTGTGATAGCACATTTACAACCGAATACTGCTCGTTAAGGCCTTTGTAAAATGCTTGAAGTGCTAAAAAGGTCATACCATTGGAAAAAAGGACTTGGAAAATGATTTGGACATTGGCAAAATGACATGTGAATCAGTTTATTGCGAAATTCGAGGTACTCAAATCAAGTAAGACGCCAAATACAACACCACTTGGAAATCACATTGCCATTCTCTGCCTGAGATCAATACTATTGCGTCAGTGCAAATTGAAAAAATCTGAGAGGGCTCTGAACGAAGATCGTGACGATGAACGTTGGCAACCCGAGACGGATCTACTCTTAATAGTGGAGATTGTATGCTCTAGCGATTCGAGACCCCTTGTTAGTACGAAACCCTGGACGCTTCTAATGCGGGTAATGCTAAAAAGCATAAGAGATTCTCCACCCCAGACTGGTTATCAGTTGAGTAAAACGTAGAACGGTAGCAAACTAGCACCAAAAACGCAAAAAAGAGGGCGAAAACGACCAACTAGACCTGATGCGGTTTTGATAAAAAAACAGTATCGTATATGCTAAACTACCAAGGAAAGTGACGGGCCTTACTGGTCTAGAGGAAAAAATGTTTATATTCGTCAAACTACAAAGAACTGCATGCTGTATAGTGATAAAGCCATTGGAAAGAACAAACATTCCGCTGAAAGTTTAAAGTGCCCCATATATCAGAGGGCGCTGCAAATGAAACGGAGAACATGAGGTTGATCCAACTAAATCGTAATCACGGTGAGGCTGCGCAAGACCTGCTACAGCAAACAGTAAAAAATACAGAAAATTTGATTGTAAGACTTAGGCAGCAGAATTCTCAAATTGCGCTGCTGTCTGGGTCTGAGGGGAAATACTCTTTTCGAGAAAATGCTAGTGGTGCTGAATCTGGTTTTTTAAGATGTAAAATCGATGGTATTCATGTCAATAGTTGCTATGCTCATCGCAGTGCAACATTAGCCGTTGAATGGAAAAACCGAGTTACTAATAAACACAGGTGTAGTGCTAGCTCGACAGTTGATTTTACGTGGATTAGTGCGACATTTAGTTGGGAAGTTAGTGGATGCTTAAGACATAAAATGTGTGAAGTGGTAGACCGGGATAAGCATTAATTAGAATAGTTACGACTTACAACCTGGTTCAATTACAAACAACGCAAGCCCGTCGAGCATGAATTATTGGAAAAAATATCTTTACGGTCTTTACGAGCAAGGAAGAAGTAAATCCACCAATGTCAATGGAGGAGCTTCTAGCAAAGTGGAAAACAACAAGGTTCTTGGTCCTGATAATATTCTAAAGGTAAGGTTGACAACTGCGGTCCGTGCATATCGAGTGGTTTATTAGCTCGCGTAAAATTCCAACGGCCTATATGCAGTTAAAGATCCAACAAACAAAGACATTAAAAATCCATCATCATATGACCCAACCTGCTTTCTTAATATACGGCTGGTAAAATAGTAGAGAGGACCATATGCGAAAGACTCACGTTCGTGGTCTCATTAGATGTTAAAAATGCCTTGAACTCGGCTAAGTGGAAGTGCATACAGAACGCGCTACTAAGTAAAGAAGTTCCTAAGTATTTAACAATACCGGTGGCTAGTTGTAATAACTTTAGAAATTGTGCTTTAAAGTACGAAAGACATTGAGGCACAAAATACAATGATGTGGCAGAGAGATGAGGTAGAAGAGTTATGTACCTGGAGAGTAAGAGCCATTTAAAAATGGTTCTGATTTTCAGTAGTATATAAAGGATCCTGGAAGTGATAATTGATAGTAGACTATAAGTAAAAGCCCATTTGGACACTGTGGGTGAGAAACTAAATGTAGCTTTATCGCGAATGACGCCGAATGAAAGATATACTTGCCAGAGTCGCAGATTGTTTATTAGTAGCGTAGTTACATCTATTGTGATTCTTAACTGGTCCTGGTTGTTTTCGTGTTTATCTATATATAGATAAGTTCAAGTACAGTACCCTAAGTGCGAAGGAAAACTAAGAATATTGGCACGTGTTTTTTGAATGTCCTCATTTGGATCAAAACACGCGGTTTAGGAAGAGTAACGCTGCTTCGAACGATAGTACAGTAATCAATACGAGCATTTCACATCAACAGCCAGGGGTGAAGCTAGTCAAGCTACAATTGCCAACGTTCTCCGGAGATTACACCGAATGGCAGAGCTTCCACGATTTGTTCGTATCAACGATTCATGAACGAAAAGCAATGCCCCGGTGCAAAAATTCCAATACTTAAAGGGGTTACTCAAGGGAGAGGCATACAATCAAGTCAAGAACTTTCAGATAACCGAGTCAAACTACAATGAGGCATTGCAAAAATTGCAACAACGGTATGACCGTAAAAGGCACACGATCAATGCGTTCATTCGAACATACTTGGAGCATCCATCTATAAATACAGTAACCGCAGCTAACATAAGGAAATTGTTAGACACATCAGATGAGGTCATACGCGGACTAAAGGCGCTTGGAGAGTAAGCAGATGCTAGAGACCCATGGTTCATTTATCTTTTGGTGCACAAGTTGGAGGACGAAACGCGTAGCCAATGGACTCGAGCAAATTGTTTGCCTTTCTTGTAGAAAAAACTAATGCCTTGGAGTCATTGAATGTAAGGTCGCTACGCCCAATACGGGCTGTTGTACAGCAAAAACCAATGAGGAGCCTTGCGGCCATAGATGGTTTATGTGTTGCATGCCATGAGCAGGAAGAACATAAACTAACTGAGTGTGATAAATTCAAGGTAATGACAGTAATGAACCGCTTGAATACCAGCCATGCGATTTACAACTGTCGAGTGAAGGTGAGATGTCGTTACTGTTTCCGTAAGCACCATTCCCTATTGCATGTTGATGACCAGCCTAATCCTGCTGCAACTACGAATATGGCACAATCCTGCTCCAAAGATGATACGACTCAACCTTATCATTTCAAATTACTACACACTCAGCCCAATAATCAAACAATATTGCCAACTGCGCTAATAGACGTAACTGATAAACAAGGTGTAGCTAAATCATGTCGTGCTTTGCTAGATACCGACTCACAAACATACTTTGTGACAGAAGCAGTAGTTCAAAGGTTAGGATTAAAACGAACCAATAGAAAAGTGTTAATATCCGGAATCGGACAGATATCAGCAGAAAAATCGCATGGAGAAAAAACCTTAGAGGTAACATCCAGATTTAACTCTAATGAAATGACAATAAAGGCACTTATACTTTCAAAGATTGCATCGTTAACGCCTGCGTGTCCAGTTAGCGTCGAATTATTACAAGGTCTGCCAGACTTTAAATTTGCTGATCCATGGTTTGATAAACCAGAGCCAATAGATATACTGTTGGGTGCCGACATAGTTTTTAACATTTTTCTGAATGGCAGTGTAAAGCTGAGTGATAGCTTAATTGCGCAAAATACTCAAATCGGGTAGATCATAAGCGGAAAATACGAAACAGATTCATAAGAAAGCGTTCAGACGTATGCCACCGAATTAAATGTTGCCGAAGTTCTGGGAATTTGAAGAATTACCTACGCCCGTCACAAAGTTGTGTAGCCCCAAAGAAGATGAATGTGAATCATGGTTTTAAACAACAACGAAACGATCGAGTGATGGGAAATTCATTACAAAACTCCCATTTAAAGATGAAAGAGAGTCTTTAGGGTCAACGAATCATTTGGCTTATTTAAGATTATTGTCAATGGAGAGAAGATTTCAACGCGATTCACACTTTCAGAACGCCTACCGCCAGTTTACCCACATGGAACCAATTATGTTGAATAGTGAGCAACTACAGAGGGAGTATATTTTACCTCATCACGGAGTTACAAGAGAGAGCAGTAGCACCACAAAATTGCGTGTGGTATTCGACGCTTCTGTACAGTCAAGTACAAGCCGCTCGCTGAATGACAGTCTTATGGTTGGTACAGTCATACAATCAAGTCTCGTAGAAATGATGTTAAGATTCAGGTTAAGATAGAACAAGAAATTTATGTGGACGATTTAATGACCGGAGCCGAAACAATAATCGACCTAAAATCTCTGAAGGATGATATTTGTACAATTTTAAATGGCGGAGGTTTCAATCTCAGAAAAATGTCGCAAATGATCAAGGTATCCGAGACATATTAAAACCGAGCGATATGCATTTTAAAAATTTCACGGAGCATCCTGAGCGAATCAAGTAGGGTGAAATTCAGAAATGGATGGATTTGTATTACAGGAACAAATTGATGAAAGAAAGAGGCACACGAAACGAAGTCTACTTTCTGAAGCCGCCAGTCGAATTTTCGACCCTTTAGGGTTACTGTCGCTCTGATATTTTTGAATAAAAATATTATTCCAAAATCTCTGGCTACGAAAAATAGATTGGGATTAAGAGTTACCATCAGATATTCACTCATCTTGGAACAAGATAAGAAAAGAGCTTCGCGCCACCAATGAAATCCAAATTCCACGAAGAATATGCGGAAGTGAAGTAATAACCATCGATGGGTTTTGCGACGCTAGTAAATGGGCGTATGCAGCAGTAATTTATGCCCGATCTCAATCAGATCAAGGATGTATTACGCGGCTTATATGCGCCAAACCCAAAGTAGCACCAATTAAATCAGTCAGCTTGCCCAGACTGGAATTAATGGGAGCAGTTCTGTTGTCGAGACTAACCAAATCAGTCATCAAGATGTTAACCATACAAGTGTCTTCTGTGATGCTGTGGACGGATTCAAGAATTGTTCTTGATTGGCTATCTAACCGCACTTCCGGAATTATTAGCATCTATAAAAGAAATCGGTGGAGGCATGTACCAATGAAAAGCAATCCTGCTGATTGTGCTACACGGGGTCTAGCAGTCAAAGTAGCCCAAAATAAATTGTGGTGGAACGGCCCAACATGGTTAGCGGAAGATGAAGACAAATGGTCAGATCAACCAAGCATACCATTAACTTCAGAAGAGTCTACATCGAGTATAGAGCTAAGTCATGCTGTTACAAATGTTATGAAGGAAGATAGCGAAGCAATGATGCAGTGCCTAGTCAATAAGTATGCCAGTTATTACAAATTGCAAAGGATCCCATTATCCCATCATCATTTCACACAAATATCCTATTGCCGCTGCAACTACATATGACGTCCACAATCGATACCCACATCTAGGAATCAACTTATTAACGAGTTTGGTACGAGGAACATTATGAATTGTAAGAGGTAAAGATGTGGTCAAATGGATGTTCAGACAACGACAAAACCCCACTATAGCGCGACAAATAATGGGCCAGTTAATCGAAGAGCTAGTTCGTGGCACATTTCCTTTTGGTACAGTTGGTCTTGATTTCTGCGGGCCTATTAGAGTACATCCGATTCGTCAAGAGAGTCAGTTCCAATAAAATCATATTTATGTGTGTTTATTTGCTTCAGTCCACACGCAAGTCACCTTGAAATTTGCATGAACCTTAGCACTGAGTCATTTCTAGGTGCATTGAAAAGATTTATCAGTCGTCGAGGTCTTTGTCACACAAAAATTCCAAATGGCAAAATAAAGGCAAACAAAATAGTTCAATAATTCATCAAACATATAGCTAGCGCTGGAGTCGAACTAATACGTTCCTTTCTAAAAACGAGCGAGTATCCATATCCATACATCTAGCAAATGGATGTGGTGAAAAATTACACAAAGCTTATATATTATGCTGGTTTGTTTACTTAGACTTTTCAAGCGACCCATTTATGGGAGCATTCAAAAGATTTACTACTCGCTGAAGTATTTATTGGAAGCTGTATAGTGACAATAGTACGAATTTTGTTGGCCCTGATTCTTGGTTTTCTAGTAGCACAGCATCGATTACAGTGACGAAATTTTAACAAACCAAGCTAAAAATTAAACACAAATTATAAAAATTGACACAGGGTATGAGGAAACAACACTTACCAATTTATCGTTAAAAAAAATGATAGTTGAAATATTAGTCCATACGCATACAATTTCACTGTAAATGATGACACATCAGATTTTTTATTTATTCAACAAATCAGGGGATTTTATTAATTTTAATTTTAATTCCATTGGACAAACTTGTTTGATGGTTTACCACAAAATTTATAAAAAAAAAAATGGATCGTTTTTATGCTGCCACATCACAAAATTTATTCAACACAAAAAAAAAATTACTATACGATTACGCAGATCGCACTTTTAAACGAGATCATTACCTGAAGCAGTCAACTTGGTATTATGAAAATCTTTGTAGACGATCGATGTGGTTTTACCGTTTTGTTGAAGTTCCATGTACAATGAAACAACAATAAGCCAAAAATAGACCCATAATATATCAGCTAAAAGTGTAGCAATTAAAATTCCTGGCCATACATTTGTCGATATACTATCGAGTTGTAAGAATATGGCCAAATTGAAAATGATACAACCAATCACATTTAACACTAGCCATGGTACAAGAAGTCCTTTCTTGTTCTGCGGAAATACATAATTGATATACGATCACAATTAAAATTTGATGTTATGCGATAACCGAACAAAATATACAAACCGTTCTGGCACCACCGACGAGACATAAACAAACTATTATCTGAATGACACAGCCACTAAGTGCAATCAACTGCATATTTTCAGTATCATCTGAAAATCTTGCGTATGTGCGGGTGTACATATTAAGTATATGTACGACCGCGGCACAAATTCCAATCCGACCCAATATTGCCGAGCCAAAGGCAAGGTCAATACAAAAACAAGCTGATTTTAGAGGGGCCATCACTTTAAAAAAAAAAATTTATTTTTTTATTTTTTTTTTTCTTACGACAACACGACAAAAACTACAACCACTCTCGATGAATGCAGCACCACAATAACTACTGTGCACTTTAGTTATTTATTTACGTATTTAACAACCAAATGTCTTCTTTACATTTCATTTTATGTCTCAACGTTCGATTTTTTGGTTTTTGTTATGATGATCTGGTTGGAAATACTTAAGTTGAATTTTATAAACGAGTTCTTGGTATAATTCGGTTTGTTTTGCTTGTTTGGCACATACAAAAAAATGATTTCGATCGTTTTGATGGTAGTTTTTGTTCGGCGTCGTCACTACTACGATTTAAATTATACTTGGAATAACCTCTTCGTTTATGATTATAATGGCCAAATAATACCGAGTGAGTTATTTAGGTTGTGACCTATACTAGAAACAACCGATTGTTGCAAAACATTTTTATAAGCACGCTTCATTGTATTACCGATGAGTCGTTAAAGTTAGATATATGATGCGTCAATATGTTGGTATAATATTCTGTGTGAACACTTGATGATGCGGTGGTATTTGTTCACGCGGTATACATATACACTAACGTTTTTTTTTTTTTTTTTTTATTAATATAAATGCATTATTTCGCGGAATTTGAATAATTGTCTATAGTACAGCGATAATATAATATCGCGCGCACCTGTGGTTGGGGGTGTTTACACACCTCGCCAATTTTATCTAAATACGGGCTCACAATGTTTTCGTTCTTTTTTTATTAACAACTAAATTCGAAATTACAACTGTTACTAGTTCATTAGGTAATTCAGAATATCTGAATCCAGAAAAACCACCTAAAACAGATCAAGAAACCAAAAGCAGTGTTCCACCACTCGAACATGCAAGAACCATGATTTTCGATATTTGAATATCAAAAGGGGAAGTGTTGTGTAATAGAATGTGTTATCACATATGTGCTATACAGTTAGTGTCTATTGGGTATAGTATAACAATGACATAGAACAGTTAAAGAAAGAAAAAGGAGAAGAAAGAGAACCGTCGAGAAACACGGTACGTTGTGAAATAAAATAAGTATTAAAATAATAAAGAAAGCTTTTGCTTAAAAACATCGTACATTAAGATAAAGCATGGCGCAGCCGATTGAAAAAAATTGAAAAAAAAAATTGTAATTAAGGCAATATTAAAGTTAAAATTTAAAAGAAAATAAAATTAAAACCAGATGGATGGTACAATGAATATACCACACGTGTTTAAATGGGGCTCATCTAGGCTTGCCACCTTTGGAAAATGCCAGAGGAGGACAGTTAAACTTTTGCTTTAAACACTCCAAAACATGTTTGGTAAACATCCACCAATCCATTTTGGCAAATCTTCACTAATGGAATATCTTGATAAAGCTGACCAAATAATTATAGTTGTATCTATAGCAGGCAATAAAGACAACCTTTTCGTCGACATGTGCCGAAGAATTTCTTTAAATTCAATTTCACAGTAGTTCAAAACTCAATCTATTTTTGTCGATGATAAAAATGTCGTAAGGGCGTTAAAAAAGTTTCATAAAAATAAACTTTCATTAAAAATCTACCCTCTTTATAGTTCCTTGGTTTCCAGTGTTTACTATCCAACATCTCTTTAACCGCAGCTCGATTTATTTTCTTAACAGCCATTTCTTTTAGTTTGTGGAATCCAGCAATTCGATTTTTGTCTGTAAAGGCGCGAGTAATAATTTGTTTTCAATATACTCATCGGGTTCTAGATCAAAACTAAATATTGTGGCAAATTTCCAGTAGTTGAATTTGGTATTTTGTTTAATGACCATTGCAATTGAATAATTTTGAAATCCCATTTGTTGTCTTCTTCGCATATAGTAGCCCTTAGCATAGATAGTATTGTGCGGTTATATCTTCTTTCAATTGGTCATTCGCTCTCGGCGTTGTGGTTGCGTTGATCACATGCTTTATGTTATTGTCTTCGCAAAAGCTTTGGAACAACTTACACGTATAAGCGTATAAAGAAATGGTCTAAGGTAAAAAATTGTCTGGAGCATTTTTATTGCCTTCTAAATTCCACATATCCCATATAGTCATGAAATAGTAAAGCGAATCTCCACTTGATCATTCTAGGAATGACACATTTATGTGCCTTGCATAAGGCTTACAAACAAGTTGACATTTATTCGCCAAATAATCGTGGAGTATTTGTCGTTAATCTTCGTTCAATAGGTGCATACCATCAAGATCACCGTGTTCCCCATTAATCATTTTATAAAAATCTAAACTGGCTGGATGCATCAGTTCTTCCGTACCGTTTGTATTCCGACTCACCGCATGCTTTATAAGTACTCCTGGCAGATATTCCATGAAAGCATCGTAATCTGCAAATTTTAGCCACCAGATTAAAATTTTTGGTATTAAATTTTTTTTTGTTGAACAACTTTGTAAAACGATGAAGGCTAAGGCTTCCAATTCGTAAGAATGATACTTTTCTTCACATTGGGTGGTCTGTCTATTTAAATAGGCCATATGTCATCTTTTTTATACTGATAGACTTGCAACAAAATTCCAACTAACCCTTTCGATCAAGCATCGGTAACCACTTCATGTTCTAAATTAGAATCATATATTGCTAACGTTTTGCAATTTACTCATTTAGCATATAAACGCGGTATCGCTAAATAAAGTTTTTCATGTACGTTCAAACTATAGTCGTATCTGAGTTCTGTTCTTCGGCTGTATAAAATTTACATCGGCATCTGTTTTTGATCTTCTGGGTCTAACTCGTGATCCTAACACTTCATGTCTTAAAAATTCTACATTGCATTTGACAAAACTGCTATTTTCCAGGTTAAGCAACAGACCATGATTAGCATTATCTAACAACCCCTCTAATTTTCCTATTCCCTCTACGATCATCTTACTTGGGATTATTATATCATCTAGATATACCACTATTTCCTCATTAGTCTCGTCAAATAATCAATTCAAAATTTAACTGATGTCAATCAGCAGTAACAAAAGCGGTTATATCTGGAGTATTCTTGACTCATCGCTACCTGGTAATAATTTGATAATAAATCTAAAACAGTGAAATAATTAGCCCCGAATAAACTGTCGTTATTTTTTTTTCTTTTCTGAACTCTGCAATCTGTTCTGAGGCCGAAGCTCTCCCAACTCTTTCGCAGTTAATTTTTAACGCCCTACCTTACGCCGTCACCAGCCAAATTGAGGACGCACGAATACAGGTTCGATTTTTTAAATCTATCTGCACATTGCATTGCTCCAACCAGCCTGCACTGACATGGACGATGGTTCGGCCCATGGATTCTGCACTCCAACAGGTCATAGTTGTGTTCATTGTCATCACCGATCGCAATCAGGTGAAGAAAAATCCCTTTTGCAACCCTCCCCCTTTGGGATTCTAACCCGGTACCCCCTGTCCCAAACTCCGCGGCTTTAACCACTGTGCCAATTGCTCGATAACTGTCGTACTTTTCCAGTTCTTTGATATTTACATTGCAAAAAGGGTTGCACGCCACAAAATATGGTATTTATTTTTCTGGTGGAGGACATTTTTGTGTTCGTGGAGGGTGGTGGAAAT